>CM053598.1:17844616-17954838 GCA_028646575.1 Pseudocheirus occidentalis
AGAGAGAGAGAGTTCCTGAGACCAGAATCTGGTGAAGGCCACCCAGAAGGCTGATATTCCTTCTGGGTCCTAGGGACAGCTGAACTACTGGAGGACTGAAGAAGCATGACCAGTATAAGACTTTGTTCATGGCCTGGCTGATCCTTGACTTCCAGGCAAGAGAAGTGGTGAAGGGTTTGAGATGTGGTGGACCCTGTGAATTTCAACATGTGCCAGAGACTGCCCTGAGGACTGGACAAGGACCTGGGAGTTGTCTACCTCTGAGGACTGGATGAGAACCTAGCAGCTGTCTGCTTCTGAATCCAGGTGACTGTCTGGTGGATTCAAGAAGGAGCTGTGACCATGGAAGGGGACCCAAGGAATCAGACAGACCACCCAGAGTCAAGATGAAGAAAAGGCCTCCCCTTGGATGAAACAGGTTTGCTGGACACAGAGGAGTGGAGAATTTGTGTGGTTTTCTAATGACTGTATTTAATGACTGATTGAATTGATGTATTGTTTGCCCCATGAGTGGAAGTTTGATTACTGTATTGAATTGATTGAATGATTGTTGATTTGCCCCATGAGTGGAAGACTGATTATTGTGTTGTGAATTGATTGAATGCTTCATTCTGAATATTGTGGCCACTGTAGTGAAAACTGTGTGACCATTCTAATATTATGCTGTTCTGAACACTATATTGTGATTTTCTGTGATAAGATGTCGTATTGTGAATATTGTACTGAACCCTGATTTGTAATGGAATAAACAGAGTGTTCACTATTACTGTGCCTTAAAAGCTGTTCACAATAGCATTCTTTTGGGAATCTGCCGGTGCGTGGCATTACACGTAGTCACTTGTCACTGGGCTCTTTCAAGGTCTGTTTCAAAGACGCTGCTTTTTGTGTCAATACATTCCCAAGTTGGAAAGAAAAAGAATGCACAGTCAATTCTGCCTTAGAGGAAGAAAGAGGGCGATGTAGAAGGCGGATGTGGCTGACCTGGGAAGCCCATTATATGATTACTGGTGAAAATGACCCCAACCCTGGCCCAAACTCAACATCGACCCTCCAAGAAGGTTTGGACTTCTGTAATATTATTGGGATAGAAGATTTTCCTCCACTCCTCCCATTAATAGACCTCACATGGAGCCCATTAAGGGAAGCTTGATTAGGGGGAAGGCTTGTTTTTCAGGAAGGCCCACACCTTTTGTTACTTTGTAATTAGGCAGTGGGTCATGTGGGTTGTGAGGCCCTCTGACCCTGAAGAAGGGTATATATACTCCTGAAGTTAGCACTTTGCTTTGGGCCTCACTCATTGGAAGAGTGTTCTAATGATTTGACCAGACAAATCTCTGAGTAGCCATTAAGGAACCTCCTGCCTTTGAAAAACCCAGATGTTGGGGGCGGCTAGGTGGTGCAGTGAATAGAGCACCGGCCCTGGAGTCAGGAGTACCTGAGTTCAAATCCGGCCTCAGACACTTAACACAAAAACTAGCCGTGTGACCTTGGGCAAGTCACTTAACCCCAACTGCCCTCCAAAAAAGCTAAAAAAAAACCCCAGATGTTTATGCTTCTCTCTCTGGTAACTATGTATGTATTGCCTTGGTCAGACGGTTGGATCTATCTGTGGCTCTGTGATAATTTCTCAGTAAGAAGCCCCGTCTGTTGGTCTTCATTTCTCTGCTTGTATTTTCTCTATTTTCTTTGTTTGGATTTTCTCTAAAGTTCAGAGTGCTGACTTTTCCTCTGAACTAATAAATGTAATTTTAAAAGATTGTTGACCCCTCAAACAGCTATTCTTCTTAGTCAAGCAGATCTAAGAACCTGTTCTAGCAGCCGTCCTGGGGATGCCCGTGTGGTTGATACTATAGCTTTCTGGTCCTGTTGCAGTTTTGACGTGTATTTCTCCTGCCCCTCATGATCTAGGCTGACTCCAGGAAATGTAGCCATCCACAAAGTTCAGGGGACAAGAGAAGGTGAATGTGACCAACTCATAAATCAAAAAAACGTTTTAAGCTAGATGGTAACATATGATTGTGATGGAATACTACAGTGATATAAGAAACGACGAGCTGGTTGGTTTTAGAAAGACATGGAAAGACTTGCATGAAATAATGAAAAGTGAAGTGAGAAGAACCAAGGGAACATTGTATGTAGCAACAATAATATTGTTTGAAGAGTAATTGTAAACAATCAAGTTATTCTGAGTACTATAATTACTTAAATCAGTTATAAAGACCTATGAAGAAAGACACTCATCTCTAGAGAACAAGCTGTTAAATAGAAGTACACATAATATGGTTTTATGTGTATTTATAAATCTGTGTCAAATGGTGGCCTTCTCCGGTACGGGTTGAGAGGGAGAGAGGGAAACAGTTTGGAACTTAAAATGTAAGAAAAAATTAAATTAAAATTTTTTAATAAATAAAAAAGGTAAATAGGTTTAGGGGATCTTTTCTTGCTCAATTACAAAACATTTATTAAACCCCTGATATGTACCAAGTACAGTGCTAAATTCTGGGGATACAAAAGAGACAATTTGATCATAAGATATGGAATTGGAAGGGGTATCATGTTTAGATCCACTCTGCCTTTGCTTCCTGGAAAGGGGATCAATTTCTTCCCCTTTGCTCTACTCAAACTCTTCTGAACTCTCCAGACTAATGTGCATCTCCCTATCCACTCTTCCATAGATATGTTATCTCTCCCTATTAGGATACAGGAAGGGACCTTAAGGTCGTCTAATCCAAATGCTTCATTTTAAAGATGAGAACACTGAGACCTAGAGTACAAAGTGACTTGGCCAAGGTAACCCAGCTAGCAGGTATAAGAGCTAGAGATCGAACCCAGATCCTTTGCAGCATACTGTGCTGCAGTGGTCACATAGTCATTAAGTATCAATCCTGGAACCTGAACCTACACCTGACTCCAAGTCTTTACCTATAAAACAAGTGCATTGGCTAGATCCCTGGATGCTCTCTGAGGAGTCCTGGGGTGAAGTGGAGAAAGAGGCACAAAAACATTGGCTTAATTGCTGCTTCAGTAACTTACTGACTGTGGGTCTTTTGGAAAGAATCTTGGTTTTCTCATCAGTGAATTAGGGATAATAGGGCCTCGCTCAGAATGGTTGTAGGCATAAATGAGATAAAGATAAATAAAAGGAGGATAAAATAAAATTAGTGAAATAGTTGGCTTTGCAAACTTTAAAATGCTACATACACGTGAGTGATTGTTACTGTTCTTTTCAGGGGCTGTCAAACTGCAGCCCAATGGCCCATCATTTAGGTGCCTGTGTCTGTTGCACAGACAGTCGAGGGCACAGTGGATTTTTGTTACTGTCATTATTCCTTCAGAAATAAACCCTACAACTTGATTTCTAGAAGGGTCCTTATATGCTTAAAATGATTTTAATATGGCTGTTTGGAGGCAGCAGGATGGAGGAAATGCCCTCTCTATGGATGTGGGGTGGCAGGGCCATATGAAGCAGCTTGGAACATCGGTAACTCCTTTCCCAATGGAGACCTGAGAGCAGATTTCCAGTTGGTCATTGGGCCCTGCAGGGGGTTGGTTGCCTTCCACTTGGCCCTCTGGGGGCCCCAGATGGGGGAGCTGAAAAGGGAGTTCTGTGGTAATAAGAAGACTGAGGCTCAGAAAGATAATACTCAGTGGAACTTGACCTACTTGGGCAGCCAGACAGAACCCAGCCCTGCAGGGAAAGGCAATGGAATCATGATCATCTCACATAGGAGGGCACAAACCACTCTACCAAATCAATTTGATCCCTCTAGCCAAAAAGCCAAGCATTAAGGAAATTAGAAAGCTTCATAAATAATGGAGATTCCACTCAAGAACTGGGGAGGAAATGTGGCCCTGCCTGAGTACCACATTACCCAGACAAAAGATAAGGAAAGAATGGAAACCATTAGCTAATAAACCCCTGCAGATGGCAGATGGAGTGGAGAAGCACATGGAGGGACACTGTTCAATGCCTCTGTATGTACACCATTTTGGTGACTTCTGCTACCTTATGCTCTTCAGGGGAGAAAAACATTTTCTCATAGATTCTAGAACTTGGAGGTGAGGTTGGAGATTGCTTAGTACAGTCCCTTCCTTTAAAAAATGGTTTATAGATGTATTTTATTTTTATATAACATTCATAATATATCCCTTCCTTTACTCAGGGAGACATCTCTTGCTTGTGACAAGGAGTAAAAACAAAAGGGAAGAAAAAAAACTTAAAGAAAAAGCTAACTGAACAATGAATTGGACTGTGTAAATAGTGATTCACACCCCTAGTGCCCCACCTCTGTAAGGGTGTGAGAGAGGTGCATTTTCTCAGTTCTTCTTCAGTGCTAAATTTGGTTATTGTAACAAGAAGATTTTGTTTCTTTTTTGTTGTTCTTTTCAGTTACATTGTGACGATTATTATGTATATTACATTATACATTGTTTTCCTGGTTCTGCTAACTTCATTCTGCATCAGTTCCCAGAAGGGTTTCCACACTTTTGTTTTCTCTATGGTTTCCACTTATTACAGGCTAGAAATATTCTGTTACACTCATGTAACATTATTTATTAGTGAATGCATTTGGTGCATTTGTTAAGCATCTAATGCGTGCAGAGCATTGGGCTAAGTGCTGGGTAGATGCAAAGTGTGGGTAAGTCTTATGCAGCTTAAAGTTAGTTTCTCTGAAGTGACCCACCCCTCCTTGGAGGGAGATGGCATCGTCTTTTGGCCACAATGAATCAGAATATTTGAGCTGCAAAATGATAAACACCTGTAGGGTAGAAATTCTATAGTAGTAAGGCAGGATGGGTGAGTAGGTGCTGAACATGGAGTCAGGAAGACTCCTTCCTCTTCATGAGTTCGAATCTGGTCTCAAATACTTAATAGCTATGTAAACCTGGGCAAATCACTTAACCCTATTTGCCTCGGTTTACTCATCTGTGAAATGAGCTGGAGAAAGAAATGGCAAACCACTCTAGTATCTTTACTAAGAAAACCCCAAATTGGATCATGAAGAATCAGACATGACTGAAAAATGACTGAATCAGAACCATAGTATGGCATGGTGGGTAGAATGCTCTTACTGAATGCCAGGAAGACCTGAGTGTAAATCCTACCTTAGAAGCTTAGAAACTGTGTGACCCTGAGCAAATCATTTAACTTAACCGGGCCTCTGTTTTTCCATCTGTCAAATGAGGTTGTTGAACAATTAATGGATGACCCATCCATTTGTCTTCTTAAACTCCAAATCTAGGCTGCCTGCAGATGAGATTTTAATTGGTGCTTGAAGGAAGCCAGGGAGGTCAAGAGGCAAAGATGAGGTGGGAATGCATGCCATGGGGGACAGCCAGAGATAATGCCAGGGGCATAGAGACAGAGTGTTTTGTTGGTAGAACATCAGGGGGCTGGTGTCACTGGAAAGAAGAGTACATGGCAGGATGCAAGACATAAGAAGACTGGAAAAGTGGGAGAAGGCTAGGTTATGAGGGGCTTTGAATGCCAAACAGAGCATTTTGCATTTGATCCTGGAGGCAATAGGGAGCCACTGGCATTTTATTGAGTGGTGGAGTAACATGATCAGACCTTTGCTGTTGGAAAATACCTTTGGTGACAATGGAGGAGGGAATAAAGTGGAGAGAGACCGGAGGTAGGCTGACCCAGCAGCAGCTACTGCAATAATCCAGGTGTGAGGTGATGGGGGTCTGCACCAGAGTAGTGACAAATGGTGGGAATGATACATGCTTGAAGCTTGGAGGAGCACAGCTGGCAATATCATGCAGAGGCTAGAAACTAGAGAAAAGAACAACGTAGAGTTTATCCAGTGCACCAAAGAATAAAGATGGGGGAAACAGGAGAGAGTGGCCAGTACAAGAATAATGACCTGGGAGAGAACCAAGGGGTCAAGGGATTTGAGGTCAATGTGGACAAAGGATTTGGTGAGAGAAAGCAGAGGGAGAGGTGGAAAGGAAGCCTGTAGATTATGAACAGATAAGGGGATTTTGGAATCTCTCCCCATGCTTAGATTGTTTCCCACTAGAACCGACTTAAGGAAAGGGATACTAAAAATGGAATATTTGCATTTTAGTGTTTCAAGTATGACTTTAGAGCCAAAAGGGCCTTTCAGGGTTATTTTTTCAACTCCCTGATTTTACAGATCAAAAAACTGAGGGCTACAGAGGTTAAAAGATTTTCCCAAGGTCTCATAGGTAGCAAGTCTTAAAGCCAGGGTTTAAATCCAGGTCCTCTGACTTCCAATCTTTTTCCACTGACTATGTTCTAAGCTTAAATTTAAAATTCTCTACCTGGGGGAGCTAGGTGGCATAGTAGACAGAGTGCTGGACCTAAAGTCAGGAAGACTCCTCTTCCTGAGTTCAAATCTGGCCTCAGACACTTACTAGCCATGTCACCATGGGCAAATCATTTAGCCCTGTTTGCCTCAGTTTCCTCATCTGTAAAATGAGCTGGAGAAAGAATGGCAAACTACTCCAGTATCCTTGCCAAGAGAACCCCAAATAGGGTCACAAAGAGTTGACCATGACTGAAACAACTGACCAACAATGGCACAATAGCATTTTGTTTAAAAATATAAAAACCTTTCTCATTTCATAGACCATATAAAACAGGTATTGGACTAGAGCTGGTCTGTGAGCAGTAATTTGCCAACATAAACTTTGGCTCAAAGGACTAGACTTTGTACAATGGCTCTGCCATCTTGGGCAATTCATTTCCCTCCTCTGGGCTTTAGTTCCCTCGTGTGTAAAATGAAGGGATTGGACTCCTATACCTCTGATAACCTTTCCTGCTCTAACTCTGTGATCCTGTGGACCACCTTACACCATGCTGTCTTCCACCCATTCACAACTTGTTGCTTCTCCATTAAGCTGTCAATTCCAGAACTTTAGAATCTTGTTTTTATACTTCTTCATATCCCTCAGAGTGTCTTGCACAAAGTCTTCATTTAGTAAGAATTTGCTGATAAAGTCACTGATAGGATGCCTACCATTGGAAAAGGAGAAAGGCCATTCAAACCTCTATAACCATATTGAAATAATCATTAAAAGGCCTACTCAATAATCACTCATGTGAGCATTGCAGCCCAGTGATTTCTCAGTTACCTGGTCTGTAGCACTGATATCATACTAGCACTTTAAAGTTTACAGATAATATAAACTAATTTTTAATATGATTTTTACAGGTATCTTTTGTCTATCCCCTCCATTTCCAGCTATATCCTTCTTCCTCCCCTTTGCATTCCTTGTAAGAAAGATGAAGAAAGAAGAGGAAAAAAGTCAAGAAACACCGAACAACACAAACTCAGTGTCTGGCAGTCTAGGTAATGTACTACCCTGGTAGGATTCCAAGTCTACAAAGGATGGAAGAAGTTGTGCTTCTCATCTCTTCTCAGCAATCAACCCTGGTCATTATAAATGAATTTTCAAGGGCAATGTACACATTTTTTTTCTTAGTTAAACTTCAAGATAAGCCTACGAAGTAGCTACCATAGGTATTGTTTCTATCTTGTCAATCAGTTAATCAACAAGCATTTATATAACACCAACTATTTTCTACATACTGTCCTAGGTGCTGGAGATACAAATACAAAATTTTACATATAAGGAAAGTAAATTTCAGAAAAATCAGTCTTTTCTTGTATACTGACACCAACTATGTCTTTCTAATCCACTTTCTTTCATCCCATACCCGTTCCCCTGAAGAATCCTGAACAATATTCTCCATTGCTCATTGGACCAAGTCCAAGTTATTTAC
Source organism: Pseudocheirus occidentalis (assembly GCA_028646575.1). Taxonomy (NCBI): domain Eukaryota; kingdom Metazoa; phylum Chordata; class Mammalia; order Diprotodontia; family Pseudocheiridae; genus Pseudocheirus; species Pseudocheirus occidentalis. The sequence goes on from CM053598.1 coordinate 17,852,373, forward strand.
CTTTCCATTTGAGACTTTTCATAATACAGAATGAATCTTTCTATAACATTTGCTTCTCTTAAAAGAAAGAGTTTTAACTGATATCTTATTTTTACATTGCTGAGATTTTCCCTTATATCCTTCTCCTTTCCAGAGGACCCTCCTTTGAAATATTTTTTAAAGGAAAAATAATAAAAAGAAAAAGAAAATTTTAGAGAAATCCATCAAATATTGGAGTAAATGATATTATGTGCATTGTTTAGAGTTGGTAGACCCAACTAGTCATGTTGAACCTGCCTTTTTCTATAGTCTGGTCTTCTCTCTGTCTCTATTCATGCCCCAAGGTTTTGTTGCCAGCCAAATTTGTAGATTGTAAACTCCTTGAGGGAAAATGATTTTTTTAGTTTTGTATTTGTGATGCCTAGCACAATACCTGGAATGTATGGAAACTGAAATCCATCCTTCTAAACTTTCTTGTTTCTGTTGAGAGTGCTATCCTCACTAGTCTTGGAGGCATGAAAACCCTATTTCATCCTGGACTTCTCCCTCCCCAATTCAATCAATTGCTAAGTCTGTCAATTATATTTCTAGAACCTTTCTTAAGTTCTTCCCCTTTTCTACACTCACTTATTCACTCCACCAGTATTTTTAAAGTACTTGTTCTGGGCCAAGTACTTTGCTAAGTGCAATCGTCCCTGCCCTGAAGGGACTGACATTCTAAGAGACGACACAGCTTATATCTCAATAGATTTATACAAGATGCATAAGGCAGTAAATACCAGGCCACGTTAGACGGGAAAGCACTAACACTTGATGGGGACCTGGAAAGGTCTTTTGTGGAAGGTAGCAGTTGAACTGAGCCTTAGTAGAATTTAAGCCTTTTTAGGGCAGTAACTATTTTGCTTGTGTATTGATCTTCCCAGAATCTAGAATAGTGCTTGGCACACAACTGCTGAGTTGAATTTAATTAAATGTCCTCTACCCATATACACATTTATGATGGATTTACATTCTCTTTTCTTCTCTTTTAGAGCCCGTCTCCTATGGCTCATCATATGGTGGTAATCTTGAGTTCTTCATGGCTAACTCAGTAGTATACAAGCTCCCATCTGGTCTTAAACTAAGCTGAAAAGTCTTCCAGGATGGGCCTTAGTGATGGTCATCAAAACTAGGTAAACTCAGAGAGAGCCATCACCTGGTTGACCAGTGGGTGAACAATTATTTGGCCACAAGATCTCTCAAAAACCATCAATTCAATCATGCAATGACTGGGGTCTGTGTTGGTAGAGTAAACACCCACACTGAAGGAATCACAGATCCTGGAAGGATGACACGTCTTTACTGAGCTAGAAATTTCCCCGAAAGTCCATATGCTTACAAGTCCTCATTAAATATTTCACATCCTCCTTCCACACCTCCAAGAACATAGTCCCTTCAAAACCTCCTTCCTCCATCTGGCCATGCTCTCTCACTATGGCAAAGACCCAAAGCTTTGCTAATTTCATTCTGTGGGTTGAGCACCAATCCAAACAGACAAGCACTGCTAATTCTCTTCTCTCTTTCTAGGGCATTTCCAAAAGCATTCACTGAGCATCTACCTGGTCCTACCTGGTCAACACTTTAGGGATACCCTCCTTGGGTCAGAACCCTCAAGGTCCCTTACTATCTTAAAAAGGAGATGAGGGTTATACACATGAAGGGAAAAGAGACAAGTATAAAACCTTTTGCTTTAAGATGCCAAAATGAATATTGTCAAGGATCAGATTGTACATTTAGAAAATGTAGCAAGTAGTTTGTAGAAGGAGAAATCAGTGTTCAACCCACCAAGGGTTCATTAATCACTTACTAAGTGCTGGTCAGCATCATGGTAGGTTGTGAGTACTAAAATCAAGGCAAAGCATTCTCTACCCTCAAGGGTCTTACATTCTCTGGAAGGAAAATAATATAGACAGAAATAGCAATATGTGTGTATATTATTATGCATACATAAGGCAATTTGAAAGTCAAGTCAACAAGCATTTATTAAACCCTTAGTGTGTTCCAGGCACAATGCCAAGTGCTTGCGTGTGTGTGTGTGTGTGTGTGTGTGTGTGTGTGTGTGTGTGTAATTTGAGCTCTAAAGTACCAGAAATAATAATTAGGGTTATTTGTTTTGATCCAACAAAGAAAACAAGAACCAGGGCAATAATTTTCCATTTTCTTACATTGTTGGGTGCTAATATGAACTATAAAGGGAAGATACAATCAGCACCATCCTCATCTCTCCAATCAGTCAGTCAGTCAATCAATCAATCAATCAATCAATCCTTGGTCTCATTATGACTTCAAGGGAATGGCATGCAAGATTCAGCATCAGGTAGAACTGGATTCAGATTCTGCCTCAGACATTTATTGGCTGTATGATTCTGGTCAAGTCAGAAACTGAGACCGAGACTCTGTTTCTCCTTTTGTAAAAAGGGGCTACTAGTAGTTCCTACCTACATAGATTTTTGTGAGGGTCAGTGAAAATGGATCATAAATTCAGTGTGACATGGAATCCAACCCTCTTATTTTTATGGAAAAGGAAATCAGGGGTCAGAGAGATTAAGTACATGCAGCATTTCACAGCTGCTAAATGTCTGAAACCAGAATTGGAGCTTATGTTGTCAGAATGAATACCTACACTGAAGGAGGGGAAGATCCTGGAAGTATGATATAGCTTCAAATTAGAAAGAAATTGGGGAAACACTGGCAAAATAACCCATCAGATCTATGGAAAAAGGAAAAATTCATGAGAAATAAGGGGGAGTGAGGATCTCAGAAGACAAAATGGATGATTTTAATGACAAAATTCAAAAGCTTTTGCACTAATAAGTCCAATAAACCTAAGATTAAAAGGGAAATAATTAACTTGGAAAAATAGCTAATGCAACTTTAGCTAATAAAGGTCCCATGTCTAGGATTTGCTGGGTGTCCCTCAAGGTCTTAGTGCTGATTTAAGTTTCAATACATTACTGAGCTTGAACAGCTTAGAATGGCAGTAAAATTTTTTGGGACACTCTGTGTAAGGTACTTATTCAAATTTGTAATAACAAGAGCCATTTCCCAATTGATAAACACTGTGAAGCTACGAATAGGCAGTACTCAAGGGAAGAAGTCAAGTCTATCTATAGCCATATGAAAAATACTCCAAATCCCTACTAATTAGAGAAATGTAAATTAAAGTAATTCTGAGATTCCATTTCACACCTAACAGATGGGCAAAGTTGACAAAACCCAAAAACGATAGATGTGGGAGAGGCTGTGGGAAAGTAGGAACATTGATGCATTTACTGTTCGTGGACCTATGAATGGGTCTAACCATTCTGGGAAGGAGTTTGGGATGATTCACAAAAAGTTACTAATCAATACGTGACCTTTGACCTCTAGTTGAACCACTGCTAAGACTATGCCCCCAATGAACTCAGGTCTTCCTTATTTGAAGCCAAGTGTTCTAACCACAACCTCATCCAGCTGCCCCACCACTATATATATAAAGCTAAATAAAATGTAAGTAATTATTATTGCTTATCAGATTCCAGAATTGTAGGAAAGAAAACAGGTAAGGTTCTATTGATCTCCCTGGGCCTTAGTTTCCCTAAATGTAAAGAGTTGGACTCCGATCTCTAAGGTCTCTTCCAACTTTATAGCTATCATACTTTCATCCTCTACATTTTTCTCCCAGTAGAGAGCAATTTCCCCAAGGGGAAGGACTGTTTTATTTTTGTCTTCATATCTCCAGAACCTAGCACAGAATCCTTTACATAGCAGGTACTTAAGAAATTCTTGGTTTTCATTGAATTGATATGTAATAATGATGAACTAAGGGCTCAGCAAGAAAGGAAGGAAACATTTTCATCATAACAACCCTGAAAAGTAGGTCCATGAAAATCTCCATTTTACAGTTGAGGGAACTGAAATAAACAGAAATTAAATGATTTGCCCAGGGTCACACAGCTAGCAAATATCTGAGACTAGATTTGAACTCAGGTCTTCCTGACTCCAGGCCCAGTGCTACCTAGCAGCCAAAGTGCTAGGAAGAACCTCCAAAGGACCCAGCCAGAAACCTGTCTCCTATCTGCCATCCTCAGAGATCAAGAGAGATGCCCTGATTGGCCCTGAGTATTGTCTCTTGTTTCGAGACATTCACATGCAGAGAGCTTCATTTATAACCTTGTCACAGAGTCACGGAGTTTGAGTGACATTTGGGGATGGGAGATTTCAGCAGAGATTTCTGTCAGAGGGCTCAGCAGCCGTCCCTAGAACACCACTTAATGACAACCTGAGCTATTTAAAAATAAATACAAAACCTAAATAACTAAAAAAAGGAATTCCCAGGAGAAAGAATTCTGAATTTCTCCCAGCAAGTTGTGAGTGGATCTATGGAACAGAAAAACCTTCCTATTCTCAATGGAGGCTTCAGAATCTTTCTAAACCCCTCAAAAATGAGCCTGGGGGAAGAACTACCCAGAGAATATAAGTGATGAGGTGTCCATGTAATTGGTTACAGAGAAGAGGTCATAGGTTCATAGACTTAGAAAAGAAGGAAGAAACTAAATGAAGCCTAGGGTGGGGAAGAGATTTGGCAAAGGTCACACTGTTAGCAGGTGGCAGAGGGATTTGAACTCTCTGACTCCAGAAACAGTGTTCTTTCCTGCATGCACCATCACTATCCCTTGGCCCTCAAAATGTTTCATTAAATCCACCTGGGGGATTCTGATGATGAAAGCCAAGCTGTTGTGGGAAATGAATTTCTGAAACTAGAACAGTCTTAGATCCCAGAATCAAGGAATGTTAGGGATCTTAGAGAGGTTTTGTGCCTCTGTGCATGGTCACACAGCAAGTAAGCATTAAGAGTAGGATCTGAACCTCCTTATTCCAGACTCCAAGTCTGTCCCTCCATCTCTTTCACCACGTTACTTCTGGGATTCAAGGTGTGCTTAGGGAAGACTAGCACCTCTGGTGGGGGGCTGCTTTCTGTCTTTGGTGTGCCCCTGATCCACCTAACTCTCAGCTGTGACTCCAAGAAGCTGGAGCATACACATCAGCCACATCCCAGTAAACTGTTTCGGCAAACAAGCTATACCAGATTGAAGGCAACCAACAGGGCTCAAACCCATTGATGAGTTAGGGGGGTGTCTACCCCAAGCATGTGAAGACTTCCCCTGGTGGAATGGGCAGATGAGAACAAATTGCTTCAACAGCCATGAAGGTGGCTTGATTAGACATCGAATACACCAGGGTCATTCTCTGAATCTCCAGGAGAAAGGTCAGGAGCAGAAAAGAGCTCTGTATATAACTTTTATAGCTCTGACCAAGGCCTTTGATACTGTCAGTCACAAGAGTTTATGGAAAATTATGTCAAAATTTGGTTGAGTGAAGTTCATCAGTATTGAACATTTCTAGATGGCATAACTCACCAGGGGTTTGGATAATGGATGATGGCCCCCCATTTTCCCAGTCACCAATGGAGTGAAACAAGGCTGCATGCTTGATCCCATGCTTCTTAGCAGGATGGTTTCAGCCATGTTGTCAAAGGCCTTCAACACACTCATGTTAAATTCTTCAACTTGAAAAGGCTACAAGCCAAGACAAAAGTGGAGGGAGTCTTGGTGCATGATTTTTTTTTCATTTGGAGATGATTATGCACTCAATGAAGCCTCTGAAACTGAGATACAACACAGTATGCATGGATTCTCTGCTGCTTGTGCTTTGGCCTAACAATTAACACCAAGAAATCAGGTGCTTTATCAGCCACCGCCACACCATCCGTATGTGGAACCATTAGTTACAGCAAATGGAGAAGTTCTGAATGAAGTAGATAAGTTCACTTACCTTGGCAGTATACTTTCTAGGGATGTACACATTGATAATGAGGGTGACACACCCATTGCCAAATCTAGTTCAGTGTCTGGGAGATTCTGAAGGAAAGTGTGGGAGAGAAGAGGTATTAGACCAGTAGTTCTCAGTCTATGGATCGCGACCCCTTTGGGGTCAAACGACCCTTTTCCAGGGGTCACAGAATCACCTAAGACCATCAGAAAACACATATTTCTGATGGTCTTAGAAACCTCCTCTATCCATCTCCAGGTGAGTCTGCCCACATGCAGACATGCCCACATATGACTATTAAAGGGTCGCGGCATTAGGAAGGTTGAGAACCACTGTATTAGACTGACTACCAAACTGAAAGTCTACATAGCTGTGGTGTTGACCTCATTGTTGTATGCCTGTGAAACCTGGACAATCTACCAGCGCCATGTCAGGAAGTGGAATCACTTCCATTTGAATCATCTTAGGAAGATTCGAAGATCACCTGGCAGGATAAGGTACCAGACATGCAGGTCATTTCTTGAACTAAACTGCCAAGCATTCAAATTCTTCTGCAGAGTGCAACTCTGATGTACTGGCCACATTGTTCCAATGTCAAATGTGTGCTTGCCAGAAAGACTATTGTATGGAGAACTCACGCAGGGCAAGCATTCACATGGTGATTAGAAGAAGCTATACAGGGACTCTCATGGTTTCTCTTAAGAACTTTGGAATTGATTGTATGTTATGGGAGGCACTGGCAAAGGACTACTAGCATCAGAAAAGGTGCTGTACTCTATGAGCAAAGCAGATTTGAAGTAGCTCAACAGAAACTCAAGATGTGCAAATTTAGAGAATTCATCCTAAATGTTCACGTGAACTTTTTGTGCCTGACCTGTGATAGAGCATTCCAAGATCCTGTTGGTCTGATCAGTCACAGTCTATTGTAACTTGACTCTAATGTAGTAATGTCACTTTGGTCCTCTTCAATAATGGAGGACAACCACCAACCAACCTCTACAATTTTAATCCTTCTGATCCTTTGTGAATCTTGTCCATATTTTTCCTTTTATAAAAAAATCATGTTTTCAGTCATGAATTTACCAGTCTCATGTTTCCATGTGCATCCCTAAAGGATGTCCTTAAGACTCCGGAAGCTTTTTTTGGGCTCTTTTCATATTTCATGAATATCAGTTTAACCTGAAGGCTGTCCTTGGTCTTCCGAGTTTTCCGGGGGGCTGTCCACAAGATCAGTTCCCTTCCTGATGATATCTTTACAGTACTCATGTTGCAAGCCATGATAGGAAAATATATTGCTTCCTAGGAGAGAGCATACTTAGATTCATCACAGCTTCCTTTGTCAGAGGAACTCTGTGGAGATAGAATGCTTAGGTGTTGTATCTTTTAAGATGACCAGAACTCTAATTTTTAAAAAAAAATATACAATGTGGAAGGACAACAGTATTCTGTTGTTGGGGCTAGTGTGGTCTAAGCATTTCACAGTTACATTTTTCCATCCATCCATCCTTCCATCTGTCTATCTATTTATCCAACACTTACCAAGTGCATAGAGCACCATACTCAGTGCTGAGATTGGGATATCAATTTTAAATAAGATGTTATCATTGACCTCATGGAGCTTACAATCCAGTAGAAACATCAGAAATTTATGTAGTCAGATATTACTGACCTGTAGCTATAATCGCTCTTTGAGCATAAGGATTGTTTCATTCTTTGCTTTTATATCTTCAGCACTTCGGACACTTCCCGGGACACAGTAAATGCTTAATAAATGCTTTTTGGTGGGTGGATAACTGGCCATTATATGACACGTTCCAAAAGTCTTAGTGTAGTCTTAAGGTTTCGTAGCATTGTAACATTTACAAAGCACTTGGCATTCGTTCTGTCATTTGAGACTCACAGCAAGCTCACGGCCAGGCTTCAGGGGACTCCAGCCATTTATGAACTCTGATCAGCTTCTAAGTGCCTTCTAACTCTCTGCCTTTCTAGTCTACTTGGTCTACTTGGGGTATCCCATAGAGGACATCCTATCTTTCCACAAGCTGTTTGCCACTACTGGATTGCTCTCTCTCCTTCCTTCTGCCCATTGAAATTCCCAGCTCCCTTCAAGATTCAGTTGCCACGTATTATAAGAGGTCTTTCCTGACTCCCTCTTTCTCCTTGATAAAGCCCTGCTCCCCATCCCAAATAACTGGTATATATTTTCTGTTGCATTATCTGTGTTCATGTTGCTTTCCCCAGTACAATGATCCTTGAGTTCAAGGGCTGTTTCATGATTATTTTTGTGTGCTCAGGGCCTCACACAGTGCCTGACACATAGTTGGAGCTTGCTGAATTGAGATGAATAGCACTTAAAAGGGTGGTCCTTGTCAATGCCTCCTAGGGATTTTTCTGGGAGCCGAGATGAATAAGACTTATGGTCCATGGGAACAAGGTGTTTCTATGACATGGCACTATCTCTAATGTCAGGAAAACTTGGACTAAAAACAAGTGCTTCTTACAAGTTCTGTGTCCATGCTCACCTAATTTTGCCTTGAGTGCCTCAGCTTCCTCATCAGAAAAATAGGGACAGTAGTACTTAGACTTTCATCAATTTTGTGCAAATATCTTGTGCTAAAATACTTAGTGCAATGCCTGGCACATAGTGGGTGCTTAATGGATGTTTGTGGAGCTGACTATGGGAGTAAAAGTTAAGTGGTCAATGACAAGGACACGAAGATATTTGGAAGAAATCCAGAGGATCAGAGGTTTGGAGGTGAATGGCCATTAGGGGACAATGAATCCAACCCCTCCCTTTTACAGCTGAGGAAACTGAGGTTCACAATGCTCTAAAGTGTCAGAAGCAGCATTCAAACCCATCCCTTCCCGACTGCATGTCTAGCCCTCTATCCACTATAGATCTTCTGCTGTTGCTTAGCAATGTGCCCTTGGCTTGTCTCCCCGTTAGGGTGTGTGTCCATTGAGAATGGTGGCTGTCTCAAATTTTAATTTATATTTCCCCACCCTGTGCTTTGCACATAGTATGCACTTAAATCTTTTTCATTCATTCTCTCAGTCTAATTTTCTTCACCTGTGAAATGGGGCTAACACTACCAGTGCCACTACCTCCGCTTGGACTGTAATGATGGTAATAAATGAATAAATGCTTGTGGACAGATAAGGTGTGGAAGCTGAACAAAGGCTTAGCAGCCAGCGGGAGTCAAGCCCCACTCCCCTGACCCTCAATTGTGCCCTAGGCTGCTTCCTCTCTGTGTCTGGGGAGCCACAGCCTTGCTTGGCATCCTCTCGAACGTCATCCATCGTGGAATCAGTCCCATCATTTCCATATTTTGTAGACAGTCACCTGTAAATATGTCTCTGATGCACCACCCTCATCGGACCTGTTCTAAAAGACCAGGAGTCTAAATAGCCTGCAGCAAAGACAGGAACAGTTTCTGGGGACATCCTGTGCTTTTAAAAATCAGCTCAAGGGAAAAGCATTTTTACCTCTTTCCTCCAGCAATATTCTTGGGAAGGAGGTGGGTTTCATGGTTACACTTGTGGGTTTCTTTCCAAGCCCAAACATTCTGGGTAGCACAGGACACCAGAATTTCAATGGAAAATGTACAAAAGCAGAGACTGATGTGCCCCAAAACAAATAAAATTATTGAATTACAAGACAATTCCATCAATGAGCATTTTGGAACAAAGAAAGTATGTGTCAGGTTTAGAGGGCTTCATTTGGTCAGTTCCCCTGATGCACTGGCCATGAGATGCTGGGGAAGGTTTTTTTTTTAAAGCTTTGTTAGTACTTAAACATACACACATAGAGACTGAAAATGAGGCCAACTCCATAACTCTGAATCACATTTTTAGGAGCGTTAAATTCCTCTGAGGAAAAAGAAAAGCCAACCCAAACCAAATGGAAATCATTGTTGCTTGGTCCCTTGGCTTATATATAAGGGTATCCAATCTACGCTGCAGTATTCATAGGGATACATCCCCAAGTATACTCAAGGGATGGTGATGCCGGCAGGATGTGGGGTATGAGTGAATTACAAGCACTTGTGTACTTTGTATGTTCCAGGTCTGATTATGGGAATCAGAGAGATAAAAGCCAAATCATACAGCTCTGGAAATAAGAAAAAAAGTTGTTACTGCTCAGTTGTTTTCGTTGTGTCTGACTCTTCATGACCTCATTGGGGATTTTCTTGGCAAAGATACTAGAGTGGTTTACCATTTCCTTCTCCAGCTCATTTTACAGATGAGGAAACTGAGGCAAACAGGATTAAGTGACTTGTCTAGGGTCACACAGCTAGTAATTTTCTGAGGCTACATTTTGAACTCAGGTCCTCCAGACCTGGTGCTCTATCCATTGCACCACCTAGCTGTTCCCTGCCCCCCCAATAAATGCAGAAAGAAATCTGGGGAATGTGGGGAAGCAACTAAACAGTCTGGGCAAACAGGCAAGGCCTCTTGAAGATATCTTAGGCCGGATTTGGACTCAGGTCTCTGACTTTGCTTAGGAGTCCAATGGATTACATATGGAATTAGGGTTAGGACTCCGTATCTATCCAGCCTTCCATCAGCACTTAGTAGGGTCTAGCACATAATAAATAATTGGCTTACTGATCTAACCCTAAGCCTAAATCCAAAGCTCCTTTCACAATAAACTACTTTGAAATAATCTCTTTGATTTTCTCAGACTCCACCCAGACCCCCCAACTACTTTTTAGTATCTTGTATCTACTTATGTGTGTACTATAGAATATAAGCTCCCTCAAGGCAAGTGCTTGTCTTGTTTTGGGGCAGCAAACCTTTAATAATTGCTTGTTGAAAGACATTCTAATTCCTCAACCTCAGGATCACAGCATCTAGAGCACTGAGGCATTGAGAGTCTCTAATCCAAGCCCCTCAGACCAAGAAACTGGGGAGGAGGAAGTGAGTTGCTTTGGGATTGGAATGAAAGACCACCTTCATGGCCCCTACCCAACATCATTTCATGCCACCATTAGTGGAACTTTCTGCACATGTTGTTTCTTTGTATGGAATGCCAGTGCCTTGCCACAGGCACTGCATCCTTTGATCTATCTATTCCCAGCCCCTTGCTGTTAACACATTTATGTCGATTACCTGGATCAAAACCCATTTCAAAGGATCAGAGATTTGGAGAACTGAAGGGGACCTCAGAACCTGAGGCTTAGGGAGGTTAAATGGCTTGTCTCAGGTTGGAGAGATAAGTGTCTAAGGTAGGATTTCTACTCGGTGCTTCCTGACTCTATGATGTATTTGGAGTTTTCCATCTGCCTTTGCCACTGGTTCCTTGAACAAACAAGAACTCTCAGACTGGGCCTCAGAGGCACCCTCCTTCTCTGCATCTCTGCTGATTTCCTGAGATGACCACTGAGGTCCAGCCCCAAGGGTCTAAGTAACTCTCCCACTGAAAGTCGACAGCCAGCCATGAACTGGGATCCCATGCCAAGGGCTATGCCCAGAAGACCCTCACTTGGAGGGAAGATGGGACTTCACTCCTACCACAGTCCCCTTTATCCAGTCTCCTTTTACAACTGTTACAGCCCTGCTATTAACCTTTTAGGCACAAGGTAGGGTTCCTTCTTGGCAAACCAAAGAGCCAGAGTCAACATTTTGTAGCTAAACAATTTTATTGGCTTTCTGTGAAATAAAAAACATAAAGTAAAACCACCAAGGGTAAAGGCCATAGCCAGCATTAACCAAATGAACCAGCCACTTGGTTTCAGCAGCTGAGAACAAAGTCAAGTGGAGATTATTGCATATACCCCAGGGTCACCGGGATCCATTCATTGTTGGTCTTTTGTTTTGTTTTGGCAAGATTACATTCAAACAAGAGCTTGGATAATACAAAACCAATGAACAATTTTTGTTAAAAACCCAACTGGCTAAGACTTCTTTTTTTTTTTTTTGCTTTTTGGAGAGCAGTTGGGGTTAAGTGACTTGCCCAAGGTCACACGGCTAGTTTTTTGTGTTAAGTGTCTGAGGCCGGATTTGAACTCAGGTACTCCTGACTCCAGGGCCGGTGCTCTATTCACTGCACCACCTAGCCGCCCCTGGCTAAGACTTCTTGATAGAAGAGATGTTAATTTTTTACTCATCTTGGCTTTTACCCTCTCATTCTTGCCTACCCCATCTACGAGGCAATGACATACCAGTTACTATGCAGGCATCATTCTTTTTCTACAGACCTCCTTCATCAAGGGATGGTGCAAACTGCCAGGGTTGGGGGGGTACCAAATACTCTTCTGGTTTTCTTTCAAGGAGTCTCTCCTATCAGCTTGGGTCCCTGATGTCATCCAACACTAAGCAGTCTCCGTTGCCCTGGGGTGCTGCTACAGCCAGGAATAAATATCCATCTCTAACCTGAATATATATTTTTTTAAAAATGCATATGGCTATCATCTGGAAATTCTTTCCTGATCTGCAGCACTGGGGTTTGTGTTCAACTGCCTCTTTTTATAACCCTAGGATGAAAAAAAATCCTTTCATGTTAGCATACCAAGCAACTAATGGGAACCAGCCCTGACTCCACCATACCCAGGGCCATTGTGGGTATGCAGCTGAGTCCTTGGAATCCTGTTTCATATAGGCTGGTCATTTCTGTTATGGAGATATCAATGGGAAACCACTCAGCTGAAAAGTTTCCAAGGTCTTGCCCTTCTGCTCCATCAAGGAAAGCTCAGACTGGCAAAACAGCCAGGCCTAACTCCTGAAGGATCTGCTTCCAAATCTGGAGAATTCTCAGTGAGTCTTCAGCTCTCCAGTCTCTTATACCAGGTGCCTTAAGTCTTTAGAAGAGATGCCAGGCTTCCTGACCCTAAGATGCAGCTGAATGAATTTTCCTTGAGAAGAATGAGAGGAACTGAGTTCCACAAGGGAGTCCATGGGGAAAGGTAATGAAGAGCAACCCAGCTCAGGCAGGTGAGATGCTGGGATGCTGAATGAATGAGCCAAGGATCAGGAACACCCCCCATTCCCCATGTCTGATTCCAGTCAATAGGGAAAATATACATGCAGAGACCCTGCAAAGGTCTAGGAATACCCCCACCCCAACAGCCATGACAACCACCCAAATACTACCAGCACAATTCTCTTTCTTTATATTCAGGTCCACCAGTGAGTCGGCCCTGGAGAATGCTGGGATTTAATAAGCCCTTCTAATGATTATGTAGATGATCCTCTTGAATCTAGACACTTTCAACAACAGAATATTGGATATCACTATATTTTACATGGCACACATAATCATATAATTACTACCACTTACACAGCATACACTGTAAACACCTGCTCCTGGAGTTGACTTGTTAATTATACCAATGTGGCTTGGAAGGACAAAGATTAAATGCGCCCTAACTCACAGTTTGGGGAATTTCATTCTGACTCTTTCCTTCCAACTGTGGGAGTAACCGTCTCACTATGTAAGGATGCCTCAGTACTCATGTCCGTCTGTGGGCCAACAGTTACAACTTAATTACCGGGCTGGCTCCTCGTGGTTAATTTGTGGCCTGTAAAATTAAGCAATACATAGTATTTTTGTCTCAACAAAATACACAAGACCATATAAAAATATTTTTTTCCAATTTGGAATTTGAAATGTGAATGCTGGATTTTCTGTATAAAAAGAAATTGTCATAATGGACTAAGTTTATCACGCTCCCTAACCAAAAATATACATATTAGTTGAAGGAATGCAGTTTAAGCATCGGCGTCGGCGGTGTTGGTCGTCCAGGCTCATTTCTGGGGAGATTGTGCTTTGATATTTCTGGAAGGTAAATGCACAGCTGGAGAGTCCAATCGGTGCCTGAAACCTGACCTTCATCTCATTTCTAAGACGACGACTAATCTTACAGTATTGTTGTGGCTGTTGCTGTTGTTTGGGGGATGGGCGGGTCTTTCCTGGGCTTCTCTCCTTGCTTGCTCAGGCGACCGTGGCAGCTGAGTGCCAGAAGCACCATTTCCTTCTTGAGTGGTGCTTATTCAGTGCCAGTTCTTCCTTCTCCCTCTCTTTCTTCACTCGCTGGTAATGATCTTCTTCCTTCAAGTACCAAACAGGTGGCCAGCGGTGCCTCTCAAAGTAGTCCTGATTGTCTGGTGGAGAGAGAATTAGACAAATGAGAAGAAGTTAGACTGTGAGCAGGAGGGGGGAGGTCTAGAAAAAAAATGTGGGTCATGAGTCTAGAAAAAGAGTCTAGAGCCTAGATTAAGGATTGATTGGGTAAGTCTACTATTATATTATGGCATGAGCTTAGGCAAGGTGAAAGCTGGTTGATAAGGTATGAACCTTAAAAAAATATTGGTCTAGAAAGAGTGTTAGATTATGGAACTAGAAAAAGAGTACTACTGTGTGAGCAGAAAAAAGCAGCATTCTGCTAAAAACCTAGAAGAAGTTTAGGGCTGTGGTTTTAGAAAATATTGCTAGGTCATGAGACTAAAAAAAAAATGCCAGAACTTGAGTCTAGAAATAATGCCAAGTCTAGAAAGAGACCTGGGCAGTAACTCAAGGAAAATCCTCAGGCTGAAATCTTGGAAAAGAATTAGACTGAGGTTTTCAAAAAAGTATTAGGCCATGAGTCAAGAGAAAGGATTAGGCTTGGACTTCGGATCAGGGTTACAAGTCTCAAAAAAAGCATTAAGTTGAGTCTAGGAAAAGCGCTGGATCTGAAAGCTAAAAATATCAGCTGTTAATCTAGAAAGAGTGCTAAGCAGAGAACCTAGGAAACCTGCCAGGCAGAGACCCTAGAAAAAGTGTCCACCTGCATGTCTAGGGGAAAAAACTCAGTAAGTCACAAGTTTAGAAGGTGAAAAAATGGATTAGAAGTCTAAAAAAGCATTAGGTGGTGAGATTCAAAATAGTATGGAGCCAAGAGCCAATCAAAAGTGTGAGGCCTTGAGATGGGGAAAAACTGCCATGCCATAAATCTTGAAAAACTATCAGGTGGTGGGTCTAGAAAAAGTATTCTGTTGAGAGCCTAGAAAAGATGCCTGGCTATGAGTCTTGAAAGGAAATAGGAGAGTTTATAGAAGCACTAGGTAATATGCAAAAGACAAAAGGGCCCCAAACCCTGAGTCTGGACAAAGTGCCATGTTTGGGGTCTAGAACATGCACCAGGCCACAAATATAAAAAAAACATTCTGGGCTGCAAATCTAGGGGGTTAAAACCTAAGTGTAGAGAAAGAATTGGACTGTTAGTCTAGGAAATGATCCCAGAGAAAGTCAGACTGATTCTAGAACAGTGGCCCCTTACTCATGGATTGACAAAACTCAATGGCCACCCAGTACTTGTCATGAAAACTTTACTTAGTACGACCACACTATTCAGTATGATTCCATGTCTTAGATAAGTACACGTGGCTTCTGGAGACTGAACAACAAAGAGCATGCACCTTGGTGAGCGCTGATTACGCTTGAAAAAGTATATATAAAGCTGTGATTTATGCTCCCAGGAAGCTGCTATTTCTGGCCAATATCATGTCCTACCAGGAGGAAGGAAGAGGGAAGGAAGGAAAGAGAGAGAAGGAAGGAGGGAGGAGAGGGAAGAAGGAAGGAAGGGAGGAAGGGAGGAAGGAGAGAGGGAAGGAAGGAAGAGAGGAAGGAAGGAAGGAAGGAATGGAGGGAGGGAGAGAGGAGGAAAGAAGAAAGGAATGGGGAGGGAAGGGCAACTTAATTCTGAGAGTTCCTAACCAGTTCCGTAGCAATCTTCTATTGTCTCTGCTGCCTTTCCAAGGACACAGAGATCCACAGGCACCATCAAGGAATCTGGGACCCCTTGGACTATTGTTTCTCTCACCTGGAGATTTTGCTTTGATTTCCTTTCGAAACTTGGCGCAAACACTGTTGTAGTTGGTGCAGATGTAATGAAGGCACCACGCTGCCAACTGATTGGCATTGTGAAACTGGGGAGAAGAGGAAGAAAGGTCACTCAGAGCCCTGAAGTCTGGGAACAAAGAAGGGGGAAGTGGTAGAAGTGGGGAAGAGGTTTTGTTGTTACGGGAACATTGTTCGTCATCTCCCAGTGACTACTGTCTAAGAGGCCATGCGCTAAGCTCTGAGGATACAAAGTAAAAAGGGCCAAAGCCCACCTTCAAAACAAAGTCTCTCTGGGTGTGGGGAGGGAACAGTAGTGTCAGGTGGGGGGAACAGGAATGGCCCAATGTGCAGAGCAGCACCTGAGCTGAGCCTGGTGGAGGGTCCCCAGAAGTGAGAAGGTACAAGAAACAGACTGGCAAAGCCACTGAGGGGGCAGCTCTCAGACCTTTGAGAGTGGCAAACCCAGCCCCCTTATTTTCCAGAGATGGGGAGGAAGATGGGAAGGAGCTGAAATCTAGAGAGGAATGAAGGGAGGTCACCGCTTGATCCCCATCAATGACAAGGCCAGGAGTCTCACTTCCGTTCTCTCCTCCTAATACCCTTCACCAGGAGGATTCTTACTGAGGCTCTAGTAAAAGAGGCTTCTTCTTTTGTATTTGGCAATGAGATTCCATTGAGACAACAAGCATATTTTAAGTACAATGTGCTAAAGGGCTAGAGATACAAAGAAAGGCAAACTTGTAGCCCCTTGTTTTTAAGAAGTTCACCTTTTAATGGGAGAGAGAAAATGGAATTAATGGCCATCCTCCTTGTCCTCATTTACATAGAAGATATAACCAGAGTACACAAATGGTGATCTGAAAGGGGGAGGAACTACCAGCTGGGAGGACCAAGAAGGGCCTCCTGTGAAAAGAGAAGCCAGGGCAACTGAGGCAGAGGTGGAAGGAGAGCATTCCAGGTATGGGGGAGAGGCACTGCAAAGGCACAGTCAGGAGATGATTTAATATCTTTTCAGAGGGGCAGCAGAGAGGCGGGTGTAGCTGGATGACGGCGTATGGAGGGGAGTGAAATGTCAAACTGGAAAGACTAGAAGGGGACAAACTGGGAAGAGTTTTTATGGGTCTACTACTTGACCCCAGAGGCAAGTGAAAGGAGATCAATGGAGGTTAATGAGCATGTGGTTGGGGGTGGGGAGAGGCAACACAGGCAGACTGATGCTTCAGGAAAATCATCCTCAAAGCAGAATGGAGGATAAATTAGAGAGGGGAGAGAACTAAGGCAGAGACACCAATGAGCAACGGGTGCAGCTATCAACCAAGAGGTGATAAGGGTCACACCAGGGTGGCAGCTGAGTGGAGAGAAAGGGACATACGTGAGAGGTGTTGGGAAGGAAAAATGACAAGACTCAGTAAGAGATTGGAACCGTGAGGTGAGTTTGAGTGATGTCACTGAGGATGACAGTGAGGTTACAAACTTGGGTGACTAGAAGAACAGTGCTGTCATCTTCATGAGTTCAAATCTGGTCTCAGATACTTGCTAGCTATGCAACCCTGGAAAAGTCACTGAACCCTGTTTGCCTCAGTTCCCTCATCTGTAAGTGGGCAGGAGAAGGAAATGGCAGCCACTCCAGTATCTGTGCCAAGACAATGCCAAACAGGGGCACAGAGAGCTGGACAGGATTTAAAGAACTCAATGACAAAAAGCACCATCCCTATGTTACACTGGAAGAAACGGAGGCAGAGAGATGTTAAGGGGCCTTGTCTAGAGTCACACAGCCTAAGAAGTGTCCAAGACAGGCTTGGAACTCAGGTCTTCCTGACTCCAAGTTAAGCACTCTACGCTTTGTATCTCCTAGCTGTTTCTAATACAGGGCACTGACTAATGTCATCATGTCAAAATTGCAATTTTTCTTTTACTTTTTTTTTTGTTTTTGTTTTTGAAGGGGGGAGGGCAGGGCAACTGGGGTTAAGTGACTTGCCCAAGGTCACACAGCTACTAAGTGTTAAGTGTCTGGGGCTGCATTTGAACTCAGGTCCTCCTGATTCCAGGGTGTGTGCTCTCACTGTACCACCTAGCTGCCCCTCCAATTTTTCTTGAAGGAAGCCCCAGCATTATTATATTCAGGATTCCAAGCTGGATGGAGTGTGAAAATGTGAACTTCCTGAGGGCAGGTTTGGTTTCTGCCTAAGTATCTAGAATACAAAATATTCTTAACAAACACTTACTGAATGAATGGATGTATGGGGGAAAAGCCCCCAAGACACTAATTTGTTTCAGAAAATGTATCCTTGGGGGGGCTAGGTGGCAGCTAATAGAGCACTGAACCTGGAGTCAGGAGAACCTGAGTTCAAATCTGGCCTCAGACGCTTGATACATTTTCTAGCTGTGTGACCTTGGGCAAGTCACTTAATCCCAATTGCCCTCCAACAAGCAAAAAAAAAGAAAATGTATCCTTTTCTTTTTTTTATTTGTCACATTTTTATTGAATTTAACCTATTCACATTTAAAGCTCAGGTCTATCTTTTTTTCCATTTATCTCTAAAACTGGTATTTTTTTAAGTTCTAATTTTCTCCTTTTCTGCTATAAACGTGGTATTATGTTCCTTCTGTTACTTGACTTAAACCTTTTTATTAATGTATCCTTTTCTTAACAAAGATCTCATGGCCAAAGCTGTCCTGGGGGACAGCCAATTGGATCAATCACTCTAAGATCCATACTTTTTCCTTCTTATCTGGGAAATACACAGTAATTTAGGGAAGTGTTGATGGCATTGGGGCAAGGGTTTGGGAAGGTGGGATCTGGGATCTTTTTCTCTCCCTAGAAATGACCTAGCAAGCAGCTCAAAAGGGGGAAGCAGCCAGAAACTGGACTGACTGTCCAAGAGAAGCATAAACATGTGAGACAAAGGGGTCTGGGGCTGGAACTAGAGGATCTGTATTTTAATTCTGACTTGCTGCTTACAACTTGTGTGACCCAGGGAAAATGCATTTCCTTTCCTTCCCCCTCCCATCCCATCCTCCTTTCTTCATGTGACATGAGGGGGTTGGGAGAGAGGATCCTGAAGGTCCTTCCAATCCATATCTTCCCCAGCTTCATTTTAAGTGGCTGGGTTTTCTATCAGTGAAAAACTTCAAACTGGACAAGAGACCCAGAATACATGTGTGTTAGCCCTGCACTTCTGTGGTGAAGACCTGTAGGGTACATGCAGTTTGGAGGTTCAGTGGCATAACTTGGTGTCAGCAAGACTGGAATTCAAATTCCTCCTCAGGTGGTGCTGTTCAGTCATTTCTGACTCTTTCTAACCCCAT
Source organism: Pseudocheirus occidentalis (assembly GCA_028646575.1). NCBI lineage: Eukaryota > Metazoa > Chordata > Mammalia > Diprotodontia > Pseudocheiridae > Pseudocheirus > Pseudocheirus occidentalis. The sequence goes on from CM053598.1 coordinate 17,871,334, forward strand.
TTGGGGTTTTCTTGACAAAGATACTACAGTGGTTTGCCATTTCCTTCTCCAGATCATTTTGTAGACGAGGAGACTAAGACAAAGAAGGTGCAGTGACTTGCCCAGGGTCATACAGTTCAGATTTGTGGTGCTGACAGGGCACCACCCTCTGGGACAGAGTTTATCTTTATTTGGTTAGATGCAGGGTTAGGATGTTGGAAGAGCAACATGACCACTTGAGAAGGGCATGGGAAGGTGGAAAGCCAACAGTGACAAACCTGGGCCAGCTCCAAGTAGGATAGCACTTCCCCATCGATGCTGATCCCACTCATGGCTGCTTTGGTCAGCTCCTGCACCGCGTGCTGCTCTGAGGGAGAAAGAGGAGGTAGGGACAGGTGAGTGTTATTCACAGCTTGGAACAATAATAATTGAGTTTTCAAGGTTCGCAAAGCACATTGTACATTTGGCCTCTAGGTGGCACATTAGGCACAGTGCTGCACCAGTGAGAATCTACTTACTAGCCAGGTGACCCTGGGCAAGTCACTTAACCTCCATTTGCTTCAGTTTTCTCAACTATATAATAGGATCATACTTTATATTTATAATGGGTTTTATTTTTCTTGTCTTCCCAATGGGTGGAGGAGGGAGAGAATTTGGACATAAAACAAAAGTTCACAAAGCAAAAATAAATAACAACAGTAATAACTAGAATGGGAATCACAATGGCAACTATCTCCTGGAGTGGTTGCAGAGATCAAATAAGATCGTCAGCACAGTGCCTGGCACAAAACAGGTGCTGTGTTAATATCATCACCATCATCATCACCAACACCATCATCATCATCCTCATTGTCATCTGTGCACAGTATTTTTTTTTCCTTCAGTAGAATCTAAGCTTCTTAAGGGCAGGGGTTGTTCAGCTGTGGTTTTCTGTCATCGGATCCTTCGCATCTAACACACAGCAAGCTCTTCATAAGAGGGTTGAATTCGGCTGATTCTCCCAGTTGTCCTGTGAGGCAGACATTTCAGGTGGGGAAACCAAGTCTCAGAGAGGCAAAGGGACTTGTTGACAGTCACCCAGCTGGAGCATTAGAGCAAAGGCTCAGACTTGGCTCTGCCAGTTTCACATCCAATTGCTTGCCCATGACCCGCCTCAACTAAGGATCTCAGTTCTCTTCTGAGTAGCAGCAACGGTACATGGTAGTGGCAATGGTAGTGTGATATTTGGGTGACAGCCAACAGCTGGAGGACCCTCCACTCTCTCCAGAGGCCAGCTGCCAAATCATGCTCCCTTCTCTATTTCTGGCACCAGACAAGATGATCATGTTGTTCCCTCACCCCCACTGGATTTGTGACTTCAGTCTGGACAGCTCCCAGTGATTTCATCTACTAACACAGACTGGCATCTGAGAGAGTCATAAGGTCCATGATAGACATGGAGGCATGGGATTGTAGGCTCAGACATTTCAGGCTGAAAGGGACCCCAGGTGTCACTGGTTCAATCTCCCCATTTTACAGGTCAGGAAACAGGCTGAGAAAGTGTAAGTGACTTGCTCAGTCACAGAGTTAGTAAGTATAGGAGGTAGATTTGAATTCAGGCCTTCCTGAATCCAAGTGCAGCACTTGACATTAAGAAGTCGACCAGGATTGGGCAGGGTGTGATCAACTCAGGTGATCAGGAAAGGCATCTTAAAGGATTAGGCACCTGAAGTGAGTTTTAAAAGACAGTAGGGCTTCTGAGAGACAGAACTGAGGAGGGAGAGGGCTTATAATGCCAAATCTGGAAGTTTATCTTTCTCCCAAAGGGCAATGGGAATCCAGTGAAGCTTCTTGGGCACAGGGGTAACAAGGTTTGACTTGTACTTAGATCTATTTGCTGTCTATGTGTAGAGGAGGGAGACTGCAGGTCAGCCAGGGGGCTACTTAAGGAGTCCCAGCAATAGGTAATGAGACCCCCAAAAGAGTGGTTAAAATGAATTTGGAAAGACAGCAACTTATTGGATTTAGGGGTAACGATGAGCAAAGATAGAAGTATGACTCTTAGATGGCAGAAAGGTGAAGGCAAGAATGGAGGGGCCCTCCAAGGAAATGAAGGTGTTTTTTAGGGGGAGAGGTATAGGGCTGCCTAGGCCTGTCCTAAAGGCTGGAAAAGTTAATTAACCAAATACAAAGCCTCCTGTTTCATAAAGATCAGTGAAACCTTTAGTCACCAAGAAGAGAGAGTTGGTGCTGCCTGGGACCATCCAGAAGCAGAATTTACACTGTGTTGCTCAGCATTGAAAAAACTGGAATTTTGTCTCAGTTCCAGTCTTTGCCCCATTTTATCTTGGAATGTCTCATCTCCTTCCATCTCTTTAAACCAAGGATTCTTCTTAACTTCAGGAACTTAAAAACATTGTTTTATTTCATCACCTCCTTTTGTCAATGCTAGTTATTTTTCTGTATGCATTTAGTGAGGAGAGGTCCATCAGGGTCACCAGACAGCCAGAGGGGTCCAAGGCACAAGAGAAGGCTAAGAACCTCTGCCTGAAAAGGATGGGCTTCTCTTGGTTCTGAATTTCCCTCTCTTATCTGTGGAGTGAATTCCCCTCTATCCAGGCATTGCAGTCTCTTCTTTCCATATCACCAGACTTTCTTGTCTTGGGCCTCAACAAACATTTACCAGTATTATATTGTTGAGGGAGATGAAGGTAATAATGCCCCCCTACAGACAATACAGAGGCAAGGAGGGTTAATCCACAGCAGAGCGTGGGACTGGGAGGCAGGCTGGAGGCTCCTGGTCACCTCCTCATTTTGTTTTCTTTAGGATCTCACTACTTAGCTTGTTTTGGCAAATATTTCATCCATTCTGCTTACAGTTGGTTCCCTGGGAACAAGTTTTCCTTCAGGGCTGGGTCTGAATTAAGCCAGGTCAATTCCATGAATATTTACTGAGCACTTACTGTATGCAAACTTGTCATCCTCATTGCATGTCCTGGTAATGGCTGGAAGGCTGAGATGGGTGGTCATTTGGGGCCAAGTTTAAGCCTTTTTTCCTTCTGTAATATTTCTAGATATCAGCACCTTTCAGCCTCCCTTCCAGTTGGTTACCACGTCCTTCTGATTCCCCCTGTCCCTGCCCCTCAACCAGGGCTACTGCAAAACTCCCTCTCTCTCCTCTGAGGGTGACCCCTCCAACCCACCCTTCATGGGCAGAGGCCTCTCTTCTGCACAGATCTTCGTAGACTACTCCAGAGCAGTTACCTCCAGCGGCCCTGACTGGAAGCAGGATAAGGACACTCATTCTGATCCCACCTCTGACACCACTTTGGGCAAGACCAGAGCCTGCTGAGACATCTTCCTGAGTTCAAATTTGGCTTCAGACGCTTACTAGTTGTGTGACTGTTTGCCTCAGTTTCCTCATCTGTAAAATGAAGGAGTTGGTCTAGACGGCCTCGGAGGTCCTTGCCCGGTTCTTCACCACTGGGCTCCAACCCAAGCAAGCAACCCTTTCCTCCCTGACCATCCCACCTCCACGGCTTTGCTCACGCTGTGTCTTCTTTTTCTGGAAGGCTCTTAGTCTGTTTGCTGAGGACTCGTGCATTCTTTGAAGCCCCACTCAGTGAAAACCACCTGGATATGCCTCCCCTGGCTGTAATGACCTCCCCTTCCACATGGCACTTGACAACTCTGTCTCTGTACTGACATTCTATTGGGCGTTAGAGTTTCTTGGGAGAGGCAGTGTGGCTTAATGTACACAGGCCTGACAAAGGGGCAGGAAGGCCTGCGCTCAGGGCCCACCTCTTACACGGGTGACCCTGGCCATCTCACTTCTTTTCTTGGTGCTCCAAGGCAACTCTAGTCTGTAAAGCACAGAGCAGGAGGTGGCAATCAGCACTGGTGGAGGGAGTTTACTCATGTAGAGTAAATACAACAGTAAAATGCAAATTACAGTAGAATTTTAGGGCTGGTCAAAAAAAAATTGCCCTTCTTTTAAGTTCCAGGAGGGCAGGGGTCATGCCTCATCTAATTTACCCTCAGAATCTATTTTAGAGCTATGGACACAACAGGTAATTAATATACATTTACTCACCCTGATGACACAGCACTTTCTTATTCATCGTCAAATTGCCTCATATTTACTTAACTGGGAACACATACTTCCCAAGCAGACTTCAGGGCAGGGACCCTGTTTGATTTTTGCTTAAGATCCATGAGAACAGACACTATGTTTATTTTTGAACTTGTATCTTCAGCGTCAAGCACAGTAGGCACTTAATAAATGCTTCGTGATTGACTATTTTATAAGCCTGGTACCTAGAACAGTGTCTGGCGCATAGTAGGCATTTTAATACGTACTTGCTGATGGAATGGATGACTTGTATGCTCATGACCTGGCATTTTGCTGTTCCTGTTGTTAACCATTTTTTGGTCATTTCTGGCTTTCTGATCCCATCTGGGGTTTTCATGGCAAAGATGCTGGAGTGGTTTGCCATTTCCTTCTCCAGCTCATTTTACACATGAGGAAACTGAGGCAAACAGGGTTAAAGTGACGTGCCCAGGGTCATCCAGTCAACAAGTGTCTGAGGCTGGCTTTGAACTCAAGAAGAGGAGTCTTTCCAGGACCCAGAGTCCTATCCACTGTGCTACCTGGGTCCCCTGATACCTGATAGTACCAGATAAATAGATGTTTAATCAAGATTTGTTGAATCAAATTTCTCTCTACATCTGTGGCTCCATTAGCAATGCCACCCACATTCCATGAGCCCAGAAGCAATTCAGCCCATCCCCACAAGGAATCCACTTCACATTCCACAATCACATAAACACTCTAATTCACCCTGTAACCCCACATTCCAGCTGCATTTTGTATCCATTTGTTCCCCCATAGACCACTCAGACCCCCTTTAACTTGTGAGATGGTCTGGTTTTGGGGGGCTGATGTGACTGAACACTCTTTCCTCTGGGGCAAACTTGATCATAAACCTACCTGACCCTTCACTAAAAACCCTGAGCTCTTGATGAGCTTGAGCTCAATCAGACTAAGCTTGAAGTCCTCCAGGAGTGGGCCACCTCTAGGACAATCTTCCAGACCCAGAAGCATCCTGGCCTATACACTGGGGATTCCAGAAGGGTCTGCTCTTGGCCTGCTGAGGAAAGGGCATTCTGGGACCAGCAGCTGATGTGTGTTCCCTGATTATTTCAATCTCTACTATTTGTAAAGGTACAAAAGCACCTTTTAGGAGAAAAGTAAAGAGGGAGTCAAATACTTATTTAGGAACTGGCTTTTTAAAATGTGCATCCTACTGAACAAAGGGAGCATTCAGAACTAAAGATGAATGTTCCCTCCTTTCCCTGGTGTGGCAGGGGACCATAGGTGTGCAATGTCACACTCACTATGTGTTTCTTGGCTTTTTTTAAAGCACAAAAATGTTGAGACCACAAAAAGGGAGAAAGAAGACTATGTATCAGGTGCCAAGAGCGCTATCCTAGGGGCTGAAATAAGAGTCAAGTTCCTCTGGGTGACCCACCCTACCCCACCCTGGGGAGGTGGGAAGCTCACCTGCCAGAGCGACCAAGTGTGGCAGGCAGAATCTGTTTGCCAAGGCAATTAATTCAAGTGTGTCCAGGTCCAAGCAGGAGGACAGCTGCTTGGTGTACAGGTAATCCAGCACGGCCTGCATTGACTGCTTGTTGATGCTGGGCAGGGTTACCTGCAAAGACAAGGTGGAGGCTGACAACATCCTTCTGCAGAGCGGGGCCTGCTCGGCTCGGGTCTCGAGTCACAGCAAGGCCCAAGCATCTGCTGGCAAACCCTGAAGTCTTAAATTATCATTATTAATTATTATTGTAATTTTTAAAGATGAGACGTTGTCTCTCATGCAAACATGAGACAAGCACTGTGGCCAAAGCAGGAACAGACCTGATTCCCTTCATTTTACAGGAGCAGAAAACAAGTCCTGGAGGGAATAATAACACACTGGAAAATTGGCTCTGGGATCAGAGGACCCACATTCGGATCTCATCTCAGATGCATGATCTTGAATTTCTTCTATAAAACGAGAAGGGTTGGATTCAACGGCCTCTGAGGTCCTCTCTAGCTCCAGATCTAGGATTCTATGAATGCCAAATTTGGAGTCTGAGGACCCAGGTTCACATCCTCATTCTTTTACTTACAATCTGTGTGACCTTGGACATGTCACTTGACATCTCTCAGACTCAATTTTATCCTCTGCAAAATGGGGGAGGGAAGGAACTAGATGGCATGGAAGGTCCCTTCTGGCTCTACAAACCCATGATACTCAGTCATTCACGAGACTTTCATTAAGTGCCTGCCATGTTCCAGCACAAGGGATACAAACTGGTTGAACTCCATCAAGCTTAACTGCAAAAACAACCCCCTTCACATTTCAGCTCTCATTTTGTGTCCATGAGCTGAACTTTGGGGGTGAATTAGCCCTTCTGAGAGGTCACTCAGTCCCATTGCTGAGGGATAAACAAAGAGGGAAGGGATGGGCTTGAGACCACATTGGCAGAAAGAGCTGGGATTCGAACCCAGGCCCTCCACCACCCTTCTGGTGGTCTTCCCACCAGCACGGTGCTGCAGTTGTCCTGCAGGACAGCAGAATCAGCCACCTCCTAGGGCAACCCAGCTGGGGAAGCAATCTTTCAAATGTTGTGTCTTCAACCCCCCTTTGTATGTTTTTGTTAGGAGTGTATCCGGGGACATTTCTCCAAGAAAAATAAAGCGAATGTGTCTGTCATAAAGAAGATGCTAAAATTACCTCAGCCTGCTCTGCCTTCTCCCCCCATCTCACAGACTAAAACCAATCATTCCAGCCAGCACGTGATGACAGACACCAGCAAGCGGTGCTGCCCTGTGCTCCCCTGGCTCCCACTGGGCGCTGACGTCTGTCCGCCTGAGCCTGTGACCTGTCCTTTCCTCCAGGCTCCACACGAACTTATTCTCCTTAGTGACTTAGTTTCTGCCATGGTAAGCACCAGCATCTTCCTCAGAGGCAGCAGGCAGGATATGTATGGCCCGCTGTTGCAAGTGAGAAAAACTGAATTCACCATGGCACTCATTTCCTTCCCGGGACTGAATTATCAAGGCTCTTGCTCTGGTTCCAAACTTCAGAATTAACTTTAAAAGCCCCAAGCAGCTATTTTTTAAAAATACCTTTTAAGGAATAAGCTGAGAAGGAGTCAAATACATATCTAGGAATTGGATTTTTTAAGTATGCATTCTACTGAATGAAGGGAGCAGTCTTTTTTTTTTAAAGGATAAATGTTCTCCAGGATCCATGTCCCTCCTTTCCCCTTTTCCCTGGTGTGTATGTGTGTGTATGTATATGTGTGTGTGTGTGTGTGTGTGTGTGTGTGTGTGTGTGTGTGTGTGTGGCGGAGGGGTCAGAGAGCTGTGAATGTACAATGTCACATAAGCTGTGTTCCTTGTCTTTTTTTTAATAAGAGAAAGGTCACAGGGAAAATGATTCAAGGCATTAAAATTTTAAGACCACAAAAGGGTTTTTGAGAAAAGGAGCTTATATATCACATGTTAAGATTGTATCATATTTTGCATATTCAAGTTTTGTTGGTTTATCATTTTAATTGCAAAGATCAGCTCAGACTATTAGGCTCATAATCAGAAATGGTCTCACGTGAGTGAACAAGCACTCTCCTCCAGAGCATTGTTTACTACAATCTGGGTATTTTTAATGAACCCCGTGCTGAGTGCTTCTGGGGAGAGAATTATGCTTACTGCTACATTAAAAGTAATGAGAAAAATATAAGTGAAATACAGTGTCTTCCAAGGTATTAAACAATTATAAAAAAACCTTAAAAGAATACCAACAAGGACATTTAGTATGAGGTTAGCCTAATATCACTTCTGATAATGCTACAGAAAAAGAGATTCTTAATTGTTTGTAAAAACTGGAGCCTCACCAGGAAATTCTGAAAAAAAAAAATTAGGGATGAAGGATAGGTCCACAGCTTAACTCACTCTCAATCAATCAGTGAGTCCTTTAGTGACTACTCCGTTCTGCTTTCCCTTCCTTCTCTGAAAATAGAATCCTCACCTTTAACACATATACCTTCTCTTTTCCAGTGAGTCAGGGCTCCAGTTCTTAGTATGCAATCTAGTCCTAGCAAATATTTCCTGGGTAGTTTGGTTGGTATAGCATTAAATCTTTCAATTATTTAGTATTTAGTATTATTTAGTCATTTTTACTAAGTTGGCATGACCCAACAATGCACACTAAGTAGCTCTCCACTTATGTCTTCCTCTCCTTCAGTGAAGTGTCTTTGGGAGCTGTATCTATGTGAGTCCTGAGTATATCTTGTCCTTGATGTTTTGTTCATTTTGCAATGATTTTGAATGGAATTTCTAATATTATTACTTACTTGTTTTTTTAGTTCTGTGTTGATTTTTTGTATGTTTATTTTGTATTTTGCTACTCAGCTGAATCAATCAATCAATCAGCATTACTAAGGGTCTCCTATGTGTCAGGTGTATGGGATACAAAAACAGAAGTGAAATAATCCCTTGCTCTCAAAGAAGATGCATTTCATTGGAGGACACAGTTTGTACATAGATACAGAAGTATACACAAAATGGAAATGAGGTGATTATTATTTTTAGGGTGGACTAAATCTATGGATGGTCTACTGATTTACTGATTCTTTGAGGTTTTCTAAGTAAACTAATATGTCATTGGCAAAGAGCAATAATTATTTGAAAGCAAGATGTTGCAAGATTTGACTTGAAGATTCTCCTCACTCAACCTCTCCACACTATACCTTAAACTCTGCTGAGGGGTGGAGTCAATGGGACCACTTCAGGGGAAGCAGGAAGGAAGAAGGGAGAAGGAGATCCAGAAGGTAAGAGATGAAAATGGAACGTGGACACTCTTAATAAGCCAGAATTTTCTGAATTGTGAGGCATAAACCCTTAGAGGCCATGAGACCTTAGGGGAAGGAGAGAGGAAGAGCAAAACAATGGTTAGTAGGTGTTGCCTGACCCAGCTCCCACATAAACAATCCACTTTTTTCATGAGAAAACAAAGTTCTAGTCAAAAATCAACAAAAGTGACAGTGATGATGTGGGAATAAAATCAAATTGGAATGTGTGTGTGTGTGTGTCTGTGTGTTCTCTCTCCATAACCAACATAGATTGGGTCATAAAAAGTGTGTGTTGTCTATGTGTGTGGACACATGTGTGCATGTGGGGGGAATGGCACAATTTTTTGATATGGGGAGGAAGCACTTCTACATAAAGGTTAGAAGTCACCGGGGTAAGCAAAGGAAATGCATCACAGTCATTGAACACATACAATGCAATCTGCCCCGCCTTCGAGGTGATAAGTGAATATATGACTGCGTGCTAGCTGTGGGAGTTTGGGGGTTTTGTTTTTTCATGGTGTGGTCTCTGCATGGCAAGAGGGTTGAGTCAAGAAAATCCTGAGCTTGAATCTCATCTTTTATTCTTCCTAGTTGGGTGACCAGAAGTAGGCCACTTAATTGCTCCATGCCTCAGTTTCCCCATCTTTGAAATGGGGATAATACTGTGCACAGGACCTACCCCACAAGATTGTTAAGGAACACAAATAAGAAAACAGATATAAAACACTTTGCAAAGGTTTAGGCACTCTATAAATCTGTTGTTGTTGCTGTTGTTGTTATTATTATCATCAATGGGGAGGAAAGCACTAATTAGTCAACAAACACACACAACTGGGCTCTATCTCCTGGGTTAAATCTTTGTTTTGGTCCTATCTCCCATCATCTTAATCTGAGGACTATCTCCTTCTGTTCTGGGAAGGGATAAAATGGATTAGCATTTGTGAAGTCAGCTCTGACGGCATTCCTTCCTGACTACGTGCTTGACCTTGACCATCTTGGGCCCCTGCTTAGTCTCCTTGGCAGCCTCTGGAGGGCTGGCTGCTCTAACCCAACTGGCAGGCCCAGCCTTTTCAGTAACGGAAGCACGGAAACTCTTTCTGTTCTTTGTGCTGCCTTCTTGTTTGGCATAAACTAATCTGGTTCACAGATTCAGGGTTTAGAGATTTAGAGCTGGACAGAGTCTTAGAGGCCATCTCATCTCCTTCCCCTCTGCCCCTCCCCTCCTCAGCTCAGTCAAATAGCCATTTGCACTATTGCTTGGTTTCTCCTTACTTTGAGAAGGGTTGTATTTGGGGGGTGGGGAGGGGAAGGGAGAGTCTTTTCTATTTCAAGCCAAATTGTCAGGTCAGCAAGCATTTGTGAAGTGCCAAAGTCTAATCCCTCTTCCACATGACAGTCTTTCAAACTTGAAATAAACGAAATATCCTCCCCACCATCCCACACCCAAGTCTTTTCTTCTCTCAGTTAAACATTCCCATTTTCTTTGACCAGTTCTTGGTGTGGTATCCAGTCCTCCCATCCTCCTATAACTTGTAAAGAAATTATAATAATAATTTTTCTTTTAAAATAGATATGTACCTCACTGTTGGAGCTTTCCACAAATGATCCTCCAAACATGGCGGCCATCCAGTCACAGCTACAGATAAGCAGTGGTTTGTGGGCATTTATGACCCCATCATCCAACTTAAATGCCACATCTGCTTCGGGAATGAAGAAACAGAGTCCTAAGTACACTTTAATTGATAGACAGCTTAAGCAAGAGGAGTTGGGTTCAACAACCCTTTCCCTAACCTGGGATGGCTTTGCTACCCCTAATGCAGGATCACAAATCCAGAGGTTTAGAGCTGCGAAAGACATTCAAGATAATCTAGAAAAATGCGCTAATTTTGTAGAAAAGCAAACAGAGACCCGAGAGGGTAAGGTCTTGCCTTGGATCACAGAGGTAGTAAGTGGCAGAACCAGGATTTGTGGCCTTCTCATTCTAAATCCAGCCCTTGGACCACCACACCAGGTTACCTGCCACATTTTCTAATTCTATTCCAAGTCCCCTTTCACTGGGGTAGATTATATTCTGTTCCTTCTTAAAGACAAAAATATTAGGAGGGCCAAGTAATCAATGGTTAAAAATATAATTGGGTTTTGCCTATGAATACAGATTTCCATCAGCACCAAAAGTATGAACAGAAAATAAGCGGATAAGTTCAATACATTAGGTATTTCCACTGAATGTTTTATTTTTTTCTTTTACGTTATTGGTCCATGTTAACTTGTGAGGCTATGGTCCAGTCTGGTGGTCAAAGATTGGGATGCATTGGTCAATAAGCTATTATACTTATCAAAAATAAAATTCATCCAACAAACACGTCCTGATCCTCATCACGAGGACAGTGACAGAAGTAATAAAATAAGGAACTCTGACCCCTGCCCTAAGAGGACAGGCACTAAAATCTATATGTAAAACAGTATGAAAATGATAATGAAGTAAAAAAATACCAAATATTCTATCCTTTAAGAGTCAACAAGTCACTGAGCACCAACAGAAGGTGCCACGGTACCAACAGAGGGTCACTCTAAGGCATAAGTAGGGAAGAAAAAAAGTCAGAAGAGTAAAGTGAGAAAGTCAGGCCAGGGAGAGATGGAAAAGGAACATGACAAAGGAATAAAGTGAGAGATGTAACATAAGGCACGGGAGAGTGACAACCAGTGCCGCCTCAAAGGTACTAGCATGGCACCATTGGGTTTTCCATTCCTGGTAAATGTAAGTAGTGAGAGGGCATGGGGTAGCTGAAGTAGAAAGAGAAAGTTTCTGGGAAGGTCTTTTAGGGATGAATTTTGAGTAATAGGATTGATTAGTATATATGCCTCCCATAATGGAACTCATTTTCTCATTATTTTTCTTGTCTATGCCATTGTCTTATGAAAACATAAAAAGGGATCCATGAGACAGCTACTTGGATTGTCATTGGATCCACTCACCTGAAAATGTCCCCTTGTTAAGGCATTCCTTTATCCGGTTGGCCTTCCTGACATGGAACGCCTTAGTGATCTCCTGATTCATGAAGGCCTCTTTGTTCATTATGTTTTCTACCATCATTCGCAAATCAAATACTTCTAGGATCTCTGCAATCTGAGCCAGTCCCATCAGATCTTTTTCCTTTTCGTCTAATTGTCCTGTATAAAGAAACTGAAGCAGGGTCCTAAAGGGACCCAACTGAAGGGAAGAGTCCATTCTGACCACAGTCACAAAACCCACTCTATTCGAAATAGGATTGATTAGCATTTCTTTGTGCATGTCAATGAACCCTTTGCTCCATGTGGATAAGTCTCTGGTGGTTTGAGGGAGGTCCCCAGCTCCCAATTCTGGCTCTCTCAACACACCCTCACTTTGGGATGTCTGGCCTTCAGAAGCTAAAGGGATTGAGGCAGACTCCACACTTTCTTCATCGGTATCAAGACTTAAAGTCCTTGCTGGAAAGTCCCGACTGGGCTTTTCTTTTTGACAAGCGCCTTCAACGAAACTAGGAGACTCTTCACATTCCATTAAAAAAAGATCATAAAATTTGGAAGAGGAGGTAGCAAGATAAATCTTGTGTGCAAAAATATGCTTCTCATCCTGAAGGACAAACATGACATCGGCACACAGCGGATTGTCCAATAAATAGGCAGCTTCGTTCATGCCCGTGGTGGGACACTCTGGGATTTTGATAACTGGTGGAGGTGCTTTGGGAGGTAGAAATGGTGCCTGAAGTAAAGGTTTCTGGACCTTCTTCAAGTGAGACTTCCAGAACTGCAGGTGTCTTCGGGAAATCAGCGCCGCTCGAATCGCATTGTCAAACACGTCCTTAATCCCAAACTGGTCAAACACACTCGTTTCATAATATGGGATTCCAAGCTCCTTGGCGACCTCTCGGCCTCTTTCTGGCGGCAAAATGTCTCCTCGCTTTATAGGCCTGAAACAGAAAATTGAAATGCTGTAAGTAACTTCATTAACAACAAAAAAAGAGTAATCAGAGCAATCCAAGTATTGTACTATGCAGTGACAGAACCTTTTTTTTCATATAGCCCTGGAAAGACCATTTAAAAGTTATTATATAGTCTGAATTTTGATCAAGTTAGTAAACCAAGTCAACAGGAGTTTACATCCAAGCCTTGGCTAGCATTAACAACGGTTTATGTGAAATGGTCTTACTATTTGGATTCTTACGGCATATTTCCAACGAGTTGGAAACAATGACCATATTTTACATAAGATTTTAACTTTGAATAGCGAATTTGAATAATATGACCCCTTCACAGGATTCAATATTTAGACTAATCAGGACCTAGCTGCATTACAAGCTTTACTATGTCCTATGCTCTGGGGATACAAATGCACACAAAAAGAGAGTCAGCAAATGCATCTCCTATCCACTGGGGCACTAACTGCCCCCTATAACATGGTTTTACCTAATAGCTTGTTTTCAAGTGATCAGCTGGGATACACCTACACCATCTAGTAATCTTACTGGCTTTACTATTTAATGTTACATTAAGGAATGAGTGAAAAAGTTTTTATTAAGTCCTTACTACGTGCCAAGCAATGTGCTAAGCTCTGGGGATACAAACAGAAAAGTCTTTGCTTTCAAGAATCTCACACTTTAAATAAAGACAATATAAAATATAACACAACACAATACAAAACAAAAAAGGAAGTTCCCCGACAGATAGATGGACAGGCCTTGGTGTCCGGAGAGGACAGGAGGGAAGGATCCTCAGACTGTATCATTAGGTCAGAAGCTGGGCTTCCATAGCACAGAGAGTACACAGTAAGGCCTGGTGACCCTCCATCTCCTGGGTGAAATAGTGCTGTTGACTCCCATCTCTTAAGCTACGTATGTGGTCAAGCAGCCTGAATGGGTTTTGGCTGGCCCGTCTTTGGGAAGGGCCAAAATGGGGACCTAAGTATTTATACCTGGACTCCCTATTTAGAGCATAATTTGCTTGCAGGTAAAGTCTGTGCATTATTCTTTACATCCTGTAAATTACCCATAAATATTTATTGGTTTATGTCTATGATAGCTTCACATAACTAAAACTGTGTAGCAACACACACACACGACACATATGTATGGGGTGTCTAAAAGTCTCACTACACTTTGAAGTTGTAAAAGCTATACAGACCTCATCATACGCTAGTGAGTCCCTCCACGTAGGGGTTGGACCCGATGGTGCCGAGGTCCCTTCCTTCTCCTAAATTTGGGAACTCTGTGGCTGCTGCTGTACTTTATAGCTTACAAACAACTTTTTCGTACCTTATCTATCTTTATAAAAATTCTATGGAACAAGTAGGATAAGTATTGTTATAATTTCTAGTTTCTGGAAAAGGAGACTGAAACTCAGAAAGGTGACGGTTACATGGTTGTGTGCGTTGTGACTCAAATCTGGGTCCTTTAATACCATATTCATTGCTTTTTCTCCCACAATACCACATGGCTTCCAGTACACACATGACAATCTCCCAGAGCCAAAGTTTCCTCATGTGTAATTAAAAAATATTTTTTTATTGATACAGACTATTTTTACATCACCTATGTTTCTCCTCTTCCCAGAAAGCCATCCCAAATGACAAAGAATATATTTTTTTAAAGAAAAAGAGGAAGAGAAAATAATTGTCCAAATTGACCAATACATCAAAAACCTGAAAAGACATACAATGTTTCACATTCCCACCCAGCCCCACCATATCTGTCACCCAGGATCTCCCACCCCTGCAAAGGAGTGGGTTAGGGCTGCCCTGCCTCCTCACAGCTCTTCTTGGGGCCATAGTTAGACTTTGCAATTTGGCAACACTCACTTTTGATTGCTTTGTGATAGTTGGTCTTTCCATTTAATTGTTGTGGTCATTATGCACATTGCAATTTGAGGATAAACAAAGGATGACATAATGACAGAATTGGATGGGGATCTCATGGCCATCTAGCTCAACTCATATCAGGAAGTAACACCAACTTCAACACACTAAAATATTTATCCAGCTTCTCCTTAAAGGCCTCAATGAGAAAGAACTTGTTCCTTTCCAAGGTGGCCCATTCCGCTTTGGGAGGGAGAGTACTCCTTATGAAGAAGTCGCAAATGCTTCTCAGCACTTTCAAACACTATTCCTCCTTCTGCTCTTTGAGACCTAACAACAAAGCTAAGCCCTTCTCCATAAGACATCTTCACTACCTAAAGACCCCAATCCAAGTCTTCTCTTCTTCAGAGTTTCCCCAATTCCTTCAACAGATACTCATGATCTAGGGGCTGTTCACTAGCCTCAGGGCCCTCTTGTGAATTTGTGAATTCTCCCCAGCTTGCCTACATCCTTCCTAACCACTAAACTCCAGATGTGGTCTGACCAAGTTAGAGTATGGACAGATTCTTCTTTTGTTCTCTGGGGTCTCCCTCTGTATCCTGGGCCATCTCTAGTCATCCTGATCTATATCTTGTCAATGGACCCAGATGGCTCTGGAGGAGGGAGTGAGGCTGGTGACTTTGTTCAGTTCTCCCTCACTTAAATCCAATTCGCTTACAAGTCATGACATCACCTTCCTGATGTCGTGGTCCTCTTTGAGAACAAAGGACAAGTAAGGATCCGTGATAAGAACCAAATGAGCTTGTCCATATCAAAGTACTTTCAAAGGCATAAAACCTAAGAATGTAAAGCATCAGATTCATTATTAAAAACATTATTTGTTGCCATGGCTGTGTTTCTGAGAATCATCACATACAGGAGCAGATTACCAAGAATCTTACCAGTCTTTCAGAGTATTCTTGTATTAGATTTGAGCTCCTTGAGGTCAGAAAGCCTGTTTTTGATTTTCCTTTTATCTTCAGTGGTTAGCCCACTGCCTGGCACATTGCAGGCATTTAATTAAGGCTTGTTGACTGTTGATTGTAAAGACATGTTTCATGTTTGTTGATCAGCTCATAAGAGGAGCCATAAATGTGGACCAACCTGTTCACTTCCAGCTTGACATCACATGATCTGGTGATATTTTGCCTTTCTCAAGTCAGAAGCGAGTGCAATTGGTAATGTAATATTTAACATACATTTTGGCACATTTTGAAAATGTCAAATGAAAACTATTCATAGCTATAAGATCATAATTTATACTTGATTCAACTTATCATTGAGGCATTTTCATGTTTTTTTATATAGTCAAGCTTAGTATAAAAGATGTGTGAAACCATATGGAGGCAAAGAGCACATGTGCACACGTGTGTGTATGTGGGGTGTTGTCTATGTATGTTTCCTTGAATCAGTTTCATCCAGAGAGTTTCCAGAAAGAAAAAAAATACACAGAAGAATGTAATAAACAAATTTCTACTAATGTTTGATGAAGCTAGAGCCTTCAGCGGATGGCTGGGATTGCTACACATTTGCCTACAGTTGCAAAAACGCAACAACAAAAATTTACAAAGATCCCGAAGGGCAAAGAAGAGACCTGAGTCATCATTTAATGCCATCCTTTGAAAAAAATGATCACCCTTGAATTGGAAAAATGTGAAGCTCCTTTTCTAGAAATTATGAAAACGAATTCTTTTTGAATTTTTGTTATTTTATTCTGAATTTCATAAATACCAAGTAAAATGTGCATTTATATATTCAGTGTATAACAGAAAAAGAGGATTGTCTATGGCACTGTTAATCTCAATTATGCATGGCTTACCTTTCTTTTAAAATATAGAATAAATTTGGCGTGTAACTTTCAAAAGTATCCTACTCATCTGCATTCCCTTGTGGCTTGCCGTCTTGTCTGGGCATTAAAAAAATACCTGACTGACCCTCTTTTCATTCTTTTTTGCTTCTTTCTTTTTCCCCTTCTATAACTCTCAATTTTAATAAAACAAAGGCGTATTTCCAAGACATATGGGCTGTTATATTTATACCCAAAGGGCAAAAAACAAAATCTCATAATAAATTTTCATTTTGTAGCATTTTCATGAATAGCTCCTATAGGATTTTTTAGTCAGCATTCTCCTTCCTCCCCTCTACAGTTATAGAAAGAAAGAAATTGAAAGTCAAGGCTGGGTAATACTAGCCTGACAGCTACTGCCAGTAACCACACCCAGGAAAAGCGGGCAACTTTAACAAGGCTTCTTTAAGTGTCTTTGATACATAGATTTCTGGACTCTCTATCTGGTTGGTCAGTGACATCATCATGCTAAGAAGGCCAAGGTCTCATGGTCCTCCAGGGGATCCATTATCTTTTTATAGGAGAAAACACAATAAACCATAGGTTCCACTGCCTGAGCTCAGCTGGCAAGCCACCTTGTAAAGCGGCCACCAGGTGGAGCAGTGGATAGAGCACCAAATCTAGAGTCAGGAGACCTGAATTCAAGTCTCATCTTAGACACTTACTAGCTGTGTCTCTGAGCAAGTCCCTAGACCTGTTTGCCTCAGTTTCCCCATCTGTAAAATGGGTGTAACAATAATAGTGTCTACCTCTCAGGGCTGAGAATTAAATGAGATAATGTTTGTTAAAGAACTCGCCAAAATACCTGACACATAGTAGGTACTATGTAAAAATGCTAGCTATAATAATGGTAGTTATGATGATGATGATGATGATGATGATGATGAAGGTGATGGTGATGGTGAATGTGCCACAGTCACAAGAGAAGTAGCAGGAGTTTGGATGATCCAGTGAACACTCTCTTTTCTCCTACTGGAAGCCTCATCTAAAGCCTGCATCCAGCTACTGAGCGGTCAGTACCATCACCCTCTCCAAAGAGGGACAGAAGGCCGTGGCTGCTAGGCATGCTGGCCCTTACCTGGCTAATGGGCGTCGGGCTCGATTGACGGCTTCGAGGTCGGCGTAGCGAAGGTCAAGTTGGCAGCCGACGAGAATGACCGGGGTGCGAGGGCAGAAGTGCTTGATCTCTTGGTACCACATTGTTTTCACATGATTTAGGGAGTTGGGATTAGCGATTGAAAAACAGAGAACCACAACATCAGACCTACAAGGAAACCACAGAAGAAATCCCAATGACATCTGCTTCATAGGTGCGTTCCTATCAATCCCCTGAGGTTTGACGTATTCTTTCCACACACCTCATGCCACATAAATGAGCTTTCTTTTTCTTCAAGGAAAGAGAACGTGGAAGGGGGAAGAGACCTCTTGCAGTCATGCAAACACACAAGTTATGATAAGCCCTCCACCCTGCACTGCCACAAAAGCCCAAGGCCTCATTTCATATGCCCTGGAGAGCCTACAGGCATCAACAGGCTTCTAGCGACGTGGCAATGTGGTATACAACAAAGAGTGATTGAGACTTAGTCATAATATCAGAACATGCTAAACTATTTCTGTTCACAAGAAATAGTTTCATCATACCCCTGCCCCACAAAACACAACCTTCCACAGCAATAACGCCCAAGACCCCATGAACGTCCACCAGCTGAAACATCAACATGAGATGAAATCTACCAATTGGAGAAGGCACAGAGCCTGAAATGTTACTGAAAATACCTTCTTTCTCTGGCGTCAGGAAGCAAACAGAAAGATTCACAGTAACCCCTGCCCCACCCCAGCCTTGCCCCCAGACACACACAGAAGGAGGGTATACATCTTTTATAAATGAAAAAACAAACACAAGGTGCAGAAGAGCTGACGCCCAACTCTATGTAGAAAAAAGGAAATAATATTTGAAGTATGGCTGACCAGGAGACAAAGGGGTAAGACAGAAGGCAGTGTGGTATTCTGTGACCAGAGACTCTTGCATTGAGATCCTACCTGACACCGGCTGTGTAAGCCTGAGCAGGTGAATTAACCTCTCCGTGCCTCAGTTTCCTCACCTGTACAATAAACCTACCTCACCAGGGTCCCATGGGCTCCCATGATACATTGCATATGACACACTTTACAGATTGTAAAGCCTGATAGCAATGCCAGTTATTTTTGGTTTTTGAGTACACAATGCAAGTAGGTTTCTTGGCTACCTTCATTAATAAAAAAGCCTCGCTAATCAGCATTGGGAATGAAAAAAAAATGCAAGAACTGGTCAACAATCCTAATATGAAACTTCCTTTTCTCCTTCCTTCCTTCCTTCTTTCCTTTCTTCTTCCTTTCCTTCCTCTCTCTGTCTCTTTCTCTCATCTTCATACAATAAGTCACCATCTTCACAGAGGAGAGAGCATTGTTCCAAAACAGCCTCCCAAAATACCATCAGAATTGCTCCTAGGTATTCTGATTGTGACTACACTCACAAGCTACTCATGAAAAAGGTTACTGATGAATGAGGGCCTTTCAAAGTGAGGAGGCAGAAGTGATAACAGGAAGGCTTTGGATCTTTTATAAAAATTAGCCCCGAGGGACACAAAGAGCAAGGGGTTAAACTCACAATAAACAGCTCATCTTGGTTTTGTCCACTCCTGATTTTTGGACCGACAGATTACTCTTTTCCCAAGGGACAGCATGCTGGAATGGACAATGTGCTGAACACGGGAGTCAAAAAGACCCAAGTTTGATTTCTATCTGAGTCCCTGAGCAAGCCATTTAAACTTTTCTCAGTCTGCTTCCCCAGATGAAACAGGGATTATAATAGCAGCCCCTACCTCACAGTGTCCTAGGATTAGATGAGACAGAATATGTAAAGCACTCTGCCAACCTTAAATCAATGTATCAATGCCAATCATCATCATTATTAGCATTACTTATGTAGCAAAACAGAATCATGTGTCAGAATCCAAATACTGTTCTTTTCAATCACAAATAAGATATCCTCTCTCCAAGTCTGTGGAGACAAACACATTTAGACACTCCCTCCCCTCCATGCCCCACCACCTTCAGTGAGATATTAAACCCTCACTCTCTCTTGAAATTACTCCATGGTGTAGTAGTAGAATGTAAACTCCCTAAGGACAGGCACTGTTTAGGTATTTGTCTTTGCATCCTCAGCTCCTAGGATGGTGTCCGGCACAAAGCAGGTGCTTAATAAACGCTGACTCACTGAGTCTATATATCGAGACATAAAATTCCTCAGAGTATTCACATGGGAAGAAGTAACTGGGGGGGGGCGGTCCTTGCATTAAATTTATGATGACTGCCTCCAACTTAATAGCCAGGAAAATGTCATCATTCATAGCAAGCATACAGTAAAAAAATCCCTTTTATATTAAAATAGTTCTGATTTGAAACTATTAGCCTGCATGTGTTGGGATGGCTTTGAGAATGAGGCTGAAATGTGAGTGGTCTGTGATAGGACCCTGGGAGTAGACAGAAGCTTCAAGGTCACTAGAAATCAGTAAAGGATGGGAGTGAGGCCAAAAAGCCCAGGGGAAGGCATGTTCTCTGGGCCCTGGGATTTATTGAATAGCACCTTATGATTCAGACATTTGGTAGTCAATTTTTCTATCCAACAGCATCAACATTTCCTGGAGCACAGCCCAAAGCACTCTCCACTAATCACTCATTAGTCCCCGAGTTTTTTAATGGCCCCAGGCTCTATTTATACCAGCTAGCCAGGTCTCTGCTGGTTGTGTTTCAACCAAATCATCAAATAAAAGGAGACCACATTATGGAAGGTCTGGGGCTTTATGACAGTCGTCTCAGCATCTGCGTTGAAGGGAAATGATCAGGAATGTGCATGGTTCTGCCACGCCTCATGTCTCTAATTGGCCCTCCCAGGAGCCCGGGTAAGGCACGTCAATGGCATCCAGAAAGGACAACGTTCTCGGTGGCGTAATTCGCCTCCCTGTGGTAGAGCCGAGACTGCGGTGCTGTGATTGAACATGATGCTGGTACATGTGAGGACTAGAAATCAGTGATGGACCAGTTGCCAAGGCAACCCTTGGAACACTTGTGTCACCGAACACACACTCAGTCCTCTCCAGATGACCAACAGAGGCAAGACGTTGGAGATGAAGACAAGGCAATCTAGAATCCCGGCACAATGTCTGTACACTAGGCCAAGTCTTTGGGCAATGACTAATTTTTGTAAAATTTCTGTTGCATAAAAATTTAAGCATAAGAAATGTTTTGGGGAAGGTGGCTCAATGTTCAAACATTCGAGAATTTTTCTTTGTAGGAAATGATGGTTCAAGACTTGTCCTGAATAACATAGCTTCCTTGAAACTAAAATAACTTATTTATTCAAAGATCTATTGGTGTCTTCTGAAAGGTCTGTCCTTTTCCCCTCTTCAGTGGATGGGCCTACTGATCAAACCCAGGAGCCATCACCAAGCCCACTGACGAGACTTTTCTCTCCCCACACTCCCCATTTATGATTCACAGAGCACCATGAGGGATTTTTTAAAAATAAAGGTAATGTGCTCATTATTGCATATATCCTATTTTTCTAACACATACATAAAGAGACAAGGATATTGATGCAGAACCAGGCCAACAGAGAGCTGGTGCTCTGTCAGAATCACCTCTGTGTTCACATCTCTCTATAAATTTCCGTCCTCATTCTGTTGGCATAAACGCCGATCTATACAAGCAAGGAGCTATTTTGGGAACACCAGTCTGGATTCCAAGCCAGTTTTTCTATCTCTAGTCCAAGAAAACACAGGACCTGCAGCTAAGAATATCTCTAGGCAGAACTCCAAGGAGTGAGTGATATTCAATAACTTTTCATCAAAACACACATTCCGTGCAGAGACTGCTCAGTGTCTGACACCAGGCTGTCTTCAGAAATGCTCGTCCTGGGAATGAGAAAAGGGCATTTGTTCTCATTCTGTCTTCTTCCAGCAGCATGGTAGGATGCAGTGGGGCTCAAAGGTGGAACCCTTTCTCCCCCTTGTCTTGACTACCTGGGTGATTGCTCTAGTTTTCCGAGCCTTGGTTTCTTCATCTGTGAAGTGAGAATTATAATAGATTCAATCTTGCAGTGTTGTTGTGAGGATTAAGTGTGAGATCATGTGTGTAGAGCATTTTCTAAACTCTGAGGTGATATTGGAATGACAACGATTATTTGAATAAAGCATTATTTACTATCTTCCTAGCTTGTATGAATTTTTAATTGGGAGTTTTTCTAAAAACCACAGGCAGACATGGCAGGAGGTGGGGGATAAGAAAAACTGTCCAAATGTTAGGCAGAGAAGCTAATCTAGAAAGAGGACACGGACCACAGGGGCATTCTTGGTTGGGAAGAGAGACTTCTGTAAGGCTTTCAAGGCTTTCCCAACTGTCACATCTGTTTTTCAGTGGAGAGCAAAAGATGGCAGGAAAGGGGAAGCAGAATTCTGAGATACTAACATGCACTTTCTTTTTGTTGTTCAGTTATGTCTGAACATAGAGAAATGACCCCATTTAGGGTTTTCTTGGCAAAGATACCAAAGTGGTTTCCCATTTCCTTTTCCAACTTAATTCACAGGTGAGGAAACTGAGGCAAACAGGGTCAAGTGACTTACACAGGGTCACACAGCTATTAAGTATCTGAGACTGGTTTTGAACTCAGGTCTTCCTGACTCCAGGCCTGGTGCTACACTTAGTTTCCAAAATGTGCTTTAGTCTATCCAATCCAACAAACATTAAATGCCTACTATGTGTCAGGTACTATGGGCATTAAATGCAAACTGGACTTCCTGCCCTTGAGAAGCTTATATTCTATTGGAAGGATGCAAAGAGCAGAGACAAACTTTTCTAAGACATGTTCACACATCCAGATTTTTGGAGTATGTAGAATTGGAATTGGAAAAGGCCTCAGAATCCTCCTGGTTTTCTCCATATCTGTACCAGGTATTAACATTTCTCAAACCTGGGCATTTCTGCTTGGTGTCTCCCATACCCCAAATTCTATCCCTCCTTCCCTTGGCCTCCTCTTCTCCCTGAGGGCTTTCCCAGGCCCCTTATGAGAAGCTTCCCTCTGTTGATTATCTCTGATTTATGCTGGCTATATCTGGCTTGTCCATAGTCTTCTCCCCTTTATTGGGAGCTTCCTGAGGGCAGGGATTAGTTTTATTTTTAGCACTTAACACAATGCCAGGCACATAGGAGGGGCTTAATAATTATGCTTGACAAAACACACCTTGACGACATCTCCAACAAATGCTCATCCTGTTGCTTTGGGTAAAACATGATTTTTTTTTATGTTGCATGGATGAGTGGGGAATGTTCCCATAAAAGGCTTAACAGGAGCACTTTCCCTTCCAAGAAATCTCTGAGAATAGTTGAGATTAGTTCAGTCTGAAGCAATTCCAATATTAATGGAAGAATAAGGGGAGAAAAGGAGGAAGTCTCTCTTGTTGCTGAGTCAGTGGGGATGGGAACCAGACAGAATTTTTAAAAGATGGACTTTATTCAAGAAATTTGCTTCATTTGCACCAACTTTTCTTTAGAGGTGAACCGTAAAACAGTCCCCAGACCACAAGCATTCCTTTATCTTTAATTCCTCCACACAACAAACAAGCAGGGCAGAGCTCATACAGGAAAGACCAACAAAGGAATGGGGAAGACATAAGGCCTGAACAGGTCTGCAGAGAGAGCTGGGTCCAAATACTGGTGGAGGTTGAGGGAAAAATGCAAAAGCTTCATGTTACCCACATTTCTTGGCCCGAGCCAGACTTGGAGCAGTAAATGCCACAAACCCACAAAAAAATTGTCTTTAGAATGTCTCCAGCCAAATTTAGCAAACTGGTGAAGGAAGAGTTTGTAGAAGGATCCAAATGCAGAGATGTTTCTCCCGTCTAAAACATCAAATCTGGCCTTTGAAGAAGCGTTTGGGAAAATGAATTAGCAAATCACCTGTCATGGGCCAAATTAGGCGCAAGGGATCAAGTTTCCTCAGCTTTTTTCTTTGCCTCAAGACTGCTCTTCGTCCTGCCCAGCCCAGCCCAGACCTCTGTGTCTTTACTGTAGCAGACAGAAGGATCTTATTTTCCTCACTTGAAAATTGACGGCGCTGGGCTGGGCGACCCATTTGGGTCCTTCTAGTTTTAAAATCATGACTTTGTCCTGCACTTAGGTCAAGTTACTATGTGAGTGATCTTGAACAAGCTGCTTAACCTCAGGGGGTCTCAATTCCCTTATCTGTAAAATGAAGGTGCTGGGTTAGCTGACGCTGACAAAGCGTTCCAGTTCTAATTCTGACTTGTGAGCAACATGGGTGAACAACCATCTGCTTGGAGAACACCAGAAGGGGTAGAGAGCTGCAAGAGGGAGGACACGCAATGGGACAGCCCAACTGGAAGGTTGACGAAAGCTGATTTAACCCAAGTGGGCGCACCACCCACCCTCTTTCAGCCCTACCTCAAGGGCTTTGATTGAGGGCCAGCTTATCCCATCTCAGCTTTCCAAACAGTGGTTACTCCATCCACTTTTTAATTGTGGGGCCACATGGCCATACCAAGAGCTGATAGGGTCTGTAGATAAAGCAAAACGTAGCCACCAAGGGTATGAGAGCAACTATGCTGTCTCCCTGCTCAGAAAGGTGTCCTTTTGCTAATTAACTCAGCTTTGTTCCCTCATCCCACATCACTTTTCACCATCTCAGTGAGTTATAATAACCATGGCTTCCCTATCTATGAATAACGGACTGAGAGTTCTCATCATTGGTCCCATTCCAAGAAAGTCTGAATTCTAGTCATTGACACTGCCCTTTCCTCAGGCTCTGGGACCCAATCCCCCTCTGCCCCAACAGTGGCCATGGCACACTCAGTATGACAATGTTCAAAATCCTTCCTGGCAGAATCCCCTTCCATGCACCCTGTTTAATATAGTGCAAGACCAAACAAACAAATCAACAGAGCGCAGAACAGCACGGAGCAAGGCACAGGAGGGGAACGTGTTACGTGGGAGCTTGGCTTGGGGTTGCTGTTGGCGTTTTAGTGGGGAGCAGCCAGTGTTGGATGAGATGGGGAGGGTTTTGGTCAGTGAGGGCAAGCATAACAAGTGACCTGCAGATGGATGGCTGGGTCAGTCCACACTCATGATGGATGAAAAGCCCTGTTGGGGACAGCCTGGCAGGAGGCACCGCAGGGGATCTGAGTAAGGCAGGCTAAGACCATGCAGCGGCCTGGATGTGGGCAGGAGAAATCATGTTCATACGTTACCAAGAGCAGGGAGGCTTCTTAAGTACAGATGTTAAGTGGGGGAAACTGTCAAAACACCCTGAAATATATCCAGATTGGGGAGCGATTAGCATGCAGAACTTTATTTTTTTCCCCAAGGTCCCTAACTGCATGTTTAGTAGGAAGCAACATTTAAAAATGCAGATTAAAGCAACACCTTTCCCCCAAAACATAGGATGGGGCACTCTTAAAAACGATTCATCGATTTCACACCAAAGGTACCCACACCGGCCTGGAATATATCACTTATGGCTTCATTATTCTGTGATGGGATCCATAGGCCTCAGGCTGTCAGAAGAGCTCATAACACAAAGAAGGTTAAGGACCTCTGCTTTCAAGGTTTGTTTCCAGTTTAAAAAAACCAACTTTTCCGTGACTAGTAGTGTGATAGCCCAACATCATGGGAGTATTAGTCTGACCAGAGAGACCTGATGGGAAAATCCCAAAGAAAACTAGCCATGACTCATTTTATGGGTCAAAGCTCAAGGGAGGTAATATGTGGGCTCCTTCCTGTATTTTCCTGCTTCTCTCCCTGGTTTCCTGCTCTTGAATAAGAAGAGCAAAGCACATGCCCTTTGAACACAAATATGGACAACCTATTCAAAGTCAAAGAATCAGAGAACCTCATCCTTTAGAAGGACCTCAGCCACCATCCAGGCCAACAAAAAGCTGCAAAAGAATCTCCATGGCTGCCTACCTGTTGCATGGGTACCCAGTCTTGCTTGAAGCCTGCCTGCAGGCAACCCTCCTGCCTCCCAAGCTTGCCCATTCTGCCCCTGGAAGGCCCTAATTGTCAGGAAGTTCTTCCTAATGTTCAACCTTCACTGGCCTCTGCAAGTTCTATTCACCCCTCTTGGTTCCTCCCTCCTTCTGGGCTGAGGTCTGATCCCTATATGACCCTGTCTGGCCATAATATAAGAGTATATCCTCTATGGAAGCAGAAATCAAGAAAACAAATGAAGAATCATCTGAAGACGGAAAGGCCCATTTCTGAAAAGACATTTTCTTTCCCACCTCCCTTCCTCCCCCCCAGATACTTCCTGGTTTCCCCAAAGGAGTATACGCAGTGTTGTTCCATTTAAAGTCAGTAACAGTATCTTCTTGGAAGGGGGGCACGACTGTATTAGGGATTCAACCAAAATAAAGACTGAGGGCTGAGTGACTGTGTGTGCCCAAGTCCCTCAGCTGATTTCAAAAAGAAAGGCTTCATCAAATGACTTCATCAGAGAGTCTGGCCAGGCCTCCACAACCATTGCCTTGACCTCTGGAAGACAGCTAAGTGATTTGTTTGATATTATTCAATACAGACAGGTACAAATTTTATCTGTATCCTAGGCTACAAAGACAGCCTGGATCCATAAACCTGCAGCCTTTTTAGTCAAGGACTAAAATAAACCAGTCAGGAGTGACCATGTCTTTTAGGCTCCCCCCTCCTACCCCCCACCCCAGGGGTGGGACAAGGAGGGAAGATCTGTGATTTCGGTGGGATGGCAACTCCCTCTACTACTGAAGACTCGTGACGCAACTGTATGTCTAGTCTTAAGAGGGTTGTCCTTGGCACTCAGATGGTTAAACAACACCCATTTCCATACAGTGAATGTGTCAGAAGCAGGCGTTGACCTTGGATCTCCCTTTCTTCAGACCATAATTCACTATGCCATGTGCCTTCTCAAGAATGCCACAAAAGACTGAAAATGAAACCCCTAGGAATTGGATGGGATTTCTCCAGGTTCTGTCTCCTAAAGTGACACATGAGAAAGGGTGAATGGTCAACATTTCTCCAAGTTGATAATGTTTTGGAAACTGCCTTCAAAGGTGGATTAACCCACTTAATTAGATACTTCTGTGACAACAGAATGATACTGGGTTAATTATTTTTCTGGGACTGAACGGTCCCTGCATGCCAAGGCAGCACACAGAAGAATGTCACAGACTCCTGGAAAGAGTAACTCTAAGCCACAACAGGATTAAGACTCGAAGGGGCAGCCTGGTGGTGGTGACAGAGAGTTGAGACCAACCTCATTTGGAACTGTCTCCCATGCCTACTAGCTGTGTGCCCACCAGCAAGTCACTTCTTATCTGGGAGACTCAGAGTTCATTTACCTATAAATGGGGACAATACCTGCTTCGTCGGGGGTACTGTGCAGTTCGAGAGAGAAGCATTCTGCCACCTAAAAACTTTATATGCACGGCAACTGAGAAGCAGGTCAAGAAGGCTTGGATTCAAATTCGGCCACTTCCCAAGAACTCAAGCACGTTCTTCTGACTGCTGCCTTAGCATCTAAGGACCATTTGATCCTAGAAAAAGCATCAACCCAGCACTACCTTGGTATTCTCGCTGCAGCTTTGGGCAGATTACTCATGAGTTACATGAGTTAAGGAGACTCTCTGGGACTCCCAGCCCCATTAAAGCAGACATGCTGCAGCGATGGGACTTTCCACACCAGGTGTCCCTAGAAAGTGAAATCACTGATACGGCGCTGCAGCTAGCCATGCACATGAGATTTTATTGCTAAATCCTAAAACCATTCACTTTAATATTAAGAGAGCATATAATAAAAATGAATATAAAATGACATTCCAGTGTATCTCAGGGGAAGCTCCTTCATTACCTTTATTAGTGAATTCTGGGTAAAGTCTCTTCCCTTGCCTTCCCACCTTCCCACCTTCTTCTCCCTGCCCCTTGGCTTCTTGATGATGCCAAACTGTTAGTCTTAAGGATTTGGGAATGTTTATAAGTAGTTCCCTTTTGCCTCTGGATTTAAAGGCAACACAGTGGAGCAGTGGGCAGAGCACTGAATAAGATCTGCATTAAAACCCAGCCTCAGACATTTAGTAGCTGCATGGCCCTGGGCAAGCGAACCACTCTACCTCTATCTACCTCAGTTTCTTTATCTGTAAAAGGGATCTAAGAACAGCTTCTCCCCAGGGTTTCTTTGAGGATAACATGCAATGTCTGAAAATCGCTTTATAAACCTTTGAGCATTATAGTAACAGTAGTTGTCATTGTTACAATTACACACTACTCATTTGTTTATGAACATCTCAAGTCCTCAACAATCTGGTCCCGGACAGACTTTTCTGGTCTTATTTATATCATCGTCCCCATTCCCACGGTCTCAGCTTCAGTCACCCTGGCAACTGGTTGGTCCCAGACCACACAAGGCCATCTCCTCCCTCTGGGTCTTTGTACCCCAGACTCCTACAGCTGGACAATCCTATGCCTTCCTCTCCACCTTGGAGCTTCCTGCAGAGGCCAGTTAAGGGCCCCCTGCCTCCTCCAGGGGCCATGTCTTCCTCAGCTCCTGGTGCTCTCTCCCTCTTGAAATGACTTTGTCCTGGTATTTTCTTCTCTTACGTCCTCTCAGTGGAATACAAGCTCCTTAAAGGGGGGGGGGTGTTGCCTTTTCTTGGACTTGGTCTCCCGGTCACTGCCCCACAGCCAGGAACCAAGCAGGTGATTAATAAATGCTTACTGAATTGTCTCAACAGCTTCTAGGGCAGCAAGTCAGGGTTTGTACCTGAAAGGGAACTGACTGTTGGTTTCTTCCACCAAATCACAGCCCCTCCCTCCTCTAACCACTAAAGCTGTGATGTGCTGGATGAGAAATAATTGCCTAAAGAGGACCCAGGGATGCAAGTTCTTTTTTTTTTTTTTCCAGACAATTGGGATTAAGTGACATTAAGTGACCCAGGGTCACACAGCTAGCGAGTGTCTGAGGGGGGATTTGAACTCAGGTCCTCCTGACTCCAGGGCAGGTAGTATACTTACCTGCCCCACCTAACTACCCCCGGGAACTCAAGCTCTACAGGGTACAAAACAACTGCCCTGGCTGTTTCTTTTGCCCATTTTGCTCCCTGCGGTCAGCCTATTTTACCTGGATGATCTTCCTTTCTAACACCCCAGAGTCTAGACTTCTCCCTTTCTTATGCAGAGTGGCAGGAAGAGCCCTGAATTTGGAACTGGAGGCTTGGGGTTTGAAGCCAGCTTCTATCATATGCTACCTCTGATACTTTGGGCAGACAAGGTCTCCCACTGCATCCGGAGCCATCTCCAGTCATCCTGATCTGGTCACTGGACCCAGATGGCTCCAGAGGAGAAAGTGAGGTTGGTGACAATGCACAGCCCTGTCTCACTAAAGTCCAATGTATTTGCAGGTCATGGCACCACCTCCCTGATGTCATGGTTCTCTTCAAGAACAAATGACAAACGACACACACAATTTCTCCCTCAGCCTCAGTTTCCTCATCTGTAAAATGGGTGTTGGACAAACGGCCACCCTAGTCTCTTTTAACCATATGGCATCTCCAACAGATTCTGAATTCCCTTAAGCTCGCACTCTGGTTTGGGCAGCCTACCTCAACAGGGGGAGGAGGGAGGAAGCCCCTCCCTCAATCTTCAGGCTGGACTCCATTCCATCAGAGAGAAGAGAGGTCTCCTTAAACTCCCTTCCAAGCTAATCTAGGGCAGGAGAAAAAATACGAGCTGGCTGCAGCAGAGAGGACACCGGACCTGGGGTCAGTAAGGCCTCCAGCACTTCTTAGCTGTCTGACCCTGGGCAAGTCACTTCAGTGAGGCTTCTTTACCTCATCTGTAAAATGGGAAAGATAACACCACCAGCAGCTACTCCCGAGGGCTGTGGTGAGGACAAAATGTAAAGCACTTTGTAGCCCTAAAAGTGTAATGTAAATTCTAGCTATTGTCATGGTAATAATTAACCAAATAATATGAATTATTATAAAATAATGGAATACTTTTATAGTCTAATTTTTAGAAAAAGAGAATAGATATATGAAGGAGAAAATAAGAAATAAAACTGGAAAAAAACTAACGGAAAAAAAGCCATCCCTGTTCCCCTTCCCTGCATGACCTGGGCCTGCAGGCTCCTCATGTGTAAAGTGGGGGGACTGGACTAGATGAGAGGCTTTCAGCCTGCAGTCGGGGAATCTGGTTTTGGAAATATTTTGATGCCTGTAGTTCAACACGATTCGTGAGCTTTTGCTTTGTAACACTGCTCACTTTATCTTATGCATTTACATTCTTCTGAAAAGGGGTCCGGAGGCTTGCCAAAGGACTGCAGAACACACATGAAGGCATGAAAGCATGAGCTCACCAGCTCTGTGATGGTACAAAGGCTGCTGACCGTCACCCCTTCTGGGAGCCCAGAGCCATGTCTCTGCCATCTTGGCAGCCATGGCACTGATCCCCTGGGTCTGCCCCCATGGCTGCTTCAAGCACTTTCTCAATGGCGCATCTAGTGAGGGACCCCAGCCAAAGAATCTGTGGCTCCTAGGGACTTGGAATAGTGGAAGAGGGACAGTCATTAAGAACCCTCATACCTCACTGCTACACTGTCCGGTTCCTCTGGCATTCAGCCTTAGAGAGGTTGGGAAGAGGCCCAAGGTAGGCAGGAAAAGAGTGCCTTGTCTTTATGTTTTAGTTTCGGGGGGCCTCCTGGTCCTGGCTGTTACACAGGCCCCCTCCACTCCTTTGACACAGCTCCCATCACCTCATACCTGGACTACTCTAATAGCCCCAAGTCTCCTCCCACTCCAATCTCTCCCCTACCTGGCTGCCAATATGATCCTCCTCAAGGGCAGATCCTATGTTACACCCTCCCTGCCCCCTCTGTAGCCTAGAGAGTCAGAGTAGCCCATCAGTATGCTAAGCAAAGAGAGGAGCCCCTGTCTGCGATGTTTCTGCCAGTTGGGAGCCCCCTTGGTGTCCCCCACAGCCCCACCTCAATCCTGGGGTGGTTTGTTTCCTGACACATGATTGGAGGGGCTCTCTCTAGCCTGTCCCAGAAGACTGCAGGCGGACTTGATCACTCCCAGTGGGAGGCCTCATTGCCTTGAGCCTCTAAGCTAAATAAACAGAAGGGAGAGTTATTCATTGTTTGATGAGAATGTGAGAGGCTTAAGAGAAGGTAGTTTTCTGTGGTCGGCTTTCACCAAGAGCCCAATTACATGGTCTCATTTAGAAAACTATTAAAGACCTAAGTAGAAATTCAAAAAAGCCACTGTGTGTAGGCTCCTGCCACCTGTTTCTGAGCCTTCATAAAGTCTGAGACAATATGGCTTGATGGAAGAGTCTTGGGGCTAAAGACACCTCTGTGGTCATTTCCCCCAGTATGCTCATTTTACAGATGAGTAAACTGAAGCCTCGAGAACTTCATTTGAAGTGTGAAAGTCATTTCACACGACTTGTCCAAGATCCCATAGGTAATGAGGGCCAGTGTGAGAATTTGAACTCAGACCCTCAGACCCCCTATTCTGTACTCTGGCCATTCCATCTGCTGGCTCCTGATCACTGTCGATGACATTCCTTCAGGACAGAGACATATCCTCAAACATCCTTCCTTCCTTTCATAACCTGATCACAGACCTATCTTCATGAACACATGGCCCGAGCCTTGAAGAATTCCCCACAAATCCCTTCTGAAAGGGACTTCTGTTTTAAAAGTTCAATCATCTTATTAAGCAACACATTCCAAAGGGTATTAACTAGTGTGTCCACTTGTCCCCAAATGGTGGAAGCCCCAGACTTCATTCGCTTCTACCCAAGCAGAGGCTGCCCCCCATTTTTGGAGGATGACCCTTCCTCATTTTGGCCTCTCAGAGGCCCCAGCTCCCTCCAAAGCTCAGGTCAAACATCACCCTTGACATTAGGCTGCCACCGGCCCCCTTGGTGCCCATACTTCCCCTCTCCTTCCCCTCCTCCACCCAACTACATTTATTTATTGGATCAATATTTGACATACACTTACTACACATACGTCCATGTTGGATCTCCCATGCCACTCCAGAAGAATGGAAACTCCCTGAGAGCAGGAGAGGTTTCCTTTGGAGGCCCAGTGTCTGAGCATTGTCCTGGCACTCAGAGGTACCTAAACAAATGCCTGCCAACTCAACTCAACCTTGAGCAAAGACTGAGTATGATGCTCTGCAAGGCACCGAGCTTAGTGTTAGGAAGACAAAGGCTGAGAGGAAAAGTCTCGCTCCTGAGCCCCTGAGACTCAGGGTTTTCTTTGCAGGTTCCTGGATGTGTTTTCTTCATTAGAATGTAAGCCCCCCGAGGCCAGGGATTACACACAAGTGTATATGGGTACATGTGTTATACACGCATATGTATATAGGACATGTATCTGTGTGCATGTGTATACATATTCCATACACACATGTGTATATGCATATATTATACCCACATGTGTATATAAATGCAAGTATATATGTATGTGTATATATACACACATATATAAATAGGCATACATATATTTTGGCTTGTTTTTATCTTCCCAATGCTTAGCACAGTGTCTGGCACATAACAAATGTTTAATAAATGCTCTCTCTCCCTCTCCCTCCCTCTCTCTCCCCCACCATCTCTCTTTCTCCTTCTCTCTTTGTCTCTCCCTCCCTCCTTCTTTTTCCTTCTCTCTCTTTGTCTCTCTCTCCCTCCTTCTCTCTCTCTCCCCCCCGCCCCCATCTCTGTCTCTCTCTCTCTGTCTCTTTCTCTCTCTCTCACACACACATACACAAACATACACATGCACACGCACAATTATTTTTCTGGCCATTCATGGTCAATGTTATGTTGTAGAAGGATCTAGCAGAGCCTCATTCCAAACTGGCCTATCCTGGCACTAACTTCAAGTCAGGGAAAAAGCAAAGGTGGATCCCAAATCTCCAGCATTTGTGCCCTTATGGATTTATGAGCTCCAGAAAAAGGCAGGGATGGCCACTTTCCTTCCAGGATGCAAACACCAGGTACCCAGAGTCCGACGAATTTTTCAGAGGGCTTGAATCGAGCCGACATGATAGAAGAGCAGAATGACTTTTGTCTACGATTCCCTGTATCCTCTAACTTGCCTGAAAAGAACCCACAAGGACCTGGAGGAGCCTGCTTTTAGGGAAGGTAATACATGTCTGGAGAACTGAATCATGCCTCTCCAAAAAGTCTTACTTCAGAATCATGTCCTGACATTTGGCTAGCTTTTTACTGCAGGAACTTTAAATGCTAATGATCTTTGTGGACAGAGGGAAGGCAGCTTGCAATAATTCACCTATTACAGGAAATCATGCTGGGAAAAGTGAGAACTCTCCCTGCTCACTGTCTGTCTTCCATTTGAAGCATTACTGGCCACCTGCACCTGCCTTTTCCTCCTGAGCATTTGAGATATCTTGAAAGAAAACGTGGGGATAAACAGGTGTCTTCTTGACTCTGGGAGAGTTCAACAGGCCAAGATTCAGCCCTTCTTCACATCTGGGTGCTGACAGCTCCCTGTTTCCTTCAGTTCTGGGAAACCTTCCTACTCTTCCTATTATCTTATTTTCTGGAGGGCCCCCTATCCACCACATTGTTCATTGCTACAAAGTAGCATTATCTGGTTACAGGTCCTATGAAGAGGTAGCAATAATATTTGTCAGCACCTAACATGTAGTAAGTGCTAATTAGTTTCATATTTTCTCTCTCCTCCTATCCACTGACCCATGCAGCTGCTCCTATACATCTATCCATTCATTTACCTATTTATCTTTCTATCTATCCCACTGTATGTCCACTTATCCATCCATCTGCCTACAATCTATCTATCCACCCACCTAGCCATTGATAGCCATCCATCTATCTACCTATATATCCGTCCATCCACTCATCCATCCATCCATCCATCTACCCGTCCGTCCGTCCATCCGTCCGTCTGTCCATCCGTCCGTCCACCCACCCACCCACCCACCCATCCATCCATCCATCCATCCATCCACTCCATTGGGATGGAGCCTACTTTCAGCTCTGGATTTTTAAAGACACTGCAGAGGTTCAGAACAGAATAAGAAAAACCACTGAAAAGATAGAAAGGAGGTGGTAAGAGAAAGAGTCAAAGGCATAATGGTTGGCTGACTGGAGGAAGAGAGGGCTGTGGGGTAGGGGCTGGTGGCCCTGTATCACCAGTTTTCAAGAGGGAGCAAAATCCTCATCAGAACCTGTAGCGGCACCACTTATTAATTGTGAACCCTGGTCAAGGCTTCTTCTATAAAAAGAACAGGATAGATTAGACAGAGTAACTCTAAGACCTCTTTCTAAGGTCAAATCTCTAGTCCTCTTATAGGCAAGTCATTTAAGCTCTTTGAGTCTCAATGTTCATTTCTGTAAAATGGGAATATTTACACCACCCACTTTATAGTGTGATTATGTAGAAAACTCTCTGTATACTGTAAAGTGCTACAGAAGTTTGAGTTATTTAGCAATGTTCTCCATATGAGTGTTATGATGAGGATGCTGACAGGTTCTCTCCCTTCATTGTGCCTTGCACATAGTAGGCACTTAATGAAGGCTGACTGAATGAAATTGGAATGGGGGAATTCAAGAAGACACTGGCATAATCATAGTGGCTAGTTAACTGCTATGATTTCTATAGTGCTTTACAAATGTGATCTCATTTACATGTGGATCTCATTCGATGTTGGACTTAAAGCCCAAAGAACCCTTAGTGATCACAAAGTCCAACTTCCTAGTTTTATAAATGGGGAACATGAAGCCAGAGAGGGTAAGGGCACACAACTAGCAGGTGTGGTAGCTCCTCTCTCTGTTTTCTCTGCCAAAGACAATGATCTCTGGACTGGAAAGGATAGAACAACAAAAGAGGCAGTCAAGATAAATGGAGAGAGAGCAAGGGAATGCTTATCTACTCTTGGTGAATTATAGTTACTCGGCCCAGGGGAGTGAGCCCCGCTTCCCACTGGAAGATGAGTGCCAAACTGCAGTTGGTGATCGCTGGAAGTTGGCAGAGAATGGAAGCCGCACCGTGTGGGGAAGAGAAAAATGATACACTTTTTCAAAAGGGAAGTGAATGGAATCTGTCAACTCTAGGCCAGTGAGGGAACTTCTCTTCAATTCCTTC
This sequence comes from Pseudocheirus occidentalis, assembly GCA_028646575.1. Classification (NCBI taxonomy): domain Eukaryota; kingdom Metazoa; phylum Chordata; class Mammalia; order Diprotodontia; family Pseudocheiridae; genus Pseudocheirus; species Pseudocheirus occidentalis. The sequence continues at coordinate 17,906,125 of CM053598.1, forward strand.
CAACATCTAAGATGTATTATTAGAGGGATGGTTAGCAAATATTTAGAAAAGGAAGCAGCGATTACAAAGAGACAACCTGGCATCATCATGAGCAGGCTGTGCCAACCTACTCTACTTTCTTTTCATGACAGTTACTAATGCTGTTGATATGGTGTACCTGGCTAATGGAAAATGGATGAAGCCTCTTATGTTCTTCTTGTGGATAGCCAAGATAGGTGGTTTAGACAAAAGTCCAACTGGATGGGGCGAGGGCTAGTTGAAGGACCAGAACCAAAGTGGAGTCATTGAAAGTTCAATGTCAGCTTGGAAGGAGAAACCCAGGAGTACCCCAATTCAATACATAAATACCTGTGACTCTATGTGATAAATGGAGAATAAGAAGGCATCTCCAAAATCAGTTGTACCTTGTTTTAGGAATCAGATTTGCTGGGGGAAGAAATAAGTAGGATCTTGCCAGCCAGAGGGGAGTTAAATCATTAATTTTAATTCAATTTAAGTGACATTGTGTTAAGAACTAGGTAGATCTGAAAGTGAAAAAAGTTCCCACCTCTCCTCAAGGAGCTTACTGTTATGTGTGTGCATGCACAGGGAAGGGATCTGTGTTTGATTCTGTGATGTCTAACACTTGAATCAATGACCCAGATAGAGGCATAGACAGCATCTATGTTAGCTTTGTTACTACACTGTGAAAGGCAGAGAGCACAGCACAAGGAAAGAAGCCTGTATTTGGAGTCAGATGAGTTGGGTTTAGATACCGGCTCTGTGGCTTAGTCACCTGGGGCCAGTCTTCACCTCTACGGGTGGGTTGCATTAGTTTCCTTATTTATAAAATGAATGGGCCATACTCAATGACTTGAAATACTGTTCTAGCAAGCAGAAGCAACATTTGAACCCAGTTCAGCCCAATCCAGGTTCTTTCCACTCCACTTTGGCTAGGGCCACATCATGCCAAAATGAGGTTTAAGTGCCCAATCCCCCTCTCTCTTGATTGCTTCCTGGGTTCCTCTTCACAGGGACTTGATAACACATCCTGGGGAGGGGGTCTCTCTTCCGATATAACAGAAGGACAAGCAGGGGGACTCAGTTCAGCTAAAAGGTCAATTTTTCAATTTGGGCCTTATTTTTAAAATCAGATTTGCTGGGAAAGAAGGTGTCAGAGCCTTGCCAGCTGGGGAGAAGGCGTTACCCATTACAGAACTCTGGGAAAAATGGCAGGGGATCATTGAGTGCTTGCCCAATCCTGACATCTTCATGAACAGGGAAGAACACACTCAGCAGTCTCATGCTGGGACTCCAATTCTGAATATTCAATGGGGCAACTTTTTAACCCTCATCTTTGGGATCAGGGGACAGGCTGGAGGCAGAGTTTTCCTGCACTCTGCTGTGAATCTGGATTCTCTCCTTGTCATTACAGGAATACAATGAATGATTAACAAGGGTCCAGATGTACTTGCTCCCCAGCCCACAGAAAGGGAACAACACATGGATTGTTAATTCTCATGGATGGCAAACATTTTTGTGGGTCCCAAACAGGGCTGTCAACCCAATGGAGACAGAAAGTATCACGAGGATTCCAGCTTCTTTCCCAAATGACAAGTCATTAAAAGTCAAAATGAGGGGCGGCTAGGTGGCACAGTGAGTAGAGCACCGGCCCTGGACTCAGGATGACCTGAGTTCAAATCTGGTTTCAGACACTTGACACACTTACTAGCCGTGTGATTTTGGGCAGGTCACTTAACCCCAATTGCCCTCCAAAAAAAAGTCAAAATGACTGGGAAATTGAGGCGTTTCCTTCCAGCAAAATGACAACGGGGATGATGATGATATTGTTCTTAAGGATTCTCAGGATAAACACGATTACTGAATCAGGCTTCTTAACTAAAGTAACTAGAACATTCTTTCGAAAGACCTTGGGTTTTCAGTCACAATAGCGAAGACGGTGCAGTATCTGAAAGAGCATTGGGTCTGGAGTCCCAAGCCCTGGGTTCATATCCTGCCTCTGACACTCCATGTCTAATCTCAAGGTACACCCCTAGGCCTCAGCTCCTCTTCTATAAAATAAGTAGGTTTTTAAAGACCCTTCTAGTGCTAGGTCTGCGGTTCCATGATTCCTTCTGTTCTCTCTGAGACATCTGGCAGCAGAATGACTCCCTGGAGACAAGTTAGGAGAAACACAACCATGGACCAGCTTATTAGAATTGGGCCAGAGAGAATGCAGAGAACCAGGGGCAGCTAGGTGCCTCAGTGGACAGAGCCTGGAGTCAGGAACACTCATCTTCCTGAGTTCAAATCTAGCCTCAGACACTTACTGTGTGATCCTGGTCAAGTTACTTAACCCTGTTTGCCTCAATTTCCTCATCTGTAAAATGAACTGCATAAGGAAATGGCAAGCCCCTCCACAAAGAGAACCCAAAATGGGGTCATGAAGAGTCAGATATGACTAAAAAAAGACTGAGCAACAAAAGCACAGAACCAGGAGAATAATGTACACCCCATCAGGAGATACACAATGCTCTATAACATACCCTCTATCAGGAGAACAATTACTTTGATAATGAAGAGGAAAAGGTGGCTGAATTCAGATTAATGGCAATTTAGAACGACCGTGAATGGATGATAAAAGACACAGCTGAATGTGTGTTCTCTTCTTAGTAGAGAAGTGGGGGACTCCAGGTGTGGAACGTGGTGTACGTCCTCAGACAGCGACGCTTAGTCAGTTCCACTTGCTGACTGTTCCTCTTTGTTACAGGGGAAGGTGAGGTAGATCCAGGCATTGGAAGAGTATCATGGGAGATCTGGGGCATCTCTCTTACAAAATCAATCAAGCTCTGTACTTTGGTCCCCTGGACGAATCACAGTCTTCCTTCAACAATGAAGTAAAAGTCCCCCTAAATGCAGCAATAAAGAGGGATCTGTGAATGCTTCAAACCAAACCAAAAGGCGAGGGCAGGGGAGCCTTCCTGAGACATGTGACTGAGAGTGAAGCTTGATTTTGAAACCATCATCCCTCATGGTGGAGGGAATGTCTTGCTTCTGAAGAACTGAGCCTCTCAGAGGGCAATGAAAGACAATGGACTTTGGGCAGTCACATGATGGAGCAGTTTGTTAATGCTGGGTCAGAGGGGCACAGGATGCAATCTGTAATGTGATGTGGTGGAAAAAACCCACTGACCTCCAGGCCCTCCCAACCTGGCAGTTGTCAGTCAGCATTTATTAAATGCTTATCAGTGCCAGATACTGTACTAAGTTGCTGGAGATACAAAGAGAGGCAAAAAATACTTTTTTTGTTGTTTTTCAGTTATTCCAGTCATGTCTGGTTCATTGTGACCCCATTTGGGGTTTTCTTGGCAAAGGTACTGGAGCGGTTGGCCATTTCCTTTTCCAGATCATTTTACAGATGAGGAAACTGAGGCAAACAGGGTGAAATGACTTGCCCAGGGTCACACAGTCAGTAAGTGCCAAAGGCTGGAATTGAACTCAGGTTTTCCTAACTCCAGGCCCAGTGCTTTTGCGCACCTGCCCCTTAGCTACACCCTACACCCCAACAAAACAAGAATCCTTGCTCCCAAGCAGGATGCATTCTAATGTAAACATCCAAGGTTAAAGTTAGTTATGTGATGTATGGGCCTCAGTTTCCTTAGATGAAAAATGAGGAGGTTGTCTAGGTGATCTTGAAGGAGCTATTTTGATTCTATCAATTAAGAGGAGGAAATAATTAAGCTCTAGGGCTGGTGGAGACGATTCTAGGCATCCTTTCAGCATTTAGAGCTGGGACGCCCGGAGCTGAGGAGTTTAGTGCAATGCTTAATTCAGGTGTCTGACCAGCAAGTGGGTCACAGAGCTCAGAGACCATCTTTTCCCCAGGTCTGTAGACTCCCAATGCAGTGGATCATGAGCTCATTAATTTAGAACCGGCAGAGACCTGAGGGATCACAGAAGCAACACTGAAAAGAGCCAGTACCTGGCACAGGGGAGGCATTTAACAAATGCTCATTCGCTTGAGTTGGTGGCCGACTAGCCTGGCCTACCTGAACAAGAACTCTGTGGACAACGTCCCCAAGCAGCAGTGGCCCAGCCCCACACTGAGTGTCTCCTGTTCTTGTTCTGGCTTAGAGGAGATGGCCACCAAGGTGCAGCCCATCCCACCTTTGGACAGTTCTCACTGTCGTAAAGGTTATGCTTACAAAGAGGAGGAATGTGCCTCTCCACAAATCCCTCCCAATGACCTCCTAGTTGTGTTCTCTGGGGCCAATTAAACAAGCCTGACCCTTCCTTCACAAGGCAGGACTATTCAGTGAATCCTAGCCATGAATTTTGTGTTAAACAAAGGAGCTCATGACGACAAGAAGAAGAGAACATTTGTCTGGTGATTTAAGGTCTACACAACACTTTACAATGCGTCCCTCGGTCCTCACAACAATCAAAGGTGGGAGGCACTCTTATTATTCCTATTTCACAGATGAGGAAACTGAGGTGGAAAGAGATGACATGAGTAGTTCAGGGTCATTCAGCTGGTGTCTGAGCAGGATTCAAACCTAGGCGTTCTTGACTTCTAAGTTTGGTGCTCTAACTGCCTGCTGCCCCAGCAGCTCTTCCAAACTGCAGCAAACAGTGCCTGAGATTCCCACGGTGCAGCAAAACTCACCACAGTTTCACAGGAAAGATGAGCACCCCGTAAACATGTCAGGAATCTCACTGGCAGGCCCAGGGCTGTTTGGAGAAGAGAGGTGAGCCGGAGGTCTCTTGGGGCACATTCCTCCTCCCAGGGTCAGAGTTTATCATCTCCCCCTGCACAGAGCAGAGGGCTCAGAAATGTAGCCTGAGCTCTCCGTGTGTGGAAAGCACCTGCAGCCACCATTTCGGCTTCCACTGAGGAGTTCAGTGAATGGTCCACGAACTGATGTATGGAACTACACGGAAAAATTCCAGCTACATGGAGGCAGGGGCAGGACACTAGGGAAGAAAACAGGTGAGTTTGAGAAAAACAAAATGGCAACTCTAGCCGTGTGGATTCATGCCTGGTGCCAGGGAGACCAAGCCACTCCAACCGGTGGACCAGAAGTCACTGGAGGGGTAGGGGCCGACTGATTTGTTTTTATGGCTCCAGCACCTTGCTTCACGCTGGGAAGATGGGACATTTCTTGGAGCTGTTGCATGCCAGTCACTATGCAAAACATTTAAAAGCCATTATCCTATTTGATCATCACAACTAACGTGGTTAGGCAGGTGCCATTACTATCTCCATTTCACAGGGGAGGAAAATGAGGTCGATGGTTAAATGACTTGCCCAGGGTCACTCAGCCAGGAAAGTATCTGAGCAGGACTGAAACGAGGTCTTTCTGACTCCAGACCCAGCGCTTTATCCACTGTGCCTCCTAAGCACAGAGCAGGGGTTTAATGAGGCTTGTTGGACTGAACTGGATTTTGGTTTCTGTGTGCCTCATCCCCTTCCTTCTCTGCAGAGGTGGGATGCTCTGGCTATGGGGCACTCTCATATGGTACAGGCCAGGTTGCACACACATTCGCATCCTTTACTGCTGACCTGCAGGGTCCTGATGTCTCCTCCATCATGTTTGCTTTTTCTGTTCGTTACAAAGGCTGGCTCTTGGGGGAGAGTATGAAGAAGGGCCACACTGGCAAAGGAAGATGATCCCTTTGAGTAACTTTAAAAATGTTTTATTTAAATTAGATTTTTCCTCCTCTCTTTTGTTTTCCCCTCCCCTACATTTCTCAGTGCATCTTGAGTCACTTTAAATTAGCTTGCTTAACTTGCAGATTCTTCTCCCAAGGACAGGGACAGGACGGGACTGGCTTTTGTATTTCCACACTCAATGCCTAATCCTAGTCACACAGTAGGTTCTTAATGCTTCATGCACTGGCGACACAAGGGAACAATCCATTTGTTCTTGTCTAAGTGTGAACCAGCTTGGCACACAACTCATGAGTCCTGATGCCGTGGTCCTCTTTGAGAAGGAAAAGACAAATACCAACTGCCACCAGCTTGGAATGAATGTGTTAAGAAGCCTTGCCTCTAGTGGAAAGAGCACTGACCCTGCAATCAGAGGGATCTGGGTTCAAATCCTATCTGTGACCTTTATTACCTGTGTGACTCTTGACTAACACATTTCAACTACCTTGGGTGCTTCATCTAGAAAAAAGAGGAGGTTGGAGAAGAACAGAGGGTCTTTACCTGGGACCATGCACTTGGTTTGGAACATTCTGATATCTGTATTTCAAAGTAACATTTAATCCTACATGTTTTACTTTATGCATTTAAAAGCATTATTCTGAGAAGAGATCCAGAGACTTGTCCAGGCTGTCAAGGGGGTCTGTGAACCTAAACAAAGATTCAGAAGTCCTAGCTCAGAGGGACTCAGAGGGTCCTCCTTAGCTCTAAATCCAGGCCCCTATGTAATGCAACTCAACAATGATTACTCTGTGGAAAATGCTTCCGAGGCCCCTGCTGGTACACAAAGGTCTATGCAGCATCCCTTGGTTTGCAAGCTCTTTAGAACCTAGCTCATTCCTTCTTCTCTGGTCCTGCCCCTTATTCCTCTTCATGTCCTCTTCCATTTAATGCTGGTCCTCAAATAAGATGTTCCCTCTCTTGTCTCTTGTCTCTCAGCATTGTTTCTGGCTGTCCCTTCCCCGGGCCTGAGATGCTCTGACTGCTGACTTCTTGAGGTCATCTTTTGAGGCTTATCCTGAGACCCATCTACCACCTTCAGGAAGCCTTCCCCTAGCCCTCTGCATTCCAGTGTCTTCCCTCTGTTAAGGGTCTCCCATTTATCCTTTGTGTGTATTCACACATATACATGTGTTGACATATGCACCATATACACACATAAACATATATGTACATGTGTGTTTGTATGTTTTCTCCTCCATTAGATTATAAGCCCCTTGAAGACACGCATTGACTGGTGCCCTTTTTGGTATCCCTAGTGCTTAGCACAGTGCCTGGCACACGGTAGGTTCTTCATAAATGCCTGCTGATTGATGGATTGGCTTCCTTTAAGTCTTAGTTAAATCTTCTGCAAGAAGACGTTCCTGGTTCCCCTTGGCACCAGCACCTTCCCATTTCTCCTGCTATTTCTAGTCCTGAGAGGTTTGAAAGGCCGGGGCACTGAGAATGTATGGGACTTCCCCAGGGACCTCAGGACCACTGACTGAGCTGGAAACATCTTGGAGATGATGTAATCCATGGTTTTGTAACCTCCTCTGTGTTGTGTCCCTTTTGGCAGGGTGGCAAAGGCTGAGGAGGCTTCTTCAGAATTCTATATTTGAATGTTTAAAATACATAGGGATTGTGAAAGAAGCTAATTAAAATCATAAAAAGGAAGCTCCTTATAAAATTCTATGTTGTATGCGAGCATATATATATGTATTTGTATGTATGTATATATACACATACATACATGGACGTGCATATGAATGAAGTTCCTGGATCCCAGATTAAGAACCCCTACTTGGGTCCACTCCACTCATTTGTCAGCTGAGAAAAAGGAGACTCAGAGAGGTTGCAGAGGGCTTTCCCAAGGTTGCAAAGTTTGTTTATGTCTGAGACAGGTCTAGAACCAAGGTCTTCTGGACTCCAAGCCAAGCTTTCTACCTTCTAGGCCACAGTAGAAACCTGTAGCCACTTAAAACTCCCACCCCCCCAGGGGCCCTTCCCTGAGAGCTGCCATCAAAAGGGCACCTCCCCTCCCATAAGCTGTCTTGGTGCATCATACTCCAATGAGCATGCTCCTTCTCTACTACATGGCCTATTTCCTCCCTCCTAGACTGTACTCTTGTTGAGGTCCTGGCCTGTATCTGGAATACAGACATGGAAACCCCTCTGTAACACAGTCCAGAGAGTGCCCTGTCAATCAGGCATGTATTAAGTCCGCAGGAAGGGATCCATTACTTTTTCTTAGCATACAGTAAGGGCATAATAAATGAGTTTTCCCTTTGTTCACTCATGTAGTTACTGAACTGAATGTGAGGACTTTACGGCTGATATCCATCTTCCTGAGGCAATGGAACCCCACATTCTTCCTTCAGGATTCACTGTCATCATCACCTCTTCTTACTTTTTTGAGGATAAAAACCAGCATCTGGTACTGATGCTGATTTTGTACTTTGGAAATCCATCTAAAGAGGAATTTGGAGATGCTTTCTGGAGAAAAAGGACATCCCAGTGAATTCGAGAGGGTGATTTAGATGTTGTGAAGGACCCAGAAAAGCAGAGCCGCCTAATGTAGCCACAAAAAGGCTGGAACAGCAGATGGAGCCCAGAAATGGGGCTGCCCAGTCTCAAAATGATTGGAAATAGTCTGGCAGAAGGCAAGGGAAGTGTTATCTGGACTGAGGAGACAGGCAGCAGAAAGGGAAGGCTTGGGAACATCATGAGAGCAGCCCCACCCACGGCTTTCTCTGCCTCTTCAATGAGGGAGGAAGTTTAGCCAAGCCTTGTGAGCAGAAGAGAATGGAATGGAGACCTGGGGCTCCTGTGGCTACAGGGGTCATGGCTTGTGTGGACTTGTCTGACATCTCACAGCTCCACAGAATTCCCTGCTGCCTTATATGGATCAGACTGACTTGAGATTTAGGATCATGCATTCTGAGCTGGACATGCCCTTGGATGGTAACTAGGCCAGGCCCTAGAGGCAATTTGGGACAGTCCAAGGTAAGCTCGATTTCAAGTCAGTTCAAATATCTCCTATAACTCACTACTCAGGTGACTGTGACTTGACCCCTCTTGGCCTTAATTCCTTTTAAGTAAAATGAGCGGGTCAGACCAGACAGCCCCTAAGGTCTCTTTCAGCTATAACTTTAATGATTTATGATCCATTTTACAGACAAATAGTAGAAAAACTGAGCTGACTTCACCAAGGTCATACACATCCATAGAAAGTGGAGCTAGGCTGCTCCCTAAATTCTCATGGCAATGCTGTGGAGCTCTGCAAAGGTGGGACCACACAATGAGAAAGTCATTATCATGGATGCCCGTATGTGGGAGGGCCTTCACAGGGCATCTGATCTAATGTAGGAGAGACAGCTGTAGACTTGAACTCAAAGGACCTGGGGTGAAATCCAGCTCTTCCCCTACTTACCTACGTGACCTTTACCAAGCCTCTCAACCCTCCTCCCCCCAGACTTCATGTCCTCATTTGTAAAAGAAGTGTTTGGACTAGATGAAGGTCCCAAAGGACCTTCCATCCCTAAGCATATGATTCACTGACAACAACTCCCCCAGACTGGCCTGCCAGCATCCATCAGAATTCGTCCTGGGAGGCTTCTCCCTTTTCCCTTTCCTGCTCTCTCCAGTGCTTAGCCAAGTACCTGGTATACACTAAGTGCTTAATAAATGCTTGTGGCTTGCCGTCCACAGAATCCCATACCGCTTTTGGATGGCTCCAACTGTTAGTTAGGAAGAGTCTCCTTACTCTGAGTTGAAATTGCTTCTTTTTCCCTAAGTGCTCCATTGAATAAATGCTTATCGACAAACTGCTCCTCGTGTGGGATGATCCCTTCTTACCACTCTGGACACCAGTCACTCTCTCAATGGCCTTCCTAAAAAGTAGTGCCCCAACCAGAATATAATCCTGCAGAATATGTTCTAAGGAGGAGGGAGAGTACAGCTGACTTCCCTCTCCCTTTTCTCAGATGCTTTTCCTCTCCATGTAGCCCAGGTTTGCATCAGGTACTTGGATCAGCAGTGTCACACTGCTGCCTCATCTCAAGCTTGTGGGTCCACTAAGAACCCTCTCCCGGTCTTTTTTCATATCATGTGCTTTTCACCTCTCCTTTACTCCATGTTTGCCTAGGTGATTCTGCAAACCCAAGCATCACATTTTTTTTTAAAATTAGGCTAGATTTTATTTACCTGCCATAAGCAAAACGCCTGTCTTTGTGGTGGTCACCAAAGGTATCCCAGAGCCTGAGAGAAACACTCACTTCATCGACGACATCTCGAGAGCGTTCTAGGACCTGCAATAGAGATGGAGCAGAACGGTCACTTCTGCTCAGGAGGACGCCAGCCTGAGTGTCCAGCTGACAGAACGGCTGCTAGTTTTCCTTATTCTAAGAGACTTAGCTCCCTGGATTCAGTTTGTCTTGCACAGACCTACTTATCAACATGTGGTATCGTCCATTAGAACGGGCATGTCCAGAGGGCAGGGACCAGGTTATTATCTTTCTTTGCATTCCCATTGCTTAATACGGCAGGGCTTGGTATACAGTAGGTGCTTAATAAATGCCTCTTGACTACTGACAGACGGCTTTGCCAGTTTTAAAGGCTGTGTGACACTGGGCAAGTCACTGCATTTCTTAGGGCCCCAGAATATTCTCTAAGATTCTAAATGACAAAGCAGTTTCCAATCTGTGATGGTAGAGGGAGCTTCTTAACTGGGAGTTCCCTATACTAAGGAAATCATAGATACAGTCCAAAAAAAGTTATTGCCCCCAGTGTGGCTTAACCTAGAAAATAGCTTTCCTCTATGAATGCTCTGTGGAAAAGGAGGGATCCCAGACACTCTTAGGCCGTTTTTGTTTGCTGCTCCACTTCCTGCCCAACCACTCAATTTAGTGTTTTTAGGGGTGGTCAGTCTCAATTGGAAGGCATCCAGGCCTCTGGCCCAGCAGGATGGCAGGACCCCCTTACCTCCTGGCAAACTCGATACTGGTCAATGGCCCATACTGTGGGCACATGAGTGGCCAGCAGCTGGTACTGGGTCAGGGTGGTGTTACACGCCCTGGCACAGATCAATCGGGTCTTCCCCACAGCATTGTCTCCGACCACGACACACTTGATGGTTTCAACGTTGGGCCTTTCGTAATCCATGTCAGTGTCCATTTATCCAAATCTGCAACAAGAGGGCTGTTACACAACTCTCCTGGGGGTCCTCCTCAGTTCTGAGGTCCCAGGTAGTACACTATCCCCCCTCCTTGGATGGGTCTTCCAACCCACAGAAAGCTCCAAGTTCAACCCCAGTTTGGCTGAGATAAAGGAAAGCCTCATCTCTACCCACATCAGGATAAAAACCCAAAGCAAAGGACATGGTTGTTTTGACCCCAGATGATGGATTCTACTTAAAATGTCATTTTCTCCTCAGTTTTCTGTAAATGCAAACCTGCCAACTGGAGATGGATCTGGGTTGAGGGGAGCACAGCTGGCATGGGCTGCCCACATCTAAAAGCAGAAGAGACTGGATACCTATTAGCTTTACTCCGACACTGGCCCAAACTGCCCAGGCAAGGCTAGTCAGGTGATGTCATGGGCCTGAACTTGGAGATTTCATCTAACAGCAAATTATGAAAATGAGTCCTAGATGGTTCTCCCAGCACGATGGGGGCAGGTTCAGCCAGGCAGCAACAATGTACAGATGTAAAGGCAAAGTCTCACCTTAAAGGAATGCCAAGTGAACAGACTGGATGAATGAGCAACATGTAGGGGTGGAAGCCAAAGGGTTTGGGGGTGGAGGTGGGCGTGGGAAATAACAGAGTCTGTACGTGGGAGTGCAGCCACAGGATCATTCTCCAACAGGAATATTGTTATTTTTTTCCCCTTGTTCTATCTTCCTCAAGAAACTGAGAAAACCTGATTGACCAAGGATCTCCAATCTTTAACACAAGGGCACTAGAAAGTCTCGGAGCTGCAGGGACAGTACTCAGTTATGCGTCTGAATTCTGGCTCTGTTATGTACAAGCTGTGGGAATTCTTGAAGATCACTTTAACACGCAACAATAAATCAGAAGAAACTCGCCACCAGCCACTGATTCTGTCAAATAGTTCAACATCAGGAACTGAAATGATTTTATCAGCATAAAGGATGCTAAAGAAGAGGCATTAATATCACATGCTCTGCAGCTGCCTCTTAAGGACCATGGGACCTTTCTATGTGACTCAGAGCTCAAACCTTCTGTGTGTGGTCTCCTCCATTAGAAGGTAGGCTCCTTGAAAGCAAGACCCATCTTACTTTTTCATTTCTATGGCCACCATGGTGTGCTGCAGTCAGTGCTTAATAAATATTTCATTCATTCATTCATTCATTCATTCATTCATTCATCAGTTCATTCGTTCATCCATTTATCCATCCATTTATCTATACATTTATCCATCCGTCCATCCATCCATCCATCCATCCATCCATCCATCCATTCACAAGCACTGATTAAATGCCTACTACCATGCCAAGAACGTTTTCTCCACAAAAATAAGGAAGTTGGAAGAAAGGAACTTTAATTCAATTCAATTTAACTTATTTCAACAAGCATTTATTAAGCACCTACTATGGACTATGAGGGGCAGGGTGATGTAATGGATAGAAAAATGGATAGAAAGCTGGTTTTGGAGTCAGGAAGATGTGAATTCAAGTCTCCTCTCTAACATGTTGGCTGTGTGACCCTGAGCAAGTCACTTGTCTGCTAAGTTACCTAGACAACTCATTTAAGACTACAGGTTGCAGACAAGTTGCCAGCCTACATCAATGGAGCAAGACTGCTCACCCTACATCAATGAAATCTTGAGTCTGGTTGAAAAAAAAATAAGCACCTGCAAAATTCCGCACTCCAAGGTCTTTTCCAGTTGGCACAGTGGATCAATCACTGGACCTAGTCAGCAAGAACCAGATTCAAATCCACTTTAGGTACTATTAGCTGTGGGACCATGGGCAAGTCATGGATCATCTTAAAACTTCAGTTTCCTCATCTGTGAAGTGGGTATAAGGACACACTGACCTCCCAGAGCTGTAGAGGCACAAATAAGAATGTAGAAATGACTAGCTAAAATTTAAGGCACCATGTGGATATGAACTGTCCTTATTAGTGAACTTTTAATTTCTCTGAAATCTTAAACAGTTCAAGAATGAAGAATTTTCAAGTGAAACTCCTGGGGAGAGGGGCTTGACAGTTAAATTGCGAACTGTAGCTGGGAAAAGGATGGGGGGACCTTAATTACTATTCTTCCCTGCTAAGAATCGTCAGAAACTTTGGGAAAGGGTTAGGTGATGGTGGCAGCTAGCTGAGAAGGAAATATGACATGTCTTCATGGTCACGGGAGCACAGGATCAAGTTTGCCTTCTCCATTAGACTGTGAGCTTGAGGGCAAAGCCCACCTTTTGTCCTTTTCTGTATCTCCAATGCTTAGCACATGGTAGACACTAAATAAAATGTTTACTTGACTGACTGGCTAAGTCAGGATAACAAGATGAAGCAGCCAGTTTTAGCTTATATGACTGTATGATGGATACAATATCTGATTGGACTCATTTCCAAACCGCTCTCATTAGTTTTGGTTAGTTATTAGTTATTAGTCTACTGAAATGCCTTATATCTTGTATTCATTGTCCATCGATGTTCTATAAGAACTCATTCCTCAATAGATGGAAAGGTCTTTGAAGGTTGGGATCATTTCCTTTTGTCTTTGCAGTCCTTTGCTCTTAGGGACAATGCCTGGCCCACAATAGGTGCTTAATAGAATTCTGTTCATTCATTAATGATGTGTAGGTAGGGTACAAATAATTTTCCCCATCAAAACAGATGAGGAGACTGAGACTGAGTAGTTCAGTGCTTTACCTGGGGTCAAACAGCTACTACCTGTCATGAAGCTATGTCTGAACCCAGCCCTCCTGACCGTCTGGTCCAGGGCACTTTCCACTACAACAAAGGAGCCTCAGGTCCTTAGCCCCACTCGGTCTATTTTTGTTTGGTTCTCTCTGAGTCCTGAACTCAATATAGAGGAAGAGAAGAGAGTGGAAGAGCTCTTCTCTGGGTTCATCTGAAAGACTGCTGAGTGGCCAGCCCTCCAGGCTAGCTCTCTTTGACCTACTCTAGTCATGGGGACCAAAGGAAAAAATCAAGGGCTACTAAGTTGTTTATGTCCTTTAGCCAGAGAATGTGTCCCACATAAAGTGACCAATCAGCACACATGCCCAGCCCTATTATGCACACAGATCAGTAAATGTAAAGTAGGGTCTGTGGGGCCCAAGAAGAGATTCAGATACAGTGCTAGGAGGAAGGGAACCCTTTCAGCTGGGGAGAGTCGGGGGCAGGAGGACCACGAGAAAAGGCTTGAAAGGAACTCTGTGGGAAAGGTTTCTTAAGTTACAGAGCCTTGATAATCTCCTCTCATGCTCAGAAACAATTTTATTTTTTCGGAGGGACTTTCATGGACAGGTACAAAAACTCACTATCATATGGGTCAGTTCCACGCAGGCAGTGGTGTCCCATGCAGCACCAAATCTATTCTGTGAACAGTGGTTTCCCCTCTGTCTGTCAGTGTACATCACATCACCAGATGATGTGCACCAAGGCAAATTCCATTTGTTTCTTCTCCAAGCACCACTGCCTTGAATGACCCAAAGCTTCAGCCATGTCTTAGCATCATCTGGAGAGGGACTATGGAGAATCCTGTATTTGTCTCTTAAGTTGATGTGGCTCGAGACAAACAGTGAGTGCTTAATAAATGCTTGCTGACTGACTGGACTTGGAATCAGAAAAGACCTGGTTCTGATGCTTGTCTCTGACATTTCTTATTCACTGTGTGACTAAATGAACAACCCCCCACCCCAGCTTCTGTTTCTATGTATAATGGAGACAGTAATACCCGTAAACACTTTCATTGTGAGCAGAGCTATAACTAGCAATTCTGGTGACTGGAGCCAGTGGCACAGAGCAGCAACACGTTAAATCTGGCTTTGTAATTCATGATGTAAAAAAAAATGCAATAAGCAATGAAGACAAGTCCCAATCAAATGGTTATAAGAATTAGAAACTACAGTGGCTTCTAACCACTAAAAGAGTTTCTATTAAATTTTTGTACCCTCTAACTTTTGATTTCTTGAGGCAAAACTCCAGTCACCTTGACTTGGTTACAACTGGCTATAAAGACCAAACGAGCTAATCAAGTAAAGTATATTGTAAACACTAAAGCAGTAAACCAGACTGGCACTAGTTCCACTGTACCTCATTACCTCTATCGACTCTAGTGAGGAAGCTAGGGGGTGCAAGGGATAGAGTTCAGAACCTAGAGTCAACAAGACTTGAATTCACATTTGGCTCCAGACAAGCAATCACTGCTTAATCCTTGGTAAGTCATTTTACGTCCTACATACCTTAGTTTCCTCATATGTAAGAGGTAATAATAGCATTTACCTCCTATGGATTATAGCAACGGAAGACATAATGTTTGTAAAGAACATTATAAAACCTTAGAGCAGTATATAAATGCCCACCATCATCATCATCATCATCATCATTATCATCATCATCACTAATGAATGGACTTTATGCTAAGGGTACTGGAGATCAGGAGTATAAATTATCATTATTTATGATAACGAGTTTATCATCTGGGAAGGGCTAGCCCCACATAGCAAACAGACAAACAAATGAATACATGAAGAAAGAGGCATTTAATAGATGCTTATTATGCACCAAATGCTGGCATAGAAAGAAAAGAGTAAAGGCAGCCTCCACCCTCAGAGAACGCATCATCTCATGGGGAAGGGAGCCCCCGGAGAGGAATCTGGTCGAAGCTGGTTATTTTGATTTGGGAAGTCACAGGGATAGTGATTGAGGGAATAATGGAGGAGACTGACACAACTTTTCCAACTGCAGAATTTGGTCAAAGTTCCATATGATTTTAGATTTATAATAACATGACGATTAAATGCTAAATTCTGTGGTATAGACTATGGTAGCTGTTCAGTAGTTTTAATCATGTCCAACTCTTCATGACCCCATTTGGGGTTTTCTTGGCAGAGATCCTAGAGTAGCTTGCCATTTCCTAGTCCAGCTCATTTTACATATGAGGAAACTGAGGCTAACAGGGGTAAGTGACTTTCCCAGGGTCACTTACACAGCTAAGAAGTGTCTGAAGTTGCACTTGAATTCAGGGAGTTAGTTTTTCCTGAATCCACGCCCAGCAATCTGTGCTACCTAGCTGTCCATGGGCTGCAGTAGGAAAAGGCAGGATCTGAGGTGTTCTTAGAAAGTTCATAACTATATATAAAACTTTCTCTCTCTTTCTCCACACACCATACACACAAGCATACATATATAAGTATACACACAATATTCTAAAGGAACAACACATTTCTGTCCATCTTGAAGTTTTACAAAGTGTTTTTATAAAATCCCAGACTTAAGAACTGGAAGGACCTTCAAGGTCATCTAACCAAATCCCCCCATGTTACAAGGGAAGAAACTTAGGTTCAAAGAAGTGCCCTGCCTGAGGTTGCACTGGAAATATCCGGCCAGAGCCTGGATTCTCATTCACTAATCAATAGCAGTTGATAATGGGCTGGTTAGGAAAATCAAGTCCTGCCTTGGATGAATACTGGCCAGGTGACCCTGAACAAGTCATTTACCATCAGTGTCCCAGGTAGCTCTAATCCAATCCACTGGTTCTCAATGCCATGGTGCTTTCTGCTGTGTCATGGTCAAGACCACCCTGAATGATCTCCCATATTTTGCAGATGAGGAAAATGGGTGTCAAAAAAGACAAAGTGACTTGCTGATGGCCACACAATTAATACCTATCAGAGCTGGGACTGAATGTGTGACTCATTTCCATGCCCTCCATTTCCCCTACAACTTCATTTTCTGATCTGGTACAAAGTAAGGTCAGTATCTTGCCACTCCCCGCCTTGGAATCAAGAATGGTCTTTATATTTATAAATAAATTTTTGTTGTATTTAGAAATGCAAAAATGAATTTAAATCCCTGGTCATGCAAAAACAGGCTGTAGGTTCTAATTTGCTGCCCCCTGGAATGCCTCCTAAATTTACTTAGATCACACATGGCAAAGCTGTGAAGCAGTTGGTGTTTCTGGGACTCCCAGGTTCTCCTTCATGTGCTTCCTCCTCTTTTCATGGTTGTGAGTCCCAGTAAAAAGGGACTCACAGAAAAGTATCTAAACTCATTCACACTAAAGGATTTCTTTTTTAAACAAAAAGGCCTTTTAAAATGATTAATGAAACTAATAATTTGAGAAGAGAGAGTGTGTGTGTGTGTGTGTGTGTGTGTGTGTGTGTGTGTGTAATTCAATGTGATTTCACTGAGTTGGGGAACTAGCAGTGAGAAATCTTTGTCTTGGGGAGTTCCTGAGTCACAAGAGATTGACATAGCCTGATACTACAAAAAGCAGTCCTTCAATAAATGTTCAATGAAACAATCAATAACATCTATATGAAGTCAACTATTTGTGTGTCAGACATGGGGCTAGGAAGGCACCGTGTGTACAGATGACACAAAATAAAACAACAATCGGCTCTCAAGAAGGGTCTACGTTCTAACAGTGGAGACAATACACACACAGAAAAGTAGATAATGAATAAATATAAAGAATAAATACAAACACACACAAGAGTTAGATACAAGATAGAAAGGGAACTAGCTGTGGGAGGACAGGAAAGACTTCACTTGGTTACTGACAATTGAACTGAAATGAAT
This sequence comes from Pseudocheirus occidentalis, assembly GCA_028646575.1. Classification (NCBI taxonomy): domain Eukaryota; kingdom Metazoa; phylum Chordata; class Mammalia; order Diprotodontia; family Pseudocheiridae; genus Pseudocheirus; species Pseudocheirus occidentalis. The sequence goes on from CM053598.1 coordinate 17,923,564, forward strand.
CATCCTAGAGTTGAAACACAATTATAATTTTGGTTTAAATTTTAAAAACACCCCCCAATGCCTTAGCAATATTCGACCAATACAATCATATGTAGCAGGTTTTTGAGTGAGAACTCAATTCTTGAATTTTAGGATTATTGTAGTTTCCTGTTTCCTAGCTTTTCTTTAATGCCATTGTTTTCTTGGTGACAAACATGAAATGAACAGAAGGAAATCACTTGGTCTATAAACATGGATGAAATAACAATTGAAGGATCAAAAGTCAGCTGAGTAAGGGGAATTGACAAATACTATCTTATTGACAAAACCAAGCTGGTAAGGTTTGTGTTGAGCAAGGGGCCTACAGCAGATGGGGAAGGAGGGTGGTATCGTTTATCTGAATACATTTCCTCTTCTTGGTTTCTTAATTACTGGTTTTAGCTCAGCAGGAATTGGGGGGAAATGCTCTTATATTTTATTCATGCCTATGTCAAGCATTCAGAAGGCCTATGGAAATGGTTCCAGAGCAGAAAAGGAATTGGATGGGACTAGCTAGTTCAGGGTAAAACAAATATTTCTCACCAACACAGAGGTTCAGACAAACTATGAGGAAGAGTCTCATAGTTACTGAAGTACAAAGGACAGAGCTGGTTAAAAAAAACCCAAACAAACAAAAACGCACTTAAGTTCTATAATCGAAGAGGAAAAAAGGAGGATAAATAGGTTGGAGAAATAGCTGGGACTTAAACCATGGAGTCTCTTTTAGTAACCCTGAATAGCTGAGAGGACTTCATTTATATTAAATTTACAAATTGTTGATGAGAATAGAAACCAGGGAAACATGAAAAGATCTGTTCCATTTCACATCTCTTTGTTATCCTCCTTCCTGTTTCATAATAAACTCTCATAAATGGAAAAGACTTCAGATGTTGTCTTTCTAAAATGTCCAAGAAGTGGCCACCCAGCCTGTCTCTAAATGAACCCAGTAATTTTAGCTCAGGGCAGCAAGGTGGTACAATGGGAAAAGTACCTGGCCTGGAGTCAGGAAGAACTGAGTTCAAATCCTGTCTCAGACACTTGCTAGCTGTGTGATCCTGGACAAATCCCTTTACCCTGTTCGCCTCCCCTCTGAAGCTAGATGAGGTGCAGAAGGAAATGGTAAACTGCTCCGTTGTGTCTGTCAAGAAAACTCCAAATGAGGTCACAAAGAGTGAGACATGACTAAACAATAAAACTTGTAGCTCATCATCTATTCTAAATGCTAAAGAGCTCTACTTTTTAAGAAGTTCCTCCTCATACTGAACCAACATTTACCTCCATATAACTTGGTGGATCAGAGATTGTAGAATTTAGAGTGGGAAGGGTCATGTTGCCCAACAGATCATCTTGCCCAATCCCCTTCATTTTATAAATGAAGACTCCTGCTCAGAGAGACAAGTGACCTTGCTTAGGTCCTACAGGTAGATCTATGTCTTCAAACTAGCTCCTGATTCTGAATCTTCTGTTCTTAAAGATACATATTCGTACAGAATAAACACATGGCTCCTCTCATAACATCAAGTTACTTCTCCCTGAAGCACTTTAAACATCCAAAGACGGCAAAAGCACAAAGCCTTATACCAAGTGAGCACTTAATACACATCTGAATTGATTAAATCAAATTGAAACACTGTCCACGTCCTATGTCTGATCTTGAAAGGGACATGGTTTCTAATTCCCACTTCCACCTGGTCAAATGCCTCTGAAATTGCCCTCATTGGTCAATTTCCCTGCAAAGTATGCCACTCAAACAGAATGATACTCTGGATGTGACTGACCAGGGCAGAGGGACTCTTAGCCCCTCCATTATGGACACTTCTTTTAATGACAGAGCGCAGTCAAATGATCTTTTTCCATCAGCCCACAGGGTTCTTCATTTCTTCACTTCCTTTGGATGACCTCCTGAAGTCTTGTATGACCTGGGCAGGGTCAAGGATCCCCTTCCACCCACCCACTGACTAGCATACTACCCCCTTGTGGACTGTTGGGTCACTTAACTTCTGTGGTGTTACCTTTCTTTGATACTTTCTGCACTGTCCAGGGTCCCTTCCATCATGAATTACATCTATGCTTCATAAAATCCATGTATACCAATATATTTTTGGCACCTTAAATGAGGGGTCTCCAGTCTTCCCTAGGATCAGATGACTGCTGACAGTTCGTGAGTGGCATGCTTATCAAATATGTTGATGATAACAGAGCTGGGCGGGAATAGCTAATATGCTACTTATTAAATCAACAGGTATTTATTAAGTACCTATTATGTGCCAGGCACTTAGCTGGACAAGGGAGATCCAAAGACAAGCATAAAACAGCTTATGCCCTCTAAATAACTGAATACTATGTTAGATAATAGAGTAGCATCCAAGAGATTTCAACCTATTGGGTAAGAAATAGATGAGACAAAATCTATAGGGAAAAATGCAAAAGTCTTATACTAGAGTAAAAAAAATTACCTTCATACTTAGAAGATAGAGTGTGGCTGGACAGCAATTCATTTGAAAAGATCTGGAGATTTAGATGACTGCAGTAGAACAAAAATGTCCAGAAAACTATGGGAAATAAGGCTACACTAAATTATTCCATCCTCAATGATCCATTATCCAAGACGGAAGGTGGTACTGGGCCCATGGTGCTCTGTCCTGGTCAGACCCTACTGGGAGTGTTGAGATCAGTGCTAGATGCTACATTAGGAAGCACAATGAGTAGTTGGACATCTGGAGGCTGATTAAGAACCTTGGAATCATGAAATATGAGAATTGTTAGAAGGAACTGGGGATCTTTAGTTTGGAGAAGAGACTTAAGAAAGCACAATAATTCCCTTCCAGTACTTGAAAGACTGTCAAAAGCCTGCTTGTCCCCTAGAACCAGAAGCACTGGATGGAAGTTGCAAGGAAGCAGATTAAGACTTGAGATGAGCTAAAGGTGTCTAGTAATTAAAGCTGTCTAGGAGTAGGAGTGGGACTCTTTTCATTGGTGGTGTCTATACCAAGGCTGGATGGCTGACCACCTGGCTAGTACTCTGAAAATGGAATTCTTCTTTAGGTCTTACTTGTACTAAATGGCTTTTGAGGTCCCTTTGAAGGCTGAGAACCCATGACTCGATAATGTTTAAAATGATATTAGACATTCAACATTTATTCTGTTTTCAGAATCTACAACAAATGCACATGGTAACCTGTATAAGATGAGACAGTAACAGACCAAAGGGATGGATGGAAGAACTGGGGCCCCACAGCAGGAGGATCCAAAACATTCTCTCCACCCTCAAATGTCAATCACTTGGAGACTTTTATTCACTACTCTGATAACCTCAGCGGTTAGTTAAAAACTGCGTGAGGACTGATTGAAGGCTTCAGGTATTATGTATTCAGTCTCTGTTGTCTGTCTTTCCTCACCTCCCTCTATCAAAAGCACAAATTTGGCCTCACAAAGCCTTTACAGTCTTGATTAAACTGTTCTGTTCTGTACCCAGTCCATCGTGCTCAATGAGACATTGAAGAAATATTCTCCAATGATGAGAATACCATTCATCTTTTAAAAGATAAATTTATAAAATTCAGTTCATTCACCCAACCTGTTTTTCAAATGTGGGTTTCTAAAACTTGGCCACAAATATCTAAGTCAGGCCATTCTCATGGGGTTCAGTTTTTTCTTTTGATATTTAGAGATGGTCCCCAAGAGCTCCGATGAAAGTACACGTGGTTGTATCTACTGGAAAATCCAAATAGAAGTTGGATAAAGCTTATCCCAGAATCTGAGAATTGGAAGGCCTTTCAGAGGACAGCTGATACAATCCTCACCTGAACAGAACAGCAAACAAGTGGTCAGAGAATTCCTCCCCTTCCCCCGCACACACACATTTACAGCTGAAAAGAAAGTAGATGCCATCTTGTCCAAGACTTTCAACTTACAATTAAAACTGAGACTTAGAGAGGAGAAATAATGTGTTTGTTACCCAAGGCCACACAGGTAAAGGGTAAGAGAAGTGAGATCTGAACTCAGATCCAATATCTCTAATTGTTAGGAAGTATTTTTTGAAAAAAAATTTCTCCCCATATATTAGGCCTGCACTTGTCTCTTTGCCATTACTCGCACCCTTAGTTTGCACAAAGTGAAAGATTTTTGTAATTGAATAGAACTAACTCCAACCCTGTTTGGATCCAAAGCCTCTGACTATCTTACAAAGATCAATGATTGGCAAATAAAAATATTTTATTGCATAATTCAGTTTTAAGGACACCAATAATGAGGAAAACAAAGCTAGAGAGTGCTGTACAAATATCCAATAGACCGGAGTAAGAAACCTTTCTTCCCTCCCCTCTTCCCCCAGTCCAGCCCCAACATGCACCTTGCCTTCCATGGAGACCCCTCCAGATCTCCTCTTCCCAACCATGTTCCCTAAGGACTATTGGGCTGGACCTTTCCAATGGCCCTGCTGCTGTACCTTCACATTCCATTGGTCTCCCCAGTAACTCTGCAGCTGGACTTCCCTAGGTGAGCCATCTCCCCCAATCAGATCATGAGCTCTCTGAGAGCAGGAACTGGGGTCACTTTAGTTTTTACATACCCAGTGCATATTTTGGCACAATTCTTAGAACAGAGTGATCCATAAATGCTTCTCCATTTCAATCCATCCTATTCTGGATTGTGTGAAAGGGAGATAGACTCCTTTAGCTGTTCAGTTATAATGGGTGAGTGATGACCAACGCCAAGAGGAGATACTTGAGATGAAATAAGGACTTTCAATGATATATCAAAAGGTATAGATTAAGTAAATATCCCGGTGAAAATAGTGCATTGATTTGAAATTGTTTTTTTCTAGAGATGAGTGCAAGGTGGTTAAGGGCTGGACTGGAGAGGGCTACCAAGAGGTCATATGTTCATAGCAGTCAAGTTAGAAGAACTTCAGAGGTATCTAGTCCAAACTCTCATTTTACAGATGAAGAAACTGAGGACCAGGGAGAGATATAAACTGCCCAAGGTAATATAAGTAGTAAGCAGCAGGGGAGGGCTCTGATTACAAGAGCATTTGTTGGCTCACTTTCTTTCTTCCTTTCTTTCTTTCTTTCTTTCTTTCTTTCTTTCTTTCTTTCTTTCTTTCTTTCTTTCTTTCTTTCTTTCTCTCTCTCTCTCTCCCTCCCTCCCTCCCTCTCTCCCTCTCCCTTCCCCTCTTGTCTATCAATCTCTGTTTCTTTCTCGGTTTGTCTTCATCTCTCCCTACCACCTTCTGTCCCTTTGCCCATCATACACTAATATGTGTAACCCCCAAATTAATTAAGATCAGGTAAGCTGATAAATAGAAAAAGTAAAAATTTGAAACTGTCAGTATTCCCCTGAGAGTCAAAGAATCTCAGGATTTAGCACTAGAGATCATCCAGTTAAACTTCCTTATTTTAAAGGGGGTAGAACTTGAACTCTGGGGAGAAAAAGTGACCAACCCATCACACTAACTGATTCATATCACTCCCCCTAAAACACCTTAAATGGTAATCCAACTTGCTGTCCCTCTTCCCTATCTCCCATTCCCATGCATGTAATTCTCAGCCCCCCCCCCATTCTTCTCTGCTTCCTGGGCTCTCCTCCTGGGTCCTCAGCTCAAACGGGGACTTTGTGCAAGTGGCCCTTCCTGATCTGCCCGGTTATTAATACACCATCTCCCCCAATTACTGCAGATTTACAGTCTATCTATCTACTTAATCATTTAAAAAAATTTACTTATCTGTATACATGTTATTTCTCTCCAGTAGAATAAAAGCTCCCAAATGGCAGGTCTCTTGGTCTTTCGGTTTCTCGGTCTCTCTCTCTCCTCTCTCTCTCTCTCCTCTCTCTCTCTCTCTCCTCTCTCTCTCTCTCTCTCCTCTCTCTCTCTCTCTCTCTCTCTCTCTCTCTGTCTCTCTCTCTCTTTGTCTCTGTCTCTCTCTCTTTCCCTCCCCCGTCTCTCCCCCCTCTCTCCCTCTCTCTCCTTTTTTTTGCATATTGCCTGGAACATAGTAGGCCTTTACTAAATGTTTCTTGAATGAATAAAACATTCAAGAATATCCAGGCTTTAAGTACAAGAACTCAAATTCAAACTCAGACTAAGTTCAACACTTTCTCCAGTACTCTAAGTTAATATTAACCCAGCAATACCATATACCGATGAGATGGGCTTAGAAAATCCATACCTGGGAAGTAAATCTACAGAACACTGGAAAACTGGGTCTTGGAGATGGTCCCGGGTGATGTCGACTAGACTAGCTTCTCTAGCCTCAGAGAGACCCCTGTTGAAAATGAGGTTCCAACCCAACGATCATCAAATGATCAAGTTTAAACATTTACCAGTTATGCAATGTGCCTGGTGATTCCATGTAATTGGCACAATCAAGGGATCAGTTATCTCCTCATTTCTTAGCCAAGCAAAGGGTCAGCTGTGAGTGAGAAAGTGTCTGGACAGGAGGTCAAAGGATACTGAGTCTCTGATTTTATCAGAACTAATGAAAAGATGAAGAAAGACTCTCAGGATAGGAAAGGTAAAGGAGGAAGTCATGTTTTCCCCTGAAACTTAGAGGAAAAAAACTTAGAAACTTAGAGAAAACTGGGCTGTTGAGTTTGGATTTTGGGGGGGTGAGGGGGGAGATAAAGAAGGAAAAGAGAACTCAGGGATTGACCGTTAACATTCAAGAGGTGTTTTTTGTGTTTGTGTTTTTCCTTTACCTACAATGAGAAGGGCAGTTAGGTGGTGCCATAGTACACAGAGCGCCAGGCCTAGAGTTAGGAAGATGCCTCTTCCCGAGTTCAAATCTGGTCTCAGACACTTACTAGCTGTGTGACCTTGGGCAAGTCACTTAGCCCTGTTTGCTTCAGTTTCTTCACCTGTTAAATGATCTGTAAAAGGAAACGGCAACTCTCTCCAGTGTCTCTGCCAAGAAAATCTCAAATGGGGTCATGGAAGAGTCCACAGACTGAACAACAACAATGAGAAATCAGGTACCTCCTTTTTGCCTTTACTGTTCATAAGCATAAAAAGAGCTATCACTGATACCAGGATTTTGTTTTATTTTTGCTCTTTCACTAGATTATTAAAACAATCATATAAGGTAAACAGCACCATTATCCCCAATTTACAGATGCAGAAAATGGGGCCGGTGATGTTAACTTGCACAGGGCAGGTTACAAAGCTAGCAAGTACCTAGGGAAGATCGAAACTCAGACCTTCCTGACTCTAAGTTCTATACAGCTGCCATATAACAGCTTTGATAGTAAAGACAAACTCCTTTTCAAACCCCAGTTTCTCTTGCAGAAATCTACCTCTCTTTTGGATTAGCCCCTTCCTTTCTATCAACCTCATCCTCCCATTTTCCAGAAACTTCTATGTTTCTTGTTCATATATTAACCAATCCCCTGCATCACACTGCCCGTGACCTTGGAGATGGTAAACCAATCAGAAGCTTAATCAGTGCCTCCTACATACAATGGGACTGTTCTCAAGATGCTCACCATGCCCGTAGCAGGCTTCAGAGACTCTAACACAAATTAGAACACAAGTGAACCTCATATTCTACTTGTAATCCTCTGCAGCAAAAATCAGCTCATTTTAAGCCTAGGATGGGGCCAATATAATGGCGCCTAAGGTCCTTCTGTGTTTCCCTCCTATCTATTTGGGCAACTTTACTTTAGATGAAAAGTTTGAGTCTGTATGCGCTGGAAGTCTGCAGTTAGGAAACTTTCTTCCACCTAGGTAGAGTTTGGGCTCTTTGCCCAACCCTTATATTTATAATTATCTCTGGTTAACCCCTGGCCCCTTTGTGGCAGAGGCAAAAGACAGTTACTAGAAGTTTTTGGTTAATGAAACAACAGATTAAACTACACTGTGTGTGGCTGGGGAAAGAACTGACCTTTTCTGGAGACTTCCCTTTCTTCTCTGAAACAGATGTCTACAGAACCAATAGCTCTGTTCACTCAACATTTCCCTTCTCCTTCCCAGATATTCTTGGCCGCTGCTCAGTCCTCCTATTAGTACTTTCTTGCCTCCAATCTTTTGAATCCACTCAGAATATCACCCTAGTTCTGACATAATTGCTTTCCTTTATATAATTTCTCTGGGCATGACTTGATCTCTTGCCCAATGGCTTTGCTTCAAGGAGATTTACAGGCTCTGTTTACACTTAGTTCTGATATATTCACTCCAAGTTTTCTCACCTGTTTAAGGTGTCCAAGCTAAGACAGTATGATTTTAAAACCTTACAGAGATATTTGCTTGTCTTCTAATTTATATTAGATTTTCTCCTACCTTACTCTAGATGGTAAGCTACTTGAGAGGAGTTAGCACCCTCACTCCCCACAGCCCAGTGGCATTTACTAAATATCTACTGAACAAATGTGTTTAATAATTTGGAAAAGATGAGATAGAAGGCTTTTCCCATGTGCCTGGAATTTTCTTTGTGAATTTAGATCAATAGATTATTTTTAGCTTTGTCTTTTAATAAGTAATTGTTACACTGTATTTGCCACAATAACTGTATTGAATATTGCTTCCATTTTTCCAAGTTGGGAATAATTATATTTTATTCTCTTTTACCAAATAATGTTGAATAATTATGATCTATTTGAGTTGAAATTACACATGCTGTCAGTTCTGCTATAACCCAGCACAAAAGCACCACATTACGTAAAATTAAGCAATAAAAAGCCGTAGGATTTATGGGGGAAATGGTGTTAGGAGTACAATTATCAAAAAATGTCATCAGTGACACATAAAAAAGACGGCAACCCAATTAAAACAGTAGGACAGTGTTATGCATGTTAAGTAGTTAAGAAATACATAAACATTACAATAAAGGCTGCTGCTCAGCTGCCACCCTGGTTCCCATGAGGTGGGCTGGAGGGTAGAAACCTAGTGGCCTGAAAGTCCCAGAAGACAGTCTCAGAAGGGGAGGGCTGGCGAGGGGATAGGCTCAGCCTAGCCCTTCCCCGACCACAGCTCCTACTGAGTCAGAAGATATACAATAAATGTGGCAAATTTTCCCCTGTCTTCTTTTTTTTCCAAAAGAAATCCTGTATGAGCAAACTCAAAATCTGATTTATGCTCAAAATGTTCCCTAATGAATCAGGTGCATTTGTGCTCTGGAAATAACAGTAAGAGCTGTGCTGTATATGTATGCATGCACACACATGCACAGAAGAGAGAGTAGAGGACTGATGTGTGTGTGTGTGTGTGTGTGTGTGTAGACACACACATATACATACATATACTCACACATATACATACATATACTCACACATATACATACACATAGAGAACTATATACGCATATACACATGCACATGCATATACATACACACACATAATACCTCTAATCTTGAGCCTTTGTACCTTTTGCTTTCTTTCTAAACTTATTCTCTGGCAATCTCCTTCATTGCCACAGCTTCACCAACCACATCTGCGTAGATAACTCCCACACCTTTATCTTGTGTCCTGATCTTTCTTTTCTGACCCGTCAAATCTTCAGATCCCTCTCCCCACTCCCCCATTGCCCCGTTGGCACCTGGAACCTCTCAGGTCCCAAACAGAACTCATTCATTGTCCTTCCCCTGGAATTTCCATCCTGGCTCTGACAGGGCCATTTTGGTCCGTGACTCCAGCATTCACTCTCTGAAGGTGAAACTTGGGATTTATTGCTCACTCATCCCCTCTTTCGTTTCTCACATCTACTCAGCAGCCAAGCCCAGTCAATATATGCCACTAACAGTTTTCTTACAAATCCCACTATGGTCATTATTTGCCCCTTCTGATCTAGTCTTCATTTAGTAGCGAGTGTAAACTTTCCTTACCATAGATCTGGTCATTCAATTTAATTTGATAAATACTTATTAAAAATACTCATGCCATGCTTTTTCAAAAGTCTTCAGAGGTTCTCTATGGGCTTCTGCATAAAGTAGCAACTCTTCTACTTAACATTCAAGGCCTTCCATGAGGCACAAGGCCCTGGGACTGTAATCAGGAAGATATGAGTTCAAATCCAACTTCAGGCACTTTCTAGGTGGATGGCACCAGACTGTCAGCCTCACCTCATTCTAAAAACAGTGGGGGGGGGTGTGTTATAACAATCAAATGAGACAATATTTTAAAGCACTTTGCAAACTTCAAAGCACTACAGAATTGCCAACTATTATTATTATTATTGTTATTATTATTATTATTCTATAAAACCTGGGACCACCTGACCTTTCCAACCTCCCGTTGGCCCCCTCCTTATATCATGCTCCAGCTGGGTTGGACTTCTCTTTGTCCACTGGTACACGCTGTGTTCTCATGCCGCACTGACTTTGATTGGCCTTTACCTTGCATCTGAAATGTCCTCTCTGGTTCCCTTTGCCTGGTGAACTCTGGCTCATCCCTGAAAGTGTAACTCAGAGCCCATCCTATCTCTGAACCCCTCCTAGGTGCCCCAGTTGGTAATGACATCAGGGTGCTTTGCTTAGTCTCTAATGAACTTATCATGGGACAATGGGTAATGTAGCCATGTCTTATAACCCTGTAATATAAGCTCCTGGAGGGCAGGGACCCTTGTTTTAGGTAAACTTTGGGTGTCCCCTAATCCATTCCACAGTGCTCTGAACTCAGAAAGGATATGGGAAATGTTTGTTGATGTGCTGCTATCTTTGTGCACATAAGAATATGAAATGCTATGAAATCAGATAGGGAAATCCTTTTCATTTGGGGATATTAAGGAAGGCTTCCTAGAGCTGGTGATGGGCATCTGAACTGGACCTTGAAGGATTGGAGGGTGTTAATAGGCAGAAATTGGGAAGTAAAGGGAAATATAATGAGAGTAGGCCAGATGGGACGTATAGTTTGGCTCCAAACTAACTTTCTAGGCTTGAATCTCAGACTTAGAAGAGAATATCTAGTCCCATCCTTACTGAAGGGAATTCTTTTTCCACTAAGTGACCATCCAGCCTTTGCTTGAAGATTTCCAGTGAGGGGGAGCTCACTACCTCCTCCCAAGGCGGCCCATTTCACTGGGGGGGGCGGGGATAGCTCTCATGATTAGGAACTTCTTCCTGACCATGAGCCAAATTTGGACTTTTCTATTTCTACCCATTCTTCCCATTTATGTCCTGGGCAGAGGGCACTCAACTCACTGTCTACTCTACTCTCTATCTACCATATTGACCCAGAAAGACAACAACTCCTCTGGTGTCTCCCAAAATCAAGGTCCTCTGACTCCTAAGCCAATTCTCCTACTATTCCTGTAAACCACCTATAAAAGGTCCTAATTTTGACCTATGAAGACTGTCTAGGTCTTTAGAAAAATAGACATGGAACCATCCTTCAAAGTCAATATTTACATTCTGTAGGGAGCTAGGGTGGCAATAGAGTGCTGGGCCTGGAGTCAGGAAGCTGCGCTACTCTGGGCAAGTCACCTTACCTTGTTTGCCTCAGTTTCCTCATCTGTAAAAATGAACTGGAGAAGGAAATGGCTAACCACTCCAATATCTTTGCCAAGAAAATCCCAATTAGGGTCACAGAGAGTTGGACATGACTGAAATGACTGAACAACAAGAATAATTATTCATATTCTTCTGAGTGGTAAGAATGACTCCAGCCCTCTTTTGATCCATTTCTCAGATCACGTGGCATTAAAAATGAGGATGACATAAACAGAACTGTTGTGACTGAAACTGAAATCAGAATTGGTTCAATTTTCTCAGAGCCACCAACTTACACCATGAAGGGACTTTGGAGATCCTCTAGTCCAACTGCTCCATTTTGCAAAGGAGGAAACTGAATCCTAGAAAAGAAGGGAAGTGACTTGCCCAAGGGCATACAGTTAACAAGCAACAGAGACAAAATCCACCACCATATTCTGAGTCTGTTTCTATTTCTAATGTAGTGAGCTTCCTTGGGAGGCAGGATAGTTCAGTGGACAGAGAACAAACTGAGACTTGGAGTCAGGAAGACATAGATTTAAATTCCATCTTGCACAGTTGCAAAGAAAGAGGGGAAATATTGAATAAAACATATTGGAAAACTTGGCTCTGGAGAGAAGCAACCTCTAAGCTGGCTAGGCATTTGCACTTTCTGACTGGCCTTGAGCTTTGGTTTCTGGACATGTGAGTCCAGAGGATGGATGATGGCGCAAGGTGGAGACCTGAAGATCTCCTGGCCCAATTCCTCTCCTTTTACAAGGGGGAAGATGAGACCAGAGAAGGGAAATTTTTGCCTAAGGAGATGATAAAGCCAGCACAGAATGGAGATAGGATTTGGAATCAGGTCCTAGGCCAGCAGCTCTGGATTTTAAGCACACATGAGAGCTTATGGAAAGCTTCCTCCCTGATGTCTGTCCTTCTATGGAGCAGCTGGGTGGTGGACTGGTGGAGACCTGAGTGTGAACATTGCCTGGGCAAATCACTTCACCCAATCTTGGTCTGCTCCAGTTTCCTCATTTGCAAACTGGCAATAATGCTAATGCTAATAACAAAAGAATAAACTGGGGCTAACTTCCCGCCCAAGGCTCTAAATTGAGACAACATATGTAAAGTGCTTGCCAACCTTAAGGCACTATAGAAACGCTAGCTGATATTGTGTGGAAATAGCTCACCTCAAAAGAGGCCCCTTTCCAAGAGAAATCAGGACTGCCTGCCAAATCCAGCCCTTGGCTCTGGCTCTACATGCCTTGTGACCTGGACCTGCTGCAGAAAGGCTAAAGTCATTCCCTATTTAAAATGGGTCCGAGGACAACCCCTTGATGGAGGGAGCTCTGGAAAGAGCCAGGGCATACAAAGCAAGGGACAAGAGCATCAGTCTCATAGCTGGTGGTACCCAAGGTATCCCTAAGCAAAAGGAGCCAATGATGGCAGGCCTACAAGCTTTCATTCTATAAGAGAAACAGAGAAGAGAAATGTGGGACCTTCGAGATCATCTTCAACTCACTCAGTTGACATGGAAGGAAACCTAGGCTGATATGGACTTAAAATAATCACTGTCTGGTACTTTGGAGAAGAGCCTCCTTTGGGGTATGAGGTGACTAGCTAGCCATTGAAGGTCCTTCCAGAACTGCTAGCCTGTGATGTTCAGTATCTCCTCAACTGTCCTTCACAAGGTGGTGGGGAAGACAAAGCCCAGTAAACTGTAAAGCCCAAATCAATGTGCCTCCTTTAATTGTGATTTATGTCTCACATGCTGTAGCAGCCATATCCCTTGTGTTGGGTTGTGTGGTATAGTAGGAAGGGCACTGAATTGACAGTGAATGGTCCTGGGTTAGAATTCTGGCTGTGATGTGTACCCCTGTGTGACTTTGGGTGAGTCCTTTTGCACCATCAATATCTATCCATCCATCCATCCATCCATCCATCCATCCATCCATCCATCCATCCATCTCTTGATTTAAGGCAGTGCAGTACGGTGGAGAGAGGGCAGAAGAGCTAGGCTAAAATTCTCCATCTAATAGTTACAATCTGTGTTAGGATGCTGGATTTGGTTCTGGAGGCCCCAGGTTCAAATCCTGACCTGCCACTTAATATATGGCCTTGGGCCATCATCAGGGCATTAGTGGACATTGACTACCGGCCAGGCACTACACGTAAAAGTGAATTTACCACTGTGAAACTGAGATGAATGTGAACTCTCATTATTCCACACAGCAGCATGGATCGTGGTCACTCCAGAAGAACCCTGAAAGGAGGCCTGCAGTACACCCTCAGGTTTCCCAGGAGAAGAAGACAAAGAAGAAAGTGATGGAGACCCAGCTGCCTTCCACCGTGCACCCAATGACAGACACACAGAACCAGTGGGCAGGTCCAAAAATTTCCAGGCTGGGCACTGGAGTGAGGGTAGCAGCTGGTGAGAAGGGTGTCAGAATACATTTCCCAGAGACAAATGGAGGGGGCAGGCGAGTTATCAGATGACAGAGTGTGAAAGGGGGAATTGTTACAAGTTTGTACTTCTAGCATCAACACAAGGGACAGGCACTGCCCGGAGTAGGGATGGGGCCAGGCTTGGCCAGGGCTGGCTCTGAGCGGACAGCAACCAGAGAGGCTGCTCGAGCTGGATCTCAGTGATTTGAGATGAAGGCAAGATGACAAGGAACTCAAGAAAGCGGGGGAAATGCAGCAAAACCTTCTCTACTGCTATTTACTAGGAATTATAATTATTATTGATTTTTAGTGGCTGAGGAGAATAATAACAATAACACATGTATACAACATTTGAGTTTCCCAAAGTACTCTCTCTGGTTAGGTAGGCAGTATGAGCATTATTACTCCCATGTTACAGATGAGGAAACTGAGATTCCCAGAAAAAAAGTACTTAGCCAAAATCACACAACCACCAAGTGTTGGCACCGATCTCTCCAAGCTCCCAGCCCAGAGTCCCTCCTGGGAGGAGAGATGACAGCCTTTTCTGAGATACAAGGAAAATGACAGCACTTCATTTTGCTACAATTTGGCACACTCATTGTGTAAAATCATCTACCACCATCACCAGAGCTGACCTTTGTAGAGCACTCTGCGGTCGGGCAGTCAGGCAGTTGGCAAGGTTCTGTTCATGCACTTGACAAGTCAGCGAGGGAGAGGCTATTTTGATGATTCCCATTTCACAGAAGAGGAAACTGAGAGGTTCAGGGCTGTGCCCAAAGTCAGTCTAATAATCAGTGATCTAAAAGGGGGAATCTGTACCTGAGTCTTCCCAATGTCAAGTCCTGCTCTCTCAAGTTTTCCATCGATAAAAGGGGGATATTAATGCTTAATAGTATCTACCGCTTCAGTCTAGGGCAAGGAAAAAACTTTGAAATGAAAAGTGTGACCTACATACTGAACTTACTAGTTCATTTCCACCCTCCTTTCTCTTCTCTGTGCAGTTGGATGGGTATATAACATACACATATATGTACACAGAGTATATTATCAAAGTTCCTAGGTCCATAGATTTAGAGCTGAGAGGTCCTTCAGAGGTCACCTCATCTAAGACCCTCACTTTACAAATGAGGCCACTGAGGCTGGGAGATTTACTGACCTTCTCACAGTTACACAGGTATAAAGGAGCAAGGCTGGGATTGGAAACTGGGTCCTTCACTCCAAGCTTCCAAATCCAGCCCAATTTCTGCCTCTCTAAAGGATTTACAAAGCCTTATAGAGATGCGTTCTATCATCTGAGCCTCACCACCTGGTGAGGGAAATTAGCCACATGCAATATGAGACTCCATTTTACAGATGAAGAAAGGGAGACCCAAAGAGAGGGTCCTCTGAATGCACGTTGCACGGTCGAGTCGTTTGCCAAGACATTCCTCAGCACCTTTTACAGTGGTGTGGCCTGCTGCAGGACCCAAAGCTTCATGGAGATCCAAAGAATAAAGTCTCAGGAAAGGTGTCTCGAATAGGACTGTGGGCAGTGAGATGTTCACTTCCAAGAAAAGAAGCAGTCTCAACTCTGGATGAACAACAATAAAAGCTTCTGCACATGGTGGACCATCTCTTTACACCAACGGAATCCTACCATGACTCATTTCTGCATGTTCCTTATAAGCCCTCAAATCCAACATGGCAGGGGTGGGGTGGCTCCAATGCCTATGTGGATTCAAAGGCCATAATTCTAGACTAAGTTGTGAGAAACTGGATCCTCTGATGATCTACAGGGATCAGTCTGGACTTGGCAAAGCAAGGACAGAAGGAAGAGCAGGGCCTATTTATCTGGGTAACAGACTAGCTCATTTCCAGAAAGTATCCAACCAGCTTGGCTGCAAGGGGATGAATTGTTTGATCACAGCAACTCTGGACACCGTCAAGTCAAAATGGATTTATTAAGCTCCCCACTATGTGTCAGGCACTGTGCTAAGAGCAGAGGGCATTAGATAGGCAAACCAGCCCCTGTCCTCATGGAGCCCGCATTCTTCTAGGGGAAATAGAACATTTAAACAACTAGATACATACATATGATGTGATATTTTTGATGGGGGGAGGCACTGGTGGAGAGGGGAGCCATACAGAAGAAAGTGCAGATGCCTGATGTTGGGACTAAGGGTTAGGTAGGAATGAGGTGATCATCTAAGAGCAGCAGGCCCTAGCACTATCCTAAGTGGCTGGCAATCTCTCTAGGCTGCCCTTTGGATTTAATAAGAGCTAAATACATACACCAGCCATGGCACACGTCACTATCCTGCCTTACGGCTTCCAAAGCACTGTCCTCACAGCAAGGCATGTGGGAGATAAGCAAGACACAGAGGCACAGAAGCATTCTTAGCCCTTTTGGAAAGATGATAACCACGGTGGTTCAGAGAAGTGGTCACGTGGTAAGAGGTATCGGAAGTGAGAACAAATCCTGGGTCTCTTGAACCCAAGTTCAATGTTCTTTTCATAATATAATAGTAACAACAACAGCAACCAGAATTTCTTTAGCATTTTAAGTTTTGCAAAGCATTTTATGAAGACCATTGCATTTGACCCTCACAACAGCTGTGGGAGGCAAGTGCTATTAATTATTATCCTGTCAAGATATTAGAAGATGCCCTGTTCTCCAGAGCCAAGGCACAGCAAGCAGGTGTGCCCTGAACTTGGCGTAACAACAATTCTTTGCACTCACTCTCTGGAACTGATGGTTCCTGAGCTTGGCCAAGCACCAATCGATCCAGACAACCTCACCTCACTGTTCCTATTGTGCATGACTGCTGTTGTTGGGCCTCAGAACTGTTGCTACACCACACTGTTTGACCCTTGGTCTAGTCCAGTGGTTCTCAACCCTCCTAATGCCGTGACCCTTTAATACAGTTCCTCACATTGTGGTGACCCCCAACCACAGAATTATTTTTGTTGCTACTTCATAACTATAATTTTGCTACTGTTATGAATTGTAATGTAAATATCTGATCTGCGGGATGTATTTTCATTGTTACAAATTGAACATAACCCACAGGTTGAGAACCGCTGCTCTAGCCACAAGTATACACACTGAGGCTCTGCCCCACTGCCTCTGGTCCCCCCACTAGAGGGAGGGCCCTGGCACATGTGTCTCATCTTCATCCTTGCTTTATAAGTCATGTCTCTCACTTTGAAATTAAACTTCTGCTTGATTCCTGACTCTCCCGTCTCCAGCCTGCTCTGTTTGGTGCCCATCAGTCACAGCTTAGAGGTTGGTTCAGTCTGGTTGACAATCTCCATTTTACCGATGAGGAAACTGAGACCGAGACTTGCCCAGGATCACAGAGCTACATACATGTCAGAAGCAAAATTTGAATTCAAGTCTTCCTGACTCCCAATCCTACACTCTGGCTACTGTGCTTCCTAGAGGCATGAGGCCTTCCTGCCTCTCAAGTCACACAATTACAGGATCTCAGAGCTGGAACTGACCTCGGTGGTCTCTAATCCACCCCAGACCCAAAGGAGAGCTCTGGACGAGTGATGATCCCATTCCTGCTTACAGATGTTCCGTGTGAAGAGCCCCCGCTTCCTCCAGGCGCAGCCTGCTCCACTCTGGGCCAGCTCTGTCTGTTGCAAAGTGGTTTATGGCATCAGGCCTCCATTTGCCATTTCGTAACTCCCTGCCCTCTGCCCCAGTGGCTCCTGGCTCTGCCCTCCAGGGCCAAGCAGGACAAGCCTCCTCTCTCTTCCACATACCATCCCATCAAATATCTGAGAGAATGATCACATTCCCTTCAGGCTCCAAAGGATTCTCCTTAACCGCCTCTGCTTCCAGACTTCACTTTTCCTCTTGAAGGTACCACCATCCTTCAGATTTACCAGGTTTAACACCTAGAAGCGATTTCTTGACTCTTACACTGTCCCCTCACATTATTTTGTCATGTTGACCTTTATAACGTCCCCAGGACATGGCCTTTCTTTCCCCTCACATAGCCACTCTCCTGTGGGCCCTTACTGCCTCTTACCTGGACTATTTATGGCAAAAGCCTCCTAGTTGGTGGCTCTGCCATAATTTTCTCCTCATTACAATTCATTCTTCAAGCAACTTCTCCTAAAGTGTAGGTCTGACCACATCACTCCTCCACTCAATGATTCTCTGTTGTGCTCTGGGTCAAATCCAAACTCCTTAGCTTGGCATTTAAAGGCCTTGCCAATCCGGCCCCAACCTGCCCTTCCAGCCTAAGTATGGTCTACTCCCCTTCTCAAGCTCTCTAATTTGGCCCCATTGCTGAACCTCTCATTGTTCCTCACATGAGAAATGGTTAGAACAGCTCACAGCCTGTCTCTGTGGCCTTATACCTGCTGCCCCTTCCCCTTGGGGAATTCACCCCTACCTTCTGGCACCCCTACTTTCTTTCAAAGCTCAGCCTGAGCACCAGCTTCTTTGCCTGTGACCTTTCCTGCTCTACACTCTCAAGTGTCTAGTGTGACCTTCTCCAATTTCCTTCTATTTTAAAATGGTTATTTCCCCTATATTTATTTACGCGCACATTCTCTCCCCAAATATGGTTCCATTTGTTCTGATATCACAAGGCTTGTGATAAAGTAGGTGCCTGATGCATGCTTGTTCGTGGATTAAAACTGCATATGACAATTATTATTACAGCCTTCTCATGACGAATGTCTGTCTTTCACAATACATATGTTTCAGAGGTAATTTGTTCTAAGAATAATAAGGGATGAGATCTGGAGAGCTGTGGTTTGTTATAGGGCATTTTGATGGAAGAAGGCCATCCCAAAGAGCCAGGCAAGCAGAAGTTTGTAGGCTAGGAGAAAGGCAGAGGCCAAGGAGCAGAAGATCCTGACTTGAGGTACCAGCTGTGACCAGGCCTTGTTCCTGGGACAGCCAGGGGAGGCCAGTGTTACTGGATCAGTGATCATGTGGTGGAAAGTAAGGAATAAGAAGCCTGGAGAAGTAGGAGGGGCATGAGTTGAAGGACCCCGAATGCCAAACAGAACATTTTGTATTTGCTCCTGGAGGCCACAAGGAGCAAAAAAAAAGTCTACTGAGTGGGGTGGGGGGACATGGTCAGACTTGCACTTTAGAAAACATCCCTTTAGTGGCTGAGTGGAGGATGGGTCGAAGTGGAAAGAGACTTGCGGCAGGTGGACCCCCCAGTAGGCTATTGCAATAACCCAGGTGTCAGGTGATGAGGACTTGGACCATGCAGGGAGCAGTGTCAGAGGAGTTGAGGCATACTGGAGAGAAGGCTATGTATTCAAGAGATGCTGTAAAGGTACAACTGACAGGCTTTGGATAGCAGCTTGGACATGGATGGGTGAGGAGAGTGAGGAGTCCAGCATGACCCTGATATTGGGAGCCTGAGGGACTGGGAGACGCTGTTGTCCTCAACAGTAACAGGGAAGAGAGGCTAGGGAAGGAGGAGAAGGTTTATGGAGGAAAGTAACAAGTTCTATTTTGTATATGTTGAATCTACAGCGTCTACTGGACATCTGCTTCAAAATGTCTGAAAGGTAACTGGAGATATGAAATTAGAGGTCAGCTGGAAGATCAGGGCAGGACAAAAAGACTGGAGAAATGTCAGCACAGAAGGGATCGTTGAATCCATGGGAGCTCGTGATTTCAGCAAGTGGTGTAGTACAGAGGGAGAGGAGCAGAACACCCAGGACAGAACCCTGAGGGTCGTCTACGGCTAGAGAGCGTGACCTGGATGAAGATCCCGAAAAGAAGACAGAGGAGGACTGGTCAGATGGGTGCAGAGATCCAAGCGACAGAGGTGGCCTTTGATACTCAGTTTTTTCATCTATAAAATGGGAATACTGATGCTGCTACCTCTCATAGAACTGTTTTGAGGGTGAAGTGAGATTAAGTCTATAAAGTACTTAGCAAAATGTAAAGTGATATTGAAATGTTAGCTATTTTTATAATGAGGACTAATGGCACCTACTGTTTATTTCCTTAACTAAGAAAAAAAATACAAATAGATTGCAAAGTTATGGCCTCAATATATCCCAAAGCTAAGAAGGTGCTACTCCATCTTTGGGTGTGACCTGTTTGCAAAGTTTAACTAGGATACACACACACACATCCCTCTTGTTGCGAAGGAAATGATGGTTCCTAATACAAACTTGGCTCTCTCCATTCTTCTTTATGTCAAGCTATTGTTTACTGGAAAATCTCTGGCTTCTATGGCAATGCAAGGGGGTAGAGATGTGCTTATAATAGGCCTCTTTCTTCCTCTTTAGTCTGAGATGATTGGAACAGTGCTTTTCTGGAAATAATAATGGCATCATAACCTATACTCCAGGACTAATGAGTCGATTAGAACAGATTTGGAAAGTGCCTGAGAAGAACTCCATATATTGGTGATGAAATACAGGTCCTATTCTCCTAAGGCATCTATGGTAAGTTGAATATATTGCCTGGTCAAAAGCGAGAAAAGGGATTGGTAGAGATAAACAGGTTAAAAGCTTAAGAGAGATTCTTTTGGAACACGTAGACATTTCTTCACCAAGCCAACAGCAAAGACTGACGATTGGCTCACACCACTGGATATTATCCTCTGGATCCACCTCTGGATGGAGCCTGTGAAGACCCAAGTGTGGCCTTCCATGGGTGATAGCCATGAGCTCAGTTAATGATATGTTGACAGAAATGCATTCAGCAAATGGTTGAATCACACAGAGCTGTTTATAGGGGAAGGAAGCGTTTGTAATGACAATCCAGGTCCAGGCCATCACCACTAGGAATCACAGATAGACTGGCACTACTGTGGAACATGTTCCTTTAGGCTGCAAAAATTAAGCACTTTTGTAATATCTAGAGAGCCCTCAACCCAGCATCTAGAATTAAACAACCAGAAAGTGGCCATTTTTCCAAGACAGATCTTATCCTTCAGAGTCCAACCAAAAACTATACTGGAATTGACTTGGCCATTATCATAGTCAAAATTTTTGCTGTCCACCTTGCTGGACACAAGACGGATCCATAAAAACAACTTTTAATAAGTGTTACCCCATCAAAGACTCAGAATCTCTCAACTACAGAGAAACTATTTCAAAATATAGAGACCTAAGAGAAGGAATCAAAAGCACGTGTTGATAGCAGGAGGTATAATATCATTCCCATGATTGTGTTGGCCAGGAGAGCTCATCAGAGGATGCTTTCAGTGAGGCAATAGCAGGCTGGTTCAGACCCTGCCACTTTTGTTCATTCACAAAAAAGCAGTGATTTTACCCACCTGGGTGATCATCTGCTAAGCATTACATAAAAAATAATACGCTAGCAAGAAGACTGATCGTTACTTGTCTCAGTACCGAATGCCACTGAATGTACATGAAAATAAGAATGAAATTCTCCTCCTCATCACAGTGTTCGCAAAACTTTATCCACAAGAACTCATCTGAACTTCATTCAAGTTCTGAGACAGACTACTACAGGATTTAATACCCTGTTTTCCAAAGAACAAATTTAGGCTGAAGGAAGGTGTAGGACTGCTTGCCCAGAGCCCTCTGTCAGGTGCCCTCCTCCCTTGCCATTCTTCTTATATGGCGCTCTCTCCCTATCATATACTCTGTGATTCAGAGACACTGACCTCCTGGCTGCTGCAACAAGACACTCCACCTCTCAGCTCTGGGCATTTTCCTTGGCTCTCCTCCAAGCCTGAAAGCTCATTCCTTCTCTCTCCACTTCTGCCTACTGCCTTCCCTGGCTTCTTTTAAATGCCAACTAAAGTTCCATCTTTCCAGAAGCCTTTCCCACCCCCTCCTAATTCTCCTGCCTTTCTTGCCTTGATCATTTCCTATTTATCCTGAATAGAGATTGTATAGATTTGTATGTTTTCTCCCCTATTCGAGTGTGAGCTCTTTGAGGGCAGGGGCTGCCTTTTGCCTCCTTTTGTGTCTCCAGTGTGCTTAGCACAGTCCCTGGCATGTAGCAGGAGATGAAGCAATGTTTACTGATTGATTAATAGGAAATGTCAGGGACAAGATGTGGACTCATATTTGTCCTAATTCCAAGTTCAGGGAAGCCACTGCTCCCTCTGATTGATACTGCCTATTTATAGCTGGGCAAACTGAGGTGCACAGGCATGAAGGTTACTTGGCCATGGTCGTACCCAGTAAGTAAGTTCCACAGCTGGGTTTGAATCCAGGGTCTCCACCCACTCCCACCTACATGGGAAGGAGGACCAGGGGTGGGATCTGAACCCAGATTTCTCCTGACTCCAACACACTTTCCAACAGGCCAGGCTATGTGAGCTGTAGCTCAGTCTCTCTCCTTCTCTGGCTGTGATAGGAATCCAGTTAACCACATTTCCCCCAAATATTCACTCAGATGATCTGTGAGAGAATCCTAATAGACACTAACTTTGACATTTTCCCATGTCCATCCGTGGGATACCACCAAAGTGCAACAGAACAGAACACCCTGAGCTCCTCCAGTGTCTGTCTTATCTCTGCTGCAGGCCAGAGGATCACACCATTTGTCCTGGAGGCTTTGGCCCTACCCCCACTCATTGTTCTAATCCATTTTTGTTGGCTCTGTCTCGTTCCAAGACTGTAGGCACCTCAGGACCAGAGCATAAACAGTACAGGGTTATGGTGTAGGCTGGCAGGGACTTCAGAGGCCATCTGTCCATTTTACAGATGAGGAAAACTGAGGGCCAGGGTGGGGAAATATGAGTTTCCCATGATCACACATCAAGTAAAACATGCCAGAGATGGGATTCAAATGCAAATCCTCCTTCTCTAAATCCCAGATTCCTTTCATCAAGCCCCAATTCTGGCTTACATTTTCCTCATGTCTCCTCTCCAGTGCTCAGTCAGGGGATGAGTCCTCCCTCAAGGCTTATTAACTGACTTACTGACCTACCCAAAGCAAGACTGGAATTGTTTTCCCTCCTGGTTGAATTGTTGGTGACCCAAAGAATTGCGATCAAACCTCGATTCTCCAGCACCAGCTTTCATGCAGCTGCAAGTACCTAGTCCTGAAGTAAACAAAGAAGCCTCCAAGCAGTGCAACCACCCCAAAGCAGTGTATTAAAAAGGACTTTTGGCCCAGGGATTGACTTAGAGGGTTTTAAGGGACGAGAAGTGAATGAAAGCTGATTGGGAGGAATAAAGTGGCCCACTTTCAAGGCTGAAATGATGTCAAAAACAGCAAAGAAAATGAGAGTCAAGGAATTTCACTGAAGTGGACAAAACAACTTAGGAGGAGGCTGCTTCAAACTCAGACACCGTATTATGCTGAAGTTTGCTCACTTCATTCTATTTTTTGCTTTCTTTTCATACCAAAGAGCAAGCTGATACTAATCTAGTACATCAAGTTCAAGGGCATTTGTTCTGAAGCCAAGTTTACAGGCTAAGCTTCATGCACTTGACCCCCTATGGGAAACAACACGCAATGGCCAGCTACAGCAATCATCTTAGGGTAAGGCGAATGAGAACATTAGGTACGTGTAATTTAGTTGCAACTGGGTAAAGCAGTGGATTGAGCACCCTGACCAGGAGACTGAAGGATTCATCTCCCTGAATTCAAATCTGGCCTACTACAGTTACTAGCTGTGTGACCCTGGGCAAGTCACTTTAACTCTGCTTGCCTAAGTTTCCTCATCTATAAAATGAGCTGGAGAAGGAGATGGCCAGCCAATCTTTGCTAAGAAAATCCCAAAGGGGATTAAGAGGAGTCACATACTACTGAAAAATGACTAAGCTACAACAAACATTCAGTTTATAATCCATTTAAAAAGTCGGGAAAGGTCACTGGCACAAAAGAAGGAAAGATCACTTCACTGACCCACAGATATTACACAGTCCAACCCTCTCATTTTGCAGAAGAAGAAACCAAGGCCCAGGAAAGTAGTAACTTGCCAAGGGGTCACCTGGCTAAGAAGTTGCAGAGCAAAAATTCAAATCCAGGTCCATAGAGTCAAAGTTCAGTTATCGTTACAAGAAACCCAGCTCTGGCTGGAGGCATCAGGATCACAGAAGATTTGGAGGGCCCTCAGGGGCACCTGGCTCAACCCCCTTCATTAAAGAAACTGGAACTTTGACCTCAGAGAGGTTAAAATGACTTGGTCCAAGGTCAACATAGTCAGTAAACGTCAAAAAGCTGCCTGCCTCATAAGCTTTGACCCTAACTCTCAGTTAAAGAGTCCCATGCACTCTTACATGCCAGATATCTGAGTTGGGTAACTTTGACAAGACTTGAGATCGAAAATAATTCTTATTGGACACATGCAAATTAGCACACTGGACAGAAAGCGGAACTTAGATCTGTAGCTTAAGTTAGGATGAGAGTGCCTTAGTGTCCTCATCTGTAAATAAGCTGGAGAAGGAAATGACAAAGATACCCCAAATGGGGTCACAAAGAGTAGACATGACTGAACAACAAAGACCTTCGGTTACCTCATCTGCCAGATGAAAGGACTAAACAACATGGCGTCCAAGATCACTTCTCCATCTAACTACATGATCTGGTGTAGCGGACCAAATACAGATCTGATCCAAAACTGGGGGTTTCAGACAAGGCACAGGATAGGAAACAAAACCATAACAAAGCAAAATC
Source organism: Pseudocheirus occidentalis (assembly GCA_028646575.1). Taxonomy (NCBI): domain Eukaryota; kingdom Metazoa; phylum Chordata; class Mammalia; order Diprotodontia; family Pseudocheiridae; genus Pseudocheirus; species Pseudocheirus occidentalis. The sequence goes on from CM053598.1 coordinate 17,948,006, forward strand.
TCTCAGGACATGGGTTTGCTTAGAGATACTGCCCTGCTCTGCCATAGAGCAAAGGAGTAAACCTTCTCCCAGATGGCATTGCCTACATCAAAGCAAAGGAACTCTCCAAACCCTTACCCACAGAGAGTACCCAGTAGGGCTCCACCTGTCCCAAAGGGTGGCCACTCACCTTTCCTTTGCCAAGTGCCCTGCTTTTGAAGCTGCCTTTCTTTCTTTTTGGGGGTCAGATCTCTGGCTTGATAGGTTCCAGGGAATTGGGGCAAGGAGTATCTTTGTTGGTACTGACTGATGACTCCTCTACACTCGAGACTCTGAGAGTGACCTCTCTACATAGGAGAGACATGCCCAAGGCCACAGGACCAGTATGAGTCAGGGGAAGAACCTGAACCTAAGCCTTCCTACAAGCTCAGCTCTCTCTCCACTAGTCCCTGCTGTCTTAATTTTGTTTTTGTCTAGGATGTCCTGAGACTGATGGATAACAATTTATATAGTACATAGACATCTGTCCTGTATGCCTTGGCACTATATAAAAATTACATTTGGAAAACAGCAGGCACAAAGAAAGTAAAGGGGGCACGCTGACATCATAGCTATGGCACTGGAAGGCATTTCAGTGGTTATCTAGGCCGGCCTATTTCACTTTACAAATGGGGAAACTGAGGCCTAAAGAGGTTAAGTGGCTTGTCTAAGGTCACACAGAAGTGACAACAGTGGTGGGGGTAGGCCTAGAATTCAGTGATTCCAAGCTCACACTGAATACTGGCTGAAATTAGAGCAGACTTTGGTTCCCCCTTTCGTCCATCATCCCCACTGATGGAGATGGGCACATCCTTTGTATTTCCTCTTAGGGTTGCCTGATACACAGAAGGGGGATGACAGTGTATGCCAGTATTCTGAATCTCCACACTGGATTGACTGTTTAAAACATCTGCTTTGCCTAGAAAATGGGATTCTTAGGGGGAACATTTTATCACCAGATGACGGGGGCTTCCCAGAGTTACCCAGTTACCTCATGTCATCTCTGTTACCCTGTGAAGGAGCCCTTGGTTACATGTACCCTGGGAATCCTGCCACATTCAGTTCACTAGGATGCCCTGCACACATCTGCTCCTTCACCCAACACTGTATGAGCTCCAAAATGTTCCCTTTAAATCAGGGAAGAAAAACCATCAAGTTAGAGAAGGGCCTTTGGAAGCAAAACCCAGGCAAAGTATAAGCAGTAAGTTCATCACAGTGGAAAGCATTGATTTGGAATCTGAGGAAGTGAATTCAAATGTCAGTTCTCTTCTTTATTTACCATGTGACCTTAACTTCAAATCTGGCTTCATACACTTACTCAATGTATGACCCTGGGCAAGTCACTTCATCCAGTTTGTCTCCATTTCCTCACCTGTAAAGTGAGGTGGAAAAGGAAATGGCCAACCCCTCCAGCATCTTTGCCAAGAAAACCCCAAATGGGGTCATGAAGAGATGGACACAACTGAAAACTGACTGAAGAACTAAAATTAGAGAAAAAGTCATTTCACCTATCCGAGGCTGTTACTTCTACTAAAAAGGGAGAAGACCATTTAAAATATCTGTAGACAGAATAAAGTACTTGTGAGTCTACCTGCCCACATAAACCCAGGAACTCTATGAACACAATTGCAAAACACTTTTAATACAAATAAAGTCAGATATAAACATCTGGAAAATATCAATTTCTCATTGGTATCCTGAGCTCATATAATAAAATGACAATTCTTCCTAAATTAATTTACTTATTCAGTGCCATACCAATCAAACTACCAAAAAGTTATTTTATAGAGCTAGAAAAAGTAACAAAATTCATCTTGAAGAGCAAAAAATCAAGAATATCAAGGGAATTAATGAAAAAAGGCAAAGCAAGGTGGCCTGGCTGTTACCAGATTTAAAACTATATTATAAAATGACAATTATCAAAACTATTTGGTACTGGCTAATAAATAGAGTTGTAGCTCAATAGAAGAGATTGGGTACACAAGACACAGTAGTTAATGACGACAGTGACCTACTGTTCCATAAATCCAAAGACTCCAGCTTCTGGGATAAGAACTCACTATCTGACAAAAATTGCTGGGAAAACTGGAAAGAAGGCAGAAACCAGGCAGAGACCAACATTTTAGACCATATACCAAGAAAAGGTCAAATTGGGCATATGATTTAGACATAAAGGATAATGCCATAAGCAAAGAATAGTTTACCTGTTGTACCTATGGAGAAGGGGAGAATTTATGACCGAACAAGAGAGAGAGAGAGAAGATTACGAAATGCAAAATGGATAATTTTGATTACATAGAATTAAAAAAATACCATGTACCAACAAAGCCAATGTAACCAAGATTAGAAACAGAAAGCTGGGAAACAATTTTTACTGCCAGTATTTCTGATAAAGGCCTCATTTCTCAAATATAGAGAGAACTGAGTCAAATTTATAAGAATACAAGTCATTTCCCAATTGATAAATGGTCAAAGGATATGAACGGGAAGTTTTCAGATGAAGAAATTAATGTTATCTGTATTCATATGAAAAACGTTCTAAATCACTACTGATTAGAGAAATGCAAATTAAACAGCTCTGAGGTACTACCTCATACTTATCAGATCAGCAAATATGACAGAAAAGGGAAATGATAAATGTTGGAGAAGATGTGGGAAACCTGGAACACTAATGCAGTGTTGGTGAAGTTGTGAACTGATCCAACCACTCTAGAGAGCAATTTGGAACTATGCCCAAAGAGCTATAAACCTGTGTATACCCTTTGATCCAACAATACCACCACCAGGTCTGCATCTCAAACGGATAAAAAAGGGACAAAGGACACATTTATATACATATATAAAAATATTTATAGAACCTCTTTTTGTGGTGGCAAAAGAACTGGAAATTGAGGGGACGTCCATCAATTGGGGAATGGCTAAACAAGTTGTGGTATATGATTGTAATGGAACACTACTCTGCTATAAGAAATAAGGAGCAGGCAGATTTCAGAAAAACCTGGGAAGACTTACATGAACTGATGCTGAATGAAGTGAGCAGAACCAGAACATTGTACACAGTAACAGCAACTTTGTGTGATGATCAGCATTGACAGACTTGACTCTTCTCAGCAATGCAATGATCTAAGACAATGCCAAAAGATTCATGATGGAAAATGCTGCCCACATCCAGAGAAAGAACTATGGAGTCTGAATGCAGATGGAAGCATACTAGTTTCACCTTTTTTAAGTTAGTTTTTTCCTTTTGTTCTGATTCTTCTTTCACAACATGACTAATGCGGAAATACGTTTAATATGATTGTACATATAATCTATATCAGATTGCTTGCTGTCTTGGAGAGGGGAGAAGGGAGAAGGGAAGGAGAAAGGGAGAAAAAAGTTTGGAACTCAAAGTCTTATAAAAGTGAATATTGAAAACTATCTCTACATGTTATTGGAAAAAAGACAAATATTATTTTTTTAAAAGAGGGGATTAGATAACTCCTAAGGTCTCCTTTGTATGTGACTAGATCGTTCAGTGGACAGAACACCAGCCTGGAGTCTGGACGACCAGAGTTCAAATCCGGTCTCAGATCCTGTGACCCTGAGCAAGTCATGTTAACCCTGTTTGCCTTTCTCCACACTTCCAGTGGAGAAAGAAATGGCAAACCATTCCAGTAGTATCTTTGCCAAGAAAACCCCATACAGAGTCATGAAGAGTCTGACACAATCAAAGAGCAACAAGGTATCTTTTGAACTCAAAACTCATTACGTTTTATTGTCTGGCATTCAGTAAGTGCCTGAATGCATGAAATATGATTGAGTTCCTGATGTCTCATCCTGGCCTAAAACTCTAATAACAGCATTCATGTAATCCTTTAAAATTTGCAGAAAGACCAAGAGTGCTTTGAGACATCGTCTGCCAATGGAGTCGTGTCTATCTTTCAGAGGAGCTGAAGGATCAGAAAGTATTTGCCCCCATCACCCAGGTGCTCTCTTCCCGACTCTAAGGCTACCTTGCTTGCTATCCTTGCCTGTCAGTCTCTGCAGACTTTAGTCCACATGAATGAAGTAGGAAGACTGTCAGATCTGCAGAGAATCTGAGTTTGAATCCTTCCTCCATCATCTCTGTGATCTTGGGCAAGTTATTTCCTCTCTCTCTCGAGCTCAGTTTCCCCTTCTGTAAAACCACAGGGGTTGGATTAGATAACCCCCAAGGAGCAGGAGGTGACTGTAGAAAGGTTTCCTGATGCCACACACAGAACAGGCTCATTTCCACCTTAACTAATTCAGTGTGCATTTCAGCTGCCCAGATGGGGTTCAGACAAATGAGAAGAGATGCATTTCCTTCCTTCCTTCCTTCCTTCCTTCCTTCCTTCCCTCCTTCCTTCCTTTCTTCCTTCCACTTCACTCATTCATTCACCTGTGGAGATATGTGCCTGGACTGCAGTCTCTGTTTACACTGAAAAAGGCTCAGCTCTCTGTTTATGGTCTAGTAGTTACTGACTCCCATAGGCTTCCAAGAAGTTTTAGGAGGAGTTAGAAGAAACTCCCTGATTCTGACAAGTGTTTGTAAACACAGCATCTCAATGAGCCAGAAGCCTACCCAGACAAAATCCAAGGAATCTATACTGGTTCTCTCTCCCCTATCTGGGGGGCAGGCAGGTGGATGCTATTTGGCAAAAAAGAAGCCTGATCCTTTCCAGAACAGAAAAGTTTCAGAAGTGAAAACATGAACAAAAGAAAAAGGAAAAAGTTAAAGTGAGTGGGGAGCTCAGGGGCCTGGCAAACACAGCATCACCAAGGGTGCTGAGTGAGCCAGCCAGGGCAGGTTCAAGCTGAGTATCTCCCCTGTATATCTTGTATGTACATAAGTCTTTGCATTGTTATCTCCCCCCCCACCCCCAACCCCATTGGATCAGGAGTGCCCTAAAAGCAGAGACTGGGTTTGCCTTTCTTTGTGTCTTCAGAGATTAGCACTGTGCCTGGAACATAGGAGGTGCTGAATGTTTGTTGAATGACATTTAATTGGCGAGCCCAGGAGAGCACCCCAGGAGGGGCTGAGGAGGAGAAGCCCCAGGCAGGGCCATTCTCAGGGCCTCCATTCCTAGATCTGCCCTGGACAGTGGCTGGCTCAAACTTGAGCAGATGTGTACTTTCAGCTCCAAATGCACAGCTTGGGCTCACTCGAGCTAAGCCAAATCCAGGACCCTTTGCTTGACTCTCCTGCTCCAACTTTCTGGCTTGCTCAAGTCCAAATATTGACATTTCTCAGCACTGGGATGTTTGATATCGCATGGGATAGAAACAGCCCAGCCAACAGACCAATTGATTGGAATGCTTAAAATTCCTCCCCTCCCCCTTCCTGCCAGGTCTCCTGCGGTGGAAATCCCTCCCATGCTCGTACCTTTTCCTGGCTAGCCCCCTCCAAAAGTTCTGAGCACCAGGATCAGGTATGTGGTTCTCTGCAAGCCCCTCACGCATAGCACCAGCCCCTCAGCTGTTGTCACAGCAACCCACAACAGACTCCACAGACACAGGCAGGAGTGGGGGGTGGGGGAGCACCAAACTCTGGGCTGATTGGTAAACTATCCCGAGGGTGCCAAGTACCATCAGGGATGGTTTCTTCTGCTTTCATGCCCCCCCCGATTGCCCGGGGTGTGCCACAGCACAGCCCTTTGTCATGCGGGGCACTGGGAGGAACCAGCCCCATTTCGGAAGGTTCTGGGAAGCCCTGCCTTTGAAGAACAGGGTGCATGGGAGGGGGGCCGGGGAAGGGGGCGGTGCAACCTGTTGGGGGGTCCTCCTTGAGCCGAGCGGATCCCTGCCGTGGGGCGGGGGTGGGGAGCTGGGGGCGCAGCTGTCACTTCCCTTTGTCTGCAGGGGCACGGTCATCGCCACGGCAGACAGCGCTGCCCCTAAGGGAGGGCGGCGGGGTGACGGGGCAGCGAGGAAGCCCAGGCTGTTCCGGAAGTTTGGGACAATAGCGGACTCACGACACAGAACCTACCCTGGAGCCGGGAGCCCGGGAGCCTGGAGCCCTGGAGCCGGGAGCCCGGGAGCCTGGAGCCCTGGAGCCGGGAGCCCGGGAGCCTGGAGCCCTGGAGCCGGGGGCGGCGCTCGGTGCTCTGCGGCGGCCGGTCGGCTGGCAGGCAGGCAGGCAGGCAGGCAGGCAGGCGCCGGGGGGTGTGCGCTCTAGCAGCCACAGCTCGGGGCCCGGGGGCGCACGGGGCGCCGCGCGCTGCCGCCGCCCGCCAACCGCTGCCCAACTTTGCACAAAGGCGGCGGCGGCAGCAGCAGCGGCAGCGGCATGGCACGCCCGCCCCTCCCCTGCCCGCCGGCCCGCCCGGCCGGCCCGCCGTCAGCTGCTGGGGCGGCTGCCGCGGGGCGCACGCTCACCCGCTCGCTCGACGCACCCGGTCCCGTCCCGTCCGGTCCCGAGGGGATCCGACCCGGCCCTGCTGCCCTCCCGCCCCGCCCGGGCGGCTGCGCTGACTGGGGGTGGGGAGGGGGCGGAGGAGGGGGAGGTGATGGAGGAGGGGGCGGGGAGGAGCGGGAGGAGGGGGAGCGGGAGGAGGAGGAGGAGGGAGGAGGGAGTGGGCGGCGGCGGCGGCCACGGCCACGGCTCCCACTGTGACGTGAGCAGCCTTCGTGGCTATTTATAGGCACGCATTGGATTTCATTCATGAAAATAGGGCCTAGTGGCCGGGCCTGGCCCGGGGCTGTGCGCGCGCACGCGAGGGGGCCGGGCCCGGGGGACGGAAGGGCCCTTCCGCCCCCCCCCAGCACCAACACGTGCCCCGAACTCCACCGCCCCCCAAGATCCCGAAGGCGGG
>CM053598.1:17960338-18004573 GCA_028646575.1 Pseudocheirus occidentalis
TAATCCATATTAGTTTACATTGTTTGTAGAATATTAGTTCCTTGAAGGCAGGAACTTTCTCACTTGTGTTTGGTATGTGTCCCCAGCAGACCTCATAAGACACATTTACCTGTTGACTGCTCTCCTCCCTCCATGTGTCTGTATAATCTGTATCATGCCAAGAACGATTGTTTTCCCTTCCCTTCATCTCTTCACCTTGAGAGGAACCTCTTATTGAGTGACCTTTCCTGATTTGCCTCTCGTTAGTGTTTCAGCCCCTGTAATTGGGTGTGTATTTGCATGAGTTATTGTTGCTGTGGACTCATTTTAGGACTGTTCAACTCTTTGGGGTTTTCTTGGCAGAGATAATGGAGTGGTTTGCCATTTCTTTCTCCAGCTCATTTTGCAGATGAGAAACTGAGGCAAACAGGGTTAAATGACTTGTCCAGGGTCACACAAGCTAGTAAGTATCTGAGGCCAGATTTCAAGTCAGGAGAATGAGTTGTCCTGACTCCAGGCCCAGGATTCTATCCATTGCACCACCTGTGTGTATATGTATATGTGTATATGTATGTGTATGTATATATATATATATATATATATATATATATATGTGAGTGTGTGTGTGTATGTATGTGTATGTGTATGTATATGTATTTATATGTGTGTGTATGTATATACACATTCACATACACATACATAGTTGGTTTTGCTTTGCTTTCAAAGAGGCCCAATGATTTCATGGGATGATATCTTGTCTTGTGTGTGAATTCTATTGAAGTGAGGCTTTAATTATAGTAAGTCATCAGGCTCACTCTTCCAGAATCATTGAAGTCCAGTGGCAGGACAAAAGTCCAGATGATTGGTGATGGTGCGGCATGCAGTGTATGACCTTGGCATCGCTCTAAGAGTTTCACAGCACATGCATCAGTCACTTTCATGGCTGTTGGAACAAATTGTTCTCATCTATCCATTCAACTGGGGCAAGTCTTCACATGCTTTAGGATAGACATTTTCCCCAACACACACACACGTTGTAGTGTAATGCACACAAAGATTGCCTAATGAGTTTAATGCAGAGAAGCAGATGAAGTGTCCTAAGAACATCTGAGGAGGGAGAAAACACTTTCAGTGGGTGTGAGGAAGCCTAGTAGGAAAAGGAAAAGGGAAATTATGATCTGGGATGGAGGAAGAAGATGAGAGGTGGTTGGAGGCTATTGCAGCCATGGTTGAAGGTGGAGGTGATCAGTCAAGAGTCACTCAAACAAGCATTGAGTAAGGGTTTCTGTGTGCTAGGAATATAACACAGGCATTGACTGTGCTGTCTGTGAACATATGAAAGTGAAGAGCATAAGACTATATCAAGCAGAAAGTGGGGCACAAAAGGGGGACGGTCTAACTAAAGCTGCAAAAGTAGAGAGGAACCAGACCCCAGAGGTCTGTGAAATGCTCACAAAGGAAGTTTTTAGTTCTTAGTTAATAGAGAACCAATGAAGTTTTCCCAGGCTGGGAGTGAGAGAGTGAGGGAAGGGAGTAAGGGGGGCAGACAAGGGCCTTAGGGAGTTTACTTGATCAATGACTAGAGAACAATAAGCAGAGTCTTATAATAACCTCAATGAAAGGTAACCAAGACCTGAAGGTTAAGTGTCGCTGTTGGATGGAAAGAAGAGGACAGAAGGAATGGAAGATATCTTGGAGAAAGGAGTTCTTGTCCCCTGATTGAATCAGCTTGCCTAATGAGACGGTATACATATTTGTGAACAGCACAACTCCGAGACACCTGTGTGTCACAAGGCAAGTATGGTAACAGAGGAAAGCCTGGGCAACCGGGAAGAGACACAGAATTCCTACCACGTGTTCATCTCTTCCCCAACACCCCCACCATAATTCCTCTACCAACTGCATTATTCTTTCTCTCTAGGTAGTGACAAGTCTAAAGGCCTTGAATTCTCAGTACTTTCTTGTAACATTGATTGGCTCTTGCACCCATTTCCTCACCTGTGAAAGGGAAATTCATTTATTATGCTCTAAATAGTGGTCATGTCCAAGGGACAGCAAGCCATAGATAATGTGTTAACAAAGAGTGCTGGTCAGCAATCAGGGAGACCTGGGGTCAAATCTTACCCCCTGACACTTAATTGGATCACCCAACTTCAGCTCAGAGGCGGTCATTCTCTAAGACACTGTAAATGTTACTTGGGTTGTTGTGGGCATCTCCTAGCTGGAAATAGCACTGTGATTATAGGCAGAGAGCCTGAAGTCAGGCCTGCTGCTGACTCTGTGTGTATACCTGGGGTGATGATGGTGATGATGGTAACAGTATAGATAGATAGATAGATAGATAGGTGTGTGGGTGTGTGTGCACACACACATACATAAATACACATGCATATGCTCATAGTATACATGTAGTACATATATAATATCTATATTATCGATCATATATAGTATATATGTATGTGTATATATGTATATGTGTATGTACATATACTAGTATAGTATTTGTATTGGTCTGATTAGCCATGGTCAGACCTATTGCACCTTGACCTCAACAAAGTGATGTCATTTTGTCCTCTTTGAGCACAAAGGGCTCCAAATCAAATCATCCAGATCAAGCGCTCTCTCCTTCTGTCTCTCTCCATCTCCCTCTGTCTCCCTTCTGTCTGTCTGTCTGTCTGTCTGTCGCTCCCTCCTTCCACACGCACACTATATACTAATGGTATATATGCTGTTATTATCAGTCATATTATATATACACATACCCTATGTATTATTAGTATATATTATTGTCACATAGATGTACACACATATACACATATGTCACTTTAAAGCTCGCAAAGCCTTTTAAAACAGAGTACCTCATCAGACCCTGTGAGGTAAGCACTATTATGTCATTCCCATTTAAGACGTTAGAAAACTGAGCTTCCACAGATTCACAGTTTTCCCATGTCTAAGATGAGGGAGACTGGCCTAGCCTGACCACTGAGGTTCCTTCAAGCACTAGTCTATGATCCTATGGTCTCCTGGTGTTAAGTTATCTTTTAAGATTCGATGATTTTATTGGGCCCCTAAGATATGAGTCATAATTATCCGTTGGTGATAATTTACTATACATGGTCCTTCCCTGTATAAAGGTTCCTTTAAAAAAATCGACCTGCTCTAGCAATGCTGCCAGATTAGGTTGCTAAGGCCCTAATGAGAGTTGATTTCCTTCCTGGGAGGCTGCACAAGACTTGGTCCCCAGAAGGAAGATAAATTCGGAGGCTTCATTTTAATTGGCACCGTGCCTTCCATAGTGGCTCCTTGCCTGGAAAGCCATTAAGAACTGACTTCCCTTTTCAAGCATCTCGCTGTGGTCCCTAGGCTCATGGCCACAGAGTCATTCACTGCCTCCGTTAATATTTGGGCAAAGCTGAATGTTTCAGAGGACATGAAACCACCATTGGTAAACTTGCTGGCCCATGTGATTAGTTAAGTTTGGAAACAGCTCGTCACCCATGAGTGGCATCAGCAGTTAAACTACCTGGGATCAGTGATGAAAGAGCAGCTAATCTCTCTGCTTCAAGGCATAAGCCAGTGACTAGGGGAGGTCAGGGGCCCACTTCCACTTCACACTAGCCAGTAGATATCAGTGAGAGTCAGCATTCTCTCCCATCAGCATTAGCCAGGCTTGAAGTCATTTCAGTTTCTGGAACTCCAAGAATGATGATGAGAATAATGTCTCATCGACTCTTCTTCCACAAGAGTGCTCTCACCTTTCCATTTTGACTAACCCCCAAAGCCCTTCTCCTTAGGAGACTGCAGTAGCCTGCAGACTCTTTGTGTGGCTAGCTGGTTTCATTCTTTTCCAGGACATTGTCCACACAGTTGCCTGCACAGGACCCTGTCCCCCTAATGCATTCCCCAGTACAGTCAAAGTACTCTCCACAATGCTCTCCATACACAGAATGATATTTATTTCCTCCATGCTTTTGCACAGGTAGAGCCCCTTGCCCTGTCTTCACTGTCCTCCTTCTTTCACCTCTGTCTCCCAGCATCCTCCAAGATTCAGCTCAGGAGTTACCTACTTTACAAGGCTGATTTCTTCGGGTTCTTGCTCCTCCCTTATCCCCCAAATGCTTTGAATAACTTTGTATTTGCATACATGTATATGTGGCATATTTTCCCAGTGGAACAGAAGCTTCTTGAAGTCAAGGACTCTTTTGTTTTTGTATTTATATCCACAGTATCTGGTACATTTTTATGCCACAATGTCTGGTGTTTAATTAATACTTGAATGGAATTTAATGGAACCTGACACAGAGAACTCTAAACTACAGACAGCATTAGAAAATGGTGCCCAGTTTGCAAATTCTGACATGAATGTTTGAGCAGCAAAATGAGTGGAGACAAGTGCTGGAATTGGAGTTTAAGGGCCAGGGTTCAAGGTCTGCTCCTGCCATTTCCTACCATGGAAGTCTTGGTCAAGTAATCTGACCTCTCTGAGCCTGTTTCCACATCTAGAATAAAGTAAGAGGGGTAGGGAAGATGGCACTTTTCAAGTCCTTTCTGGCTGGACCCAGGCAACATGCACAACAGAACCCCCAAAAGCATGGGGGGACATCATGCATGACAAATGGAAGTGACCCTTCTGGATGCTTTGAGTGATGCATGGGGGCAGAGCATCTCTGGACTGAGGGATGACTGGGGTTGCCCAAGACTTTCCCTCAAGGGCTTGGTCCCAGAGTATGGAACTGGGAGCAATGGTGGCAGGTCCTGAGAGGTGGCTTCAGGCTTGAATGTCAGGAAGAATTTGCTAATAAGGAGAGCTGGCCAAAGGCAGCGCGCCTAGGGAGGTAGTGGGTTCCTCATCACACCATGTCTTGAAGCACAAACTGAACAAGAGCAAAGAATAACCAGGTTGGCAGCAATATTGGTTCCTTCAAGATGTCAAGATGAAGACCAGAGGGCCCCAAGAACATTGTGTAGATCTCCGGCAAAGAACTTAATTGAAGACATGGCCAAAAGGTACATAGGATGGACAGGTTTGGGTGGGTTATGACTTCTGTCATTGGAAAGAATGTCCATGGGTGATGACATCATATTATTTCAAGGGATTTCAATTTCCTTGGGAGTGAAACTCCTAGAAACCAGTAGCTATGAGGAATGAATGCTAAGGCCAAAGGCTGAATGGAAATGTCCTACTAAAGACAATCTGAGGGACAGAGAGAGAGGTCACAAGAAAACATGCATGTTGCCCCCAACACCAGCGTCAATACTCAAGGATACTTCTTGAGATTTCTTTTTAAAGGCCAGCTACTATGGGCTAGAACAGAAGCAAAATGAAAAGCAGTGGGAAATCATAGATTCATGGTGACAGGGAGTATGTTCCTAATAGTAGAATGAAACCTGCTTTAAGAGTTAGTAGACCTGGATTCCAATCCCAGTTTATCTGCCAGTTCACCTGTAGGACTCCACTCAATGCACAACCTGTCTTTCTCTCATTTTTCTCAACTACAAAACAAATTGTTGTTGAGCTATTTCATTGGTGTCTGACTCTCTATGACCCCATTTGGGGTTTTTTTGGCAAAGATACTAGAGTGGTTTGACATATTCTCCAGCTCATTTTACAGATGGAGAACTGAGGCAAATAAGGTTAAGTAACTTGCCCAGCATCACACAGCTAGTAAGTATCTGAGTCTGGATTTGAACTTGGTTTAATACAGATATCTACTGTATCCTAGATGCCCCAAATAGATAATATCTAATAAGATAGCTAATTTCAGAACTCAGCATAGTGTTACAAAAAAATGGATGCTTAGAAAATGCTTTGGAATTGAATTGGCATTGAATCTCTAGCTGTGCCTAGAATTTCATATGTATAAAGTATACAAGAAATAAATGTTGGAATATCTTTTGCCCAATGCCTCTCTCACACACACACAAAAACCAGTCCTTTTCTCAATATTTTCATAGAATCATAGAGTTTTCAAGTTGGATGGGGCACTTAGTGGTCATTGTGTTCAAAGCATTCCATCCACCATTGCTATCAGCAGACACTTTATATAGGAACTGTGATATATAGCCCTTTAATAACCAACATACCCTGAGAATACACTGTTTCTCCCCTTGGTATCTCTGCAAGGGCAAGATCTTGCCTCCTTTTCCCATTGGTGTCCACAACCCATTGTCTTGATATCAACATTGAAGGGCTTTCTGCTCTCTAGGTGTAGTATTCCTGAGTGTTAGCAGGGTGGTATCTTACCACTGATGAAGTTCACAAATGAGTTATGCCTTTGGGTTTGGCCTTTAAAACCAAGGACTGCTGAGACAGAAATCCCTTTGAGTTTTCAGTCAGGCTAACTGGAACCTGTCTCCTATTTGTTCTTGTTAGCCCAAGTGCTTGTAAAGGAGAAGAAAGTCCTTTCTTTTGTTGGGAAAACTTAAAAGCTGGATTCTGATATTACAAAAGAAAACAGGAAGTGGAGAGGTGGTGTGAGCCAAAGGGATTTGTAAGGAGATGTCCACCAAGACTGAACCATCTATGTCAGTCCAGAACTTTAGTAAACAAATGCCCTTGGGTTTCAGTTATAAGCTTATTCATTTTAACAGCTTTCTTTGGTCTAATCTCTATAACAAACTTATCAAGGATTTCACTGGTACATCCAAAATGCTCTAATGATATTTCTTAGGTTCTGATAAGCACTAAGTGAAAAACCTAATTTGTGTCGCTTCCATTGACCTTCTGCAGAATGTAATTAACAGAACAACCAGAGGCCCCTCGTGACTGGATTGCGTAGGGAGAATGTAATCAAATTGGATGTTTTTGTAAATACTATAAGGGTCTGACGTCTGCAGTCAGACAGGAGGTCTTTGCCAGATGTAAATTGGTTATTCACATGAAGAAGAGCTGCCTTTGATAACTGGGATTCAATGGGCTGAATTCACAATGAAATGAACAGTATTTGCAACTTAATAAAGTTTCCTGGAGACATGTTAGTTAAAGCTCTCAGAGGGGTGGGGGGTGGGGGGGTAAGAATGAAATGCTCTACAACTGCTGAGACAGGTAGCTCCCCCTCCCCCCTCCCCAATGATTCTGATGCTGGGATCCAGGGGTGGGAGCTCCCAGAATCACAGAGAAGCCTCTCCTTTCTCTCCCCTTTGTTTTTTTGGTGGCTTTTTTATTTCCTGTCTCATGATGGAAAAGAAGAAAGAACCAAGAAAATAGGCATTGGGGCTGTAGGGAGGGTGCAGGGAGAAAGGAGCATCAGATGTCTTTAAGAAAAATGAAAACCTATGACAATGCACATGATTCAGAGAAAGTACAAGTACATCCTTATGCAAATTATGTTACATTAATGTAAACTTCCTGAAGGCAAGGACTGTGTTTGGTGTTGTTTTTGTAATGCCAGAACCTAGCATAATGCTTGACACATAGTAGGTGGGGTTTTTTTTTGAATGGACTTGAATCTGTTGTATCCCACTGCAGGAGAATGTAAGCTTCTTGAGGACAGGGACTGTTTCCATTTTTGTATTTGTACTGACAGTCCCTAACTGGCACCTCACACATATTAGGTGCTTAAAAATGAGTTGAATTGTAAGCCAGCCCATACTGAAAAGGAACTTGGTTGCCTTTTGGGGGGGTTGTCAGAGTTAATTTGGGTCAAGGACTTTCCTCCAACCTTTCCCCTTTAAAAGCTAGAAAATTGGTCTTACTGGATAGCCAAGGCAGCACTCGAGCCTATTAGTCAGTCAACAAATGCCTACTATGTGCCAAGCACTGGGTGAAGTGCTAGGGATCCAAAGAAAGAAAGAAAAAAGAGTTCTGGATCTTAGGGAGGTCAGTGTTTACTTGGGGAGCCGACAGTCTCTGCAAAAGCAAGGAGGAAGTGAATGGCATTTTGTGTATGGAGAACATTGAAGAGGGCCATTTGACTACATTATAGCATGCATGAGGGGGAACCTGGAAAGATGGACTGGAGCCAAGTGGGATGACTGTAAGTGCAAAAATAACAGTTTGTATTCTATCCTTGCGGTAATAGGGAGCCATTGAAACTTCTGGAGCAAGGGAATAACATGGCCAGACTCATGCAGGCAACTGTGTGGTGGATGTGTTGGAGAGGAGTAAAATCAGCTAGAGAGGAAATAGTATACTAATGCAGCCTACTTATGCCATCAGAATGTGAGAACACTCCCCATTCCTGCTTCCCAGCGAGGGTCCCTTATGGACTTCCAGAGGTCCCCTGGGTAACTCAGGGCCCAGTTACAAAATTACTGCTGCCCAGTCTCCTTCCTTTCTGACATGCAGTGCCCAAGGAGCTCAAAGGCTCCCTGGAGTGGACAGATACCAGACTTTAGGGCTCTTCCTTAGCCAGTGGTAGCTAAAGCTAACACAGCGCTCTCTTGGGATTAGCACCTCTCACTACTTACTCTAGAAGAATGAAGCCTTCCAAATCCTGGGCACCTACAATCACAGGAGGGTAGTATCTTTTTCAAAGAGGAGAAGGAAGGTTGGATAAACACTCAGCCAGGTAGTCTTGGGAAAGATGGAAGTAGTCGATCTCCTACCTCCATACCTTTGCACTGGCTGTGTGCTCCTACATCACTTCTGCCTCCTGGAATCCTTGACACTTAGTGCAAGTGCCACCTTCTGTACGAGGCCTTTCCTGGTGCCCTCATTGGCTAATGCCTTCTCCTCCCCTCAGAGTTACCTTGTATATCTTCTCTATTTACCTCCATCCAGGCATACATGTGGTCTTCTCTGTTATGATTTAAGGTCTCCAGCTGGAGAGACTGGTGTAGCTTTTGTCCTGGTATCTCCAGGGTCTGTCAACAATAGGTGCTCAATAAATGCTTCTTACTTAACAGATAGTCTCAGAGGTTCCTCTCAACTCTGAGATTGTCATTTTGAGTAAATATTTCTTCTAGCGACCATTACTAACTCTAACCCTATACTTAGGTAAGGTGATATCTCCCTCACCCTCTCCTTTTTTGTAATTTAAACAATGCTCACAATGAGGCATTTTTCCTTAATGTGTATTATGAAGTGTCCCACCTCCATACCTTTATCTGGATCAGGGTGGGCAACTTTGGGTCTTGAATCATCTTTAGCCAGAGCCATATTATTCAGTCAACATCATCCAGGCTTGAACTGGTTTAGTTCCTGAGAACTCCAAGAATGACGAAGATAATAAAGTCGAATCAATTCTTCCTCCACAAGATTGTTCACATTCATCCTCTTCTGCTCTTCATATGGCCACCAGCCAAGGGCAACTCCACCCCCAAACTCCACAGCAGCAGCAGCAACAACAACCTCTCTTGCTTTGGATACTACATTCGTCTACTTACTGATTTCCTCTCTGGATGATTTTACTCTTCTCCAATACATCCTCCACACAGTTGCCTGCATGGGTCTGGCCATGTTACTCCCTTGCTCCAGAAGTTTCAATGGCTCCCTATTACCTCAAGGATAGACTACAAACTGTTCTTTTTGCACTTACAGTCATCCCACCGGGCTCCAGCCCACCTCTCCAGGTTCCCCCTCATGCATGCTATAATGTACTCAAACGGCCCTCTTCAATGTTCTCCATCCGCTTCCTCCTTGTTGCAGCACAGAGAGTGCTCCCCCAGTCTTCAGTGCTCTCATCCTTTCATCTTTGTCCCTTAGAATATCTCTACTTCTTCAAATTCTTGCCTCTCATCCCCAAATTGTTTCCAATAACTTTGCATGTGCATATCTGTACATAAGTTGTCATTGGTAGCTAAGTGGTGTAGCAGATAGCACACCTGGCCTGGAGTTAGGAGGACCTGAGTTCAAATCTGACCTCACACACGTACTAGCTGTGTGACCTTGGGTAAGTCATTTAGTCTGTTTGCCTCAGTTTCCTCCTCTGTAAAATGAGCCAGGGAAGGAAATGGCCAACCCCTGCAGTATCTTTGCCAAGCAATCCCCAAATGAGGCCACAGCGAAAAACAACAAAACATCAACATGTATCATGTTTCCCCAGTGGAACAGAAGCTCTGTGAAGTCAGGGGCTCTTTAGTGTTTGTATTTATACCCACAGTGTCTGGTACATTTTTTTATGCCACAATGTCTGGTGTTTAATCAATAATTGAATGGAACTGAACAGAATCTGACAGAGAGAACTGTAAACCACAGACAGCATTAGAAAATGGTGCCCAGTTTACAGATTCTGACATGAATGTTTAAGCAGCAAAATGAGTGGAGATGAGGGAAGGATTTGGAGTTTAAGGGCCAAGGTTCAAGGCCTGCTCCTGCCATTTCCCACCATGGAAGTCTTGGTCAAGTAATCTGACCTCTCTGAGCCTCAGTTTCCAGAATGAAGTAAGAAGGGTGGGGAAGATTGCACTTTTCAAGACCTTTTTTGGCTCTAGACCTATGCCCTTTGAGCAGTGATTTCTGGACCCAGGCAACATGCAAAACCAAAACCCCAGAGCACCAGGGGAAGTCAGGCATGACTGGGAGCAGCTCTGGACTGAGGGATGACTGGGGCTGCCCAAGACTTTCCCTCAAGGGCTTGGTGCCAGAGTATGGAACCGGGAGCAATGGTGGCAGGTCCTAAGAGGTGGCTTCAGGCTTGATGTCAGGAGGAACTTCCTAAGAAGGAGAGCTGGCCAAAGGCAGTCCCCGTTGGGAGACAGTAGGTTCCCCATCCCAAGAGTTCTTTGAGGAGATGCCTCATAATCCCTCATCCATTAGGTTTCTTATCCAGTAGGTTCCAAAGAAAGAGGGGTTGTGTTCTGGTCAGACTTCATGGTGCCTTGGCTCCCTTCCAACAGAGAGACTGTGACTCAGAAATCAACACCTTCTTCTTTGTCAACACTTCCACCTTGGAAGGAGGTGGTGATGTGTAGTGGAAGCAGAGAGGAAGGAGAACTGGAAAATTCCCAGATTTAAGGAGTCACTGCTGAATGAGACTGTGCTCCCTTTGCTCTAACATGGGATCATGGGGCCCTGGGCTTGGAGTTAGAAGAGGCTTAAGAGGGAATAAATGACCAAGATCAGGTCCAAGCTCCACTTCCTTCTTCTTGCCTCTCAACCCTTTGCATTCTGCCTTCTGACCTGGTCATCACTCACCTGAAATTGGTCTCTCCAGTTACCAGTGATTTCTTAATGACCTTTCCTCCGTCCCCACCTTTCTTGCCTTATTTATATCTGCCTTGTATCTGACCCCATTGACCAACCTTCTCCTACATATTTTCCCCTAGGTTTCCATGCCATTGCTCCCTCCTTGCTTACCTCCTCCCTGTTCAACCACTCCTTAGCCTCTCTGAAGGCTTGCCATTCACGATGTGCCCCCTAATTCTGTGTGTTCCCCAACACTCCTGGACCCTCTTCTCTCTATACTCTCTCTTGGTAACCAGACCAAGTCCCATTATGTATTAAGTACCCTCTCTATACAGATGATATCAGGTTTTCATGTCACCAGTTACTTGTTGGATATTTCAAACTGGATCTTCTGGAGACACCTTAACGTGGTCCTATCTAAAACTAAACTTAAGATCTTTCCCCCCTAAATTCTCCCGTCTTCTAAGCTTCCTTGTTTCTGTCAAGGCCACCACCATGCACCCAGTTTCCCAGGTTCATACTCTTGGCATAATCTTGGAATGCACACTTCCCCTCACCACACAGATCCATTCACTTGGCAGATGGGTTCATTTCTCTATCTTCACGCCATCTCTCACATCTGAGCCCTTCTCTTCATGCACAAAAGCTCCTACCAAGGTTCATCCCCTCACTACTTCTCTCTTGGATTACCACAACACTTTCCTACCTGGTCTCCTTGCCTCCAGGCTCTGCCCACTCCAGTTCACCCTACATCTGCTGCTAAAGAAATTTTCCTTAAATGTAGATCTGATCATGCGAGTCTTCTACTCAATAAACAGAATAAAACACTAGAATGAAACATGAACTCTATTTAGCTTTTCTTCTTCTTTTTTTGGAGGGGGGAAGGCAAAGCAATCGAGTTTAAGTGACTTGCCCAAGGTCACACAGCTAGTAAGTGTCAAATGTTGGAGGCTAGATTTGAACTCAGGTCCTCCTGACCCCAGGACTCGGGCTCTACTCACTGAGCCACCTAGCTGCCCCCATTTAGCTTTTAATGCTCTCTGCAACCTGGCCTCACCCTACCTTTCCTGTCTCACTGGATGCATTCTGTGAACCAGCCAAGCTAGCTTTTTCTGTTTCTGTTTTACCCTTGACACTTCATTTCCAATCTCTATTCCTTTGTCTTGGCCGTCCTTTGGGCCTGAAATGCACTTTCTCCTCATCTTTCTGCCTCAGAGGCCTTCTCTTCCTTAAGATGAAGCACATGCACTATCTTCTTCTTGAAACGTTTCCTGAACCCTCCAATTGCTAGGCCCCTACTTCCCCTAGGACTCTGTATTTAAGTACTTTATTTGTCTGTCCATCCATGCATCTGCCTCTCTGTTTTATATTTATTCCATAGTCATTTTGTATGTATTTACTTTTCTTCCTCATTAGACTTTCAGTTCCTTTTCAGAAGGGACTGTTTCTCTCTCTCTCTCTCTCTCTCTCTCTCTCTCTCTCTCTCTCTCTCTCTCTCTCTCTCTCTCTGTCTTTCTCTGTCTCTCTGTCTGTCTCTCTACTTGTATCCCTAGCACCGGTACAATGTCAGGCACATAGTAGGCCCTTAAGTCTTGCTAATTAGACTCTCTAATTGATGAAAGTGGCTTGTTTGAGGTCACATGGCTATTCAAGCATAATTGGGATAATACAAATTCAAACTCAGCTCCATTGCTCTTCCCATGACACCATCCTTAGCAGCCATGAAGAAATGATCATGGGATCATAAATGCTAAGTTGGAAGGGACCTTAGGGCCCATAAAGTCCAAACAAGGTCCAGAGGAGGTATCTGTTCAATGTCATATGAGAATTAAGCAGCAAAATCGGCCCTCATTTCATTGTACTCTGCAGATCAACCACTGAACCAAGCATTAATTTGATTAAAAGGGGTTAATATAGGCAGTGCTTCTGTGGCTAATAGAATTAACAACCTACTTAGTTCAGGGAATGAAAAGGTGAGCTCACTCTGACTGAGCTGAGAGCGAGGAAAGTAATGCATTTCTGAGAGAGAAGTTGCTAGAAACTTGACTCGATTCAGTCTTTGACCAGGTAAAATAAGTAACCTCAAAGGCTTTCTGACTTTGTACAGGCTGCGTTTGAAAGAAAGATGGCTGGGCCTCAAGTTTCCCCCAAACTGGTCTCGTTGAACACAGATGGGCTTTCATTTCCTACATAAAACAAGGGGCTTTTGAGGCCCTTCTCCTTTAAACCTGAGCCCGGGGTCTCTCTTTGTAAGAGCTGAGGCCTGTGGATCCCTGCGCCAGAGATGGGTAAGAGTCTTCTTTGTGTTTCATGAAGCCTTGAACTATAGGACGACAATACGCTTTTGGGTCTCAAAGCAAACTGATAGGACTGCATAAATCTTCTCAGAACATGGTGATTAATAAAGGATCTTAACTCCTTCCCCTCTGCCCCCACCCTGGGACTTGAAGATTTTTAAAAGAACACCCCCCCCCATATAAATTTATTGGTAGAGTGGAATATTTGCTAGGGTCCTGAATTAGTAGTCATGGTTAGAATGGGTTTGAACCCTGCCTTGGAGGCTTGCTCTGTGACCCTGGTCAAGACAAGCAACCTCTTAGTGCCCTAAGGTGACTCTCTCATTAAACCTAGAAGAAAAATTGCTCATTTGCATCACTGGTGAAGAAAGTCTTCCCCTACTTTCCCAAGGAGTTTCTAGGTCCAGTGAAATTATAGGTTCAGTTCAGGAGAAAAAAAGAGATATAAGAGCCCCAGTCTTACAGGATTGTTGTGGGAATCAAATGAGACAACGGGAGGTTTTTATCCAGCAGAATATAAACTATATGAGGACAGGGAGCCCAATTTTTAGTGCCTTTTGAAAAATTAAAATAGATTTTTATTGATACATTGAGGGTTTGTTTTAATATCACTAGGATCTTTCTCAGTGTCCCTTTGATTCCCCCCACCTAGAGAACCATTACATGTAAAAAATATTTTTTTAGAAGGAAAAAAAAGGAGAAAGAAAAAAAATGAGCTAAGTCAACCAATACATTGAAAAAGTCTCAAAAGTATCTGCATGGTCCCACACCCATGGCCTTCACACCACTGCAAAACAGGGGGGATGTCCTCTCATATCTCTTCTTTGGGGCTGCTTCTGTATCCTTAGAACTTAACACTGTGCCTGGTGCCTGGTAGGTGCTTTATCAATTCCTGCTCCATAGAATTAGGCAGGTGAGCTTATGTTCTGAAAGCTCTGATCCAGCTGGAGGAAAGTCACTGACTTCTAGCCAAAGGGTCTTAAGCTCCTTTCAAAGCAGAACCTGACCAAAGACCCTTCCAATCTATTTGAATGCAAAAGGAAAGTACAGGCCAGGGCCCATTCTGGTAAGGGCTCTAGCTCTAAAATTCAGGATACTCAATCAGAAGGCTCTTTGGCCAGCTGTGAGTAAAGGGTCATGGTGTCTGATAAGAGAGTTTGGCTTAACTATCTACCTAGGAAAAACAAAGTGGGTGAAAAATGCCTATTGTGTTCTAGGAAGTTAGGGACAACCTATCACAGTAAGTATACACACCTCAAATGGACAAAGAACAAGTCCCTAAACTGAATTAGAGGAGAGGGCAGGTTTCTGGGGTTGCCTTCTGGGAAATGGCAAAGTTTTTATATAGACAGCTAGGTGGTGCAATGGAGTCAGGAAGATTTGAGTTCAAATGTAGCTTTAGACATTTACTAGGTTTGTAATCCTGAACAAACCATTTGACCTCTAAGAGTCTTAGTTTCCTCAGTGGAGAGAACACCCACACCTCGGCACAAAATGCCTCACTTTCTTCAACTGTAAAAATGAAGTGATGGAACAGATCCCTTTCAGTTCTAAACCCCAGAATCCTAAGCTTTAAAAAAATTACTCAGAGAGAGGCAACATGAGATAGAGGACAGAAAGCTATCTGCAGAGACAGGATGATGTGGGTTCAGGTCCTGTCTGTAACTTTTTAGTTAAGTGATTCTGGGCAAGACTGTTAAATTCTCAGTGCGCTGGGCAACTTTCTAAAGCTGGAAGTTGAGGATAAGGTGCTAACTGATAGTCCTTGGTAGAGGACTCCCTGTGCAAAAGAAATAACAGATTTTACAAATAAATAAACAACTGAATGAATGAATAAATGAATTAAAATGGTCACAATTAACCAACAAAAAAGAGAATTTGCAACAGATTCCTACACATTTGAAATCTGTATTTCCTTCTGAAATCTGTTAATGGAGCTAAAATTATAAAGATACCCTGACACACAACCACATAATGGTAACAAAACACAGAATCATAGAACCTTAGAGTGAGAAGGAACTTCTGACATAATCATTTCCTCTAACCTGATCAGGAATCAACATGGTGTAAAACGTTGTATGGCCAAGTCCTATGGATCATGGACTCAGGGCTAGAAGGGATTCAGATGACCAAGTGCTCTAGGCATGGGGAACTTGGCACTTCCTGAAATAGCCCCATTTCACCATTGGAAACTTCTGTTAGGGAGTTTTTGCTTCTATTGAGTCTAAATCAGTCTCTTTTCCACCTTTGCTCAATGCTCTCACCCCTCTAGGGCCAAGCAGAATAAATCTAATCCCTCTTTCATGAAGGGTTCTTCAAATAATTGAAGGCAGCAACAGGCTCTTGCCTTGACCTCACCCCAAACCAAGTCTTCTCTTCTTTAGCCTCAATATTTCCTTAAATGGGAAGGTTCCAGGCTTCTTGCTGTTGGCTCAGTTGTCCTCAAGCATCTCTGTTTGCTTCCTAAAATGTTGTGCCAAGAACTGGTTCCAGGGCTCCTGATATGGCCTGACAAGGGAAAGGTGCCGAGAGCCTATCATTCCCATCTAAGGTCAACCAGCTTTTATCAGTCACCACATTACACTGCCGACTCAGGTTGACTACGAAGTCCAATGGAACCCCAGGTCTTTTCTGCAGGAATGAGCGGATGCCTGTGCCTCCTCAGTTACCTGTAAGTGCAGGTTTGTTTGTTTGTTTTAAATCCTTTTCACCCAGTAAGCTTCATCATCTTGAGTTAGTTTCTAACTTGCTGAGGGCTTTTGGGATCCTGAGTTGGTCACAGTAGCTATAACGTCTAGGATGTTATCAGCAAATTCAATAACTGTTCTACTAGACAGAACATTGGACAGGAAGTCCATCTAGACAGGAAGACTTGAGTTCAAATGTGCCCTCTGACACTATATCCCCCTGGGCAAGTCACTTAACTGCTGCCTGCCTCAGGTTTCTCAACTGTAAAATGTTGAGAATATACCACCTACCCCCAGGGCTACTGTGAGGATCAAACAAGGTAATATTGTTAAGCTTAGGGCCTGGCACATAGCAGGTACTTAGTAAATGCTTATTCTCTTCTCTTCCCCATGTCATCAATGTTTTCATTCAAGTTACTAATACTACATAAATGACTACCAGAACATGGCCAAGGGATATTCCACAGGGAATAATACTGTCCTTCAGGATAACACTGACCTGTTAAACTGACTCCAGGTCCCTCTCTACATGAAGCCTTCTCTGATCCCCCCAACTAGTAGACTACACCCTCCCCTTGTATATATTCTGGGGGTTCTTAACCACCTAACTCTCACTGGCGATTCAAACCATTAACACTTGTCTGGGCATGACTGAGTCAGAGCAAGCTGCTGCTGCTACCTCTGAGACATCACTGCTGTCCTTTGTACCTGCTCACAAGCCACTCTAACAAGGCATTTCAGAGTTTTGCCAGGAATGGATAGCAAACCTAAAAGCCAGTTTGAAGAATCTACTTCCACTTTTTGAAAATAGGGATTACATTCACCACCTCCAATCCCTCTCTGGCAGCTTTGCAATGATCACACCTGGGCTCAGCAATCACAGACTTGCCAGTTCTCCTAGGTCTGGTGACCCAAATTCATTGAAGACATTCTCTTTAAATAGAAAGCTTTATTGATAACTTGTGATTTCTACATCACAGTCCCTTCTGATATTCCCTTCCTTGATTTTACTCTCCCTTCTAACTACTGAGTAAAGCCAACAGTATGATTTTGTCTGCCACTGCAGTCCCCCACTTCCCTGCATGGCATGTTGTTTTAGCCATTTCTTCACTTATCTGGAGTTCTGAATTACTTCTAATCATGTATTTCCTGGAAATAACCCATTTTATAAGGTCAATGACATTCATACCGCAGCTTGACATTCCTGATTTATGTAACAGGTATCAAAATGCACATGACAGCAATGACGATTGTTGTTGTTTTTCTTTTGGTTTTACCTATGATGTCACTGATAGAGTAAACTCCTTCTTACCAATGCAGATTGATGCCTGCTTTGTGACTCATTATCTCTGAGAGTTGCTTTGGACATTGGGAGGTTCAGGGACTTGCCTGCCTAGGGTCATAAAGCCAGTATGTGTCAGATATGGAATCTGAACTCAGGTTCTGACTCCAGTGTCTGCTCTCTGTCCAGTACATTTGGTGATTTTTTCTTATCTGAGGAGCACACCGCTATGCCCCACTAGCACTATTTTCATAATGAATGCATCTGGCAATAGTCATTTCACAGATTCAAAGAACAGAGACAGCAACTATAAAAATGTCCAATCTACTTTTGGTGGATTTGTGAGTTTCCAGTGTTTGGTGATGCAGATGGCCCTTATCTAGGAGTGTGATGTAAACTGCCCTCATGGGATTCTCCATAATCAAACAGCTTGAACCTAAAGAAATGAACTCAGCTTGATCTAAAGGAATTCATTGAACAAGTTTTGTTATTTTTTTAAAAACTAACTCTAACTTCATTTTCCTCTGGGCTTTATCTGAGAGATAAACCAGCTTTTAAAAGTTTCTTAAGAAGATTTACTGCTCTCTGGAGAATAACAGCTGGTCCAGCTATCTGGAGTAACTAGACATATTAATAACTGTTTTAGTACCTGAGTGAACTATGCCTCCCTTAAAAAAGAAAATAATCTTAGGATTGAAGAGCTGATTCTAAGAGCCCCTAGAGGATCTAGAGAGTTCAAGGGGAAGAGGGAGGAGGGATGGCATTCTAGGCATTGGGGATAGCCTGTGCATAGGTGCAGAATTGAGAGCTGGTTTACTGTGTATGTGTAAAAGTTCTATGATTCTCCACATATATCGAGTTAGAATATTTGCCAACACATATCTTCTTGAGCTTAGAAAGAGCCAAGATGGAAGAGTAAAGGCAGGGACTCACCTGAGATCTCCCCCAAATTCCTCCAAATACCTTTACAAAGTAAATCTAAACAAATTCTACAGCAGGGAAACTCACAAAAAGATGGAGTGAAACAAATTTCCAACCCAAGACAATTTGGAAGGTTGGCAGGAAAGGTCTGTTGTACCAGGGTGAGAGAGGAACAGCACAGATCAGGCTCCAGTAAATGGGGAGCAGGCCTTGGGGTAGCTGAATCACTGGCAGCAGCGATTTTAGACCTCTCAGCCCATAGATGACAAAGAAAACTTAGAAGGTCCACAGGAAAGGTCTGTTGCACCTAGGTGAGAGTGGAGCACAGTCCAAAACAGGCTGTGCCAGTACAGTCCCAAACCAGCAAATCAGGAGCAGACCTTGGCTGAATCAGCAGCAGAAGTGGCTCTTTCCTAAGCTCTCAGTCCACAAATGGAGTTGGGATCAAACAGTGGAGGGGGGACCCTTCTCACAGTTCCAGGGCAGAAAAGAGTGCTTGTTGTTGCTCACAGACCAAAGCACAGGCCAGGAGGGGACTAAACACCTTTCTTTAGATCATACCACCTTGGAAGAACAGAAAACTTATAGGTTCTTATAAGTATCTCTGGAAACAGCTGCCCAAACCCCCTGAAGCTTGAGTCAGTGTGCCCTCCACCCTGGAAGAAGAGCTCTGCCTTAACTAACATAAAGTTAGTATAGTGACAAGAAAGATCAAAACACACACTCATAAGACAACAAATTCAAAGCTCCTATATCCAAAACCTCCAAGAAAAATATGAATTGGTTTCAGGCCTTTGAAGAGTTCAAAAAGGATTCTGAAAATCAAGTAAGAGAAGTAGAGGAAAAAGCATGTAGAAAAATTAAAGTGATTCAAGAAAATTGTGAAAAAAGAGTAAACAGCTTGGTAAAGGAGAAACAAAAAAAATGCCAAAGAAAATAACATCTTCAAAACAGACTAGGTCAAATGGTAGAAGAGATACAAAAAGTCAATAAGGAAAATAAGGCTTTGAAAAGCAGAATTGGATAAATGGAGGAGGTACAAAAGGTCACTGAAGAAAGTAATTCTTTAAAAATTAGAATGGATCAAATGGAAGCTAATGATTTTCAAGAAACAATAAAACAAAACCAAAAGAATGAAAAAGAATAGAAGATAATGTGAAATAAATCATTGGAAAAACAACTGACCTAGAAAAATAGATCCAGGAAAGGTAATTTAAAAATTATTGGACAATCTGAAAGCCACGATAAAAAAGCCTAGACATCATCTTTCAATAAATTATCAGGGAAAGCTTCCTTGATATTATAGAACCAGAGGGTAAAATAGAAATTGAAAGAATCACTTCCTGAAAGAGATCCCAAAATCAAAATTGTCAGGCTTATATCTAAATTCCAGAGTTCCCAGGTCAAGGAGAAAATATTGCAAATAGCCACAAAGAAAGAATTCAAGTATGGTAGAGCCATAGTCAAGATCACATAAGATTTAGCAGCTTCTACATTAAAGGACTGGAGGGCTTGGAATATGATATACTTTCAAGGAAAGAAGCTAAGATTACAACCAAGAATCACCTACCTAGCTAATATGAGTGTAATCCTTCAGGGGGAAAAGTAAACATTCAATGAAACAGAGGACTTTCAAGCATTCATGATGAAAAGATCAGAAAATTTGATCTTCAAGTACAAGACTCAAGAGAAGCCTAAAAAGGTAAACAGGAAAGAGAAATCATAAGGGACCTTAATAACGTTAGACTATTTATTTTCCTACATGGGAAGATAATATTTATAACTCATAAGACCTTTTTCATTATTAGGGTAGTTAAAAGGAGTATATAAAGACAGAAGACACAGATGTGAGTTGACTATGAAGAGATGATGTCTAAAAAATAAAATAAGGGGGTTTAGAGGAACGTACCACGAGAAAGAAAGGGAGAGGCAGAATGAGGATTAACAATCTCATCGAAAGAGGCAAGAGAAAGCTTTTATAGTGGAAGGGAAGAGAGTAGGAGCACGTGAACCTTACTCTCATCAGAATTGGCTCAAAAAGGAATAACATACACACTCAATTGAATATAGAAATCTGTTTTAACCTACAGGAAAGTAGGAGGGGAAGGAGATAAGAGAAGCATGGGGGAGTGATAATGAACAAAAGATATGGTTATTAGATGAAGTAATCAAAGCTATCTATAGCCATATGAAAAAAAAAACACTCTAACTCACTATCAATTGGAAAATACAAACTAAAAGAATTCTGAAGCACCACCTCATGCCTAGTAGATTGGCTAATAGGATAGAAAAGGCATATGGCAAATGTTGGAGGGGATGTGGGAAAAATGAGACTTGGAATTATGAACTGATTCAACTACTCTGTAGAGCAATTTAGAACTATGTCCAAAGGGTTATAAAACCATGCATACCCTTTGACCTAGTAACACCACTACTAGAGCTGTATCTCAAAAGAGATTAAAAAAAAGAAAAGGACCTATATATACAAAATTTTTGTAGTAGCGCATTTCTGGGGGCAAAGAATTAGAAAATGAAAGGATATCTATGAATTGGGAAATGGTTGAAGAAGTTGTGGTATGTGATTATGATGGGATACTATTTATTCTAAGAAATTCTGAGCAGAATATTCTCAGAAAAACCTGGAAAGACTTGCATGGGCTGATGCAAAGGGAAATGTACTGTGTACAAAGTAACAGCAATATTGTAAGATGATCAGCTGTGAATGACTTAGCTATTCTTACTTAGTTATACAACCATCCAAAACAACTCTGAAGGACTTAGGAAAAATGCTATGCACCTCTAGAGAAAGAGCTGATGGTGTCTGAATACAGATTGAAGCATGCTTTTTCTTAACTTTATTTTATTATTTATTTATTTATCTATCTGTCTATCTATCTATTCATTCATTCATCTATTTATTTATTTATTTCCTTTTTGGAGGGCAATTGAAGGTTAAGTGACTTGCCCAAATTCATACATCTAGTAAGCGTGTGCAAGTGTTTGAGGTCAGATTTGAACTCAGGTCCTCCTGACTCCAGGGCTGGTGCTCTATTCACTGCACCACCTAGCCGTTCCTTAACTTTATTTTTCTTGAGGGTTTTTTTTCTTGGTTCTGTTTTCTTTAACAACATGATTATTACGGATTTTTTGTATGACTGCACACGAATGACCTATATGAAATTGTTTGCCTTCTCAATGCGGGGAGGGAGGAAGAGAGAGAATTTGGAACTCAAAAATTTTTAAATGAATGTTAAAAATTGTTTATACATGTAGCCGAGGAAAATAAAAATAAAACACTAAAACTAAAATTAAATTTAAAAACAAACAAATAAACAAATCTTGTTCCTTATATAGCTCTGAGAAAGGAGAGTATAGAGGTTCTTCTGATTATGGTTCCAAATGTGGGTAATTGGTGCTTTGCCCAAGGCTGTCAAATGTAAGAGGAAACGAAAAAGTTACCACAAGCAAAACTTCAGAGTGTAGAAGCCTCTACAGCAGATAATTCCTCCATCAACTCAAAGCATTTTCCATTCATTCCTTCTTGGGTTATTATCACCTCCCAAATGATGGTTTGCATATGGGACTGTGATTCCTGCCCCTTTGTCCAGGAAATGTTCAATTAAAAGTCTTAACAGAATAGAAGGGTTCATTTACATGGATCATCAAGGTCATTCTGACAATCATGGTAAACACATAAACCATATGAATTTGGAAAAAAAGTCACGTGCCAGCCCCAATTAGTGGACCTGGCTAAAATCTGTCATAGAAATAGTTTTTAGGACACTTCTGTTGATGGAGTGGGGTGGGGGTGGGGGGACAGCTAGGTGACAAGGTGGATAGAGTGCTGACTGGAAGGAAGGTCTTCCTGACAGAAGAAGACCTGAGTTCAAATCTGGCTTCAAATACTAGCTCTGTGACCCTACACATGTCATTTACCCCTGTTTGTCTCAGTTTACTCACCTGTGAAATGAGCTGGAGAAGAAAATGGAAAACCCCTTCAGTATCTTAACCAAGAATATCCCAAATAGGGTCACAATGAGTCAGACATGACTGAAATGACTGAACAACAAGAAGTTGATGTGATAAAAAAATGATTTGTTTCAGCATGACTCCTTCACTATGTGCCAATCTGAACGTAGCCAATGATGACTTCCATCGTCATTTCCTACCTCAGACTTTGCCTCTCCTCCCATATGCCCTATGATCCACTGACACTGGCCTCTCTACTGCTTGTTCCTCAACTAAAATAACCCATCTCCTGACTCTGCATCTTCAGTGGCCGTGCCCCATGCCTGGAATGCTCTCCCTTCTGACTTCCCTCAAGTCCCAGCTAACAGCCTGCCTTCCTCAGGAAACCCCTTTCCCAATCCCCCTTCATTCCAGTGTCTTCCCTCTGTTCCTGATTTCCAATTTATTGTCTATCAATTGTATGTAGACTGTTTTTGCCTGTTGTTGCCTTTATTAGACCAACAGCTCCCTGCATGCCTTTGCCCTGACTGCCCCCCAAGCTTAGGATACTCTGACCCTTTACCTCTGCCTCCTGGCTTCTTTCATGATTCAGCTCCAATCTTACCTTGTGCTGAAGGCCTTTCCTGGCCCTCCTCTCCCTATTCTCCTCCTTCTGAGACAACCTTCCATTTACACTATCTATCTTGTGTATATGCGTAGAGGTATTTAGATGTCGTCTTCCCAATTAGAATGTGAGCTCCCTGAGGAGAGAGAATACCTTTGCCTTTCTTTGTACCCCTAGAGCTTGGCACACAGTAGGCCCTTAATAAATATTGATGGATTGATTTTGTGTCAGTCAGATTTTTTTCCAATGAACCCAAAGAAGTCAGAATATAATTTGTAATATTATAAAATTATAATAACAAATAAAAACATATAATAACAACATAATATTGCCTTTAGAGACTAGAGGGCAGCCAGGGAGATTCAAGTTGCATCTTTGGGACAAAATGTCTCCAAATGGAACTGGAATGGAATTAGATGGCAGAATGAACTGAAATACCACATTGAGGCATGGGGAAACACTCTCATGTTGGTTCCAAAATGTATAAAGGCACCTTCATTTTGGAAAAAAGTAGGTATGGAAAAAGTAGGCTTCCCAATTAGGTTATGGTGACTTGATACAAAACATCTTTAATAGGAACCCTTTCACTCTTT
Organism: Pseudocheirus occidentalis; assembly: GCA_028646575.1. Lineage (NCBI taxonomy): Eukaryota > Metazoa > Chordata > Mammalia > Diprotodontia > Pseudocheiridae > Pseudocheirus > Pseudocheirus occidentalis. The sequence goes on from CM053598.1 coordinate 17,983,739, forward strand.
CCAGTTTACAATTATTAAACATAACCTATTGAGGAAGCTAGAGAGAGCAATGAAAAGAACTCTGGGCCTGGAGTCAGGAAGATCTGAATTCAAATTCTGCCCCAGACATTTGTTAGATATGGGACCTTGGTCAAGGCACTTGAGCTTTCTCAGTCTCGGTTCCTGATCTGAAAAAATGAGAAAATTATACTCTGACCTCTAAAACACCTTCTAACTACTAATCCAGGAGATCTTCAGCATATACGCTGTTTTACTACTTAAGCTAGTACTTAACTATGTATATTATATTTTCTTTTGTTTTTAAGAAAGAATTTAAATTGATCTTTTAGTTTTACATCCCCAGAATTTCTCCAAGTGTCCTTCTCCTTCCCCCTTCCAGAGAGCCATCCTACATAAAAAATAATATTTGTAAAAGAAAAAAGAGAAAAAAATCAGCAAAATTAATCAATTCACTGAAAAAAATCTGAAAATATATACAATATTCTATACCTGTGGCCTTCCCTCCTCAGCAAAGAATTTTTAATTCTTTCATGGGCTGGTTTTAGTTCCCCAACTGCTAAAGCACTATTATCTGCCCATCTTCTATATGTCCCACAGTGCTGAACACAGGGATCAGGGTATTATGGAAGCCTAGAAGGGGCTCTGGCTCCATATTGGCTTGCCCATTGTCTCCTCCTTTAGATTGTAAGTCCCATGGAGGCAATGGTTGTCTTGTGACTCCTTTTGTATTCTTAGTGCTTAGCACAATGCCTGGTCCTTAAGAGGTGCTAAATAAATGCTGATTGTGTGTAGAATCAAAGGGCCTGGGTTCAAATGCTGACTTTTCCACTTATTATTTGTGTGACTTTCTTTTAGATGTCAGTTTCCTCATCTGTACAATGAAGGCATTGGACACAATGCCCTCTAGGCCCCCTTCTGCTCCAAATGGAGGATTCTGTAATCTGATCAATGAAACAAGGCGTTACCATCCTACTATATACCATCTGGGTCCGCCATTTAAATGGTGCTACTTGTGTACTCAGAACATATCATGCCATTGGCACCAAGCTTAGAAAAAGAATCTGGGCATTGCCCCATTCACTCACAAGAGAAAGATGTGTGAGCTCCATAGTACAATATGGAAGAGGGAAAATGTGGGCCCCCAATGAGATGCTGAACGTTTTCTATGTGTTTGAGCCTGTACTGCCCTCTAGAGGACATCTGTGATAGAAGAAAATGGGAGAATGGATGCTTGTGGAGAAAGAAGCTGCTCAGCTGAATTCCACAAACATTATTAAGAGTGTTTTGTGAGCAGACATCAGGCATGGTCCTTACCCTCATGGACCTGTGAACGGTGGAAAGAGTTCTGGATTCTCTGAGGACCAGGACTGTCTTACTTTTTCGCTTGTATTCCCAAGTACAGCACTCTACCGAATTCCAGTAAATAGCAGATGTTTAATAAATGCTTGTTAATTGAGTAATTGATTGGCTCCGGATTCATGAGAGAATTGGGTTTAAAAGCTACTTCTGACCCTTATTAGCTACATGACTATGGACAAATCATTTTATCTTTCTGAGCCTCAGCTTCCCCATTTCTTCTATATCTTTGAACCTATAATCAGATTGGATCATAGGGCAGTAGGGAGAATCCTGCCTTCTACAGGCCTTTCCTGCCCACCCATTTTACCTCCCCATTCCCTCCTCCTCCCTCCAAGAAGTACCTTCCATTTATATTGTATGTATCTCGTATGCAGATAGTGATCTAGGTTTTGCCTCTCCTGTCAGAATGTGAATTCGCTGAGGGCTTTCCTTTTATTCTTAGGGCTTAGTAGAGTGCCTGGTAAATACTAGGTGCTTAATAAATGCTTGTTGACTGACTAGCCTACAAGGAGAGAACCATGAACCGAGAAAACCAGCATGCACAGGATTGACAAGAGCTGGAAACATTCTAGGAAAGGTTTGTGTGACAAAGGATACACAGAAAGCCTTTGGAAGCAAAAGCTTTTCCCTCTGCCTGTGAGGTTAAGTTCTCCTTTCCCTCAACTGCAGGACTTGAAATCCAAGGTCCTGGGTTTGAATCCTGCCTCTCCCACTGCCTAATTTCAGACTCTTAGGGAAGTGACCTCTTTCTGTAGGTCTTAGTTTCCTTATGTGGACAATGAGGGGGAAGAATGTAACCCCTCAGGTCCCCTCCTGGTCTGACTGGTAGAATAGGATTATATGCAGACTGACTTTTGGGAACTATCTTCTGAGCTGCTGGGTAGCCTCTTAGCTAGGCAGACCTGGGTTCAAGCCTGTCTCTGACACATACAGGCTGAGCAAGTCTCTTCAGTTTCTAAGTGCTCTGGGCAAATCTCTCAGATGACAATTTGCAGAAAAGGTATCAGCCTGCATTGGCATACAGTCTCCTTATCCAGGAGTTTTCTACACTGATAGATCCAAGGTCCTGATTCTTTCATTATCTGGTTAAATTGTTGAGCCCTGCACACAGTAGGTGCTGTTTATGGAGGATTTTTATTCTGACCATTGATCCACCTTATGAAGCCCAAATATGGAGGGGTAGTCAGTCAACATGTATTGATTAGATACCAACTGTGTGCCAAGCACTGTGTCCCATGCTGGAGATTCAGAGATGAAAACCAAACCAATCCCTGCCCTCTAGAAACTTATATTCTATGGAGGGAACAATATAGAGCAAAAGACATTGGATCTGGAGTCAGGAAACCTGAGTCTGTCTCTCACTATCTGTGCACTTGGACTGATCATGTCACCTGTGTTTGGCCTCAGTTTCCCCACAAAACTAGGACTCTTGACCTTTGGATGTGGCCTAGACCAGTTTGGTGAAGTCTACTGACCTTTTCTCAGAAAAATGTTTTTAAATTCATAAAATAAAATACAAAGCAAACAAGTATTGAAAAGTGATTATCAAAGTGAAAAGTTCCTAGGTTTTAGGTTAAAAATTATTGCTATAGATGAACTTTGTCAAAGACCTCAAAGTCATTTGGAGGCAAGCCTAGTATAGACAGTGCACATTGCAGCTGAATATGGTTGTTTGGGATTAGAAAAAAAGAGACAAGTCCCTGTGAACATTCACAAAGTCGGGCTCTTCTGCTAAATGTGAGACCCTTCTAACCATACTGTTTGTTTCGAAAGCAGTCATGGCTGTTAGTATGTGAATATAATATCCTTAGCAGAGTGGTGACTTGGAAGGGGATAACACTCATTTAAATGCAAGAATTCTAGTATGTTTGTTGAGGGAATGAACAAAGCATGTGATTGTGGAATGTGATTGTTGGATTAAAAAAAATGAATGCCTACTGTGTGTAGAACTCAGATGAAATCGTGTGCATCAGAAAGAGAGTTGGATCCAAATCAGCTGTCAGCTAGTAGCTGTTTGACCTGGGACATGTTTGTTGCTTCCTTTCTCTGAGACTCAGCTTCCTCAGCTGTACATAGAGGGGAGAGATCTAAAGGGTTACTATAATAAAAGTTTAGATAGAACATATCCCTTATCTTTGTAGAACTCATTGTCTAGCAGGGACAGGGAAACAGAGACTTCATTATCCATAATTGTAATACAATGTATTTTAGGAAAAATGCATTCAAGAGTTATAAAACAAACCACTGCATGATGTCTTAAGGGCAAAACAAGGTTATTATCAGTGGAAGGATAGGGGGGAGAGTGGATATAAAAGACTTCACTGAGGAATCAACGCTTGAGTTAGACTTTAAAGAGTAAGCAAGAAAAACTGTCTAGGATTCAGAATGAGCTGTTGTTTACATAAGTCCTCCATCCTCTCTCATCTTCTCATTCATTGCCTCATTACCTCATTCTCAATCCTCCCCCTCCTGAGTAAAGTTGGATATATAACCAAGTGATTGGGATAATGCTTACTGGTAAGCAGAAATCCTTAGTATCCCCCTCTTCAGTGCCCTGGGAGTTTGGCTTAAGGACTGGCTGCACCTTCCCAGCCTAACAGAGGTAAGCAGCTTGGGAGAAGCCCTGGAGAGTAGGGATGACCAGTGAGCAGACCTGAAAAGTGGGAGTGAGCATAGAAGAACATTTGCCATTGAGTAGGAGAACTGCTTCAAGGAGTTGCCAAAGAAGGACCTTCGAGCCATGATAAGTGATTGGTAGATCTTGTTTTTGTTCAGCTTATCCAGAGGGGCAAACCCAAGGCTGGTAGCTTCTCACTCCTCTTGTCCCCTTATTCCTCCTTCTCCTTTACCAGGAACTCTGGGTTCCTAAAATCTCTATTTCTTAAAAATGTGTTTGCTTTTTTGTTTACTTTGCCTTTAAGTATGATAAACATGGCTGACCAATGCAGTAATAGCCAATGAGTACCCCTGTAAACTGTTACAGAAATGGGGAGAGGGAAGACACCCAAGTGGAAAGAGCAATAGTTTGACAAGTGCAGCCTGTATTTCAACAGAGAAATTCTCTGCCTGGGGGCTCAAGCTGTACCAATAGAATTACTTATTCATTTTTACAACTTCAGTGGGCAGAGGAAGAAATGGAGATTTGTATCTTTCTAGGTAAGCAGGGAAGCAGCTGAGCCAGGAAGGCTCTGATGGGCTGAGACTAGCATAGGAAATGAGATCTTGGCCACTTCCCTTTCCCACTGCTTTCCCATAGCTGATTTGAAAGTGAAACCACTCTTCCAGAGGGGAGAAGCTGAGGGTATGGTTAGGAAGGAGAAAGCCAACCCAGAAGAGTAGAGGCAACCGAGAGGGATGCTAGCCCCCCGGCAAACCTCTCACCAGTCTCACACAGATCGACAACACCATCACATCTCACTACTGCTAGGGGCTCTGATTTCACTTCTGTATATCCTAAAGATTGGAGTTCCTTTTCTATGGGTAAAACCCTTGTACTTCTAAATGATATTCCAAGGACTCTTTATGAGCCACAGATACAACTTTCATCCTGAGCTATTATTAATCCTTTTAATGATATATCTGGTACATAGTTATTTAGTCTTTGCTTGAAGATCTCTAGTGCAAGGGGGACCCACTACCTTCACAAGCAGCCCATTCCACCTGAATTGTTATGAAATTTTACATGCCTTGAATACTTTCTACAACTTCTGCCCTTTGCTCCTATTTCTGGCACCTGGGTACAGACAGAACAAGCCTAGTCCGCCTTCATGTGACAGCCCTTTGAATATTTGGAGACAGTTATTATGTTTCCTCTTTTTTCAGGCTCTTTCTCAGAACCAGCAATTTCTCCCATGTACCATGATGCCTTCCAAGTTTAAGAACTGTGTGATTCTCAGTGCTGTCTCTCCTTTATTCCACCATTCCCAACAGGCACTAGAAGAAGGGGACCACATGTGTTTGAAGGTCAATTTGTATTTCTCTCTAGTTCTTAGGTCACCATGGACAAAAAACTCCAAAAATCTAGAACTAATTGACCAAGAGTCAATCTTTTGGTGATAACTCCATTCTTGTTTACATAAGCTGATCCCCCAGACAGCAAACACATTATATGGAAGGTCCATCCTCTCCTCCAGCTTCCTAGGACATGCCAGAGCTGGCATTCCACCGGTCTAAGTTTCAAGGACCTAGGGCCCATGAGGAAGCTTTGAAATGGAATTTGGGTGGAGGATGTACATTATGTTTGGGCTAAATTCTGTCTCATGTAACTTTGGTGTTAACTTTGTTTCCTCATATTTTAACATCCTTTTATACTTTAATATCAAAGTGGCTTTGATTTTAAAAGCACATCAAGAACTGGTGGTCTTGGTCACTATCTTGACCATCAATCCTCTTGGTTCTCTATTCTCTGTGTTGTTAATGGTGGAGGAAGTCAATGTGTACAAATTCAGTCCAAGAGCATGCATCAAAATTTATATCTTTAACATGAGTTCATTTGCATGTTGATCTCTCTCTCTCTCTCTCTCTCTCGCTCTCTCTCTCTCTCTCTGTCTTTCTTTTAATCCATCCTCTTTTCCCTACTTCCCAATGTGTACTTAGGGTACCATCATTCTCCTAGCCACTCAGATTCATAACCTTGGAGGTAGTTTTGATGCTTCCTTTCCCCTCCCCATATACATTTATGTGTCAGGTCTTTTCAAGTCTATCAATTGCTCATTCCTCATCTTTATACACACATAGCCACCTAATTATTTTCAGGCTCCCATTAACTTTATCTGAACCAGCATAATTCCTTCTAATGGGGCTCCCAGTTTCTGCCTTTCCCCTCTCTAATTTGTCCTCCACATAGCTACCAAATTAATAATCCTAAATCTGATCATGAGTGGTGTAGGAAATAGTGGTTAGAGGGTCAAATTCTGCAAAGAGAAGCCTGTAATGCAACTGATTGTATGATGCTGAGTAAGTAATTTAACTTCTGCATCCTAAGTAACACTCTATGAGTATACATTAGAGGGTTGGTGCTAGTAACTGGTAGAAAGAATTTCCTCATTAGGCATTCCTTACACCAAGGAAATCCTAGGTTCAGTCTGGAGGAAAAAACAATTGACCATGTCTCTCCTTTACTCATAAATCTTTGGTGGCTCTCCATTGTTTCTAGGATAAAATACAAATGACTCAACCATTTAAAAACCCTCCCCAAACTGGCTCCCATCCAATAGTGTAGACTTCTTTCATAAGGTGCCTCTTCATGCCCTCCACAACACTGCTAAACCAAGTTACTGGCTTTTCCGAGATTTGACATCAGATGTTAAGATTTTATTTCCTCCTCATCTTGCACTCTTAGCTTCTTTCAAAGCCCAGCTCAGGTTTGACATCCTACATGAAACTATTTTTGATTCACCTAGTTCAGTGGTTCTCAACCTTCCTAGTGCTGCGACCCTTTAGCACTTGTATGTGGGCATATTTGCATGTGGGTGGACCTGCCTGCAGATGGATAGATGAGGTTCTTAAGACCATTGGAAATATGTGTTTTCCGATGGATTGAGGCTCCCCTGTGAAAGGGTCGTTCGACCCCAAAGGGATCGCGACCCACAGGTTGAGAACCACTGACCTAGTTGTTTATGTTCTCTCCCTCATGAAATTACATCATACTTCCTTATCTGTGTTCTTATAGTCCCCACCCTCAGATAGCTACATTTCCAACAAATGATTCAGTTCAATTGACCTGTCCTATCACTAGACCTGATGTGTTCTTTAGGGATTAGTAAAGTACATGCCATCTGTATCTGCTAAAGTAATCAGAACATAGGATCCTCAGAGAACCAACAGAAAACCATCCTATCTAGCATGAGAGAGAGAGAGAGAGAGAGAGAGAGAGAGAGAGAGAGAGAGAGAGAGAGAGAGAGAGAGAGGGATTCTAAAAAGATATTGGGCTCCTGAAATTAAAGGGTGACTGTATATTTTAGTATTTTATTAGCTGTTATAATTAGGTGACTAATTAAAAGGGTAGGTTATAATTCAGTGCAAATTTCCCCCAGTAAGAAAAAACAGTGGGGGGCTAGAGAGTAGGAGCTGCCCTGGTACATCTCAACTTTTTTTTGTAATCCAATTTGTTCCAAGAGTTAGTTCCACTATTTCTCTGGGGCCACTATATCATAATTTAATCATTTTGACTTACCAGGGAGGCTGAGTAGTAAGTCTACATTCTCCTTTTATCAGTTTTCTCTCATTTTCTCTATTCCCTTGAAACATGCCCAACCATTCTTTGTTAGCTCTATCTTGCAAATGTTGCCAGGAAGCAAACATTGACAATGAAGCCAAAATCAGATTATGTTGCCTTTGCTAAATAGCTTTATGTCCCTCCTTGTCTTTAATTACAACAGCATTCTCAACTTGCACCCACTGGGAAGCATAGAATTGAAATGAATCAGAAAACGTCAACTAATGCATTGTTTGGTTCCTAAATAAATTATATTTAAATCATCCTAGAGATATTCCTAGTAGCATGACCAAAATATCATAATCTTGAGATTCAGAATACATAATGCCAAGAAAACAGTTGATTTCATTAAAAACTTAGGCAAAAAAGCTATCCAGTGCCTTTTGAAATGCCAAGTGGCGATCACTAGGAGACCCTAAGGGTTCATCAAGTGTGGGCCATGCCAGGCTGGACTTATTTCCTTTTTGGACAGTTACTAGAGTCTCAGATCAGGGAATTACTTCTTCTGTAGTATGCTTAGATTTCTGCAAAGCAGCTAAATGATCAAGTGGAGAGAACACTTAACCTAGAGTCAGAAAGACTGAATTCACTTCTCAAATTCAAATCTAGCCAGGGATACTTACTAGCTGTGTGTACCTGGGTAAGTCATTTAACCTATGTTTGACTCATTTTTTCTCCTATGTAAATGGATGTAATAATATCACCTCTCTCCCAGGGCTGTTGTTACTATGAGATACCTGCAAACTGCTTTACTAAGCTTAAAAGGCTACATAAACATTGATTGCAGTGCTGGTTGTTATTAATGTTACTTTTACTCAAAAGGTCTCGTGACATCTTTGGTTGCATTTACTTAGCATTTTCTAGTCTCAGATAACAGTCAGTAAGTCAGAGCAGGAAGGGACCTCAAAGAACCATCTAGTACAGATGATGATACTTAGCTCAGAACAGATAAAATGATAAGCTTAAAATCCTAAAGGCAGTGGATAGGGATTGGGATACAAGCATTTTGACACAATTCAGTCCAGTGAAGTTCAGCTGAGTTATTCACTCAGGAAGAACCAAGAGGGTGAAGAGAACTTATAGACAATGATGCACATTTGGATAGGGGACAGCCAGAGCCAATCTATGAACTCTTATTTACTGGGGTGTGGCTGGATAATAACTTGGACCCAGAATTGAATAGGAGGAAGAGGAGGACAGCTGACCGTTAGCATACTATTTCATGCTTTTAATGACCCTAAGTTTCCCACACAAAAAAGGTCACCTTTTTGCCAAGTGGCTTCTTCCTATGATGGCATGAGTCATGGAACATCACATTCTCTAGACAATTAAAGTTGATGGTCACTCAGAAGACAAAGTAAAGCCACAATACATTACCAACATAAAATGGTACAGGAATACAGATGTAGGGGAAGTCAGTAGAATGAGAAGCATGACCAGAGAGGACACGGTCTTATCCCATAGCAAGGATGAGGGATAACCATTGGAGAGCTTGTTGCTATATCCGTGTCGTATTAAGAGAAAGAGAAGTAAGCCCTTATTAAATTCCAAGAGTTCTTGTGCTAGATTCAATGGGAAACCATGGATGAATCTCACAAGAGGAAAAGCCATAGTTGGGCTACATACCACTATTAGTGAGATGAGAGTGACATCAGAGTATCAAGGAGACAAAACCCTTTTGTTGTTGCTGCTTTTGTTTTAATCTACCAGTTAATTCTGAAGTCTGCCAGACAATGCTGGTTTTATTTCTGGTGAACTTGTGTGATAAAGAGTGAGTTCAGTTTAATCAAACTCTTGTTTTATTTGAAAATCCTAAATTGGCCTGTGGGAAATTGATTTATCTTATGGTAATGAGCAGTGATCCTAATACATATATTTCCTTTATTGGTCTTTTCCATCAATTTATAGAATTCTTACTTATTGAATCTTCAGGCAGCTAGGTGAATAGAGCACCCGGGCCTGGAGTTAGTCAGGAAGACCTGAGTTTGAGTCTAGTGTGAGACACTAGCTGTATGATCCTAAGCATTTGACCACTGGCTCCCTCAGTTTCCTCAACTGTAAATAAAAGCACCTACTTCTCAGGGTTGTTGTAAGGATTAAATAAGAAAATATTTCAGGGTGACTTGGTGGCGGCATGAATAGAGAACTGGTCCTGGAGTCAGGAGGACCTGAGTTCAAATTCAGCCTCAGACACTTAACCTAGCACTAGCTGTGTGACCTTGGGCAAGTCACTTAACCACAATTGCTCTGCCTTCCTCCCTCCAAAAAAAAGAAAATACTTGTTTATTTGTATATTATTATTATTGCTTTCCCTTCCTCCTTAAATTATCATGCATATACTTATTTGCTTAGATTTCACAAGCCATTCCTCAAAATCCCATGAATGTGGCCCATTCTCTCTACTCATATAGCCACCAACCACACTGAGGTCCTCTCTTTATCTCTCACTTGGACTACTGGAAAGGCCTCCCCAATTGGTCTCTTCTGCCTCAAATCTCTATGCTCTCCAATATGTTCTCCTCACAGTGGCCAAAGTATAGACAATAGGGTGGCTGATGCAGTCCCCAAAATGGAAGAGCCTGAGGAGCCTGATTTCAGAAAGGTGAGACATGTACCAGAAGGGCTCTCTGCTCACCAATTTGGAGTAGATATGTACATTCTGCATCTTGTTCTTGTTGACCAACTCACAATAAGAGAAGTTATTCATTTGCTATATGGCTAGAACTGGGGTGAATTCAAAAGTCACTGGTTGGCCATGGCCAATTTCTTAGTCTCCGGCTCTTCCCAGACCATTGGGCAGTGGACAAGCAAGAACCAAACTCTTGGTAGGAAGGGAATACTGTAACCTTAATCCTTTATCTCTCCACTAAGGCTGCCGTATGAATCGGGGAGCATTTGATGCTGTATGATCTGAGGTCTTGCTGTTCTTTTGATATGTATTGTTTATTCTTTATTGTTTTTAGGAGAAAGAGACTAGAAATAGATGCAAGTTTGTGTGTCAAAAGCCAGAATGGTGAACTGGCAGATGTCTGGGAACAAGAGATCTGATGGAAGCCTGATGGGGAGGAGAGAAATATCAAGCAACACACTTAACTTAGGCCAGCAGTACCCAAGATGCAGATTTATTCACCTATTGACATGATGCCTGGCACATCTTAAATAGATGAATCAATTCTTCTTAACCAAATTGAAGTGAATCCAATGGAAGGAAAGCCATATAGAAACTTCATCGAGTCTATTCTGCCCGGAGACTGAGTGGTACAGGGGAGAATGTGTTCACAGGTGATGAAGAGAAATGTTTGCTATTTCTCTGCTTGTGATATCTTTGGATTAAAGCTAGTTGATGTTAATTGGTTATATGGAACCGAGGCACTAATTACTGAAGATGAGTGGGGGCAAGGAGAAGGAACCCCCTGGAATGGGGGCCAGAGCTGATAGCATAGGAGAAAGAGAGGATAACCCATCATAGGCATCCTTAGATCCCTGAATAGCACCTCCAACCAGTCTCATTCTGGAAGGTCAAGCATCATCTATTGCACCGAGTAGAGCCTTTCCCTCCATGAGGAGCTAGGATCACATGTAAATTCCTCTCACTTGGCCTTTCACAACTTAGCCCCAACCTATCTTTCCAGACTCATTGTGCATTCCTTCTCTTTCTACGTTCATCTAGTCAAAGTGGCCTTTTTGCTATTCCTCACACCTGATACCCCATCTCCCATCTCTGAGCCAAGGCACTGGCCATCTCCCATGTCTGAAATATACTCCCTCTTACTCAAAGAATTCCTTACCTCCTTCCAGATGAAGAAGATTGATTTCCCTGCTTAATTCTGGTCTTTTGGAACTCCTCATTCCATTGAAGGCTTGGCTCAAACACTGCATTCTATACAAAGCCTTCCTTGGTATTCCCAAATCCTAATGCCTTTTCTCCCTAACCACCTTGGATTTATTCTGATTGTTTCTCTTTACATACTTAGAGATGCTAGAAACCCTCATAGAATGAGAGCAGGGATTATTTCATGCTTTTGCCTTTGTATCCCCAAGTGCCAAACACAATGTCTTGTACATAGGAGGTGCTTAATAAATGCTTTTGACTGACTGACTGATAGCAATTCCCCCAAAAGAACGTAAGCCCCATTGAGGGAAAGGGCTGGTTTTCCTGTTGACTTTGTGTTCCAGGTGCCTGGAATGCAGTTCCAATGGCTTCATAAACATTTTATTGAAATTCTTCCTTTTGGAAAATCTTTAAAAGCCTGCCCAACTCCCCACTGCAGGAAGGGGGGGGGGTAGGGAAGGAGGGAACTTGGATTTCATGGAATCTTCCTCATAGGTCACATAGTAGCTGCAACCACAAACTTACCATTTGCATCCCTCAGCCAGAACCATTCCTCTGTAGAATGGGTTAGCTGGGTCTGAAGTCCAATAACTGATCCTGACACATAATAGATTGGTTCCAGCTGTTAAAGCCAAACCATTCAGATAAGCAGGCAAAAGGATTCTCAGCTATAATTTCCTTGTGGGGATTAAATGTCAGAGTCTTAAATGGAGCTCAAGAAACTTTTCTGTGTCTGTCCTCTCCTTAGTATAATTTGGGTTCATGAACTCATAATTAGAACAAGAATGGACCTTAGAAGCCACTGAATTCAGCTCCCTCGTTTCAGATAAGGAGACTGAGGTCCAGAGGGTAAGTAAGCCTGCATTGCTTCACACCTTGTCAATACTTCAAAATCCTTGGGATTTTGCCAGAAGGGCCAAAAGCCTGTGCTACAGCTGACCCAAGTTACGGGAATCCAAGGTCTAGTCTGAGTTGTCAGAGGCTCATGTTCATTCCATTCCGGAAGCATTTATTGAGGTCCTGCCATGTACCAGACATTATGCTAGGTATACAAAGACAAAAACAAGCATCTTGGCTGTCAACTAGGAAGCATCAGAGGTGGGGATTCTGACCCAATATTCCAGACTCCATGTGCGCTGCTTTGGCCACTACGTCACCTCACTTCTCCATTCTCCAACCCTCAGTGATAATAAATGGTATTTCAATTCTGCCTAATGACAGCCTGTGGCACCATCACCATCACTAGCATTTATAAAGCTCCTACTGTGTGCTAGGATCTCTGCTAAGCACTTCACACATATCCTATTTGATTCTCACAACAACCCTGGAGGGGTAAGTGCAAATATTTCCATTTTACAGCTAAGGACGCTGAGACAGACTGAGGGTGAACGCCACACAGCCAGTGGCAGGCAGAGCTGGCACAATTTTAGCCATTGAATGAACATCATGTGAGGGGTGAAGGAACAGGGTTGTCAATATTCTGGATGTCTTCAGAGGAAAGTGCCATGGGACACTCAGTACACTTTGTCATGGAGAGGCAAAGGGATGTGGACTGTGAAATTGTTCTTTTCACGGGGAAAAGTTCAGAGCTGGGCAGCTTCTTTTATTGTTAGGACTTTCTGATATGCCTCCAGTCCTCTTTTGTTTTAAACATAAGGTATATTGTTTGTTGTAGGGTTTTTCTCTCTTTAGTTGCCTGTTAAAGAGATTTTTTCAGAGGAATGATTGCTGTCCAAGGCTACAGGGGAACGTGTTTCTGGAAGCTGGCTGAAAAGCACACATTAACTCTCTCCATGGGGCTGAGGGTTTGGGCTTCTTGACAGACAGATGCAGGAGGCCTGGCTCTGGGGCCCATGTTCTTTGGTTGAGAGCCTTCATGGAAGACACTGTGTGTTATGTGCCAAGAGGTGAGTGATTTCTCTAAAGCTGAAACCTATGCACTCCTCCAACCAACTACATCGGCTGGCCAGGGCAAAAGGGGGAGATGGGTCTTATTTAGTTGGATCCTAGAATTTGACGCCATCCACCAAAGTATTCAACAAATTCCTCTTAAATGTCAACCACCACGCTAGGCCCTCAGAGAGCTTACATCTAAGGAGAGGAGCCAATCTAAAGCAATTTGGCAGGGGATGTGTCTCAAACAACTGAGGGAGGTGGAGGCTGCTCAGTGTGGCTTTGTAAAGAAAACAGCCCTTGGACTGAGCTTTGGACAGAAATGGGGCTTCAAGGGACAATTAAGAATGGATGATTCTAATCAATCAGTATTTCCTTAGAAAAGGCTTATAGTCTTGAGCTTAAGAATCACTGGAGAGACACAATACGCATGTGAGTTTATATAAACCATGTACAGTTTTAACACATGGTAATTTTTTTTGGGAGGGGAGCGGCGTTCAGGAAAGACCCTGCTTCCTCTAGAGGTGGTATCTGAATTTAGCTTTCAAGGAAAATAGGGATTCTAAGAGGTGGTAAAGGGATACAGGCAGGAGACGGCAAGTCATGTACATCATGTATGGCTAGAATGTAGAATACATGAGGAGGAATAATGTAAAATAACTCTGTGAAGACACTGGAGCCAACCATGAAGCCCTTTTATAGGCCAAGGGGAGGAATAGGCATTTTATCTCTTACAAATGGCATGTCAGAATGGAAGGAACATTAAAAATGGACTCACAAATTTGAATTCAAATTCTGATTCTTGGACAAGACCCACAGCTCTTCTGGGCCTTAGCTTCCTCATGTGTAAAAAGAGGAGTTTAGATTACTGACTTTTCTAAAGTTCTTTGCAGCTCAAGACCTACGTTCCTACAATCAATAGGGAGAGAGCCAGTTTAACCCCATCTTTCTTAACAGAAGAGGAAACTGATCCCCAAGTGAACAGAAGTAACGTGGCTAAGGTCACACAGGTATGAGAGAGATTACCTTGGATATGACCATAAAAAGCCTTCCTACAATCCAGACTCTGTTTTCAATACATTCTGTCTGGACTCTACAGAGTCATTCTCCCCATTGACCAGTGATTGACTTACTGCTTTCCAGAGTACTTTGAATGCCTTGAAACACTCCCAGCTCTCTAAGATAAAAAATAAAATGCCCTAAATTGATTTTGTCTGTTTCAATAGGAAGAGAGATATATTTAATCCAGAAAGTGCTGAATCTGAATTAGGACAAATATTATTAATTTCACACTTACGATGTACTTTTAAATGACTGCCGTGTCATTTATAACATCTATTCATTTTTTTTCTCTTTTCAGCTACTTGGTAAAAATCCATCAGTGTCTTATTTTTTTTCTTTCTATTTTATAGATGAGACACCCTTTAATAAGTGATCTATTTCTTTCCTGTGCATATTGGCTAATGGGTAAATGATTAATTTATGTCTACCCAAACCTCCTCCTGCACTGTATTTATTTTAGTGTGGGATGGTATTTATTTTACCAGCACAGCATTACTGTATCCAATTACGTGTGTAGCTTTTAAAGGCAGTAAGCCAGACACCAACAGTTAATGTGGCATTAAGTCAGAGGGGCTACACACCTGCTCAATTCTGAGTGATGGCCCCGAAATCAATAGCCCATTGTGCACATGTATGTCAGGTCAGGTCCCACTTTAATGGTCCCACAGTGGGTCAGGTCTTCTCTCTAATGGTCCCAGAGGGGTTAAGCAATGCTTTGCACCTAGCAGGCCATGAATAAATATTTGTGGAACTGAATTAAGCTAGAATGCAGAGATTCAGGAGCTGAATTACCATTGGTCTTTTCCTCTTTTACACTATTAATGTAGAAAACCACATTTGGCAAGGAGAGAAGAAATGGAGTTGTTGATATATTTCTATCTATGGGATAAGAGACAAAGAAACAAGGAATCTTGGAGATCATCTGGTCCAATCCTCTTGCTGTATCAACCAATGAGGAAACTGAGCCCCAGAGAGGTGATTAATTGTTTAAGATGGCCTAGGCAATAAGAATGGGAGCAGGGCTTCAAAGCCAGATTCTCTGAGTCTAGGGCCATCCCGGGCCATCTCCAGTCATCAAGATGACTATCTGGCCAGTAGACCCAGCTGGCTCTGGAGGAGGAAGTGAGGCTGGTGGCTTCGCACAGCCCTCCCTCACTCACATCAAAGCCAACTGTGAGTTGTGTCATCATCACCCTGATGTCAGGGTCCTCTTCAAAAGCAAAGGACAAACACAAACTTTCCACTAACTAGAGGCAGCTGGACGGCCTGAGTTCCAATCTGACTATAAACGCTTACTGTCTTTGTAACTCTGGTCAAATCATTCTCTTTGTCCCATTTTTTCAACTGTAAGATGAGGGACTATTACAGCACTATTACAGCAAGAGCTGCAGGGAGGGCCCAGTGAGATCACATCTGTGATAAGTGCTTATCACACAGTCCCTGACACATAGTAGGCCCTATGTAAATGTTTTTTCTTTTCCTTCCTTCCTAGTCAAGGCCTCCTTTTCTTTCTGAATTGGTGCGGCCTAAATCCTTTTTTTTTAAGTTCTAAAAACTTCATTGTTGCCTTTTTATTTGGCATTATAGCTATTTCTAAATATTTTCTACCCTACAATCAGACCAAACAAACAACTGAACAAAGCCACCCGTCTCATGACAGTTGAGTGTCTCTCCACACCCAGAGTCATCCGCTTTTCCAACAAAAGGCAAATCTCTTCAGTCTTTGTCTCAAGCAAGTAGATTGCTCATTATCATGATGCAACATTGAACTTCATTTTAACATCCTTTTCATTTCTGTCACTGTAGTGATGCACATTTATTTTTTGGTGTGATATTGCTGACTTTTATCCCCTTCAGTTTGTGCACATTTTCCAGCTTTTCTTTGAATTCCTTATACCCATCAGTTCTTATGTCCTAATAATATTCCATTTCAATCACAGGCTGCAGTTAGTTAATTCTTGCCTTAACCAATGGACACCCACTTTGCTTCTCATTCCGTGAGAATTTGGTATCAATCTTCGATGAGATCTCAGCTCTCAAAGTTACTGGTTGTGTGAACTTAAATAAATTACTTCCTATCTCTGGTTCTCAGATTTCTCATCTGCAAAATGAGAGGATTGGTCTAGCAACCTGATCTCTGGGATCTCTTTAAATCAATGAGCTTGGGGAAAATGATGCTATCACTTTTTCAATAAATAAGAGAGCATTTCACTTTTAAATTTTCTAAATTTCCCAGGTCTTTCTTTTCTTTAAGCAAGGATTTGTTTTGGCTGTTTGTTAGTTCAGTCACACTCACACTCACACACACACACACACACACACACACACACACCCTCTCATACACAAACACACACCATGGGACAAGAAGGGGGAAATTCTTTCAATGAGAAAATTCATTAGAATGGCAAGGAATCTTAATGACAACCAGAATTTCAGGGAAAGAATTGCTGGAAATTTTTCTTTGTTGTTCCCTCTCTTCTCTCCTCCCCCCCCACCTCCAACACTTTCCCCATCAAATCTCTTGGTGCTTCAAATGAGCCAGAAGTAAGAACCAAGCCACAACTAGGATACGGTGATCAGGGCTTTGCCCCAGGGTACATGATTTAGAGAATTTAGAGATAGCATTTATAATCCTTCAGAGAATAGAAATAGAGCTTAAGTTCTGGGTTTTGGCTTCATCTGTGTAAGGAGCTCAGGGCAAGCTGTCACTTTTTTTGCAGCAGCAGCTTTGAGAGTTTCTAGGACACTGGGAGATTATGTGACTTATTCAGAGTCACATAGTCAGATAGAGCTGGTATGTAGCAGAGGCAGGACTGGAACCCAGGTCTTTCTGCCTCTAAGATAGCTATTTCTCCACTCTGCCAAACTACCTTTTGGTATCTAGTTAGCAAGAACAACTAGGTAAAATAGAAAGTTTCTAGCAGGAGGGTCAGATTACTATCCTTCCTGGACCCATACCATTACTTCCTCTATGTGAGCCTCATGCCCATGTCCTGGGGTCTGTGTCTCCCTCCCTCACCTGGTTCCATTGATGGTAGCCCTTCAAGCCTCTAGCCCTAAACATGGTACTTATTCTGGAAGCTCACAATGGCTCCTAAACATTCATTTCTCCTCACATAGCACCTTAAGGTCTAAGGATCTTCAATGGCTTTCTAAGGACTGGCTATCTTTCCAAGAACTGACTCAGCCAATTCTCCTTTGACATCATTCAATGACTCAAATCCTGTGACTCAGAATGAGGCCAAACCTGGTACAAAACAATTACTTGTGCTGTTCAAAAGGTCAAGACTTTAAGCCTCTAGATTCTTTTTAAAAATTAATTTTTTAAAAAAAGAATTCTTTTTTTAAATTAGCTAAAAATAAATTCCTTTTTTTTCCTTTTACACATATTTCTAATTAATTAGAATTCTTTGTTTAGAAATACTAAACCACTTAATTTACACAAGGAGACCAAGCTATAAAAATGCAAACAGACAGTGGAAGACATTCAGAGCCCTAATTTCCCATGCAGATCTTACTGGTAAAGTCTAAATATTGGCCTGGAGATTGTCAAAACCAAATGACACAAAACATGCTTAGTGTAGGGTAGACTTTACCCTTTCAAGAATCGAGGAATGGTCTCTGCTTAAATTAAAATGCTTCATTGAGCACAAAAAATGTCATCTGGGTTTGTAGCTCTGATATGAATTTAATGAAAATACTTTTCTTCTTAAAAGCTAGTCAGAACTATGAAATACACAAAACCCATTATAGGAAAACAGCAGGTGAAGTAGTCTTGGAGGCCATTCTAGTGTGGTGAGGATGCCACTGTAATCTGGCATTTTGGAAAGGTGAAAAGTGGGGAGTATGGGACCTAGATGGCATGAACTTCATCCTTAGCTGCATCAGGAGAGACAGCGTCCAAGAATAAGGAAGTGGAACTTTGTGATCCTGGTCCCTGCTGTGTATGTAACATTTGAGGAAGGACTTTGGCTAAGTTGGAAAATGATCCCCAGAAGATGACCAAGATGGTGATGGACCTCACGTTCATGCCACAGGAAAACTGGAAGGAAAGGTCTTGTACATAGTAGGTGGGTGTTTAATTGAAATGTATTGAATTAGGAATGATTGATTGGGATGCTTAACTTGGAAAAATGAAACTTCAGATGGGACACTGACTTCCAGATTTTGAAGGGTTACTGTCATCATCATCATAATCAATTGATAAACATTTGTTAAGTATCTATTATGTGCCAGGCACTGTGCTAAGCCCTAGGGATACAAAAAGAGGCAAAAGACAGTCCCTGATCTCAATGAGTTTATCTTAATAGAATTGGGGCACACCAAGCAAACAAATATGTACAAACAAGCTACATATAGGATAGAGAGGGAATTTTTAATAGAGAGAAGGCATTAGAATTAAGAGGGATTGGGGGGATGACTTCCTGAAGATGAGATTTTAGTTGAGACTTAAAGAAAACCAAGGAGGTCCATAGGCAGAGCAAAGGAGGGAAAGTGTTTTAGGTGTAGGGCACATCCAAAGCAAATGCCAAGAGCCAAGGCATGGAGCCATTGGCAAAACTTCAGTCTGCCACTCTATCCAGTGTGAATCTCATTATTAAGATCCACAGACAATACATGCAACTGACAAAGAGGCTTTGCTATCAGAAACAAACCAACCACACAAACATCCAACCTAACTTCCTACTACTTAGAACTGTTCCAAAGCAGAAGGAGCTGCTTTGAGGTCATGTGTTTCCTGTCATTAGGGGTCTTCAAACCAAGGCTCAACTTTAGTTGTTGGCATGGCTGCCTTACTTGGGCATGAGTTGGATTCTATCTCTTTAGACGCTTCTGACTCTCTTGTGAAGCTTTGACAATAAAGGAGCATGAATCTCCAAAAATGGAGGGCATTTCTCTTCATATTCTAGGGTCTTCAGAGTCAAGATAACGAATTAGTTCTAAGAAAGACCTTAGGTGGAGTCCTAGCTGGACCTCCGGTGTGCCCCTGCCTTCAAGATTTCAATCACATGAGTGGGGGAATGCAGTAAGCATTTTCACAAAGCCTACTATGTGCTAGGGACTCTAAGTGCTCTTTCCAAATATTATCTCATTGAAACACTGTCTCATTGCTGTTGTTACCCTTCATCCTTACACAGTTCACAGTCAGTTAAGACACAGTGTCTCATTTGAGATTCAAACACAAGTTGTGTGTGTATCACTGAGCTTCCTGAATTGCAGCCCCACCTTTGACCTATTGACCTCAGGTAAATCACTAAGCCTAGCTGGCTTTATTTTCCTCATCTGTGAAAAAAGGTGGCTGGACTCAACGATCTCGGAGGTTTCCTCAAGCACTAAATCTGTGATCCCATGGTCCCACAGAGATGTGGAAATTAAACAACTTGCCCAATGACACATAGCCTGGAGTCAACCCTCAGATCAGATTCTGAGTCTTATGGACCATAGGACTATTGATGTGGAGATGGGAGGGGCCTTAGAGATGACAGAAGCTGGAAGCTGAAAAGGACTTCATTGACTAACTAGGGCCACCCATCCTTGACGAAGGACCAACGGGCAATCAGTCAGTATGCATTTATTATGGGCCTCCTCTGCAACTGGGGGCAACAATGGGAAGGATGAAACCATTTCAATACTTGGGAAGCTTATGAACTAATGAGGAGACAAGGAGAGAGAGACATACACAGAGACAGATAGAGAAAGAGAGATGGAGACTGAGAGATAGACTGAGACAGAAAGGAGAGGTAGGGAGGTAAGAAGGGAGAAAGATACAGAGATGCTGAAATAGAGACAAAGAAAGAAATAAAGAGACACAAAGACACAGAGGGTATATGCACATATAGATATGTATGTATGTATATACATATAAGATAAATATGAAGAGAATACCAACAAATGGAAGGCCGTTTCGAGGGCATTAGCAGTGGGGGAAGAATCAGAACAGGATCCACACCAGAAGGCAGTACTTGAGCTGCGTCTTGAAGGAAGAAAGGGATTTTGAGTTAGAGGCAAGGAAGGTGAACTCCCACTCATGAGGATGGCCAAACATACAGAGCTGGGAAATGGAAGGCTGCATTTGAGAAAGAGAAATGCCTCCTTGGCTGGACTGCAGAGGGCAGGATGGCAGGTTATGTCCATCAAGGCCAGGAAAGGTAGGTTAAGGCCAGGTTATTTTGGGCTCCAAAAGCTAAAGAGGACATTTTCTATTTTGGCCTAGAGGAAATAGGAAGCCCCAGGGAATCTGGGCTTAAGGAAAACTGTTTTAGCAGCCATGTTTAGGAAGGACTGGAGGGTGGGAGATTTGGAGATGGAGATGGGTTAGGAGTCTGCCATAATAACCGAGATGAGAAGTGATAAGGACCAGAGCTCTGAGCTGAGGTTAGAGAGAAGGGAGGGGTCTGATGCCAGAGGAGCAGAACTGGGAACAGGAGCTGCAAGTGAGAGAAGGTCCCTCTGCCTTTGCCCACGGCCTCCA
>CM053598.1:18005073-18025595 GCA_028646575.1 Pseudocheirus occidentalis
TCTTGGAGACTTCCTCGGAATGCTGAGAAGTTGAGACTTGAAACTGAAGTAAGATGGAGTAATACCCAACTGTCTTCCACAACTATTCCAACAATAATCAATGAGGAGCACCAGAATGAGTAGCGACTGGGAAATTCAATGAAATACCAGTAGGTCATTTTCTTTCTGGTCAAGGTTACTACAGGGAGATGGCCAGAGACCTGTAAGCAATGGAAAGGACATCCAACCAGCAACACCCACAGCAACATTTTCTATCACATAGACTAGACTGAGTCCCGCAGCCATACACTGGAGAGCAAAAAGAGGCATGAAGCTATTGCTGTATCACTGTGTCCTCAGACATTGGTCTCCAATCCTTCCAATATAGCCTGAGGTTGGAACTTGCCATCTGAAGCTATTACCTGGGATCAAGAGTGCAATCAGAGGTGAGGCTTGCTACTTTGGATCCAGTACGGATGGTGGCTGAGGCATGTGGTTGCATATTGGAAAATTTAACACAGGGGGCAGCTAAAGTGCCGTGAATAAGCACTGGCCCTGAAGTCAGGAGGACCTGAGTTCAAATCTGATCTCAGACACTTGACACTTAACTAGCTGTGTGACCTCGGGCAAGTCACTTTACCCCAATTGCCTTGCCTTCCCCCTCCAAAAAAAAAAAAAAAGAAAATGGATCAAATCCTCAGCTTTGTTACTCTAAACCTAGAACAGGATTGTAGATTTAGACCATATGTAAGTTCTAGAGATTGCAATTGATTAAGCATGATATAGAGCATGAACCAAGCGGGAGTCTTTAGTTCTGTTGCTCTGAATCTGTAACAGCCTTCTGGTTGACTGGCAGAGATGGAAAACAATAGCTTTATACTAGAGCTCCAACCAGGGGTAAGTCTGCAATTGTTTCACTCAGACTCCATGCTGAGATTGGATGCCTGCAAAGCTCAGATCAAGAGGGTAGTGATTGGCCGACTCCCTAGATCAGACTGTTCTGGTTATACTGAAAGTTTTCAGCTTGCTGGCCTAAGTTCCCCCTGAGATTCTGATAGAACCTAGTGCTCAACAATCAAAGAAAGCAGCAGCAGGACCCTAAAAACACAGATCAACCCTGACATTTCCTCCAGAAATACACAGGGCCTAGATTTAACATCCCAATTTGGATAGGCTTGAAGAATGAATAAACACAAAAAAATCCACTTCCTTTAAAGAAATATTATAGAGTCAGGGAAACCTGAGATATCAACTCAGAAGAGAACAGCTCAATTACATCTACATGGAAAGCTTTAAAAAACAATGTTAACTAGATTCTTGGAAGAAATGAAGCAAAAGTATAAAACTGAAATAAATTATATGAGAACTCTAGAGCAAACGATTGGAAAATAAATGCAAGTTCTGGGAAAAATAATTGAAAAATAAATGAGAGCTCTAGAGGAAACGGAGGGAAGAAAAATGAAAAGCTTTGTACAAAAGGTACAAAGGTACAACCACCCCGAATAATGGCCCTGAAAATGGAAAAAACAAACAAACATAAGTTAATTATTAGTCAATGAGACAAGAAATATTTAAAGAAAACCAAGACTAAATAAATCAGAGAAAATAGAAGGTAGCTCATAAACCAAATAACAAAAACAAATGACCTTAAAAACAGGTCAAAGATAAAACAATCAGAAAATTACTGGAATACCTACAAGCCATGAACAAAATAAAAAAAAAAGAACCTGCATGCTGTATTTCCAACAAGTCATGAATAAAAACTGTCTAGATCTCTCAGAACCTCTTAGAGAACAAAAGGAAAATAGGAAGAATCCATCACTCACCTTCTAAAAGAAAGCCCAAATGAAAACTCCTAGTAACATCATAATCAAAATTCCATGCTTCTGTATTGATAAAAAAAATTCTGAAAGCAGCTAGAAATAAGAATCCAAATAGTGAAAAGCCACTGTGTGGATATCATAAGATTTGGTTTTGTTGTTTGTCCTTTGTTCAGTTTTGTCTGACTATTCGTCTTCCCATGGACTATAACACACCTGGCCCTTCTATTCCTTCCTGAAGTCTGTCCAAGCTCATGTTTGTATCCCTCATGACACTACCTATCCAACTCATCTTCTGCCATCTTATTATTTTGCCTTCAATCTTTCCCAACATCAGGATCTCTTCCAACGTGTCCTGTCTTCTCGTTATGTGGCCAAAATATTTACATTTCAGCTTCAGTATTTATCTTTCCACTAGGAAGTCTGAATTAATTTCTTTAAGTATTGACTGACTTGATTTCCTTACTGTCCAAGGGACTTTGAAAAGTCTTCTCCAGCTCTACCATTTGAAGTTACAGATTCTGCAGCTCTCAGCTTTCCTTATAGTCTAACTCCCACAACCATACATTACTAATGAAAAAAACCATAGCTTTGACTATACATCCCTGTGTGAGCAAGACGAAATCTCTGCTCTTTAGTTTGCTGTCCAGATTTGCCATAGCTTTCCTTTATCACCAAGGAGAAGAGATCATCTTGAGATACAATATTTCAGAAGGTAAAATATGTATTTTTGCAAATGAGAATTACTAAGAGAGGGGGTGGGGTGTCTCAATGATACTTCACCATAAGCTAAAAGACAGAGACATTGAATGGTAAAGGGGAAAGTCCTCAGACAGAAAACAGACATTTTCCCATCCTAGAAACAGGTAGATATGAGTACTGGAATTTCATATGAAGAGCATGGCAAGACAAATAATGTACCTTCAGGGCTCTGACTGCATTCACATCTTTGTTTCTAGTCACTCATTTATATAAGATTTTTAAAGGATTACAGAAAATGAAAAAGACTGGACTGAAATGAATCACCCAAAACAACACAGAGGGGTTTATGAAATGAAAGGGCTTTAAGCTGGAAAAGAAAGCCTTTTCTCACCTCCTGGTCAGACATAACAAATAATCTCTAAGCCTATGAGGGTGTCAAAGGGAAGAAGCTTCTGCTAATCCTAAACAGAGTCACTTCCCTAACTGAAAGAGCCAGCATAGTACCTCTAAGCCCAAACAGTAACTGCCCATTAAACAGTGAGCCCAGGAGACCAACGGATTATTCCATCAAGCAGAGATGTCATGTGTGGAGAAGAAAGAACACAACAGCTGAGCAACCAGCCTGGGCCAACCTGGCTGCAGCTGCTCATGCAGAGTGGCCTGCCAAATCCCATTCAGCATCAGCTGCCCTGCCCTGACTAGCAGCAGGAGAGCCTGGTGAAGGGCCAGCACAACCACTGTTTGACCCAACCCATCAGCAGATTGGTCCATTCAACTGAGGTAACACCTTGCAAGAAAAACATATCCAGTAGAAGACCCATGCCCTGAGAATGGCCACTCCAGTTGTACACTGGAGTAACTAAGGAATTTAATGAGAACTGTTTGAAGCAAAGAAGGGCATTGAATATCTATAGTTCCAGAGCTGCGAGAAGCCTTAGCCATGTGTGTCTTCTACATGTGTGCCTAACTTTTACTGTGCTTTAATCTTCTGCCCTTTCTGTTTCCTTTTTGGAGAGTGGGCGAGAGCGCCAACCTGGAAAATTCTTCATAACTGTTATACTGCTTGCTGTACTATTTGAGCAAAAGTCCTTGCTAAAGACCTGAGTCTGCTGGATGATTGTTAAAGGAAAGAACATTGGTAGGGGCTCATAAACTAGTGTTTAGTAGGACAGCTACCCACATAGTTAACTCTAGAACCGGGTGAGTAGTAACAGTCATCCCTTTGGGGACCCAACAGGTAAGTGGCAATGTGAGTTGTATGAGTAAGCCCAAAGAAGGTATTATATTTAGTACAATTAAGGATAACCCTATAGAGCAGTGGTTCTCAATCTTCTTGATGCCACGATCCTTTAATCCTTGTATGTGGACGTGTCTGTATGTGGGCGGACCCACCTGGAGACAGATAGAGGAGCCTGGTATCTCTGTTTCTAAGGGCATTGGAAAAATGTGTTTTCCGATGGTTTTAGGTGACCCCTGTGACAACCCCAAAGGGGTTGCGACCCACAGGTTGAGAACCACTTCTATAGAGGGAAAAAAGGAAATTCAATTAAATAGAAGACTTCTAAATATTGCTGATGAAAAGACTATATCTGAGTTGAAACTTTGCTCACACATAAGTCAAGAGAAATATGAAAAAGCAAATATGTTTGAGCAATTGGAAATAGGTTAATACAAGGAAAAAAATGTTGCTATTCCAATGGTGAAGAAGAAACAAATGTCTCTTTGCAACCAGAAGATCATTAAAGGTCATAGAAAGATATTATCTGGGAATGGCATGAGAATGGGTGTGTTATTTTCAGATGATCTTAAGAAAAGAAAGGGAAGAAGAAATGTAGTAGAAAGAAAAGTGGAAAGAAGGAGGGAAATTTACTATCTTTGCCTTTTTTCCACTGATGAGTTCTTTCCATGGGCCTTTATTTTGGGATGGGTCCAGGCTGCTCATGCTTCATTTCCCTTCAAATTTTGCTTCTGTCTCATTGGAATTTAACAACCACACCCTGATCTGGAGAACTTCTATCCCCAACTCCCACAATCTACTTTTGTCTCCCCTTTTATTTGCTATTTTTCCCCATTAGAATGTAAGCTCCTTGAGGGCAGGGAATATCTTTCTTTTTGCTTTGTATTTGCTTGTATCCCTAGTGTTTAGTACATTGCCTGTCACACAGGAGGTGCTTAATAAATGCTTGTTGCCTATTTGCTCCTCATCTCATGTAATCTGGGTATACAAATTCACAAAAAAGAAGGGGTGGGATTGGGCATCACTTGAACCTCACTCACATCTGAATAGATAAAAGGTAGAATACACACATATACCACCTTCCGCCTCACCACACACAATCTGATGTAGAGATTAAGTGACTTGCCCAAGGTTTCAAAGCCAGAATATGCCAGAGACTGAACTGGAACCTTGGTTTTGCTAACTCTGAGACCACTTCTGAAACCAGTATGCCAGTTTTCCTTGTCTCAAGAATTTCTTTGGCCAAAATACTTCAAAATCAAGTCACCAAAACTCTGCTAATGAATTTTTTTTTGCCTTCATCCAGCCTATGCCTGACAGTTGGCATACATTCCATCTCTAGTCCCAGAATGAATGTGTTCCCAGCAAGGAGGAGCCAATATGGTGGAGAGAAGCCAGAAAGTTACCCAAGCTCTCCTCAGTTTCCCTTGGAAACAACATTCAATCAAGCTTCAAAAAGAATTCTGGAGTGACAAAATCCACAAAAGATGTAGTAAAACAATTTTCTAGCCTAAGATAATTTAGAAGGACTTCAGGTTTCCATCTGTGTCACTTGGGTGAGAGGGGAACTCAGCCCAATGTGGGTAGTGTCTGGACAAGCTAGTTGGAGGCTCTTAGCCACAGCACAGATTAGGAACTTAGGCCCTGCAGCTCTGATTCAGCAGGCCAGCCATGGGGCCTCTAGATCCAACACAGCAAGCAAACTTCCAGTCCTGGAGCCCATGGCAAAACAGGTGTGACTAGGCCAGGTCACCTTAGTGCAGTGGAAAGTCACTAGTTTCAGAGTCCCCAGTACAGAAAGCCAGTGACCAGGCCCCTGGCCCCCAGTGCAAGAAGCTTGAGACAGTGCCCCTTGTATCTGAGGAGCAGAGGTCTACTTTTAAAAATGATTAAATAAAAGAAAAGAGCCCTGACCATAGAAAGTTAATATGGTGACAGGAAAGATCAAGACACACACTTAGAAGAGGACAACAATATTAAAATACCTACATGTGAAGCCTCAGAGGGGAATATAAATTGGTCTCAAACACAAAAAGTCCTCTTAGAAGAGTTCTAAAAGGATTTTAAAAATCAAGTAAGAAAGGTAGAAGAAAAAGAGGAAAAAGAAATGAGAGTTATGCAGGAGAATTATGAAAAAGAGAATCAACAGCCTGGAAAAGGAAGCAGAAATATTGATTCAAGAAAACAAAACCTTAAAAATGGAATTAGCCAAATGGAAAAGGAGGTAAAAGAACTAACAGAAGAAAGTAATTCCTTAAAATTCAAAAGTGGGCAAGTGGAAGGTAATGATTCTATGAGACATCAAGAATCAGTTAAACAAAATCTAAAGAATGAAAATATAGAAGAAGATGTAACATACCTTATTGGAAAAAAAATTAATTGACCTGAAAAATAGATCCAGGACAGATAATTTCATTAGTATTGGACTACCTTAAAGTCATGATCAAAAAAGATCCTGGACAGCATATTTCAAGAAATTATCAAGAAAAATTGCCCTTATATCCTAGAACCAGAGGGAAAATAGTCACTGAAAGAATCTACCAATCACTTCCTGAAAGAGATCCCAAAATGAAAATTCCAAGGAATATTGCATTCAGATTCCATAATTATCAGGTCAAGCAGAAAATACTGCAAATATCCAGAGAGAAAGAACTCAAGCAGTGTAGTCACAGTTGGAATAACACAAGATTTATCAGCTTCTTCATTAAAGTATTGAAAGATTTGGAATAAGACATTCTGGAAGGCAAAGGGTCTTGGATTACAACCAAGAATCAAAAACCCAGCAAAATTTAGTGCAATTTTCCAGAGTAAAAGATGACCATTCAATGAAATAAGGAATTTTCAAGCTTTCCTGATGAAAAGACCAGAGCTGAAGAAAAATTCTGATCTTCAAATAAAAGACTCAAGAGAAAAATAAAAAGATAAATGGGAAAGAAAAAAAAACACCATGGTATTCAGTAAGGTTAAAGTGTTTACATCCATACATGGGAAGATGATACTTATAACTCTTAAGAATTGTACTTCTATTAGGACAGTTAGGAGGAGTACACTTAGAGGGTATCTGTATAGGTTGACTTTGAGGTGATGATAAAATAAATTAAGGAGTGAAGAAAAAGATTGTACTGGGAGAAGAGGAAAGGGGGAGGCAGAATGCAATAAATTATACCAAATGAAGAGGCATAAAAGACCAAGTATAGTGGAGGGAGTGAAGGGAGGGGGTGAGCATTGTTTGAACCTTACACTCATTGGATTTGGCTCAAAGAAGGTAGAGAAGTCAGTTGGCTAAAGGAATCTATATTACCCTACAGTAGGAAGGGAAAGGGGAAAGAAAAGGCAATGGAGGCTTATAGAAGGGAGGGGAGATTGGGGGAGGTGGGAGTTAGAAGCAAAACATTGGTGAGGTGGTACAAGGTGAGAGGAGAGAGAAAATAACTAAAAGTAGGGGAAATAGGATGGAGTGAAATATACAGTTAGTAACCATAATTATGAATGAGAAGAACTTTCCCATTAAAAAAAAAGTCAATAGCAGAGTGGATTGAAAACCAGAATCCTACAATATGTTGTTCACAAGAAACACACCTGAAGCAGAGATTAACATAAAAAGAGTAAAGGTAAAAGGCTGGAGTAGAATATATTATGCTTCAGCTAAAGTAAAACCAAACCAAACCAAAACAACAAAACACCAGAGGTAACAATCCCGATTTCAAACAAAGCAAAGGCAAAAACAAATATAATTAAAAGAGACAAGGAAGGAAACCATATCTTGGTAAAAGTTACTATAGACAATGAAGGAGCATCAATACTAAACATACACATACCAAGTGGTATAGTATTCAAATTCTTAGAGAAGAAGTTAAGTAAATTATAGGAAGAAATAGACAGCAAAACTATATTAGGGGTAGACCTCAACCTCCTGTCTCAGAACTAGATAAGTCTAACCACAAAATAAACAAGAAAAAAAAGTTAAGGAGGTGAATAGAATTATAGAAAAGTTAGGTATGGAGAAAACTGAATAAGGATAGAAAGGAATATAACTTTTTCACACTCACACAAAAGCTGACCGTGTATTAGGGCATTAAAAAAAAATCACAATCAAACACAGAAAGGCAGGAATATTAAATACATCTTTCTCAGATAATGATGCAATAAAAATGACATGTAATAAAGGGCCATGGAAAGATAGATTAAAAATTAATTGGAAACCAAATAATCTAATCTTAAAGAATGAGTGGGTCAAACAAATCATAGAATAATTTCATCAAAGAGAATGACAATAATGATACAATACCAAAATTTATGGGATGCAGCCAAAGCAGTACTTAGGGGAAATTCTATATCTCTAAATACTTACATGAATAAAATAGAGAAAGAAACAGATCAATGAATTGGCATGCAATTGAACAAAAAGCTAGACAAAATAATATTAAAAATCACCAATTAAATACCAAATTAGAAATTCTGAAACTCAAATCGGGGGTTAATAAAATCAAAAGTAAGAAAACTATTGAACTAATAAATAAAACTAAGAGCTGGTTTTATGGGAAAAACAATAAAATAGATAAACCTTTGGTTAATTTGATTAAAAAGAGAAAGAAGAAAATGAAATTACCAGAATAAAAAATGAAAAGAGTGAATTCACCACCAACGAAGAGGAAATTAAACAATAATTAGGAGTTATTTTGCTTAATTGTTTGCCAATAAATCTGACAATATAAGTGAAATGGATGAATATTTACAAAGTAATATAAATGGCTCAGAATGACAGGAGAGTAAATGAAATATTTAAATAACACTATTTTAGAAAAAGAAATTGAATAAGCCATCAATGAACTCCCTAAAAACAGTCTCCAGGGCCAGATGGACTTACTTGTGAATTATATCAAGTATCTAAAGAAGAACTCATTCTGATACTATATAAGTTATTTGAAAAAAATAAGTTCTACCAAATTCCTTTAATGACACAAACATGATGCTGATACCTAAACCAGGAAAAGTCAAAATAGAGAAAGAAAATTATAAACCAATTTCCCTAATGAATATCAAAGCAAAAATTTTTAAATAGAACATTAGCAAAGAGATCATAACAATTTACCATGAGGCCAATACATTAATTCCAGGTGGGATTTATATCAGGAATGGTTGGTTTGATATTAGGAAAACTATTAGCATAATTGACCATATCAATAAAAAACAAAAGAAAACATATAATCATCTCAGAAGATGAAGAAAAAGCTTTTGAGGGGTAGAACCAAGATGGGGAGTAAAAGCAGGAACTTGCTTGAGCTCCTGCTCCAACCACTTCTAATACCTGTAAAAAAAAGACTCTAAATAAATTTTAGGGATCCAGAACCCAAAAAGTGACAGAGAGGAACAAATCTGTCACTAAAGGAAGCCTGGCAGGCTGACAGGAAGGATCTATCACACCAAGCTAGGAGAAGAGCTCAGTCCTGCCTGAGTTGCCCTAGCCCAGACTAATGGCCCAGACCCACCAGTGTGGACTTCAGGAGAGTGAATCACTGGTAGTTGTGGTGGTTTCCAGACTATACAACACATAAATGCCAAAGAGAAAGTATAAGGTCAGTAGGGAAATCTGTTGGAACTGGGTGAGAGAAGAGAGCAGTCTGAACCTTACCCACCTGGGTGGCAGATGTGGTGGTGTGTGGCAGCTGCAGCTGCTGCCCCATGGTTGCCTCTGGAGCTCCTGGCCTACAGACTGTAGGCAGATTAAGTGACCATACAGAGGGTAATTGTTCCTGGTTAGATATGCTTGGATCTGGGTCACAGTCTTGGTTGGCTGTTCTGGGGTGAGGAGTGCTAGCATGTCAGATATTGTGGTGTCTGTAGAGAAGGCATACTCCTCATAGCTCTGACAACAGTGGAAAAAACCCCAGATATTTGGGACACAGAACTCTCCACTTTGGAAGCAGAGTTCTACCATGGAAAAGAGCTAAAAAGTCAAGCAATTGGCTGGCAAAATGAGCAAACAAAGAAAATACAATCAGACTATAGAATCTTTTGGGGAGAACAAAGAGGATTAAAATATAGAATTAGAAGAAGACAACAAAGTCAAAATTCCTTCAGGAAAAATATGAACTGGCTACAGGCCATGTAGAGGCTCAACAAGGATTCTGAAAAGAAAGTAAGAGAAATGGAGGAAAAATTGGGAAGTGAAATGAGAATTATGCAAGAAAATCATGAAAAGAGAATCAACAGCCTGCTAAAGGAGACCCCCCCAAAATACTGAAGAAAACAACACCTTCAAAATAGGCTAACTCAAATGGCAAAAGAAACCCAAAAAGCCAATGAGAAGAATGCCTTAAATAGACAAATTGCCAAGATGGAAAAGGAATTTCAAAAACTCACTGAAGAGAATAATTCCTTCAAAATTGGATGGGAACAAATGGAAGCTAATGACTTTATGATAAATCAAGATACTCTAAAACAGATCCAAACAAATGAAAAAAAATAGAAGGCAATGTGAAATATCTCATTGGGAAAACCACTGACCTGGAAAATAGACCCAGGAGAGATAATTTAAAAATTATTGGACTACCTCAAAGCCATGATCACAAAAAGAGCCTAGAAATCATCCTTCAAGAAATTATCAAGGAATTGCCCTGATATTCTAGAACCAGAGGGCAAAACATAAATGGAAAGAATTCACTGATTGCCCCTTGAAAAAGATCCCGAAAAGAAAACTCCTGGAAAAAGCTTCTGACAAAATACAGCACCCATTCTTATTAAAAACACTAGGGAGTATAGGAATAAATGGAGCTTTAATTAAAATGATAAGCAGCATCTATCTAAAACCACAAGCAAGCATTATCTATAATGGGGATAAGCTAGAAGCCTTCCCCACAAGATCAGGGCTAAAATAAGGATGCCCATTATCACTATGGTTATTCAATATTATACTAGAAATTCTAGCTTTAGCAATAAGAGAATGAAAAGGAATCAAAGGATTTAGAGTAGGCAACGAGGAAACAAAAGTATAACTTTGCAGGTAATATGATGGTATATTTAGAGAATCCTAGAGAATCAACTGAAAAAAACTACTTGAAATAATTTAAAAATTTTAGCAAAGTTACAGGATATAAAATAAACCCATGCAAATAATCATCATTTCTTTTTATTACCAACAAATCTCTGGAAGAAGAGATACAAAGAGAAATTCTGTTTAAGATAACTTTAGGTAATATGAAATATTTGGGAATCTACTTATCAAGACAAACCCAGGAACTATATGAACACAATTACAAAACAATTTTCACAAAAAGGTCTAAAAAACTGAAAAAAAATCAATTGTGCGTGGGTCAACTGTGTTAATATAATAGGAAATGACAATTCTACCTAAATTAACTTCTTTATTCAGTGCCATAGAAAGCTACCAAAATATTTATAGACCTAGAAAAAAATAATAAGATGTATCTTGCAGAACAAAAGGTCAAGAATATTAAGGGAAATGATGAAAAAAGTGAAAAGGAAGATAGCCTAGCCATACCAGATCAAACAACAAAGCAATAATCATCAAAACTATTTGGTACTAGCTAAGAAATGGAGTGGTAGATCACTGGAATAGATTAAAAAGCACAAGACACAGCAGCAAATGATTATAGTAATCTATTGTTTGATCAACCCAAAGACTCCAGCTTTTAGGATACGAGCTCATATGTGAGCAAAAATTGCTGGGAAAACTGGAAAAATATGGCAGAAACTAGGCAAAGACCAATGTCTCTCATTGTATACCAAGATAAGGTCAAAATGGGTGCATGATTTAGACATAAAGAGTGATACTTAAGCAAATTAAAAGAGCAAGGAATAGTTTACCTGTTAGATCCATGGAAAAGGTAATAATTTATGATCAAACAAGAGATAGAGAATGTTATAAAATGCAAAATGGGCAATTTTGATTACATTAAATTACACAAACAGAGCCAATGCAATCAAAATTAGAAGGAAATCAGAATGTTGGTAAACAATTTTTATAGCAAGTGTTTCCAATAAAGTCCTCATTTTTCAAATATACAGAGAACTGAGTCAAATTTATAAGAATACAATTCATTCCCCACCTGATAAATGATCAGAGAAGATGAACAGGAAATTTTCAGATGAGAAAATTCAAGTTATCTGTAGTCATATGGAAAAAAATCTCTAAATCACTATTGATTAGATAACTGCAAATCAAAGCAACTCTGAGGAACCACTTTATACCTATCAGAGTAGCTAATATGACAGAAAAGGAAAATGATAATTGTTGGAGATGTGGGAAAATTGGAACACTAATGCATTGTTGGTAGAGTTAAGTGATCCAACAATTCTGGAGAGTAATTTGGAGCTTTGCCCAAAGGGCTATAAAACTGCATACCCTTTGATCCAACAATACCACTGCTAGGTCTGCATCCCAAAGAGATCATCACAAAGAGAAAAGGACCTACAGGTATAAAACTATTAATAGCAGCTCTTTTTATGGTTGCAAAGAACTGTAAATTTAGGGGATGCCAATCAAATGAAGGATGACTGAACAAGTTGTGGTATATACAATTGTAATAGAAAACTATTGTGTTATAAGAAAAGACAATCAGGATGCTCTTAGAAAAATCTGGAAAGACCTACCTGAACTGATACTGAGTGAAGTGAGCAGAAGCAGGAGAACTGGGCACAGTAACAGCAACACTGTGTGATGATCAACTATGACTGACTTAGTACTTCTCAGCAATACAACGATCCAAGACAATACCAAAGGACTCATGCTGGAAAATGCTATCTGCATCCGGAGAAAGAACTATGGAGTCTGAATGCAGATCAAAGCAAACTGTTTTCACCTTTTTTTGTGACTTTCCCCTTTTGTTCTGTTTTTTCTTTCACAACATGACTAATGTGGAAATATGTTTACATGATTGCACATGTATAACCTATATCCGATTTCTTGCCATCTAGAGGATGGGGGATGGCAGGAAAGTAGGGAGAAAAAAATTTGAAACTCACAATCATAAAAAATGAATGCTGGAAACTGTCTTAACATATAATTGGAAAAAATAAAATGTTATTTGTCTCCCTCCACCCCCCCAAAAAAAGAGAAGAAGAAAGTGTTTGCAGTTTGGTGGTACTTGCCAAAATATCTGTGCCACTGGTCCTGTCTCAGCATCATAGTCACCCCCATAATGAGCTATAGGGGTATAGCTTCAAAGGTGATTTAACACCAAAAAATCCTCTTAAACTATCTCATGGTTCTCCAAGGGCCTCTATCCAGAGTAGAATTTCAGCATCATGGAAAGTATGTTGGTAACTTGAACGTGGCCACTTGCTAATTAATGCCCAGGTCTGTTTCCAAGTATACAATTACTCACGAGTCCTATAACAAATTTCAACTGGCTCTGAAAGAAATATTTTGCAAGGGCAAAAATCTTATACCAGCTTGTAAACCTGAGTCATACACAGGTTAAACAACTTGCACTTTTATGTCAGGTAATGGGCATCGAATGTGCTTACTGAGTGGTCTCTGTCTTTATGAGCACAAGATGACATGATCACAGATGGGCTCAGAACCTCAGAAAAGTGTAGGAGTAGAAGAATACAGACACTGGCTATATCCAACTGTTTCCATATAGCTCTTAGCCCCCACCTCCACTGCTGCAGTTGAACTGAAAAGTTCATAGGTAGAGGTACACCTCAGGGCCTCAGAATCTTTTCTTGCTTCCAAACACCGGGAAGTGTTATTATTCTTTCTTTCAAAAATTATTCTCAATCTCTCATTTAAATCTCTCCATAATTGGTGACAATCTGGACCAGTTTTCTTCATTCTCTAGCAGTGGAGATAATGGACTATGGATTATGATTGGGATCATAAGTTTTAGCTCTGGAAGACCTCACCACTCATTTCAACTCATTTACAGATGAGGAAATTAAGAATTCACAATCCTTCAGATACTCTGAAAACAAATCAGCTTAACAATGCCTTTATTTTCTCCTAACTGAATAATCCTCAGTCCCTTACATTTAATATTTGTTCTGATCTTTATTCTCAGAACCCTCTCTGGGCCCTTCATGCTCCCTCAGTCTTGGCCCTTCTAATCCTATGTCATATTTTCCCCAAGAGACCTTGTATCAATTCTCTAGAGACTTATCTTCAGTTCAAGTGGAAAAAATAAGAGATACCAAAATAAGGCTAAACCTTATCCTTCTTTGAGAGATCCAGTATCATCAAATGACTATCTCCCTGAGATACCATGAACACAAGGTTGGACAAAAGATAGGGTAAGTGTGAGACGGATGGATGAAATGACCTTTTTGCCATTGTGTCAGGTCTTAAGACGCTGGAATCATCCTATCCAGGATGCATTATTTCATTTCAATAAATTGTAGGAATTGCATCTGGTCTTAAGAATCAACTCTGAATTTTTCAGAGGAAGATATTACATAAGCCCAAAATCGAGTTCTTTCTAAAGTTGCTTTCTTCATTTCTGGTCATCTTAATTTCCTTTTTCAGACTGGCTTTGGCTTTGAGAATTCAATATGGGCAGCCTCTAGGTTTCAGTAAGCATACCTTTGTCATTTCTTTGGGTCCATACCTGGGATTTCATCACTGTGGGGAGTTTGTTGGGTGGAAACTCCCTCCAAGGACGTAAATTGGGAATTCACCTGTAATTTATGCCTTTAGAGACTTGTTCAGTAGCACAAGTGGTAATTTGCCCAGGAGTGTCTATGTCAGAATTGGGTTTCAAACCCAGTCACTCCCTCATGCTCCATCTCCAGCAGGGCAAGCATAAATCATCCTTTTCCTTCTTTTTTGTTTCTTGTCCTTCATTATCCTGACATTTACACAATGCTTCAAGGTTTACAAAGACTTTTCCTTACAACCACTATATGAGGTAGGTAGTGAAAGTATGATTGTGATCATCCCCATTTTACAGATGGGAAAATGGGCTCCATAGACATATAGGAGCATTAGATTTAGAGCTAGAAGTGAACTAACAGACCACTTTTAGTCCAGTTCTTTCATTTTGTAGAAGAGGAAACAAGTTAAGGGAACTAACTTTACCATGATCACTGAGATTATGATTACATGGTATTATTATCCACATGTGATTAGTGCTTTGTATTGGATATAAATTGCATTGAATTAATTAGAATATGTTCCCATTAATTTTTAAAGGATTCTTAATTTTCCTTTAAAAATAATAGAAAGTCTTCCAGAACTGATGTCATTTAGGAAACGGCCAGCTGTTACCCAAAGAGGATATTCAAAATTCGGATGAACTTACCTACTGAGCCTGATTTCCACTGTGCACACAGTAGTTGACAAGACTGCTCTAGGAAACTGAGCCCATCATTCAAACCACTAGCACCCATCCTACCACCTGGAATAGTACCTGGCATATAGTGGGCTCTTCAAATACATAGTTGGTGAAGCAAATGGAGTGACCTGTAGTAGCTTTTGATGATAAAATTCTTCCCAAACAAAAGAGGAAATGAAGCAGTGGGGGCAAAGAAGGAGTTAAAACAGGTCCTCAACATCTGGCTGAGAAACATTGCCATCAGGAAAAGCTCAGTTGTTTAGTATTAGACATGATGGCTCCGTGATTTCATCACTGTGGGTATTCTGTCTAATGATAGAGATTGCAATCTGTCCAGTGAAGATTCATCCATAAATTGGCCATAGATTTTACACCATATGTCATGTCCTATTCTGCTCATGATCACTACTCACCCTTCCATCATTGCCTTTTGTGTGATCCTTAACCTCAATTATTTAGGGACCACAGTATCCCATGACTTGTAGCCTGGAATCATTGATGGAAGAACACAATGGTATTGAAGAGATGGATGCTGATTTCATGAGTAATCTTGGAGGTCATTAAAGGAACTTATAAGATGGAATGTTTTTTAAAAAGCATAATTGATGGAAATACAGTTATCATCCTTCTATAGCCAGTTTGTGTGATCCAAGTACAGCTGTGGCACAAAAGATAGAAAGCGATATTTGGAAGGAGAGGCACTGGGTTCAAATCCTGTTTCTCCTATTTACCACTAGTGTGCCCTGGGACAAATCACATGATCAACCTGGGTCTCAATTGCCTCTTCTGTAACATGAAGGGGCTATACTAGACTATGTCTAAGGTCTCTTCTGGTTCCAAATCTATCAGTTACCAATCACCTACAGCAAAAAGATATTGTGAAGCACTAATAAGTAGGGGGCATATTTCTGACAAAAGATCTAGAGCAGTAGGTGCACTATTAGCAAACTTTGTCATTAGAAACAAAATCCTGTCCTTGTGGACAAAATCTGTAGCTCCCTGGACTGATATAGTGCTATATGTGATCCTAAGGTGAATGTACCTCAGAAACTCCAGCTAATCTTCAACTGCTGCCATGACTAGCATATCCATGTTCCTAAGACTATGCTGTAATTTAATGGAGGGATATTATTGGTCATGTTCCAAGTTGGATGGGAATTGTCATTGCTGACGCTGGTGCTCACATCATGAATTTTCTCCATAGAACACAGAAAGGAATATTTGTGCTCCTGATCACAGGCAAAATGTCACTCTGATTGCTTGCCAAGTCACAGACAATATGGTTCATCAGTTGCTGGCATGGTCCCCCTGAGAGATGTGAAACCATCTGGTTGAAGGCCACATTCACCATTTGGTTATGGATGGTACTTTTGCTAGATTGGCTCTCGTACGTAACAGAAGACATATAACTCAGTAGGCCCCATCTGCTAGTTCCTTCTGTGGAAGATTGATAAGTCTGAAATCCTCCAGCCTTCCCTTTCCCTAGGCTCATGATCAGGAAGTCTCTATTACAGAGTTATCCCATTCAATAAAAGCACAGCCTAAAAGAAACTGTGAAAATCAAAATTGTTTGGGTAGGAAGTTGATACACCACTAATTAGTCTACTCTGCCTGGAACCCCAGATACCACAGCATCAGTAAGCACATTCCATAAGAAGGAGAGATACCACACAGAAGTCTTAAGAATGGTCTTTCAAAAAGGCAAGGATCTTAGTTATGGCCCAAGGAGTTAGCAGACTGATGGGCCCTTCACCTGTGTGTCAGAGGCACTGTCCCATTCTTACAGGAAAGGAGCTTTTGGATAATCAAACACATAATTCTTCCAGGAGAAAATTGGTTGTTGTTGTTTGGTTATTTGAGTCACATCCAATTCTTTGTGATCCTATTTGGGGTTTTCTTGGCAAAAATACTGCTGTGGTTTGTCATTTCCTTCTTCAGTTCATTTTATACACGAAGAACTGAGGCAAACAGGATAAAGTGACTTGCACAGGGTTACACAGCTAGTAGTGTCTAGGCCATATCTGAACTCATGAAAATGAGTCTTCCTGATTCTAAGCTCACTTACTCTATATGACACCACCTAGCTGCCATCCAGGGAGAAAATGGCTTATTTGTTTTAAGATATGTGAATGAGCAAAGAAGTAATTAGGAGTGAGGTCTGGGATTATTTGTTTAAGAAGATGAGCACTGATGAGCCAGAACATCCAAGGAGGGCAACCACAGTGGTGAAGGACCTGAGATGATGGCCATGTAGAGATTAGTCGAAGGAACTAGAGTGTTTAGCTTAGAAAAAAAGATTTGGTTGGAGGTCATGGTATCCATCTTCAAGTATCTGAAAGATCTCTTTGTAGAAGAGGGATGAATATTAGAAAATTCTGTTTCTGTTCCCCAGAGTCTAGAACTCAGAGTGATATGGGAGGAGAGGCAGAGTTTCAGAGAGGCAGATTTAAATTAGATTGATGGCAAATGTGAAAAATTCAAGTTCTCTCAGAGTGGCATGGGCTGCTCTGGGAAATAATGGGTTCTATCTAGGATTAGGTTGGTAAATGTTTAAGAACAAGCTCTCCAAAAGAAAATAAAAAGGATGTACTTCTAAATTTAATCTGTATTATTAACATTTATTTTCACCATCATTTTCTTAATCCTAGACAATCAATAAAACAATAATTGCAGTCCTTATTTGTATTATTTGCAG
The DNA here is from genome assembly GCA_028646575.1 of Pseudocheirus occidentalis. Lineage (NCBI taxonomy): Eukaryota > Metazoa > Chordata > Mammalia > Diprotodontia > Pseudocheiridae > Pseudocheirus > Pseudocheirus occidentalis. Next base: position 18,022,801 of record CM053598.1, read on the forward strand.
ATTTGAGATTTACACTGAAAATTTAACAACTGGCTCTTGTTGGCTGGTATGAGCCGGCTCCGGCATACCTTTGGTTCCATGGAAGTCATCAAGCAAAGGCAAAATCTTTAGTAGCTTTTGATGATAAAATTCTTCCAAAACAAAAAATGAGATAGTGAGGGCAAAGAAGGGGCTAAAACAGGTCCTCAACATCTGGCTAAATGACCACAGTTATGTAATAGAGGAGACTCTATTTGGATGGAGTTTGGACTGAATGGCCACTTATGGAGCAGTAAAACACTTGTGTTGATGGACCAGAAAGAGTTCTCTCAACAGTTTATTTATAGAAAAGGAACGTGAACCATCAGAACAAACAAACAGAAACTTTGTGTGTCTAACAACGATGGATGGGATGTGCTGTGGTGGAGGTATGGCTTTATGCCAGGCTGTTGAGTGGCATTGCCAGGAAGTTGTCACTTAATCTTAGTTGTCCTCACCCTCTTGTCAGTAGCTACTCCTTCCTGTCACTCTTTTGGTTTCTTCCCTCAACCCAGCCATGGAAAAACAACAGGAAAGGGAAGTAGGGTCTGTGTCAGGAAAAGCTTACTTACAATTAGAGTTCTCCCACAGTGGAATGGACTGCCTTGAGAGATGGTGGGTTCCCCTGCCAAGGAAACCCTAGCTGAGCGCGCACACACACACACACACACACACACACACACACACACACCCCTATCTTTCATATATGGATTGGATCAGATGGCCACTGAATGTTCTTTTAATTCTCAAATTCTATGCTACTGTGATTTTTTTTATTTTCTTCAAGAAGAAATCCAGAAATGACTGAATAATATTGCAAAAAACGGCACTAATTCTATGTTAACGGACAGATTTGACTGCCACTCAAAGCTTAGCACAGCACTTGGAAATAGTAGGTGTTTAATAAATGATCACTGAGGAATAATTTTATAACCAGCTTCCCAGGTGAAACTAAAATAGGAATTACTTAAGAACAATGATTTGTTAAAAATCAACACTATTAGGAGGAAGAATAAAGATTAGAAGACAAATCTGTATGTAGTTACAGAGATTCAATCCTATCAGTTCAAATAGAATGTCAATATAAAAATTGAAATAAACAAAACGATATAATTCTCCTACCATTTATGGGATAAATTTGACCCATGTTAACAAAATAAGGAGATCAAAAGATCCCTCAAGCTACCCTAGCCAATAATCAGGTGATATTTAGCTTCATTTGGCAAAAAGACCAAGAACGAAGGATTTAGGCCATAAACTGCTTTGAAAGGTTACAGAGGGTGAAGATGGTGGGTTACAAATTACATAAGCTCATAATAATACAAAAGACAGTTGTAGGGGGAAACTGCCCTCATAGAATGGCTAGGTCATCCAAACTGGGCAAGACCTGATGGCTTCAATGCTCATTGGGATGACTGTGATCTGTTCTCATCAGAGACAAAAGCAAATCCTCCATATTGGCACTCAGTACAATGTACTATGGAAGAAAGTGTTAATAGTACCTGAGGAACTGAAATCAAGAAAAGCTAGTTTTGACTAAATACACATGAAAGAAACCTATGCTTAAGGTAACACAATTTTAAAGTCATTCAAAGCTAAAATGTTAAGATCATAAAGAAGAAAAATATTCCAAGAGGCTATAAAAGTTTACAAATAGTATTTTAAATTAAGCCCACAAGCATTTATTAAGTATTTAGGATGTGCCAGGGGGATTAATAGCAGCCATAAAATGATACCAACTGACACATGGTCATTTGAAGACTAGACAGCATATTTAAAATACATCATTTCATTTGAAGCTAACCAACAGTCCTGAAAGGCAAGTACTATAGGTTTGAGTTCCATTTTATTTTATTTTTTTTCAGCTGTAATAAATTTTATTTGTTTTCTTGTTTACATTATTCATTTTCATGAGATTTTTGAATTACAAATTTTCTTCCCATCTTTCCCCTACCCCAACCCCAAAACAACGATCCCACTGTAGAGCCCCTCCTCTGGTCTGCTCTCTAATTTTCTGGTAGGGCAAGGAGGGTCTCCCTATCCCAGCCCCTGTATATCTTAATTCCTAGTTGCAGGTATTGCAGAGCTTTAAATTCTAGATTCTTTCGATTTCTAGATCTAGATTTCGATTCCTCCCTTGTCACCCACCCCCGCTGGAAGGATAACCAATTCAATATAGGCTGTGTAGGTGTGATTACAGGACATCTTCATAGTGGACATATTGTGACAGTGATCATATGTCCCTCCTTCCTATCCATACCCCCTTGCTCTGTTCTCTACCCTGTCCCTGTACCTTTATTGAAGTGTGAGCATCTAGCATCCCTCCCCCAGACCCTGCCCTCCCCTTTATCATCCCGCCTTTCATCCCCACGCCCCCTACATTCTTGTGTGGCATGATGGCCAGTTTAGTGTTTATGCCATTTCTTCCCTTAACCAGATTCAATGAGAGTAAATGAAAGTAAAGTTGTAACAGTTATCTCTTGCCTCTTCCACACGGGATGGTTAACCCCATTTTGTCTCTCCCTGTCTCCTCTCATTCTAGTCCCCTCCTCACCTCAGAATTTGCCTTTTAAAGTATCATCCCTTCATATTCAATTGATCCTATGCCCTCTATATACCCATATATACACATGCTCAGATATGTATTCATATGCATATATAGCCTCCTATATAGACATATGTGTAAGTATACATATATATCCATTTGTATTCCTTTCAACTATCCTCATACTAAGAAAAGTTTCATAAGTTACTATTATAATTTTTCCATATTGGCA
>CM053598.1:18026095-18063118 GCA_028646575.1 Pseudocheirus occidentalis
GGGTGTAGATTGGCCCAATTGCTTTTCCTCCCCCAAATTTAGCTTGAAAGGTTCACTCACTTTCACTAACCTCTAATCCTGGCTTAGTAGATGTGAAGATTGCTGGAGGTGCTGTAGATCTTCTCTGAAGTAGACTCAGGCTGTGGCTTGGGAGGCTTGGCTCCTCCTGACCACCCTGGTGCCTGGCCGCATGGCGGTTTCAGGCTGGTCTGGTCTCGGCTCTCAGCCTGCAGGCCTGCGTGATTAGCCCCTCCTGCCAGTTGCCTTTATCTAATTCCTATTTTTCACGCCTTGCTAGTTGTGGAGTTGCTGGAGGCTGTAGATCTTCTCTCTTATAGACTGGCTATGGCTTGGCTCAGCTCCTCCTGATTGCCCTGGGGCCTGGCTGCGTTTGGTTGCAGTTTCAGGCTGGGCTGGCCTCAGCTTGCGTCCTGCCCTGATGATCCCCTGCTTCTAAGCTGCCTTCAGCGAGAGATGTGTTTTCTGTATTTTTGTGAGTTTGAGAGTCCTAGAATTTGTCCAGAGTCATATTTTATGGGTGTTTAGGGTGGTTGTGTGGGAGCTGCGGGACCTTGCTGCTTCTATGCTGCCATCTTGGCCTTGAGTTCCATTTTAGAAGCTACACAGGTAGGGTCACAGAAGAGATCTGAACCTAGTTCTACCTGAGATGTAAGGCTGGTACAATACTCCATCTAATGCCAGACTCAAAGACAGAAGAGAAATGAGGAAGAAAGTAGACTATGTGTCCATAGAGACAGACATCCTTGATGAAAATGGGAGTAGATTTTTATAGCAGATCCCACTTTATAGTCAGACAAAAGCCCATCACACACTCACACACACAATTCAGGTTGCCATCTTTTCTAAAATTACGTGGAGGACTGAGAAGTTAAGTGTCTTAGAGGCAGTTTGTGTTAAAGGCATGACTGGAGCCCTAGTCTTTCTTGTATTGAAAGTGGTTTTCTAATTACTTTTTTTTGCCTCTCAAACCAAATTATCTTATAAATATTAATTAATTTATGTCTATCCAGGATTCTCTCAAGTCTAATAGAAATAGCCCAAGGCAAGTAACCCCTTCCCTTTTGCTTCTATATTCCTGGCACCTAGCACAGAACCTGGTGCCTAGTAGGCACTTAATAAATGCTCATTTCATTGAATTACTTTATATTAAACAGTGCCACAAACATGGGTGTTTCCCTTCTTATTCCTTTGCTTCCTTTAATCTTCCATCCCTTCCTTGTCTAATTACTGTGGGGAGGCCTTCCTGCTCAGGGCCCTTATTTTTCCAGTCTTTTATTTAATAAATTCATTTCATCTTAATCAAAGTCCCAGAAATGAATGAAAAAAAGTTACAAATGTTAGATTCAAAAACCCTGAAAATAGCCCATCAGTTTGATTTAATTCTGCCCAATTAGCACATCATTGTTGGAGAATATTAGCTTCAGAATCAATGATACTAAACACTAATATTTTATGCTGCATTAAAAATTTATTCCAATGGTAATAGAGATGCTTCACATTGGCTCACTCTAAATAAAAGGCTCCTTATGGCAGTCCTGGATGCAAGGAAAAAGCCTACTAGGAAGACCATTGCTTCTTTTTACATAGATTATCATTTAAACGAATAATGAAGAGCAGCTGAAATGAAACCAGTTTCTTTGCTTGCAGACTGTAGGAATTTTGAGATTACCACAGGAGTGAGTTTCCCTTTCTGCAGTGCATGAACTAGAGTCTGGCACATGACCGTGCGCATACAATGGATGTCCTTAGTTGCTGCACTGGATTCCCCCATTAAGATGTCAATGAGCATGTTGCTCCTGTTCAGTTAAGTCAGACTTTTTGAGACTCCATCTGGGGCTTTCTTACAAAGATATTGGAGTGATTTGTCATTTCTTTCTCCAACCCATTTTACAAATGAGGAAACGGAGGCAAATAGGGTTAAGTGACTTGCCCAGGATCATACAGCTAAGAAGTATCTGAAGTCAAATTTGAACTTAGGAAGAGGAGTCTTCCTGACTTCAGGTCCAGCACTCTATCCATGGCAGTGCCACCTAGCTGCCCCCACAGAGGGAGAGGGAGTATATCTGTCCTCAAAAATATCTAACCTCCTTAAAAGTCTTTCAAATGAAGAGTTCTAGTGGGTTTTGAACCCATTTGTACAAACTACAAAAATGCAACACTTTCTGGTCATAAAATTCTTAAACTGGTACTAAGGAAGATGGAAATTGACTAGCTGAATTTCAACAAAACCTTTGAGTACCACAGGAGAATGAGAATGAAAAATGGTTGTAAGGATTTTGCGAGCTCAGTCATTGAAGCATTTCTTCCATTTGGATCCATGGTTCTTTGTGAAATTAGCTCTTTCATCTACAAGAAGCATTAAATCCAAATTTTGAAATAAAACAAATTTAGGAACAGATTTTTGAATCACTGTATCAGAGTGTCATACCAGATTTTAAAAAAATAATGAAGCATATTCCATTGCATTGCTGTCACTAAGAATACCATTATTAATTATGCTACTTTTGTGAGAGCAAAAAGGCTTTTGTGGCAACAGATAAAATATTTTGAAAGTGCTATATAATCTATCTCATCCTTTTAAATTCATATTTGTGTGTAAGTTTTATAATAATTAGTAACATAGTAATACATGTATATAGTACATAAATGAGAATATATACATATGTAGGGAATGGGCACTTTTTTTACTCATAAATGCATGACTAAAAAAGCAGTTCTGAATCTACTTTGCTAATAATAATAATGATGGTAACATTTATATAGTGCCTGAAGGTTACCAAAATACTCTAACATTTAATCATTTATATCTCATTTGTCCCTCACAACGATCCTGGGAGGTAAGTGGCATTAGTATCTCCATTTGACAGACAAGATAACTGAGGGACACAAGGATTAGGTGACTTGTCCAGGGTCACACACAAACCTGAGGCAATATTTAATGTCAGGTCTTCCTGACTGCAAGGCTAGTATTCTATCCACAAGACAGCCTCATTTTAAGACAGTGATTTTTAATACCATGGGTTTCCTTCTAAGAGCTTGACTTCCAGGTGATTGTGACTAACAAGTCAACTTTCCCATGGCTATAGTCAATAATGATTTTTGAATTAAAAGCAATTCCATCCTAAGCAGTCTCACTTTCCAAAGGGAAAACAGTTATTGGTCAATAACAGGAAGGTCTCACATTTATCAGGTACTTTTTAACTTCTTGGGTTTACAAGATGCTTTCTTCACTAAAACCCTGAGAGGCAGGTACAGGGAATTTACTGTGCTTTTCCTTAGATAGTGTGTTGCTGTGAAAACTGAAGGTCATGGTAACCCTGCATCGAGGAAGTCTATTGGTGCCATTTTTACAACAGCATCTGTTCATATCATGTATCTGAGGCACAATTTGGTAATTCTCAAAATGTCTTGAACTTTTTCATAATTGTTGTGTCTGTTATGGGGATCTGTGATCCGATTTCTTTGATGTTATCTATAATTACTTTTTGGTGTGCCATGCCATGAACCATGTCATATAAGATGATGAACTTAATCAACAAATATGTGTATTCTGATTATTTCAAAGACTATCTCTCTCCTTCTCCTCAGCCCCCCTCCACTCTCTAAGACACTGAAATATAGCAGAATATTACATAAACTTCATCAATAAAGCAGTGTCAGAGTTTGAGAGGATTGACTCCAATGCTGAAAGAAGTTCTACCATGAGTAAAATGCTATCAAACAGCCTTGTGGGCTATAAAGAAATCTTTTGTGAAAGGAAGAATCCATTGAGGTGGCAAAATTCATTTGGGGCTTATTTTAAGAAACTTCCACAGTCCCCAAACCTTCAGAAACCATCACGCTGATCAGTCAGCAGCCATCAATATCAAGGCAAGACCCACCCACAGCAAAAAGATTACTACTTGCTGAAGGTTCAAATGATGTCTGGAATTTTTTTTAAGCAATTAACTATTTTAAAATTGTGACATACTACTATTGTATACTTAATAGACTACAGTTTAGCATAAATATAACTTTTATGTGTACTGTGAAACCAAAACATGTGTGACTCACTTTATTGTAATTTTCATTTTATTGCAGTGATCTGGAATGGAACTTGCAATATCTCCAGAGTCTGTATGTGTTTCTAGTCTCCCTTTTACAGGTTGGGAAACTAAGGCAAGAAGAAGTTCAGTAAGTTCTCCGTTGTCATACAATGCCAACACAAGCATTCAAACTTGAACCTCTAACCCCAAGTACAGCACTCTCTTTACTGGATAATAGCAGGAAAATTAAAATAAAAAGTTTTAACCTAATAAGTCAAATTGAAAATAGGAAAATATTTTTTAAAAACTCTTAATTCAAAAAGGGCCATCGGGGAATTTGAACCATTTGAAAGCTGTTTTTATCACAGGCCATGTGTTTCATTAAGAAGCATTCTTATATACATGTATTATGGATGGGATGTTTTTAATGAGTGCCTTCTGTCTTTATGAGAGGTCTGACCCCTTTAATGTGCTTGCAAATGGCTTTCATTTACTATTTACTATACATATGTGAATTTGGCTCAATGTTCAGGAATTCAAGAGAAATTCAAACAGCCTCATAAATCACACAGGAACACTTAGTTAAAAAAGTAATAACTTAAAAAACCCCCACAACCAAACAATTACCTTTGGAAAAGGACAAGTAAATAAGAGCCCAATTGATTAAGGTTGAAAATTGTTCTTCCCTGTTATCTTTCAGCTTACACATACACATACAAGGAAATCTCAGTAATTCATAACCTGCTGATTTGCAACCTGGGACAGTTCAGCAATTAGGTGGGCTAAGAGACAAGTGCTCAGCAAAACCTTTCCTTCCTGTACAAGTGAACAACATAAACAAAATTAGCAAAATGAATCTCTAAAATGAGTATGAGAATTGATTATTTTTAAAGCCCCTTCAAGTATTTAAGAAAGAAGTCTATTTGCATAAAACAATTATGCAGTAATTTCATATGAGACATGATGCATTTTAGTAGGCTCCCTAAGGGCTGCTACTTACCAACAAAGTTAGTGTTTTAAGTTACTGTGTAACTATAAGTAACAGAACTACATTTTCTCTTTTAAATATTCTATAATTCTCACTTATAACTAATTCAAACCAAATAACTCAAAAAGATAGTCTGGTTTAATTATTTTGCTATAGGAACAGGAAAAATGAATCTAGGTTTGCAGATGAAAAGAATACTTTATTACCATTTGCAAAAAAACACCTTTAGAGGAAGGTTATGATTGCCTACTGCACATAATAAACATTCAGTAGACTCATAGAACTTCAGAGCTTGAAGGCACCATAAATATTTAATCAGTGATTTTTAAAGTGTGGTTCAGGGACCCTCCAGCCTTTTCAGGAGATCTATGAGGTCAAAACTATTTTTATATATTATATACTAAGACATTTTAATTTCTAATTTAGTAAATATGGATAAATGTAACCCATACAAACCCAATAAAAACCTCTTTGGGGTCCATAGAGTGTAAAGGGCTCTTGATATTAAAAAGTTTGAGAACGACTGATCTAATTGAACTCTCATCCTTTCACAGGTGAAGAAACCAAGGCTCAAAGTTACACAGTCAGAAAGTAGAGGATCTGCGAACTGAAATCAGATCTAACATTGTCCTTCAAAGGTGGTCATTGACAAAGGTTGGGTTTCCATGACCCTGCTGGCCAGTAGATGGATTATTGTTAAGATGAATAGATGGTCCAGAAACACGACCAGGTTTTGTTTGAGAAGATCAGTCACATTTTAAGAAGGACACAGATTAGCTGGAAAGCATGGAGAAGAGGAAAACAGCACAGTGAAGGACGCCTGGATATCATACCATGTGAGGACTTTTTGAAGGAAATGGGAATGTTTTGAGAAGACACAGAGGGGAGACAATAGTTGTTTTCAAGAATGTGAAGGGTGTCAAGTGGAAGCAAGAGCGTTGATGAGACAGGCTGATCCAAGCTGATGAAATCAACTCTTTATAGATTTGCTGTGTTTGGTTTCCAAATGAGTGGAACTGGGGGATGAATGGCAGGCAAGTGGCTGAAAGACAAGTCTTGAGGGCAAGAAACCTTCCAAACCATCCACGCTACCCCAAAGTGGGCTCCCATCACTGAAGCAGGACCCCCAAGCAGGACCCAGAAGACAACACAGAGTATTTTGTAGAACAAATTTCCCCATGGATCTCTGGATAAAGAAAAATAAACCCATATTCCTATGGAGGAAACCAAGGAATAATACTGTTACCAACACCTAACTGCACAAGGACCTGCTCATTCATAACGCTACTTCAAAAATGAATGTTTTCTAGGTAAAATGCTACCAAAATTGAACATTTTTGTAAAAGCAAAGGAAGGCGGAGAGGAAAATAAATTCTAACATTGTGATCAATCTCTACTTACCCAGCCAAAAGGGAAAAAGACCTTCATTTCCATTTTAATAACTTGTCCAAGCTTGCTTGGTAGAATGAGGAGTCTACCAGGTGTTTGTTGATTATAATCACACTAAGGAAAGAAATACAAACATGGAATATTTTATCATCACAAACAGAATTCTAATGCATTGTAAATGCTGTGCATTTATGTATCCGTGAATGAGTCTTGTCCCCTAATCCCACTCCCCACAGTGGAATATAAAATGCTGGTGGACAAGGACTATTTTCTTTTTTATCTCCAGGGCTCATAACAGTGCCCTGCCCATAGTAGGCACTTAACAAGTCCTGGCTGATTCATTACCACATGCTTATTGAAATGAACTGACCATTAATCAAAGGAGCTAACAATGTTTGAGCAATAAGAAGATAAATGAACCTACTAGAGAGGCTGATATTTCTTCCCTATCCACATTTTGAAAAGTCAAGAAAAATATTTTCTGTGCATAAATGTTTTGAAACAGAGAATAGACCATCACCATCTTAAAGAAAAGTGTTATTTTTTTTCCTTTGGCCAGCACAAAAGGTATAAATTGAGAGTGTCACACTGCTCAGGGTGGCATGGAGACAGAAAGCTAGCTATTACTTGAGCCCTACCAAAGCCCAGCTGTGATTCATGCCTTTGCTTCTTATCTTTCCCAACTACTTCCTTTGGAACAGTGGTGCAGGTTGATCAGTTCCCCAAATTCCCTTTTTTCCCTCTGGGAAGATTGGGCTGGGGTTGCTGTACTTGCCAATTCTTCTCGGGGGGAAAAAGTTTAGGTGAAACTGAAAGGAACTACAGAATGTACAAAACACTTGCAAGTGACTTCTCCCCAAGCCCATCTGAGGCTACCACTAAATCCTCCATCATCCAATTTGGTAAACTGAGTTATTTTAGTTAAAACCCTTATTCAGTTCTTTTATCCAATCAATTGCCAATTCATGTCAATTCTGCCTCCATGACACCTTTTGCCTCTATTCCTTTCTACCCTATTTCAACTGTTCGTTCCCTCCTGCCTAGACTAATGCAGTAGCTTCTTGATTGGTCTTCTTGACCATTGACTATTTCCCTTCTCCAGTGAATTCATCACAGGGATGCCAAAATCATCTTTCTAGAGTACTGGGTCACTACTCTGCTCAAGGTTTCTCAGTAGCTCCCTATTTTTTTCTCACTCTGCATTTAAGATCCTCTGCAGGTTGGCTCCCACCCAACCATCCAGTTTTATTTCATATTGATCTTATGGACTACATAAGCTATTCTCCGGACCCATTCCATCTCCTTTCTCTGTGTCTTTGTACAGGCTGTCTCCCATGTCTGGAATGCCCTCCATCCCCATGTCTGCCTGGCAGAATTTTCTTATGAAGCTTCAGCTAAAATGCTTCTTCCTTTTGTGAGGTCTTCCCTAATCTCCCAGTTATTAGGGCCTTCATATTCTAGATTTTCCAAGGGCTCTTGGTTTGACCTTTCTTTTGTGCTCTGCATTACACCAATCTGTGCACAAGTTGTTTTCTCCCAGTAGAATGCAAGCTTCTTGAGCGTATCTTAAAATTTTTTATTTATACTATATGTATTTATATTTACATGTGTATTTTCTTTATACTTACTACATGTATTTATATTACATGCACATTTTATTTATATTCATTTTTGCCATATATGTATATATGTACATATGTATATATATATATGTACACACAACACACACAAATATATTTTTTTTCTCTATCACGTTACACTATTCCTACTAGGATCAAATGGTGATAATGAATGTTTAATAAACCTTTGTTAAAATGAAGCCTGACAATCCTACTTCATTGGTCTCTGTAGCTATAGAAACAGCAACACAAGACAGAGTGAAAAAAGTACAGGACTTGGAGTCTGAGGCCTTGGGTTTAATTCTCCTCTGTTACTTCAAACCTGTATGGCCTTGGTCCAGTCACATAACCAGCCTTTGGTCTCCTTATCTGTAACATAAAGGGGTCAGACTAGATGCCTCTGAAGTCCTTCTAGCTCTTGACCCCATTTACTTCTGAAATCTCTTTCTCTGCAGCAAAAGCTTTAACTCAGATTCACCTAGAGTTATAAAGACACTGGGGGCATTGTTCTTTAGGAAACTGGAAGGTGGAATTTAGAAAACAATTGAAGATTGGCAAGGATAGAAGCAGACAAAATGCCCCATACTCACAGATGTCCCTGCCCCTTAGCCACTTTATATCTTTATATGTTATCTTCCAAATAGGTTGTGGCAGGGGCTGCTTTGTTTGCTTGGATTTGTATCCTAATGGTTAACACAGTGGTTGACACACAATAAACACTACCTTCCACCCATCCATCCACCCACCCATCCACCCATCTATCCCTGTCATTCATCTATCATATAGTATTTATCTACCTATCAACTATATACTTATCTATATGTCATCTATCAATATCTATCATCTATTTATATAATCTATCTCCCCATCTATCTCTTTTTCTTTTCATTACAAAAAATAAACATTTGTCTCCATTTATTTTCATAAGTCCAGTGAAGTCAAGAAAGGGATTAAATTTACAGCCCATGAATAAGTGAATTTCACTGCTGTGTTTTACAGGCCAGGGTATGGGAAACAAGAGAGGGGGTATTCTTCTATCTCTAGACCCCATTTCTCTCCTTCCATACATGTTTTCTGCTCTTTGGCTCCCTCTCCTGGCCCACATGTCCAATCCTTCCAGGACTATAAGAATATTGAGCTTTTTCTTCCATTGGCAACAATGGACAAACACCTGTCTGCCATGGCTGAAACTCAGGTGATTCCCAGTGTGGAGATACTGGCTATCACTGCTGAAATGCTAATACCAGCTTGGATGTCCGCACTTAAAGTACAGGGTGGGCATCACACAATCAGGTGGAAAAGGGTGCCTAAAGAAAAGTGACAGCAATTTAATCAAGGTTGATACTGTTTGGTCTCTGGTTTCATGAAACCACAGTGTGACAATAAATGGTGTCTCTCCTCCTGCCCCTTGGATTCTACTGCTGATTCTGAAGAACTGCCTTTCTTGGGTCAACATAATGCTAATGGGATTTATGATCTTCCTAGCCCATTAATAGAGCTCTCAGCGGTGGAGCCCATTAAGGGAAGCTTGCTTAGGGTAGGCTTGCTTGTACAAAGATGTTCACACCTTTTGCCAATTTCTAGGTAGGAACTGAGTCAGGAGGGTTGTGATGACTTTTGGCTCTGAGAAGTATACATATACTCTGACTTGGTATTTTGCTTTGGAGGCTTGCTTATGAGAAGAATCTTGTGATCCCCTGTTGGAGATTCTGAGTGGCCATATGTTCAGAGCTCCCCAGCTGCTCAGATGTAATGGCTTTCTTGGCCCAGGGATGTATGTAAAGTGTACAGTTGATTCATTCAGTAAGAGTCCTGTCTGTTGGTCTTTATTTCTCTGCTTGTACTTTCTTTGTATTTTTTTCTGAAGTTCAGGATGATGACTTTCCCCCTGAACTAATGAATGTAATTTTTAAAAAAAGTTCATTTTTCACTAATTTCCAAATGAAATTGAACAGTTTCCTTCATGATTTTGAAAAGGAGTCCACGAAGCTAGGACCCTGGCTTATCTAATTGCCAAAAGGATGCAGGAACCAGAAAGATTAAGAACCACTGGCTTAGAGGGATGCTGTGTCCATTAGGAAAACATACCAACAGACTGCCAGCTTCCAACATCCACAAGTAGCCCACTACCCTTGCCTTTGGTTCAATAAGCCAACACCTCACACTAGGCCTGTTTCTACCTTCTGACTATTTTTGGAACTATTTAATGACTGAAGAATGATGATAAGCAAGTGGTTCTAATTTAAAGAGATAGCAGAAAGCTAGGAATGGAAGAGAGATAGGGTCCCTCCTCTTAGCCCTAACTAATATAAAACCAAGAGATTATTTGGAGGAGAGGTCCACAGAAGTTGGGTTTGACTCATCTCTGTTATTTTCTCCCTATGAGACCTTCATTTCCAACTACTCCAGCTCCAGATCCTGCGGTACTCAGTATTTGAAATTGGGGGTTAGTTCAAAATCCTACAATGGCTCCCTACTGCTTCTGGAGTAAAAATTCAGACTAGAATTGATATCCTTCTTCCTAAACTTTTTCCAATATCCATCAGCTTCCAGGGCCTCCCTCCTGAATTGATCTTGCATTTACTTTTAAAGTACATTTCTATGTATTTCCATGTGCACATGTTATTTTTCCTAATAGACTTCAGGCTCCTTGATGGTAGGACCTGTTTCATTTTCGTAGCTTAAATTTCTAGATCAGGGCCTGACATATAGCAGTTATTTATCTTTCTTTTTCTTTTTAGCTTTTTGGAGGGCAATTGGGGGGTTAAGTGACTTGCCCAAGGTCACACAGCTGGTTTTTTTGTTAAGTATCTGAGGTTGGATTTGAACGCAGATCCTCCTGACTCCAGGGCCAGTGCTCTATTCACTGCACCACCTAGCCCCTCCCAATGTAGCAGGTATTTAATAATCAAAAGAAGACTGAATATTATGTCAGTAGAGGACCTGGGTTCAAATCTTGGCTTTGCCATATGTTACTGGTATAACCTTGGGCAAGTCAGCTCACTTTGCTGGTTGACTCAGTTTCCCTATCCGTGGAATGAGAAAGTTGTATTAGATAGCCCCCAACACTACTTCTAGCTCCAGAGTTATGATCCAGTGAGTAATTTGGGGATGGCTGGTTTTGGAGTCAGGAAGACCTAGAAGCCCTGCCTCCAACATTGAGGTTGTGTGACCCTGGGCAAGTTACTTAATTTCTCTAAGTTGCAGAAAGGATGCTGACCTGCCTGGGGCAGTTCCTTATATAGCTGCTGATCTTCACAGGAGGCAGGAACAGTTCCCTATATTGATAAAATCACAGGTATAGACTGAGATAAGAGGTATTTTCCTTACATGACTTCTTTCCTCCTACCCACAACATGGGGAGGCTTTAACTAAGACTAAAGATGACTGAGTTAGAGTTTTGCCCCTAATCCCTGATTGACTTTGGTTTTTCCTGGACAGAGCTTCCTGGTCATCTCAGAAAGTTGATGACAAAGTCCCAGCCATGTGGAGTCTAAGTCCCTCAGACTTGGTGGATTCCTGAAGTCCACCCAGATCACCATGTGCTTCACCGTATTTTGCCCTGATGACCAGATGGAGTCAAGGGTGGCAGATGACCAGAGAAACTATACAACTGTATCGTTGCTCTGTTTTCTTGCTCTGTTAAATTGCTTACTCTCTAGTGCCTCGTTTCATCCCAACATTGAACCCCCACTGAGAGCTGTCTCCAGTGAAGACCAGTACACATGTGTGTAAGCCTGTGCATTTGTGTATTTACATTTTCTAGCTTATGTTGCTTGTTACAATGAAATGCTTTGTAAACCATAAGGTGAGTCATTACTAGAATTTCCTGGTAAAAACCAATTTTTCCAATTCCACCGACATTCAGGATTGGCCACAGTTATGAAAAGAGGATCATAAGAAATGTACATAGAAAGAATTTTGAAAAAAGAGTCCAGTGGAATATATACACACATAGTCAAATGCACCAAAAATGTCTTTGTCTCCATATGGTGAGATATTTCAAGCACATATATTAGAATCTCAATAAATAGACTGACATCTCAAATGCCACATACTTCCCTCAGCTATGTTCCAGACACTGGGCCCCCTAAAAACACAACCAACAGAAATCCTGAAAACAGAAACCATCATAGGGTATTAGGCTATAAATGTAATTTTGCAATTATGAAAATAAAACCATTCCACATGGAAATGTGGAATGCCCACCATCTGATTCTGATTTCAACGCAAAGGAAAGCAAACCTTTGGCTTAAGAATGCCAAATAGAGCTGTCAATACCATCCATTTCTAGCCCAGTGGAGAATACCACAAATCCACAAAATGTACTTGGAAGCTGGATATTGTCTTTGGCACTTGCAAAGAGAAAGGCAGATAAGTCCCCGTGGCCACCTAGCTGAGGCAGTCTAGCCAAACTTGCCTGGAATAATTATGAAGTTGAGGGAGAGGCCACATTGGCATTGTAGAGAGGATATTAGACCTAACCTGGATTCAAATCCTGCCTTTGACATTTGCTAGCTGTGTGTGACTCTGGGCTATTCACTTAAATCTCTCTATGCCTCCATCTCCTTGTCTATAAAATCAGGTTAAGAATATCTGTAAAGACCTCATGGGGTTGTTATGAGGGCCCATGCATATCAAATGCATAACATATTTTGCCAGCTTTAAAGCTTTATCTAAATGTCAGTTATTATTATTAGGGACCAATTGAGACCTGAGATCTGGATGGGGAGGGAGTATATGAAAGGCATTTGTTAAGTATTTACTATGTGCCAAATGGGCCATAAGGTGGCACAGTGGTGATTCTAGAGTCTAGAGTCAGGAAGACCTGAATTCAAATCCAGCCTCAAACACTTGCCAGCTATGTGACTGTGGACAAGTCACTTAACCCTGTTTGCCTCAGTTTCCTCATTTGTAAAATGAGCTGGAGAAAGGAATAGCCAACCACTCCAGTATCTTTGCCATGAAAACCCCCACAGGGGTCATGAAGTCTGAAATTGCTGAAAAATGACTAAACCTCACCATGCACCAAGCACCTTGCTGATTTCTGAGGATGCAAAGGAATGGTAAGGCAGTCCCTGCTCTTAGGAGTTCTTATTCTAATGGAGGAGATAAGAGGCTCACCCAGAGGTCTTCAAAACCAAAGGTCATTGACTCTTCTCTATCACCATCTTCTTTGGAAACACAACAGCTGAGGAATCATTTGGTCACTGGTGTTGTTCATCCTTCCTCTTCCAAGAAGACCAATGATGTCATGACTGAGAAGTTATTGGTAGGATAGACCTGAGACCTGTGATTTCATAGGAACTCCAAGGGGAGGAAAATCCTTCTGCCAGTGTGTGTGGGTACATCTGCCACTTAAAGTGTCAGAGAGCTGTTCAGAGCACTTGGATAGCAAAGGACTGAGCCAGGGTCACATAGCCAGGATGTTTCTGAGTCTAGACTTGAACTGACTCTACTACACCAAGTTCCATCTCCTGCCTCTACTGGACTCTTGAGATTGTTTACTACAATAGTACAAGAGCTATGTAATAGTAGAAAGGAAGGCTCACCCCTGATGGATGGAGACCAAAACAGGGGCTTCAAAAAGAGCTAGCATTTATTTAGCATGTCCCGAGTCTTTAGTTTTATAATACAAAAATTCAAGCCCGCATTTATTTGGCGTTTGATATGGGCTAGGCACTGTGCTTAGAAAAGTTTTTTAAAAGGCAATATTCTATTCTTCTTCTCAAGGATTTCATATGATGAGCCTGAAGAAGGTTAAGTGACATACTGATCACACAGTTAGCTTATATCTGAGGTAGGGTTTGAACTCAGTTTTTCCTGCCTTCATATTAATTGCTCTAAACACTGCACCATGCAACTACCTCTAAATTTAGATTATTACTGGAGGAAATTTTTATTACTGCTTCTACCCTGGGAAAATTCCCACAACTCTATAAGGTCAATATCTTCTGAGTGTCAATAATCAATCATTTCAAGAATCACTCATTTCATCAATGTGGACACTCCTGCTAGGGACACATTGCAGCCTCTTGGTGACACAGTCAGTTGTCTTTGGATCATTCCTCTGACCAAAGTGGTGATGAGCTACTCTAAACTTGGATAGAATGGTCCTTAGGTGTCAGAAGCATCTGGGACTTATTGTATTCAGCTTTTCATCACTTGGTCTCTGGTAGCAGAACCTTCAAGTACTTAGAATTTCCCTCACCCCATTTTGAGCCACCTCCAGCTCCAGCTACAAAAATTATAAGAAGCAACTGTAATCCCCAAGCTCTGGGCATTTTGGCATGGGTCTTATGAGAAACTGAAAAGGAAGAGCTACATTTTAAATGGCAAGGACATGGGTTCTGGAGTCAGACATCCTAAGTCTGAATCTTTGCTCTGTTATTTAAGATTTGGGTCACCTTAGAAAAGACATTTTCTTTCTGTGGGCCTCAGTTCCTCACACACAAAAAGAGGGTGACTTTTTCAGCCCCTTCCAGCTTGAATGTCATATCCTAAGACAAAGGATTCAGCCAAAGCTCCAGCAGGGGTGGGGAACCTGCAGCCTCAAGGTCACATGTGACCCTCTAGGTTTTCAAGTGTGCCCTTTTGACTGAATCCAAACTTAAAGGGCCACATGGGAAGGACCACACTTGAGGACCTAGATGGCCACATGCGGCCTCAAGGCTGCAGGCTCCCTACCCTGGATCCAGAGGATGTGAAACCCAACCCTCTTGTTCATTTTTGCTTTCTAAGCACTAGACAAAAACAACCTTCCCTCAAGGAAGACATTTGCCACTGGGTACTAAAATATGATTTATTTCCCAGATGAAGGGAGAATGGGGCCCTAGAGTTGTCCTGAGGCAACGTACACTACAGCCCTATAAATTTCAGAATATCGAGTCATTTCTTCCTGGGTATTTAATGCTTGTAAAGATACAACTTCAGCACTATGGGCCAATTTTGACCCGGAGAGTTCAGGCCCAGACTGTAAACTCTAGTGTTCTGAAAATACCAAATTTTGATTTGTAGCTGCTCAGATATGCTACAAAATGCAAGCGGTAAATCTCTTTATTTAGAGTCTTCAATTCTGTGGGGTTTGGAGTCGCTTAAAAAAAAGTTCTGTGTCATTAGAATGACAGTTTGCATTTATGCCAAAGCTCTTCATGCCGTATTACCTTGTGGAGGTGGAGGGGGTGGGGCAGCTTTATAAGTGGCATACAAAACAACTGAAAATAATGACAATAACTTGAATCTTAACTAGGCAAGACAGCCACTCTTCCATGCTTGTATTAATTAGTGTTCTTTTTTTTAAATAAAAATATTCCCTGATTCACAAAAAAACATAGATATAGATTCCCCCCAAAAACAAATAAAAGCCAGCGCAGTCATGGCCTTTTGCACAAAGCAGGCATTTGACAAATATATATTAAACAGATATATTAAAAGAATGACAGAATGAATGACCTTGGAAGGTCGCTCCTCCCTGGGTCACAGTTTCTTTATCTGTAAAAGAAAGAGATCAGACTAGAAAGTCTCTGAGGTTCCTTCTCATTCAGGATCTATCTATGATCCTATGAATTCAAAATTCAATAAACTATATACTAAAGGTCTAATATGCACAAGGCAAGAGGAAGCATGATGGTGGATGGGAATGTAGAAAAGTAGACCTGGATTCAAATCTCATTTCTCTCAAATACTGGATGCATGACCCTGGGCAAGTCACATAACCTCTTAGGGATCCTGGCAATTCTGTAAGATTGTAAGTTGGAGAAAAGGTACTGACCTGTATTAATAGAAGGAGTATCCTCAGCTAAGGTTTCCCTATGCCCAAGGAATGACATGTCTGGACCTCTTCCCCTCCCAAATCTAATTTAAAAAGATAAAAAAACATTGATGGTGCAATAAAAAACCCAAACCCAAACTCAATAACAAAGCAGGCCTGGAAAATCCTTCCTTCCCAGTTCTAAAGCTATAATCGTAAGAATGTAAAAATACTTTAGGAAGCTTCCTGCTTGAGAATCCATCTAGCTATTTAGAATAGCTCTTTATTCCATGAGTTAGCTAGCTATTGCCAGAACATTGGCCTCACTTGGCAAAGGCAGAGTAGGGAATCATGAATGCACTGAGGAAGTAGCTTCTTTTATTAATAGAGTTGGTCTTCTTTGATTCAAAATTACCTCCTCTCCTTATGAAAGGCCCCTTTCCATTTCCACATACACACCTTCTCCAGGAGCTCTCCCATCGGCTGGTAAAGTTGAGAGAGTACTAGGACTCGGATCCAGAGACATAGGTTTGAATTCCTCCTCAGACACTTATTAGCTGAATAATAATGAAGAAGTCGCTTGGTGCCTCTGAGTTTAATTCCCTAGTTGTAAAGTGGAGACTCTAATTAATGCTTATAGCTGTTTATCTAAGAGGACTGTGGTGAGGTCAGTTGAGATAAGTGTTCCCTTTACCTTAGAACACTATATAAATGTCAGCTACTAGTTAAGTACTTGCTGGATGGAAGTTGGGCTCTTGTCTTCAACCCCTGTTGAGGGATTGTGGGAGAGGGAGTTTAGGAGAAGGCTGCAGAGACTAATAAGGAAGAACATAATATAAGAGCATAAGGCACCCTGGGAAAAGCACCAGCTATGAAGCCAGAGGACCTGGGTTTGAATACTACCTCTACTGCTTACTACCTGCATGACCTTAAGCAAGTCACTTAATAGTTTCTGGGTCTAAAATTCCTCCTCTATAGAATGAGGGGGCTTGAAATAAGGGAGGCAGAATAGGATAAAAGAGAGTGAGCTAAACTTTGAACCAAGGTACCTGAGCTTGAGTCTTCATTCTTCCATTTGGCTACCTGTGTGTCCAACTCTCTACTGGTTGTCTACTGCCTACAGGACCTTGAGATTTTCTGACTCTGAAAAGGGTCAGTGTCTTTCCCCTACATCCCTTCCCAAAGCATTTTTGACTATGGTACTCTATTTCTCCTAATCCATGATGCTATTTTGTAGAAAGGATTACAGATCATCAGATCAGAGATCTGGAGATGGAAGGGCCCTTAGAGAACATCTTGTCTAATCCCTTCCTGACAGAAGAGAGCACTGAGCCTTAGAGAGGTTACGTGCCTTGTCTACCATTGAGACAGCTCGAAGTCCTAGAGCCCTAGGAATCGCAGCCCCACCCACTGGTTCCATTTACAATCCTGCTCCAATGGCCATGACCCAGAGAGGCAATCCCCATGGAGAATGGCCTGCTATACCCATCAAATGCCAATCAACTGTAACCCACAGGGAAGGCAAGCCAGCCTATGTTAAGTGGGAAGGCATCTCAAGGGAGAAATAGGAGCTGGTATGTGCCAGGTGAATGAAACTGGTGCTGCCAGCACTATGATCACAGGCTCCCAATCAGACCATGATGGACACAGCTCAGGCCCCTGAACCTGAATGCTCCCAGACCACTGCAACGGAAGCAACAACCCCTGTGGAGAGATGACCTGAACTACCTGAAGGCTCAGAGAAGAATGTTGTCAATGACAAAGCAATTGACACTATGGGATGGTTCAACATCAGAAATGGAAATGGTTTAATCAACTGGAATCACGTTAAAGAAGAAACATCCCTATGTGCATTGCTGCAGCACTCTGAAGACCACAGGATCTTTCCATAAGATTTGCCCCTGAAAACTTCCCTATGTGTTGTCTCCCCCAAACAGAAGGGGAGCCTTGACAACAGGGACTGTGCTTAGAACAGTGCTTTGCATATAGTAAGTGCCTAATAAATGCCTTTTCACTCACTCATTAATTCACGCACTCATTCTTCAAGGGCACAATGATAGAGCCAAAATTGAATTGGGTCATGTGGCTCCCGGATTAGTGATCTTTCCTCTACACCATATTAAGAAAGAAGTGTTTAATTCAGACTATGAGAGAGAAGTCCCAGATCTCTTAGAAAAAAAAGTTTCTTTCCTAACTCTCATTCATCTCCATTACAAAAGTGACAGACTGCTTTCCTGCATATTCCAAGGATTTTTTGGTGGGTAAGTAGGAGGACAAGTACTATAGATGCTATCTACAGACAAGGAGGTTCAGTCGATTTGGATGACTTGCCCAGGTTCATACAGATAGCAAGTGTCAGAGGTAACATTTGAACTTGGGTTTTTCCTGACTCAATGCCCAGAACACTATCTACCATACCATGTCACCTCTCATATCTGAACTCATTTAATCCTCACAACGAGGCTATGATGAAACCACTATAGGTTTCATAGACTAATTTTATAGATGTAGAAACCGAGGAACAGGGAGGTTGGAGTCTCCCATTTTATTGGGACTGTATTAGGTACTTCTTATGCTTACAAACTGAATTTCTTTCTACAGGCGGGATGAAATAAATATGTCGGCTGGGGGTGTATGGAGGTTTAGGTGGTCAGGTTTTATGCATCACATACCATTTGAAGTCTAGCTCTGTTCCTGAGTTCCTTCTTCCCTATGTATCCAAGTTCCTTCTTTTCCTCCAAGGTCCAACTCAGAAATCACCTCTTCCACAAAACCTCACTTCACTTCCCTCAATCTAATTCTTTCCTGCTCCTTAAATTTCTAAAAAAAAATACCTTTTCTTAATGTAGAATTCACAGACAGCTAGATATTATGGGACATAGAGCACTAGAC
The DNA here is from genome assembly GCA_028646575.1 of Pseudocheirus occidentalis. Classification (NCBI taxonomy): domain Eukaryota; kingdom Metazoa; phylum Chordata; class Mammalia; order Diprotodontia; family Pseudocheiridae; genus Pseudocheirus; species Pseudocheirus occidentalis. The sequence continues at coordinate 18,044,780 of CM053598.1, forward strand.
TTGAAGATCAGAAGGCTTGAGTATAAATATTGCTTCAGACACTCGTTGTGTGATCTAAGACAAATCACTCAACTTCCCGAGCTTCAAGTTTCCTTATCTGTAAAAAGGGGATATTAGCAGTGATTTCCCAGGGCAGCCATGAGGCTAAAATGAGTTTGTAGATATAAAGTTCTTCACTAACCTCAAAAACCCTACAGAATTCTTCTTCTTCTTCTTCTTCTTCTTCTTCTTCTTCTTCTTCTTCTTCTTCTTCTTCGTCTTCTTCTCTTTCTTCTTCTTCTCCTTCTCCTCCTCCTCTTTCTCCTCCTCCTCCTCCTCTTCTCCTCCTCCTCCTCCTCATTATTTGCTCATCTTCTCTCATACAGTAGCAATTTGACTGTTCTTTCTAGTTTTTGCATGAAATTCTTTTTGAGAGCGAGACCCCAAGCCGTAGACATTTATGTACAACAAGCAACCAGTACAGTGTCTGCATAAAGCAGCAATTTAATAGAGATTTACAAAGTCAATGTATCTGTAGTCAATCTAATCCAAAGAGTACACAATGAACCCTGGGGTAATTGTCCCCAGCACATTTTTGTATGTTAATTTCAGATTTTTTAGTAGGATCTCAGATTTAAAGTTTAAAGGAATCCAAGAAACCATCTAAAAATAAGCCCATTCGGCCTAGGAGTACAGGACTCTCTCTCTGCCCCCAGCCTGTCATCAGCCCAGCCCACACAGCCATCAACCGGGAAAACAACTTTGGTGGAGGAGAGGTCAGCCATTGTGACCAACTATCAACTAACTGCCACACCCAGGGCAGATAAGACAGCCCAGCTGAATCAATATGGCTCCCAGAGGAATAGATAGGAGGCAACAGGTGCCAGCCAGGTCAAACCACTACCACTACCTTAACTACCATCTTCCCATAAACCCTGATGGTGACAGCTCAGGACCCTGAACTCCACAGCCTTGGGAGTAGCAATGCTTCCAGCCCCATTCCCTCAGCCATCTTCCTGGGGAAAAGTCCCTGCGGACATGAAACCTGGACCTTCTCCTGCAGGGGATGCAGCTTCTGAAGACCCAGGAAGGGAAGGTCTTCCCACCAAAGTCCTTGACTCTGTCTAATGGATCAATATCACAAAAAGATTTTATTGGTGGAAATAACATGAAAAAAGAGGCATTAACCATCTGCTTTGCTGCTATACCAAATGAACCATGGGACCTTTCCATCTGATTTAGAGCTAAGCCTTCCAAAGATCACAGAATCCCTACAATGGTACTCAACTCTTCAGAGCTCAACTTGCTGTAAGAGGAAATCTGTCACTGAAGATAAAATTGGAAAGAATGGCTGGACCCAACCAGAAGAAAAGTCTGTGCTGAGTGTGACAGCAAGGTGCTTAGGGATCAATATCTCAAAGATGGGAAAGATTTTTTAAAAATGGAAAAGTGCTCACTCCCCTACATGCACATGGTCACATGGTCACACAGGCACACTTATATAGATGCACGTGCACAATGTCAGTGAGCTTTGCAACAACCCTATGAGAAGGGTACTACAGGTACTACTACCATCTTTTTACAGATAAGGAAACTGAGATTCCAAGGAGTAAAGTGACTTCCCCTGAGTCACACAACTACTAAGTGTCAAAGTTGAGTTTCCAATTCAGATATGACCGACTCTTAGAGGTGTTAAAGCAGAGTCTGAATGACCCTTTACTGGACATTTTATAATGAAAACTTCCTTTTGGGTATGGGTTGGACAGATTGCTGCTAAGTCCCCTTCCAACTTTCTAATTCTGAGTCCAAGATTTTATCCACTACACCCTTAGAATACAGCAGACCTTCAATTTTAAAGAAGCAATTAAACATGAAGTTGGGCAAATTGATTTTTAAGTGAATTTAGCAAACTACCGAGCCCATTCAAGTGTAAACAAGGAGATTTCAAAATCATTAATTTTTACAAAATCCAAAGCTCATTCTTAAAAACTCTGGATCAGTGACAACAACCAAAGCCTTAAAATTATATTGGCACTGTTTGGGAACAATGGCACAAAATGAACTCTGGTTTTAAAGAGTTTCCAGATTCCTTTTCCTAGCTTCAGGAGCCATCTACTGCACAGATGCCAAAACCCAGAGCTTGGAGAATGCTCCTGTTGGAAGAAAGACAATGTCCCTCAGTCTGGCCCCTCATCTGGCACATAGGGAAGGCTCATCTTCCCTCTGGATCTAATTGAAAGAAGTTTGTTGTTTTATGAGCTTGCTAAAACCTTGACCATCTTTCCCCAGTTTCAGAAATTCGTGAGGACGAAATTCCACTTTACTCTAATATCAGAGAAGAGAGAACCCAATAGGTAATTCCCTAAATATGCATAATTGTTTGGAACATGATGAGTTAAAATAATGATAGCTGTTGAAATACTGTCAGTCCCTTCTCTCATGCAATCCTGCTTCTCCAAAAGGTGGAGGTGGGGTCCTGGGATTTTTGGTCACTTTCACTTTATTGATGTGTTTTGTTTTGACATTACATATACCTAGAAAACAAGTAAAATACATAAAAAACTCATAATCCAGTGATTTCCCCCAATACTGTCTAGATATCCCAGGATTGTAACATGCTTCTCACTATTTCTCACTTCCTCCTATCCAGTCTGTGGACAAGGTGTGTCATCTTTGCAGCATCTCCCTGAGACATCCCTTCTTTTATGTGACACGGCCAACATTCTAGTGAAGACCTTCATCGCCTCGCCCCTGCATTACTGCAATGGTGGCTGGTGGGTCTGCCTGCCTCAAGTCTCTTTCTGCTCCAATCCATCTTTTATTCAGCCATCGAAGTGATTTTTCTAAAGCACAGGTCTGCTCATGCCACACATTCCCTGACCCTCAACACACACCCCACTCCAGAGGCTCCTGATCACCTCCAGGGTAAAATACAAAATATTCTTTTGATTTTGAAGACCCTTCATGATTGAGTCCCTTTCTCCTTTTCCCATCTTCTTACACCTTATTCCCTGACCCACACTCTCTAATCCAAGGATGATGATCCATGAAAAAGGCCCTTCATCTCCTGACTCTGGGCTTTTTCTCTGGCTGTCTTTCATGCCTGGAACATTCTTCCTCCTCATCTAGTCCCAGCTAAAATTCCATCTGGGGGTCCTCTCCACTGGTTCTGATCTATATCCCACCACTGGACTCAGATCGGGAGAAGAAAGTGATGCTGATGACCTTGCATAGCCTTCCCTCATTGAAATCCAATTCACTTGCAAGTCAGGGAATCATCTTCCTGATGTCATGGTCCTCTTTGAGAACAAAGAACAAACGAAAACAACAACAGAATTCCATCTTCTACAGGAAGCCTTTTCCAACCCCTCTTAATTCCAGTGCCTTCCCTCTGTTAATTATTTACTCTTTTTCTCTGTATATAGGTCCTTGAGTGCAGAGACTGTCTTTTGCCTTTTTTTTATTCCTAGTGCTTAGGATCTAGCACATAGTAGGTGCTTAATATGTATTGAATTCTGTTTTCTATCTATGCACACACACATACATATATGTCCCATTCTGCCCCCCATGTCTGTAACAGACAGCAGGTTTTATTATTGGTCCTCTAAAGTTCTGAATGGTCACTTCTTTGATCATAGTTCTTGTAAATTTTCAAAGCTGTCTTTAGAGTGCTCTTATTGTTGCATAAATTATTCTCCGGATTCTGGCCATTTTATTCTGCATCAGTTTATTCCTGAGGGTCAAACCTATGACCTATATTAAACTACATAGAGGGAAGTGATTCCTGATTGACTGAGAGACACTGAATACCCCTGTAAGGAAGTTAACTGATCCAGTTAGACAGAGGTTTAGAGACAGATGGGTTGAGGGAGATGAAGAATGGACTTTTGAATGGCTAACATGAACCTCCAGAGTAGTGGAGGAGAAGGGGGCCATGCTCCTTAACTGCCTAGCAACCCTGGGGACAGCTGGTAATGGACTCCTCAAAACGAGAGGGTCTCCTCTCTCCAGGTTTGAGTAGAAATCCCAACTCCATCCTGGTAGGAGAGCTCATGTACACTTCAATGCTGTGTATTCTCTGAGTATACTCACTCTGCATAACTTCCAATTTCTGTTTGCTAGTTTCTTTGATAAAGAAATTTACTATCAATCCTTATATAACCAGTATTTAGTGGGAAGTAGGCTAAGTTAGCTAGAGCTATTAGCAAAGCAGTTTTTATTCAAAAGCTCAGGTACTCTTAAACAGGAGATATTTAAGTGGTGACATTAGATAATATCTCTTTGGGGGAAAGGAGAATTTGCCCTGCCTCAGTGGACCTGTGTCTTACTTGGCTCTCTCCTCCCCACTTCCAGCTAGGCAGTTAGTGCTGACAAGCAAGCCATTGTTCCTACTTTCGGCACTGGTGGCCTAGCCTCCAGGTATCTCTCCATGCCACTCCTAGCAATATTTATACACAAGACAGCTCTGCATAGGCATGTCTTACACCTACATCACATAATTTGATCCTCACCACCCAGTGCAGGAGACACTCTATTTACCCATTTTACAGATGAAGAAACTGAAGCTCAGAGATGGAGTGATCAGCCCAGAGTCACTGTAACCCATGATCTCTGACTCCAAATCCCTGGTTCTATCAACAATTTGACAGGGTGACCTCTATTCCATGACAAGACATCTGGATCACTGACAATTGAAAGATTCTTTACCAGAGAGCTTGAAGATGGATGACCACAAGTTTACATTCGTCTCAATTTAATGCTACAAATACTTAACAATGTACTGTGACCCTTGGGAAGTCTCTTAACCTGTTTGCCTTATTTTCCTCAACTGTAAAATGGAGATGCACCTAACGCCTAGGGTTGTTGTGAGGCTTAAATGTGGTGATGTTTGTAAAGAGCTTACTTGGCACAGCTTATTTATCATTATTATCTATTATTATTACTATTGCTACTACTATGAGCCACCAGCACTGTAACTACTACTACTAGCCACCATCGCCATAACTACTACTACTACTAGCTACCATGACCATAGCTATTACTACTACTATCACTACTTCTACTACTACTACTACTACTACTACTACTACTACTACTACTACTACTATTGCTGCTGCTGCTACTACTACCACCACCATCACCACCACTACTACTACCACCATTACTATTACTACCACTACCACTACTTCTACTACTACTATTACTACTACTACTGCTGCTGCTGCTGCTGCTATTACTACTACTACTACTACTACTAACCACCATTACCATTACTACTTACTACTAAAACTAATACTATTACCATAACTACTACTATTACTACTACTACTAACTACCACCACCATAGCTACTACTTACTACTACTACTGTTACTAGATACCATCACCATAACTACTACTACTACTACTACTACTACTACTACTACTACTACTACTACTACTACTACTACTACTACTTACTACTGCTAACCACCACCATCATAACTACTAATACTAACCACCATCACCACCATAACTACTAAACTACGACCACCATACTACTAACCATCAGCACCACCATAACTACTATGGGTACTAGTCTCCAATTATTACTACCACCACCACCACCACCATTGTTACTACTATGATTACTGTTGCACTGCTAGGGACACAGAGAGAAAAACATCAACAGCCCCGGCCATCAAGGAGACTACAACCACCGAGGGGAAAGGGAAAAGACCTGACACTGATATAAACACAAGCAGTTTCTATAAAGTGAGAGCACATTAACAGTAATAACAATAATTTAGTAAGCCATCAGGTTAGGCATACAAAGAGATTCAAAGTTGGAAAACAAATCAGGTCTGGACTAAAGAAAATTACTGACAAGGAAAAAACAGTTAACACCAGAAAAGTTACTAACAGTCAACTAGGTTTTGTTAAGCACAAGCTCACCTCCAGTACAAGGGTTTCAAAGACAAAACAACAATAACAAACCAAAGGTGAAACAGTTCTAGCCCTCAAGCTGGCATCCAGGGGATCTCACTTTTCTACAGTTGAGTAAATCCTTTCTTGCCATATATGCATATATGAATAGACATGCATTTAAAATGGAGAAATCTGTAATAAGTAAGACCACCAGGAAGGGCCTTTCTCAGTGGGGGTAACTGAGATGGCTGTTCAGGGGGCTTGGCAGTTATTCTGTCTCCAGGGTCACTATTCACCCTATCTCTCTGTCACCAACTCAAGTCACAATCAGGCAAATCTTATCTTCTGTAATGCTTTCAAATTTAAATATACAGTCACAAATTGGAAGAGAATGCATTGTCACAAACTTCACAAACAAGAATGGCTTTAGTTCATAACTAGTGAGTTTGCAAACTTTTTATTTTTTTTTACGTTTTGAAACTTAGTCCTTGTTCTCTCTCCAGGTCCCCAAAGGAGAGAACAAAGTCTTTCCTGAGCTTAAACCTTTTACAGCCTGCCTGGTGTTTCCAAAACTAACAATGAAGGCGACACAAGTCAGCTTTCCATTGGGGGTGGAGTGGGGGCTGGTTGTCAGAGCCGAGCAGGCAGAAATATCCTAGGACTCGAAAGTGGAAGGGACCCTCAGACACCCTCCACTGTAATCTTCTCACCGGGACAAAGAAGAAAGAGAGGACTAAGGTTGGCGAAAACTGGAACCTGAGAAAGAACATTGCCTCTGATGTATTCCAGAGGGATGACAGACTGTCCGTTACTTTATTCTCGTGTGTGTGTGTGTGTGTGTGTGTGTGTTTGTGTGTGTGTGTGCGCGCGCTGAGCGGGTCCCTCCCTATTCAGGGGCGCGCCACAACTTACCCAAAAAGGGCAGAGCAAAGCCCCCAGGCCCCCAGCTTCTATCCCGGGTGCAGAAGGCGGAGCTCCCAGCGAAGCCCGGGGCGCACATTTCCTTGGAGTTTTGCATCCCTGGAGGTTCAGGAAGGGTGAAGAGTGTCCTCGTCTCCCGGCCCTCTCCTCCAGTACCATGGGACTCAGGGAGCCCCCAGAGCTCCCTGGTAACTTTCGCTCTGTCTGGGGCCACCCTGACAAGGACACCTGGGGCAGGACATGCCCGCAACCTCGAACCCGGCCCTCCCTCGGTCGCGGGGTTGCAAGCCCAGCCTCCCCTCCCTGTTCCTTCTGTGGCTCACCTGGAGACGGTCGGAGCTCGCACCTGAGCGCCTGCGGGATGCTGAATGCGGGATGCTGAATGCGGGATGAAGGATGCCAGACGCGCTCCCAGGTAGGACCGCCCAACTGCCCCCGGGCGGGCTAGGCAGGCTGCAGCGCGGGTTTTGTAGGCGTTATCCAGAGCAGTCTCCCGGGGCCCCTCCCTTCCTACCCCCCCCCCGCCCCTCCAGGCCCCGCCCCGGGTTCCTCCCCTCCCCCGTGCGGGTCCCTCCTCCCCTTCCAGGGTGCGCTGCACCCCCACCTCCTGGGGAGCAGTTGGGGCCGAAGGGCCGGAGCCGCAGCCGCGGGCACTGGCACAGTCACAGTCACGTGAGTCCGGCTGGTAGGACTACTGCCGCGGCCGCCTCCCTCCCGGCGAGAGCCCAGTGGACACCGAGACGCGCCAGCCTTTCAGCTTGGCTATGGGGTCCTGCTCGCTGTTGGCCCACCTGCCCGAGAACCCCGCCCAAGCCCGGGGACTTGGCCGACGGGTCCGCGGCATTGGGAGGGATTAAAGTGGGGGGGGGGACGGGAAGGGGGCTGACGGCTGGGGGGTCTGCAGAGGTAGGAGGGCTAGAGGGAAGAGGAATGGGGGAGGGGAAGGCGGGAGAAGAGGGATGGGAAGGAGAGTGGGAATAGGAGAAAATCTAGCAGTGGGGGGCGGGGAGAGAGCTAGCAGAGTTAGTTCAATAGCCTTGTTCTTGAGCTCCTAGGACACAGCTGTTTCTTTGACCCTTTGGGAGTTTTCTGGAGTTCTGGCTCAGTTTTCTTAAAGACCTTTCCAACTAGAAGATTTCCACGGATCACTTAACAATAGGGATCAGTGTCAAGGGTTGACCTTTGTGGGCAGCTTCTGTAATCCGGGAATCCGAGGAATGATTTCGTCTCTGGGTTCTAGTGACATAATTAAACACCAATCAGCTGGTTCCATCTTGGTAGATTACACTGCCAACCATTAAGACAGACTCTTGGGTTAACCTTCAGCTTTAACTGCTCATATCTGGAGTGCAATTGACCTCTCCCTAATTGTCTTTGCAGTAAACAAGATAAATTGCAACTAACTTTTAGTTAAGAACAAAATTAAATTAAAAGCCAGCATGCCAATGTTAAGTTTGCACCAAGCTCCCAGTATTGGCAACTCTTGATTCCTCTAAGTCAGTGTGGGTTATATAGAGCTTCCACTTGCCTTTCAGTCAGGGATTTACAGCTAGAAATGAACCTTTGGGCCATCTAGTCAAAAACCACAGTTTGCAGATCAGGTTCTAAAAGGTGAGCCCCAGAGAAATGAAGGAATGTGCTTGAGCTGGGTCCAGTTAGCTCTTAGCCAGAACTCAAACTGGGAGGTCTTTTGATTTCTAGGCCACTTCTACAATCAGTGGTCTTCCCTCAGCCCCCCACCCCCCATAATTCCATCTTTCTTTTTTTTAAAAAAATTCTCAACTTGACAAATATTAAATTAAGTGATCACTTCTATTTGTATAGGAAAGCAGAGAAGATTGAACATAAAATGATGTGTCCCCTACAGCTTGCATTTTCTTTTTAAAATTTATAACAAATTGAACATGTGACATTCAAAACCAGCAGTCCTTCCTCTTGCTGGAGGAATTTTGTGTGGTTCATTAGCATCTTCATCCTGTGGACAGGAAGGGGGAAAATTGAAATAAAAAAAAAATCTGTCTGACTTTCTTTTAAGAGCCCAGAAAAAAACCTGGCAAGGAAGAAGATTGCAGTAATTAACACTCAAGGATAATTTTACACTCTCATTTTAGACAATCATCTGTTTTGCCTGGTTTTCATTATTTTGGATAAAGGCACCATCAGAGGTATCTCTTAATGCTTCTTAAACATGTGGTCCATTTAATTTCAATGGAGACAATATTTTCCTTGCAAATCATTTTGTCAATAAAAAAAATTTTCTACATTGATCGAACATTCCAGTTCTTATTAATCAGAAAAAAAGAAACACCTGATTCTAAAGATATTGGATGATAGTTGGAGAGGACTTTAGAGGTCATAGCATCCAGCTTCTCACTGAATGACAGTATCCTGACATTGACAGAGCAGCCCTTAATAATTTGGTCTTGTTTCTGCTTCAGTATCAGAGTAATGGGAGCTCCTTAGTTGCTGAAACAGCACTTTGGGCTGTTGGACAGCTCAACCTCTAAAGAGTTCTTTCTTTCATAGAGCCAAAATCTGACTTCCAGAAATCTCCATCCATTTGTACTAGTTCTATACTCTGAAGCACCACCTCCATCCCCACAGGATATCTCTCCAAGACAGCTATCATGCCTTCCCTATCTAAAACTAATTTCTTTCAGGTTAAACAACCCCAGTTCCTTCAAGAGTTGCCATTCTTTGTCATTACTCTCTGGATTCTCTCTACTTTTTTCAATGACCTTAAAATTGATGCTGGGGGGGGGGGACTAGGTGGTGACACAGTAAATAGAGTACTGACCCTGTAGTAAGTAGGACTTGAGTTCATATTTGGGCTCAGACACTTAAAACTAGTCATGTGACCTTGGGCAAGTCACTTAACCCCACTTGTCCTGCCTTCCCCCCTCCAAAAAGTTAAAAAAAAGGGAGTCAAACTGACGCTGGGAACTGAATATAATATTCTGAATGTGGTTTGACTATGGGATTCTTCATTCTCTTGATGAGACCCCCTTCATTCATGCGACAATTTACTAAGCATCTTCAGTATTGTAAGCAGAGCACTATGCTAAGGAGATGTAATCTTCTATCAGTGTTGCGCAGATATTTTTCCTGGCCATGATTTTACAGAATAAACAATAAAGCAGGAGCTTGGCTTTAACCTGGCATCCTGGTCCCTGATTAGTTCAGTGGAATATTTTGAGTACATGTCTGATGTGGTCATTGGACAATGAATACCACTCAGCAGTACTTCCTAGGACAAACAAGGATCAGAGACCTAGATATTTAAATCCAAGTTTGTTTATCCAGAACACTTATTCTTAGGCCAAATGCTTTTTTTCGTCTTCAAGAGTAACGACTGAAGGAAGAAAACACAGTTTTATATTCAGACATTGTAGTGAAAAATGCTATTACAAGAAAGATTGCCTGTTGCGATAAGGAAAAACACTGGATTATGAGGAGACAAAAGCAACAACCAATTGTTATTAAGCACTTAATATATATAGAACTCTGTTAAATGCAGAGAAAGATGAACAGCATATTTTTAAATTTAAAAAGTTCTTTTTTATTATGAACTTAAACACCAACAATCAGGAATATTTCAATTTAAGAGAACAAAAGAGCTTTACAGATTAAACTGCAAACTTTTTACCTAGTTTTAGTAAGTGCATGTTAAATTTAACTTGATAGTAACAAAACTATCCTTACCTCTTCCAAACAACCATCTTGTCTTTTCTATGTATTTTTATTAACAGTTTCATTCTTCTTTTCTTTCTTCTTTTTCATTCTTCTTTTCATTCTTCAGTTCACTTTTCTCTTTCTTTCCTTTCCTTTCCCCTTCGTTTCCCTTCCCTTCCCTTCATATCCTTCTCTTTACTTCTCTTCCTGCAATATTATCACTAAATGAGATAAAGTTTAGACAAGTAACTATTCCCAATCTCATTGAATTCATGGTCTAGTAGGAAGATAAGTCATCACTAGATTAGTATATATTTTTCATATAACTATATGTGAAATAGTTGTCTCTCTGATAGAATGTAAACTCTTTGAGCATAGGGGCTGTTTTTCTTTTTGGTCGATTCTGTAATGCTGTATCTGGCAAGTCCATTCTAAGCACAGTTCCAGTGTCATGCCCTCTTCCTCCTATACAAGACCTTCCATCACTTGTTAGTGTTTCCTACTCCTTGAAATTTCCTTGTAGCACCGTGAATATACTTTGCATTTCCCTGTCTATATGCATGTTGTATACAGGTGACCCCCAAACCTTAGTTCAGTTTTAGTTTTCCCAAGGGGAAATTAAATGAAAAGATCAATCAGTTCTGCCATGTGTCACCAACTCGGGAAGTAAGACTAGTGGATGATTCACTATTTGTACTTTTCTTGCCTTCTGCTTGTACCATCAATCAATGTAAGTCAAATGATCATCGGGCAGTCGTCTTAAAATTGATCAGATTGACTTTACTCTTAGGCTTCTAGATTCATGGTCAGAAGAGTACATAGAGGTAGGAGACCAGGGAGTCCAACCCTCTCATTTGACAGAGGAGGAAATGGAGGAAGAGGGAGGAGATAAGCTAAAAAGGGGTTATGGTAGGATTAGAACACACATCTTGCTGATTCTAACTCCAGGATCCCACATACATCTACCCCACACTGCCTCATCTAGTTCTGTCTCCTCCTTGTACACAGGAAAACGAGGCCCACAGGGCTATGCACGTGGGAAATGATTGAGCCAATATTTGAACTCAGGTCCCGTGACTCCAAGTTTGACCTTTTCTCCCTTGGCCTATGCTGTGTCCAGAATCTAGCTGGATAGAATCCAGCACAATCTTCTTGTGGGTTGGGCTTGAGATTTTGCTTTTCTTGGCAAACACTAGTTGGAGAGCAGAGGCCCTCCATGACAGCATTTGTCTGCTCCCACACATATATGAACCAGCTGGTCCACAAACGTACATTTCACCCAGGCTATTCTTGTGTTTATGTGCCCTGTGAAACAGGAGGAGGGCCTGCTTGCTAGAAAATCTTGGTTAATTGCAAAATGAACAAATCTCCAGCAAAAGGCAAGTGGAGTCATTTCAGAATTTTTGCTTTGGGAGAAACAGGAAGGGATCAGAATCTTCTAGGTATGGGGAACCTGTGGCCTCCAGGTCGCATGGAGCCCCCCCACCCCTGAAGACTGACCACCCAGCCAGTGCCATCAACTGTTATCTCCGCCAAAACCTACAGCAATAGAGATTTTTTTTTGCTAATTAATGAAAAAAAATTCAGTAAGAGTCAAGCATACAGAAAACATTGACAGGGCAGGGGCATATTACAAGAGAGTTGGTGGGGTCATTGATTGCCATTTATAGATGACATTTCTTTAAAAACTGCCTCTCAATCTGATAGAAACAATGGAAGCATTTCTTACAGTGCTCAAAAGAATAGCCAATAAAATGCTAGACTGTATTGTAACAATAACCTAGGTGTCCATATGGTTTTTCCCAGCTATAGCTTTTGTGGTCCTCAGTGTGTTCTTTATTCTTTTATGGGAGAATAAATGTTTTATTTTCCCTTGGGGCGTAGAGTTACACTGCAATTTAGCTATGAAAATGGGCCAAATGCTATTTCTCTGTTACCCCTAGGATATTCTTACTTATTTTAAACTCCCTCCTTCCCCTGACTCTGAGGAAAATGTAAGACCCTTGAGGAGAGGGTCTGATTTTGTTCTTTATTTGGGTGACCCCAGTGTCTAGATCATAGTAGGTGCTTAATGCCCATTTTTATTTAATTGAATTCCCCCTACAATTTATTTTGTCTGCAGACCCAATTTTAAATCTGCTTGCTGCTCAAAATGTCATGAATCTTATGCTACTGATATGCAAAGGGACTATGATTTCAGAAATAGAGGAAATTCCTGGTGAGGGAACTCTCTCCATCTGTGCAGATTGTAACCTATTTAACGCTAGCACACAGACTCATAGATTTAGGAGGAGCCTTTGTGTCATTGAATCATAGGCCTAGAGCTAGATAAGTCCTCAGATAATCTAATCTAACCCTTTCATATTATATATGTAGAAACTGGTGTTCAGAGAGATTAGGACTTGCTCAAGGTCACCTAAGTAATAAGTGGCACAATCAGATTTGAACCCAAGTTCTTTGATTCTAAATCTGACACTCTGACCTACACCGAACCACCTCCCACCATGCAACCTAGAGAGTTGAATGACTTACCAAAGGTCACATGGATAATAAGTGTCAGAGGGTGGATTTGTACCCAGCACTTCCAAGCCCAGCCTTTTTTCCATTATGCCATACTGCTTCAGTTGTTAGTAGACTAATTTTTTTGAGGCCCCGTTAAATAATGTGTTGAGTAAGATTTAACTGCAATCATGTCTGTATCTTAAAGGCATAGTTCGATTTAAAGTATATGTAAGAATAATTATTTCAGAGTTGGAAGGGCCCTCAGAGCCTTCCCTCCCTTCTCCATTTTTTTTCTGTGAAGGAAAATGAGGCCCAGTGAAGTCAAATGCCCAGCCCAAGGCTATGTGGATAATAGAGGTAGAATTGGAATTCAAAGCCCATCTCTCTGACTTGGAATTCACCACTCTTTCCTCTGCATCTTCCTCTACATGGAATTTGGAAATTGTGTAGTTATTCCTATTAATGTCTGTGCAAGGTAATTGTAGGAATGCTAAATGAATTTTCACCAGAGGGCACAGGAATCCAACAAGACTAAAATGAAACTTTACAGAGGAAATACTAATGCTAGGAATTTATGGATTCAATTTGAGATGCCTTTCCTAACAAAATACTGAAGAATTTAAGGACTCTAAAATATATTGAGAAAATATTCAGTAAAAAAAAAAATATCGAATGCCTTTTTAGGAATGGTCCAGATGCAGTTCTTGCTAATGGGTGCTCTTCCCCTCTCCCCCCTCCTTATCTTCAAGGAACATACTATCTATTGACCAACCTGTCTCTATACTGTGCCTGACATGCCCTGGGTTGGAATCAGATCACATGTGGACAATTGTGACATATGTAAAAAATTTCAATTTACTGTTCAGTAAGGCTGTGGCAGGTGGATATTATTTCTGGGACTTTGGGGATCCTCATTAATATTTTAATGGATCTATGATTTCTTCAACAGAGTATAAGTTGCTTGGAGTCAAGAAGTGTTTTCTTTTTGTCAGCACCTAGCATAGTGTTTGGCACAAATCATATAATAAACATTCATTAAGTGCCTACTATGTGTCTGATACTATGCTAAGGAAGTACTTCATAAAAATTCATTTGAATTGATCTGAGTCAATGGACACTCCTTTTACTGCTGCAAGTCACATTAGCTGCTTGTCTTCTTCTTCTGTGTAACTCTTATCTGTGTCTTTAACTCAGTCCTTCAATATGGTGGAAGCGAATAGCCCGGATCACTATTGCCTGAGCAGCCAGAGAATCTTACCATGAATTCAGTTCCAATGGGTGGTAAATGGAAGTCAGGGCTTCTAAGCCAGCTCCTTTGACTAAACCAGCTTTTCTTTCCCCTGTTCCCCTTTGCCTTACAAGAAAGTGTCAACACTACTGGCCAACCCTTTAGGAGAGTGTGCATAGCGGGTTATCCCTTCCATATCACAGGGGTTAAGGGCACGCACCCCTAACGATCTAGAAAATCATTGTAAAAGATTTTTACCCTCCTTTCATAAAAGAGAAGTCTGATTTTTTTCTTTTTCTTCTATGGGATGTATACATCACCTTATTATAAAATTTGGGTTGAGTATTTGGTCATGCGATCTGGATTGTCTGCTGGCCTTTGCATGTTTGCAGTTTCCACAAAACTCCTCCCAAATTCCCACTTGATTTCTTATGCCAGTTCATAATATATCTACACCATAGTGGGGAAGTCACCATGTGGAAGACATAACTCTATTTCTCTGTTTTACACTGTATTTATTTAGAATGTACTAGATAGTTGAAAAATCTCTCCTGGAGATATCAGATGCCTTATGTCATTCTATAATTATATATGGGAGACATTTTATCTAAAGATAACCTTCAAGGCTATATTTTGAAAGCCTAATAAAGGAAAACTAGCCCACCCCCTGGGGAATCTTCAAATCTTTGTTGTTGCTGTTCAAACAGATTTTTAGAAATTCATTTTAAAATTATTTTTTAACAAAAGGATAAAAAACAGGAATGGTATATGCAAGTAATTGTATGATCTAGTTATTTAGCATTTATTAAAAGAAAGGCTATGGGCCTATCAATTCCATCATCAATTATTTATTAAGTACCTACTGGGTGCCAGGCACTGATAGGGGCTGGGGATGTGAATAAAAAGAATGAAAAAATTTCTATTCACAAGGAATTTACATTCTTTGAAAACCTTACTTGGTACTTTATTTTTTTCCCAATTACATGTAAAAACAATATCATTAATTTTTAAAACTTTGGATTCCAAATTCTCTCTCTTCTTCCTTCCCTGCTACCCTTGTTGAGAAGGCAAGCAGTTTGGTATAGGTTATACATGTGTAGTCATGCAAAATGTATTTCCATATTAGTCAATTTGTGAAAGAAAACACAGACAAAACAATAAAAATCTCAAGAAAAATAAAGTTTAAAAAGTATGCTTCAATCTGTATTCAGACACCATCAGTTCTTTGTTTGGGGAGGGATAGCATTTTTTTTTATCATAAGTCCTTTAGAGTTGTCTTGGATCATTGTATTGCTGAGAACAGCTAAGTTATTCACAGCTGATCATTGAACAATATTGGTGTTGCATTGTACACAGTGCATTTCCTTTTGTATCAGTCCATGCAAGTCTTTCCATGTTTTTCTGAGCACAGTATGCTCATCATTTCTTATAGCACAACAGCATTCCATGATAATGACAGAGCACATTTTTTTTCAGCCACTCCCCAGTTGATGGGCATCCTCCCAGTTCCTAGCTCCCCACCACCAGAAAAGAGCTGCTGTAAGTATTTCTGTTCACATAGGTCCTTCCCTTTTTGTAAATATCTTTTTGGATACAGACCTAGTAGTGGGATTGCTAGGTCAAAGGTTTTATGGCCCTTTGGGCATAGTTCCAAATTGCTCTGAAGAATGGTTGAATCATTTCACAGCTATATCAACAATGCATTGATGTCTTATTTTTCCCTCATATCCTCCATCATTTCTTTCTCCTTTTCTGTCCTATTACCTGAATTAGTAGGTATGAGGTAGTACCTCCGAATTGTTTCAATTTGCATTCCTCTAATCAATAGCAATTTAGAGTACCTTCTCATATGGCTATAGATGTCTTTGATTACTTCATCTGAAAACTGTTCATATCTCTCAATCATTTATCAATTGGGGAATGGTTCCTATTATTATAAGTTTGAATCAGTTTTCTACACATTTGAGAAATGAGGCCTTAATCAGAGAAACTTGCCTCAAACCTTTTTTCACAATTACTATTGCTAACTTTCCTCCATCCTATTTTCCCATTTATTCTATTTTCTCTCTCATTTCCCTCTCTCCTGTGCCTCCTCAATAGTGTTTTGTTTCTGACTACCCCCTCCCCCAATCTGCCCTCCCTCTTATCCCTTCTCTTATTCCTTTTCCCTCTGTAGGGTAAGGTAGGTTTGTATATCCAATTGAGTGTGTGTGTATAATTTCATCTCTGAGCCAATTCTGATGAGAGTAAAGTTCACTCACCCCATCCCTACCTCTCCTGTTTTCCCCTTTGCTGTAAGCACTTTTTCTGGTCTCTTTTGTGTAAGATAATTTACCCCCTTTTCTCCTTTCTCCCAGTGTATTCCTCTTTCTCATTCCTTAATCTTATTTTTAATATCATTCATATTCAACACATACTTGTGCCCTTTGTCTATGTGTAAAACGTAACTGCCCTAATAAAGAGAAAGATTTTATTAATCACAAGTATCACTTCCCCATGTAGGAATATAAACAGTTTAACCTTATTAAGTCCCTTATTTTTTCTCTTTCCTGTTTACTTTTTTATGCTTCTCTTGAGTCTTAGACTTGAAGATCAAATTTTCAGTTCAGCTCTAGTCTTTTCATCAAGTGTAAAGCCAAGCATGTGAAGCTTTCCAGAGGACTGATGCTGTGAGCAGCTTTAAGGTTCTGGTTACATAGTATAGTAAACTCTCTATTTATTCAGGAGTAAATTAAAGCAAAACATTCCCAGGAACCAAAGTACAGCATTCACAATGTCAAAACAGAACAAGTTATCACTAATGTGGCCACATAGTTTTAAACAAAATAAATCATTCAGTAAGTCCTTAACTCAATCATCCTTAAATGATACAAAGTACAAAGGTCAAAGTTCTCCGCTCCAGGTCACATTGTCTTAATCTCTCAGTCAAAAAGTCTCTTTTTTCTTAATTGGAGATTAGTTTCCAAGAGGTACAAGGTATAGAGTACGTAGTTCTCCCACCACTAGGAAACAGTAAATCATGATCTTCTCAGTCAGCACTAAGTCCCCAAGGAGACCTCTTTTCATCTTGACTAGAGGCTGGCTCTCTAATTCCATAGTTCCTCTTACATGGGCCTAGTTCCTGTCTGAATCTATGCAACTGTCACCTGGATTCAAAGGTAGACAGCTCTCAGCTCCTTGTCCAGTCTCATATTGAAGCTCACATTGTCCAGTCCACCTTAAGTCCTTCATGGTTTCTGTTTCTGGGAAGACAAAACTTAACAGAGTCAAAACAACATTCATACACACTGTTTGCCTCTCGAATGTACGGAGACCTTCCTTTGGAGCTTGGAACCCCTGAATTCAAGTCCTTCCTCTAACAAATAGCAGCCATCGAAAGCTAGACAGATTCTTTGACCTCTCAATGCTCTGGGTAGCTCCCTGGGACTAAACCTTTCAGAGAAGAAGGTATTGATCTATATGGATAGAGAGTTTTCTCACCCAGGAGTTTTACATGCCAATGAAATCAGAGGTGCAGTCCCTATATCCATGGGTCAATAATATTGCATTCATATCATAATTTATTCAACTATTTCCCAGTTGAGGGCACAGTTTATTTCCAGGGGGCAGCACGATGGCACAGCAGATCAAATTCCAGGCCTGGAGTCAGGAAGACATCTTCCTGAGTGCAGATTTGGCCTCACACACTTACTAGCTGTATGATCCTGACTAAGTCACCTAAACTTGTTTTCGTCTGTTCCTTCATCTGTAAAATGAGCTGGAGAAAGAAATGGCAAACCACTCCAGGATCTCTGCCACAAAAACCACAAATAAGGCCATAGAAAGCTGGACACAATGGAAAACAATTGAGCAACAACAACAAATTTTGTTTCTGACTTCTTACTGTGACGGTGCTGCTGTGGACACATTTCCAGATGGGCTTTTTTATCCTATTGATAACCTCTTTGGAGTATAAGTGTCCTAACAGCAGATTGCTGGGTCAGGGGGTATGTCCAATTTTGTGCAATTGACTGTATAATTTCATTATTATTATTATTATTTTTTACTTTTAATTTATTTTCTTGGTTACATCATTCATTTCCACAAGGTTTTGAGTTACAGATTTTCTCCCCTTTTTGCCCCCACCCCCCA
>CM053598.1:18063618-18080582 GCA_028646575.1 Pseudocheirus occidentalis
TTCATACTCAATCCATCTGGTGCCCTTTCTCTATGTATACATGTACACATATATGCACACGTTCACATATATATTTATACCCACATACACCCTCCTATACATACATACATACATACATATACACACACACACATATATATTCCCTTCAACTATCTTTATACTGAGAAAAGTCTCATGAGTTACAATTATTGTTTTTCCATGTAGGAATGTAAATAGTTCAGCTTCAATAAGTTCCTTATGATTTCTTTATTCTGTTTACCTTTTCATGCTTTTCTTGCTTCTTGTATTTGAAAGTAAAATTTTATGTTCAGCTCTGTTTGGTTTTGTTTTCATCAAGAATGCTTGAAAGCCCTCCATTTCATTGAATGATCATATTTTCCCCTGAAGCATTATACTCAGTTTTGCTGGGTAGGTGATTCTTGGTTTTAATCCTAACTCCTTTGACCTCCAGAATATCATATTCCAAGCCATTTGATCCCTTAATGTAGAATCTGCTATACCTTGTATTATTCTGATTGTGTTTCCACAATAGTAAAATTGTTCCTTCCTGGATGCTTGTAATATTTTCTCCTTGACCTGGGAACTCTGGAATTTGGCTAAGATATTCCTAGAAATTTTCCTTTGGGGATCTTTTTCAAGAGGTCATCAGTGAATTCTTTTAATTTCTATTTTGCACTCTGGTTCTAGAATATCAGGGCAATTTTCCTTGAGAATTTCTTGAATGATGATTTCTAGGTTCTATTTTTGATCATGGCTTTCAGGTAGCCCAATAATTTTTAAATTATCTCTCTTGGATCTGTTTTCCAGGTCAGTAGTTTTTCCAATGAGATATTACACATTGCCTTCTATTTTTTCATTTATTTGAATCTGTTTTATAGTATTTTGATTTTTCATAAAGTCATTGGCTTCTAATTGCACCAGTCTAATTTTGAAGTAATTATTCTCCTCAGTGAGTCTTTGAAATTTCTTTTCCATCTGAAAAATTTGGCTTTTTAAGGTATTCTTCTCCTCTTTGGCTTTTTGGGCCTCTTTTGCCATTTGGGTTAATCTCTTTTTAAGGTGTTATTTTCATCCGCATTTTTTCTGGTCTCTTTTAGCAGGCTGTTGACTCACTTTTCATTATTTTCTTGCATCATTCTCATTTCTCTTCCCATTTTTCCTCCTTTACTCTTACTTGATTTTCAGAATCCTTCTTGAGCTCCTCCATGGCCTGTAATCAGTTCATATTTTTCTTCATTGTCCTCCTCCAGTTCCATGCTTTGATTCTTTTTGTCCCCCCAAAAAGAATTGTATGGTCTGATTGTGCTTCTTCACCTTGCCAATTACTTGACTTTTAACTTCCTTGCCATGGTAGGACTCTGCTTACAGAATGGAGAGAGCTCTGCCCCAAATTTCTGGGGGGGGTTCAGCTGCCAGGACTATTAGTTGGGTGCCCTCTCTACAGCCCTCACAAGCTCTGGACCACTACCCACACACCCCAGGACCACTATCAAGACTATGATCCATATCCAGGCAGGTCAAAGCAAGAGTGATTATGCTCTGAATGGTTGCTTGGTCCCTCTATTTATTCACAAGCCAGGAGCTGTGAAAGCAGCCACATGTCACTGGCATTGCTCCTGCCACTTCTTGCCCTGGAGGCAGGGGCCAGATAGCTCTGTTCCCTCACCCTTACAGCAGAGTTCCTGACTGACCTTTTATTTTCTTTTTGGCATTTATGTCAAGAAGTCTGGAAGCCACCACAGCTGCTGCTGATTCACTCTCATGAAGTCTACTCTGGCCAGTCTGGGTCTCACTGGGGCTGGAACTGTGGCTCATGGGGGACTGGGCTTGGCTCTCAGCATGCTGTGATAGACCTTTCCTGCTGGCCTGCAAAGCTGCCTTCAGTGGGAGATTTGTTTCTCTCTCTTTGTGGGTCCTGTAGCTTTAAAATTTGTTTAGAATATTTTTTTATAGGTATTGGAGATGTTTGGAGCCAGAGCCCACACTGTTTGTGCTTTTACTCTGCCATCTTGGCTCCCACAAAATTTTTTCTTGCTAGTAATTCCCTAGAATTCTGTCATCTTTTGTGCTAACACCTCAATAAAAAACACATTGGTTTCAGACAACATTCACTTATTATTACATGTGAAATATACAGTAGTATAAATACTTTCCTATTTTTTGTAGCTGTAATAAACTGCTGATTTGTTAACACCGAAGTCATGGGTGACACAAGCTGCAGACATTCCAGTATGAAGTTTACCTAAAACGTATTTTCTCTCTAAGCCACATCACTGACTGTATGCTTGGGATTTAGGTCCCAAAGGACTTGCACTATACTTTGGGAACATAATTGCAACACTAAATCTGAGTTTTAAAGGCAAACAATGAAATTATGTGACAAACATACAAGGAAACCCTTATATCAGTAGGGTGAACAAGAGCAGTGAAGTGCCTAGCATGATGCCAGCTGCTCCACAAACTTGTGTGCATTGCACCTCTCATTTTTTCCTCCACTTCATGTAACCAGAAATGTATGCAGTTGCCAATGTGAAAATAAAAATAAGGTTGCTAACACAATCATACCTGAAGTCATAAAAGTTAAATATACAAATACTGAGGATTGACTATATTCATGTTTCTAATTTTTTTCTGAATTATTTTTTTTGTTCTTACTCTGTAAACATGACTTTTCACTCTTTACTTGTTTTGCCTTAGGCTAAATAAATCCTATTTCCACTACCTTTATTTCCCTCAAGTATCCACCTCTACCCATTTGTTATCGTTTTTTTCTAATTTTAGAGTTTTGCTCAAATTATTCATTTCTTTTTCTCTAGTTATTTAATTTTTCTTATATTTTTATTCTTTTCAAGTAGTCAAGTAAAATGCCTCTTTCCCCTTCAACTTGTTAGTTTTTAGTATTTCATTTTCTGTTCCTTTTTCTAAAAAGGATTTCTCCCTTCATTCTCTTCATTTTTTATCTTCCTTTTCCTTATATGATATACTTTTATTCTTTAATTCACGGTCATTTTTGTATCTTCCTTAGTCTCTCTGTTCCTCATAGAAGTAAAACTTCACAGATGTCGGCTTTGGGGTTCGCCCTTCTAAGTACGTTCTCTGTTATCGCCTTGTAGATCTCGCCCCCTGCCCTTCTTTGTCTATTGTGTCTCAGTCCTAGAAATGCCGGGTAGTATTGGTGATTGAGATAATAATGCCTAATGGTAGAAATATTCCCCACTTCCCCGATTGCGTGATTCATTATTTATCTTTGCTATCCTCAACATTTTTTTCCATTTGCTTTGAATCTTTTTGGGGGGCCATCGTTTCCCACTCTTCTGGGTTTGAATTACTCCCAGAAGTTCTGATTCCCATTCTCCTGAGGTTGGACGAGTGGTTTCTCTAAGCACCCAAATCCCTGCAGACCCATTTTAAGACCCCCATCTCTCTTTATAGAATATCTCTTTTTCTCCGTGTAATTATTAATCAGTTAAACAGTATTTACCCTTTCTCCTCCTGTTTCAGTCCCCCTATTTTCCTCCTCACTCATTCTCCTGAAGCTTCTCATCATCTTGAGACATAACAGCAGTTATTTTTTCTTCATTATTAACTTTTGATTTCATAAGAGCATATCACCTATTCCCCTGTATCATCTTCTTTCCCCTTTTATGTATCCTCACATCCTTTGATTTAGTCCCCCAAACAGCAACAACAAATAAATAAACATTAATTCATCTGTAGACAGGGTCTTATGAGGTTTAGTCTGTGATATTTCCGACCTGATTTCACTTTTGTCCCCTATGCTTTTAGAAATAAATCTCTTAATATCCTCTATGTTGTTATTTTGCCATTGTTGTCTTTGGTAGCTTTTTTTTTGGTTATCTTTCTTGTGTTTTAAAGCAAATAATTTGACAGCCAAGCTCGGTTTTACTTCTAGGAATGCTTTGAATGCTTCATTTTTTAAAACATTTGTCTTTTTTTGTTAATGAATAGACTCAGGTTTGCAGAATAGGTTTTTCCTTGGATTTTATTTTGAGTTCATCTGCTTTTTGGAAAACATTATTCCATTCTCTTCTATGGGTTTTGTATAGGTACAGTATAGTCTTGTGTTTTTCATATTTCTTTTCCTTTATATTTCAAAATCTTTCTCCTCATTATTTTTGGAATTTGTTATTGCCATTAGAATTGTTAAATTGAACCAATGTGTATACTGGAGTTTGTTGCAAAGGAATTTTTTTTTCTAGATCTATGAGTTCTTTTGATTGGCACTTTGTCTTCTGTGTCCAGAAGTTCTAGGCAGTTTTCTTGATTTTTAAAAATTGGTTTGTAGGGGTGGCTAGGTGGCGCAGTGAATAGAGCACTGGCCCTGGAGTCAGGAGGACCTGACTTCAAATCCGACATCAGACACTTAACACAAAAACTAGCCGTGTGACCTTGGGCAAGTCACTTAACCCCAACTGCCCTCCAAAAAGCAAAAAGGAAAACAAAATAAAATAAAAATAAAAAAATAATAATTGGATTGTAGGCTCCTTGAGGACAAGGATTGTCTTTCATTTCTTTTTGTATCCTCACTACTTACATGGTGCCTAATACATAGTAGACACATAATAAATGTTTACTGATTCATTGATTATAGCATTCAGATTATTTTACTCATTATGTTCTTCAGGGAGACCTAAAATCCCTAAGTTTTCCCAATGCATCCTGCCTCAAAGGATGTTGACTGTCTTACCCATATGAAGATCATGCTTTCTTTTTCTTTTGCATCTCTTCTTCAAAATTGTCTTTACTTTTGTGTATTTGTGTTCCCAATCAGATATTCTCTTTTTTGTTTCTTTGATGAACTGCCACCATAGATTCAGTGAGTTTTTCTATTCTGTCACTTTTTTGCTTAATAAACATTTACTGATTGATTGCCAAAGTGACTTTCCTGAGCTGCAGGTCTAACGATGCCACCTCTCTATTCAATAAATCTGATGGCTTCCTACTGCCAATTATTTCTGCTGTGTAAGCCATAGATTCTGCTTGCACAATTTAGATTTCTCTTTTAAAGCACCTAGGAGCATCCAGCTGTAGTTCCATGTTCCCTTGGGTATCAGCAGGGTTTTCTACCTTTTACAGTATTGATTTCTATTGATTTCTTTTGTTTTGCGATATCTATTTGTAGATGTTCAGATTTGTTTAGCTGATCTGGAGGTTTATCATCATCATCATCCTTATCTCTATTGTCATCATTGATAAGCATTTATTAAGCACCTACTATGTAGCAGATATAGTGCTAAGTTTGGGAATACAAAAAGAGGCACAATAGAGCCTCTACCCTCAAAAGCCTTTCAACCTAATGTATTCTCTTCTCTTAATAAAAGTTTCTGCTGTAGGCCTTTGACTGAACTTTCACATTTCCTTTCTTCATATTCCTTCAGTGTTCACTTTCTGACATTTTCTCCTTTGATGGCAGTTTCCCTGGGGCTGAACCTTAAAGCTATCTCAGCCTCTCCTCAGTATCTTCCCCCCAAATCTTCTGGGGCAATGGAACTGTCACCAATGGATGCTGGGCTCTTTCTCTTGTGGTTAGTGGAGTACCACACCACCCCAGACATGTGTCCTGCCCCTAGGTCCTTCTCTCTGGTTGAGCTCTGTTGCAGCACTGAGGGCTGCCAGCTAGGACAAGATTCTGCCTTTTGATTAATGAAACACTGGGTGTGGGAGTGGGTGGGTGAGTTGAGTTCTGCTGTGAACTTGCAGATCAACTTATACAGTTCAACTTGAACTTAGTAGGTGGTGTGGGAGGGGATGTATTTGGAGTTAGAGATTAACCATCTCTGCTATTGATTCATCAGTTTGTTATGATTCTTGATGTCCTAGGCCATGGAATCAGCTGAAATGACTTTATCTCTTTGCCTAATTCCTATTTTGAGGAAGTTTGAGATATCAGAATGAGAGAAAATGTTTAGTTCTCCATCTTCTTGATCATGTGAAGTGGAAATCATGATTAAACTTCTATGAATTGAAGCTGTGTGTTAGAATGGATACAGACGTAGCCTTCAACACAATGCCTGGAGTCAGGTCTTATCGCTAACAAGTACTGGCTTTGTGACCCAGTCATTTAACTTCTAATATTAAAGATTTTCTGGAACACTGGCTAACTTGCCATGGTAGAGAGAATTTCTTCACTCATGAGTTCATTGTGCCAATGAAATCATAGGACTAGCCCCTAAACCTCAGAAAGTGGAGGATCAGAGTGGTTAGTTAAGTGCTTTCCTTGCCCAGGATAACAAAGAATGATGTCATGAGATTTTCAATCCTGGTCAGTAGTACTAATTGTGTGGCCTTGGCAAGTCTTTTGAAATCTTAGTTTTGGTTTTCTCATATGTAAAATAATTCAACCAGACTAAATTCCTTGAACTCAATGGCCTGAGGTATCTTTTCGTCTCTGAATTCATGTGGGTCAATGATTGACCTTGAACCCAGCTCTACTGACTTCAGGCCTACTATTTAGTTCTAAACCATGTCACATTGGTCAGATGTATTAGAAGTCCTGGATAAGTTCTGCCAAATCTGAGACTAGGTATCAAACTATATTAGGTATAACTGGTCTTTTGACCTTAAAGCTTTTGAGTTGGGAAAACTTTTGAGGCCAACTTATCCAGTCTCTATTATGCAGATGAAGAAACTGTGGGCAAAAGAGGTTGGGGTCTTACCCAATGTTACACAGTCTGTAAGCACCAGACCCAGGACTAGAACCCAAGTATTCAAACTCCCAATGCACACTCTGCTCATCAAAGGACATGGCCTTTCTTCTTCAGGCTCCCTAGTTCAGCTGTCCCAAAAATATGATTGTCAGTGAAGATTCTGATTAATGACATGACTGTAAAAGTAGAAATAGAACTTCTTTCCAGTATGCAGAAAAAAAGAAATTAAATGATAAAGATCTCCTCCCTGAGGTAGAAAAGAATGTTACCTATTAGGAGGGAAATATTTGAATGGAAAAAAATTCTCCAGTTGCAATCCCCCTCTGTACCCATTTTGGGACACGTCTTTCATTCACTCTGTCCTAGTTACTGCTGACTAACTGGTAGGACTCCCCAAAAGTTCACTTACAGGGGCAACTAGGTGGTGCAGTGAATAGAGCACCAGTCCTGGAGTCAGGAGGACCTGAGTTCAAATCTGGCCTCAGACACTTGACACTTAAGTAACTGTGTGACCTTGGGCAAGTCACTTAACCCCAATTGCCTCACCTTCCCTCTCCAAAAAAAAGAAAGTTCACTTTTTACCTATGAACTGAATCACTGGAATGAGAATTGGTATTTAACTAATACTACAAGTGTATTTTCCTTTTGCTCCTGTATCAGAACTCACTCTTTCCCCACAATTAAACTGACTTAGATGCTTGAGAAAAAAAGCCTTTTACAAAATCTACTACAGAAAAGCATTTCTTCAGTGTCTTTCTTAAAATGTCATCTTTGCTGGTGTTTGCTAGATAAATATAGTTATAACTGTGTTCGATAAAAGCTCTTAAAATATCAAGAAGAGACTTTTTCTTTTGCAATAGGATATAATGATATGGTACTTTTCTAGTTTCTAAAAGCTGACAAATGCAAAGGATTCATGCTGATGCAAAGGAATGGCCACACTTAGGTGGGACTGACTGGGGTTTTGTTCCAGGACGCTATTCTGAGGCACCTGTACTCCTTCAGCAAATCACAGCATTAGGGTTCAGCATCCATGTAGGCAGAATAATTAGACAGGAAGTTCCAAATTGTGGTGCTTCTCCTCTCCTCCACCCCAGGGTGAATCCATTGTGAGCTCAAGGTGCTTACGTTGCTTACCTTATTTACACTGCTAGCTACTACTCACAAGACCAACTAATGTCCATGGAGTTCCAACAAGTGTTACCAGACAGGGTTAAACAACAACAACAAATCTTTTAAAAATTATAAACTTAGTAATTATCTACAAAACAAGTGATCTAAAAATACCCCAAATCAAGGTGAAATCCTTGGCCACAAACAAGGCAGAACCAACCAAGCAAAGAAAACGCTCTTGGTTTGGATACCGTTCTTCATTTAGTCTTTTTTCCATCATGTCTAACTCTCCTTGACTCCATTTGGGGTTTTCTTGGCAGAGATATTAGAGTGGTTTGCTATTCCCTTCTCCAGTTCATTTTTACAGAAGAGGAAACTGAGGCAAACAGGGTTAAGTCACTTGTTCAGAGTCACACAGCTTTTTACCCTAAAGATCTATTCCTTCCATCCCCTTCCCTTTACTTTAATTCTTCTTTCTCTCTTTTTTCCTTTTCTTCCTTCTCTTTCTTCCCTTCCTCCTGCCCTCTCCTCTCTTTTCCTCTCCTATCCATGTGAATATATTACTGCTAGTGATAGTTTTCCAGATCATCTCATATACATCTTTCCCTGTTTCCTCATATGTTTCCTATTTATTGTTTTTATGACTCCATAATATTCCATTACATTAATGTCATAAGTTATTGAATAATTTTTCAGCAGTTGAGTAGCTCTCATTTGGAGAACTGAGGTATTATCAATAATGCAGCTGTTGAAAGATTCCTTTTAATGGTGTTTCTGAGAGATGGCCCTAGCAGCAGGACTCCTATGTTACATATGTACTGCCCATGTCATGACTCAGGGCCTCCATGGCCATCCATATTGCTCTCTAAGATGTTGGCACGCATGTGCCATGTATTCATGGGACAGATGGGATTTTAGAAGTTTATTATCAGGCAGATGGACTGTCTTGAAAGTCCTCCTCTGACGTCTCTTCATATTGTGGAGGTGACCTATGGTTCCCCTAGGCTGTGTAGACTGACACGGCTCCTCAACAGAATAGCAAGTGCTCAGGAGGTGTTGAAATGAACTTCTGTGGAATAAAAAAGTAATTGAATAACTGAATGAATGAAGCAGGGACGAGTTATCATTATTCTGGAGAGCATCTTCCTTGAAGCAGAGTGCCTCAGTAGATGAAGCAATGGGCCTTGAGGCAATAAGATCTGAGTTCAAATTGTGCCTCTGATGCTGACTGTGTGACTGTGGGTCAGTCACTTCACCTTGCTAAGCCTCACTTTCATCATCTGTAAAGTGGTGATTATAACAGTTTGTCCTAGGGTTGTTTTGAGGTTCAGCTGAGACCCTTTACATTTGTCAACTTTAAAACACAGTGAGCATTTGTTTTTGTTAGTGCTGTTCTTGCTATTGTTATTGTTATAGTTATAGTTATAATTATAATTATAATTAAGTGGTCTACTATGAGGTTTTTGTGTCTCTACTGGTGGGAGGAATTTGCTATGTGGATACTCTGTCTACCCTTGAAAGTTAACATCTTATTTATAACTTAAGCATCTTAGACATGCACCTGGGGCACTGAAAAGTCAAGTTACTTATCCAGAATTAAATGGCTAATATGTCTTTGGTAAGACTTAAATCCAGGCCTTCTTGACTCCAAGGCTAGTCATCATCATCTTCTCCTCCTCCTTCTCTTCCTCCTCCTCCTTTTCCTCTTCCTCCTCCTTCATCTTCATCATCATCATTATTATCATCTTCTTCTCCTCCTCCTTCTCCTCCTCCTCCTCTTCCTTTTTCTTTTTCTTCCTCCTATCATTCAATCAATCGGTAAATATTTATTAAGTGCCTACTATGTGACAGAGACACTGTGATAAGCCCTAGGGATACAAAAGAAACTGCTCTCAAGGAGCTTATAATCTAATAGGGGAGACAACAAGCAAGGAAATATATGTGACCAAGCTCTGTACAAGATAAATGGGAGCAACTGGCAGAGAGACACACTAGAATTCAAAAGGGTTGGGGAAGGCTTCCTGTTGGCATTTAAAGGAAGCAGTGAGATCAGTAGTGGGAGCAGAAGAAGGAGAGCATTCCAGGCATGCAGAGATGGCCAGAGTCAATGTTGAGCCAAGAGATGGAGGGTCTAGTTTGTGGATCAGAGTAGACATTGGGAGTAAGGTATAAGATTTGCCTCCCACCCATTTCTGCCTGCCCATCCTGTGTGACTCTTATCCAAGCCCTCCCCAAAGTTCCCCCAGGCCTGGGGAGAGACAAAGGCATGCCAAGAATCAGTCTCCCTGCCCCCTTGCTCATTTTGAAGCAAGCTGTTCCCATGTCCACACTAGTGACTTCCTTACATCGAGAGCAACCATTGTCTAAAGTGACCCTTTCCGTTTCCTGTTCACCAACTCTTATCCTTGTTGCACTGCAATGACTACTGGGATTGCAATTAAGACATTAGCAGTATCTCCATTCTTGAGTGCTCTACAAAAACTATCAAGTATTTATGAATTCTTTATGGGTTTTTAGACCTAGTGGAAGCCAGTGAGCACCCCTAGCTCTAACAACAGAGTTTCCTTTTCTCCCTGTTGCTACAAAACAGCAGGGAAACTTTTATTCCCTTCCAGATTCCTATAGCAAGTTAGCAATAAATGAGCACTTCCTAACAATAATATCAGCATAATGACTTCATTTATCTTTCTCCTAATCCCCTTTATGATGATCACACAATGAAAGAATCTCCCAGAAAGAGGCAGGCGTTTCTGACTGGAAGGTGGCTGCTCTTGAAGGCAGAGAGAGTGCCATCTGTCAGCCCACTCACTGTTATCGTTTTACAATCCTGGTGCCCAGCTGTTGTGGCTTCTGCTTATCTTAGCTGTGCATTCAGACCTCGAATACTTAGGCTTCACCATTTGTTGTCATTGCCAAAAACAGCTAACATTTACATTTAGTTTTAAGGTTTGCAAAGCACTTTATGAATATCAGCTAATTTGATCCTTATGATCCTGGAATTTTTTTTATCATTCCCATTTTACAGATATGGGAACTGAGGGAGAAGGAAGTTAAATGAGTACCCCAGAGTCTCACAGTAAGGATCTGAGGTGGGGTTCAAATGAAGGGGTTTTTGATTTGTCATTACATTTCAATTCAATTCAACAACCATTTTTTTAGATGCCTGCTATATGCAAAGGATTGTGCTAGAAATAAAAAAGAAACACCTGTCTTCAAGGAGATTACCTTCTAAATGGGGATCTAAGATGAACACAGATAATAATGTACAAGGAAGGAAAGGAACAGAATGAAAATGAGGAGAATGCAATTTGAAGAACGAATGCTTTAGAATTAGCAACAAGAGAGATCAGGAAAGACCTTGTGTCAAAAAATCCCAGAGTTTTGCTTTAATCAATGGTTCTAAATCTGGGATCTATGAATTTTGTTTTGGACCTTTTGATAATTTATTTCAGTACAATTGCTATCCTTAGCAATTCTATATATTTAATCTATTTTAAAATTCTATTCTGAGAAGGAGTCTAGAG
Source organism: Pseudocheirus occidentalis (assembly GCA_028646575.1). Lineage (NCBI taxonomy): Eukaryota > Metazoa > Chordata > Mammalia > Diprotodontia > Pseudocheiridae > Pseudocheirus > Pseudocheirus occidentalis. The sequence goes on from CM053598.1 coordinate 18,074,924, forward strand.
GGAATTGGACTCATGAAGAGGTCTATGGCATAGACATGAAAGGAAGCCAGTCATTGTACAAGTGGGAGGTGAAGGAGAATGTTCTAGACTTGAAGGTGCATAGAAACACAGGAAAATGGATCCAGGGCTAGAAGGGACTTTAGACTGAGCTTATCCCCTTCTTACAAATGAAGAAATTGATGCCCAGCAAGGTTGTGACTTGCCCAAGTTCACACAGTAATAAATGTCAGAGGTGCAATTGAGTCTTGGTTTTCTTGGCTCCAAGTACTGTATTTACATAAAACCAATCAATGGAAAGACAAAATCTCCTTAAAATCAAAGGGTCTAGAGATTGAAGTGAACTTAGAGGTCTTCTAACCCAACCTATTTGTTTTTACCAATGAGGAAAATGAGGTTTACTTGTTGTAGGTCGTTATCCAAATGTAGAAGGAAGAGCATTTTGACATTTCTCATGAGAAGCAATGGTTTTAGGTGTTGAGTAATCTCCTCTTAAATTCTTCAGTAAAATATTGTTTTCAATGTGACCCTTTTGAATAAGTTAAAGATTTTCTATATTGAGCCCTTCTTGGAGTGGGTCTGGGGCAGTTTTTATAGGACTTAGTCACAAAGTGGGTCCTGAATAAAAGTATATTGACAGACTGCTGACTTGGAGGATCCATATCATAGTAAGTTTAAGGAAAGGAAAAAAGAATTAACTATCAGTATAGTAGCCACCTAGCTACTTGCTTGATTATGAACTCTTCCCTATTCACAGATCAGGAAGTCAATTTCTTTTTCACTCATCTAACTTCTTTATGATAGAATCTTTGATAGCTGTCTTACCTCCATTTGAAATTAACATTGGTACATGGTGAGAGATGTTGGTCTAAACAATTTCTGCCACATTTCTTTCCAGCTATCCCAGCAGTTCTTGCAGGGTAGGAAATACTTGCCCCAGAAGCTTGGGTTTGGGAGTTATGGACTATTATAACCATTCTGGAAAACAGTTTGGAACTCTGCCTAAAAGAGTACTAAGTTGTATATGCCTATTGACTAATCAATACCACAATTATGCTTATATATCAAAGAGATCAAAGAATAAGGGAAAGGCACCCCTTGCACAATAATATTTATAGTAGCCTTTTTTGGCCAAAAAGAACTAGAAACTGAGGAGATGATCATAAATTAATAAATTGGGGAAGGACCAAACCAATTATGGCATGAGAATGTAATAGACAAAATCTGTACATAAGAAATGCCAAGATGCACTCAGAAAAATCTGGAATGACATCTATGAACGGATGCAAAGTAAAGTTAGCAGAGCCAGTAGAGTTATGATAAAAAACATATGTAAAAATGACTAAATTTGAAAGACTTAAAAACTCTGATCAACCTGAAAAATGACTAAGAATTACTCCAAAAGACTGATGATAGTGATGAGCACTTCCCTGACAGAGAAGGGATGGCCTCAAGGTTCAGGCAGAGACCTACATTTTTGGACATGGAAAAGCTGAAAATTTGCTTTGCATGACTATGATATTTGTTACTAGGGATTTCTTTTCTTTTTTTCTTTCTTTTTAGTTGGAGGAGATGGAAGGAGAGAAAAAATGCTGCTTGTTATTTAAAAAAAATAAAGTTCAATGTAAAAACATGGTTATTTTAAAAAATCTTAAGAGTTAGATGGTACCTCCCACATTGTTTAACATATGATGATACTTAGACTAAACGATATTATTAAGGTTATAAGCCATGAAGTTTAGTAATCAGCTGAGCTGGGGCTGGAACCCAGATCTCCCTCCTTGAAGTCCAGGGCTGTTTCCCCCATCTCTTGCTTCTTCCTCATCTCAAAGTCTAGTCTTTCTATTCCTCACAGACATACTGGGGCATCTCCTTTCTAAAGCGTCCCTCCTTTGATGCCTTTTCAATGTCACCATCTGTCCCAAAGACACCCACCACTGTGAAATTGTCTCCAGGGATCAGAGAGTTGGCTCATTTGTGTAGGATGAGCTAGAAGACTCTGTGGTTAAATCTGAAGACATGGAATCCCTACTCAGATCCTCTTAGGTAGACTCTGTGTCCTGGTTTGCAATGCTCTTTACATACAGGAGATGCTGCTGCCTGTAGTTCTCTCTCACAAGGCTATTTATATATCTATAAAGAATTTTTATTAGCTATGTGACCTTGGGCAAGTCACTTAACCCCAATTGCCCTGCCTTCCCCCCCCCAAAAATAATTCAGAAATCTTAGTTTAACTTTTAGCTACTCCTACCATCACTATCATCATCATTATAGTAAATGAATGAATGAAACATTTATTAGACACTTCCTATGTGCAATGCACTGTACTAAGTATTGGGAGAAAAATAAGTTGGTCCCTAATCTTAAGGAGCTCATATGCCAGTTTGGGAGACAGCACATGGGAGGAGGTTTTAGCTGCAAGTTGGATGGAAAGGTCCTATGGTCCGTGGGGTATAGCAGCAAAGCAAATGAGCACACCTCTTCTTTATTGTCATTTCCATTGATTAAATCATATTGGTTTCTGTTGAATCATTTGGCTATGACAAAATTTTGGTGCCAAGAGTTTTCTTTTCTGGGTCTTCAGTAGGTGTAGCTGTAATGCCTACAGAGACAGTCGCCAGGCTATATCTCCATTGGGGCTGCTTCCCAGGATGATGACTGTGGGCTAGAAGCTCAGTGTTCTTTCCATTGCTATTTGCAAGGCTCTTGAGTATAGTAATTCCACCAATAAACATTTATGAAGTATCTGCTATTTTCCAGGCATTGTACTAAGTCCAGGGACACAGGTTGTCTCCACCAGGGTTTGAAAGATGATGATTTGACTTGCTTGGCAATGCTGCCTTCTGTATCTCTCTTGATGTGCCCTGTTGCTTCATCTAGGCTAGCTTCCCTGCCACAGGGGTTGTCAGTTGATTGAAAATTAATGGGGATGGCTAACTGGCTCTTCCACAAGAGTTTCTTCCTTAGGTAATGTCTGTGAGGACTAGACTGGAAGGAAGAATGGTAGTTTGCAGGGTGCTGCCATTCCCAGGGCTTTTGTGAGGATGATGCAAATCACGATTATCATCATGTCCTTTTCTCAGGGCTCTATCTGAGCTTCTCGTTACTCAAGAAATTATTTTGACAAGTCAGGGACCCTCCAGATGAGGAGAGCTAGAATGATGAAAGGCCTTCATGTACCATGTGAGGACTGCTTGAAGGAAGTAGGATACAAGGAAGCCTAGAGAAGAAAAGACAGAGAGGGAAGAACACTGTTGATTTAAGAAGGTTCATCATGTGAAAGAAGTATTAGGCTTGTCCTGCTGGGAGCAGAACTATTAGCAATGGGTAGAACTTGCAAAGATGCATGTTTGGGTTTGATGTCAAGAAAGATTTCCTAACAGTGAGAACTGCCCCAAAATGGAATAGGCCAACTCAGAAGGTAATGAACTCCCTGTGATTGGAAGCCTTTGAATAACTGCTGCTAGAAGAGATTGGTTTTTGAGTCTAGGTTTTACTGGATGGCCACTCAGGTCCCTTCCAACGTCAAAATTCAATGACTCCATGAGTCCTGTGGGTACTCTTTCAGTGATAACTACTTAGCTGTATGTTTCCACCATCTATATCTTCCTATAAGGTCAATACATGAAGTACACTCAACATAGTGGACGCCTTTCTCCCAATTTCTTCTAATATCATAGACATATAAGTAAAATAGCCTTGTACAAAGTAGGTACCAAATCAACTATTCAACTCAGTAAGCCTTTTATGGAACTTATAAGGTTCTTGTATATATGAGTCATTGTGCTTGGGCATTGGAGATACAAATATGAAAAAACATCATGGTTATTGTCTTTAGGATACTTACATAGTTGAATGGTTGAATAAGCGTGGAGAGAAAAAGTAGAGGGAAGAGAGAAGAGGGGGAAAGTGGGAAAGCAGAGATGGGCATGGAGAGAAGAAGGGAGGGATGGAGGCAGGAGAAACTTGAAAGGAGAGAGAGAGAGACAGAGACAGAGAGACAGAGACAGAGAGACAGAGACAGAGAGAGAGAGAAAAAGAGAGAGAGAGAGAGAGAGAGAGAGAGAGAGAGAGAGAGGGAGAGAGAGAGAGAGAGACTTTTTCTGGACCTCCTTTCTTTGGGATATCTCTTAACGGGTGCCATTGGAAATGTATGGGGGTTGAATGAATGGGGGTTCAGTGAGTTCAAGTTTTAAAATAGGAACAATGCCACATTGGAATTAGAAACACTGGCCTTAGGGTAGTAAAGTGGTTTTTCCTCTTGTGCAATATTTTGATACTTTAAGGAAGGTTAATTGTCTTTATTGGAAACTTTCCTCTTCTCTTTCCCTCTTTCTTGCTTCCCCCCCTTTTCTTTGTTTTTTTTCTTCATAGTTAATAAAGAAGAGATGGAAAGGACAAGGTGTTTGTTGATAATGAAGCTATTTGTTAATCTTTTTTTGTGCCTGTTAAGACATGGCTAAGAAAAACTTGAGCCAATTAAGGGAATCTCAGGAGTAGCCATCACAACTCCTGGTTTTCTCTGGATAGACCAGAAACTCATCAGAGGCAGATGAAGCCATTTGCTTAACCTATTTCAGTCTTAATTTTCCCACTTGTGAGACTGGGATAATCTTGCCTTGTTTAAGAGAATGACAATGAATACTACTGGGGTTTTAAAGAGCTCTGAAACCCAAAGGTTAGTGGTGTTGAAACTAGACCCGGAGCAAATGAATTTGAGAAATTTTCATTGTTCAGAGACAACATCAATGTAGAGATTCCTCTGAGATCACTGGACAGAATATGGAGTATAAGTTTCTATGATGCTAAATTATCCTTTGTTTGTCTAGTTTCCTCCCCCCAAAATCTATTGTGAAGTTTAAATTTACTTGATGTTGCCTCCCTCTTCTTAGGTAAGAAGTGTGGTTATTGTGGAATGAACAATGAATTGGGGTTAGAAGCATCTAAGTTGAATTCCAGCTTTGTTTTGTACCTTCTGTATGACTCAAGGTCATATTTCTTCACTCTGAGTCTCAGAATTTTCATTGATCGAGTGGAGTTATAGGGAGGACACAGGATGTTAGACTACATGACCACTGAGTTTTCTTACCTTCAACAAGAATTTATTAAGGCCCTGGGCATCAGGGATTGTTCACAAGGTGCTGGGTGGGAATAGAATGACAAAAACAAAATCAGTCCCTGACTTCTAAGAGTTTATAATCCATGGAGAAGGAGCAATATGCACCCAGATGAGAAATATAAAATATCATTGCTAGTTGTTGAGTCATTTCTGACTCTTTTTAAATTAAATTTATTTTTTATTTGTTTCCTTGTTTACATTATTCATTTTCATTACATTTTTGAATTACAGATTTTCTCCCCACCTTGCCCCTGCCCCAACCCTAAAACAGCAATCCCACTGTAAAGCCCCTCCCCTGCTCTGCTCTCTTATTTTCTGGTAGGCCAGGGAGGGTCTCCCTATCCCAGCCCCTGTATATCTTAATTCTTAGTTGCAGGTATTGCAGAACTGTAAATTCTAGATTCTTTTGATTCCTCCCTTGTCGCCCACCCCCACTGGAAGGACACTCAATTCAATACAGGCTGTGGATGTGTGATTATACAGGACATCTTCATAGTGGACATATTGTGACAGTGATCATCTGTATCTCCTTCCTATCCCTCC
>CM053598.1:18081082-18096236 GCA_028646575.1 Pseudocheirus occidentalis
AGACTGAGAAAGAGCAGTCAGATAGGAGGGGAACTTAGAGAAAAATATTACAATGACTCTGAAAGGAAGAAATAAGTGTCCAAGAAGAAAGGGTGGTCAGAGTGTCAAAAGCTACAGAGAGATTGAGGATCAAGGTCTAGAAGAGGCTATTGGATTTGATAATTAGGAAATTATTGATAATTTTGAACATCAGTTTCAGCAAGGTGAAGAATCGGGCATACTGAGGAAAGATGTGGAGAACCTGGAAGATTAGAAGGAGAGTGATCTGCCTAAAAAACAAGGTAGCTATGAAGGAGAGGTTTTAGGGAAAAGGTTATTTAATCATGACCCCTTTTGTGTCTGCTCATTCTGTATTACTCTTTCTCATCAAAAACTGGAAAATGTGTGTGCATGTGTACATGTGACAGATTTGGGGAATGGGGGCTCAATCATCAACCATTGCCCCAGAGCATAGTCAACTGCTGTGGTGATGAGGGACAGGATTCACCGTGGGACTTTATTTCTTCATCTGTAATATAAGGATTTGGAGTAGGTAACCATTTATGAGTCTTCATTTGGTCAATTGTCTACAAAGGAATTGTGAAAGGCCATGGACAAGAATTTTCTGAGATGAATAAGCATGGATGGGCTGTGCTCTGCACCAATGGAGGATGTGCTTTCAGCACTGAGATCCTGGATCCATCAGAACATGAAAGCCTTCCAAGAGCATTGGAGGAGGAGCCAGAAAGTCTGTGTTCTCCTTCAGGTTCCATTGGCCTGGGTAAGTCACTTAATGCCTCTGTTAATTGGGGAGAATAATACTTGTCTTTCTTATACCAGATGCTTCTCAGTAAGATCAATTGAGATAATGGACATGAAAGTGCTTTGGAAAGCATAGCAGTGCTCAGGAAATGTAATGTGTTCAGAATTATACTAATAAGGTAGTAAAAAGAAGTTTCATCCTAATTTTATGAGAACAGAACTTTTACATATGGATTTTATCTTATACCTTTAGACATGAATGTCAGTATACCACCCTGGAAAAATGAATTCCCAGCACTTGGATAAAACCCATTGCAATCATTCTTTCCAGACAGCTTTTATTAATTGTTTATTTGCTGGAGGTCAGAGTGTCTTTTGACTTTAGCTGGATTCAGTGGCGAGGTGAGGTGCTATATCAGGGTTACTTAAAGCTTTCAGGTGTTGGGAGCCCTTTGAATTCTCCAGCAGTGTATGGTCGTTCTCAGAGCCAGTCAGTAATTGGTTGCCTCCTTTGCATGATAGGAAAGGCTTCTAAGAGGAGCTACATATGAGCCCATGATCTGACCAATATAACATGGTCAAGAGAGAACATCTCAGATCATGCCTCTGCCCATGTTGGCATGTCAGCACCATGGGGAGCAAAAATATCAGCACTCACCAAGCCTGAGGCTTTGTGGAAATAGGCAATCAAACATGATCAGATTTGGGCAATCCCCATATTTTGCTTCCTCCTTTTCCCAAATGCCTTGCAGTTATTTTTTATATATTTTGTCAATTGTTAAATATGTCTTGTTGTCTCCCCTAAAAGAATGTAATCTCCTTGAGGCCAGGGACTGTTTCTTTTTATTTTCTATCCCTAGCACCAAGCAGATGGTGGACACTTGAGAAGCATGTTGATTGATTAATCTCACACTCCCTCCACCAGCCTGAATTCTTATTCCAGACAGTGATTGTCTTGTTCCTGGGATTTTAGCACTGTACCAGCTGCCTGGAAGGTGAAGAGAGGATAGTGAAGAGAGCTCTCCATCTGGACCCTGGAAGCTCAGGACCCAAAGTGTGCTGCTCACTTTCCCTAGCTCTGTGATATTGAGCAAAGAACCTAACCTCTTCTCCTTTCCATTTCCTCATCTTTAAAATACAGGTGGTAATAATACCTCTAGATGCTTACTTCCCAGAGGGCGGGTCATGAGGCTCAAATGAGATAATGTGCATAAATCATTTGGCACACTTGGAAGGGGTAAATCAATGTTAGCTATCATCACCTGTTCAGCCTGACTTTTCATGTTATTAACTAGATGGCCAGTACCCAACTGTTTGTATCAAGTGGCACATGGTGCTGCTCTCTTGAGTAAGACAAGGTGAGATTTAAAATTCTAAAAGTTGTCAACATCCTGATTCCTTAAATTGGCCACTGGCCAATCTAGTACCATGCCTTTATGCTGGATCCAGTTAAATGTAATTGACTGATCTTCCTACCTTGTTGGTCTAGGCAGTTACTCTATACACAGAGTTTTCTAAAGCAGTAATAGAGTTCAACCAATAGAAAATTTAAAGGACCAAAGGTTTAGAGCTGAAAGGACCACCTGAGGTAGCCATAGGGAATACAAAGATGAAATATGTAGCCCTTGTCTTCACTGGGTTTATAATCCTAGATAAGGTGCATGGAGAAGTGGATAGAGAGCTGGACCTGGAGTCCTGCCATACACATACTATTAACTGACTGACCTTGGGTAAGTGATTTGACCTCTCTGTGCCTCAGTTTACTCACCTGTACAATGAGGGGTTTGGATTGATGATCTGTATTAGCTCCTCCACATTTATGATCCTATGACCCTAAAGCTATCTCTTCCTATGCCTTTAATTTTACATATAAAGAAGGAGATTGGGAGAGTTCCAATGACTCAGCTACCCAAAGTCCTATAAGTGGTTCTTTGTCTCAAAACCCAGCAACTTTCCATGGCATTATATGTCTTCATTTTCCTTGGGTACCTCGCTCTTCATGTTTAACACTGACCCTTCATTCTATTCTTTAGACTTTCATTTAATATATAAATATTGTATTTATTTAAGAAAAAAAACCCACCCAACTTCCCCAAATGAAACTCTAGTAATACATGAATTTATGCCATATATATTTCCCCAGAAGCTTTGAGTAGACAGTGTATGAAGTGCTATTGATTTTTTTAGTGACTATACACAGAGTTAGAGCTGGGAGGGATTGTAGAGGTCACTTAGTTCAATCCTTTCCTTTTAGAGATGAGGAAATGATGCTGTTTTTAAAAATCCTGCCTTGATACCTCAATAAAAATTTCAAGCTAATTTTAGCTCTATGTGGGCATCTTTGTAAAAGAGCCAGAGGATGAGTATAACCTCGGACAAATGCCCATGTAAACATTAATGTCGACTCAGCTTTGTATAATGGGTTCTCTAGAAGCACCAGTGATTCATGTATTTGGTTTAAAATCACAGATTTAGAATTGAGAGAGACCTCTGAGGCCATTCCATCCAATGGTCTTATTATACATATGGAGAAACTGAAGAGATTTACCCAGGGTTATGTAGGGGGGAAGATCATGGATTTAGTGCTGGAAGGAACCTTAGAAATTATCAATGCCTGCCCCTTTCATTTTAGAGATAAGGAAATTGAAATCTTGAGGGGTTAAGTGATTTGTCCATCATTGGGTCATACAATTACCAAGAATTTAAAGCAGAATTTGAACTCAGGTCCGTCTGACTCTGAGTTCCATTCCCTTTCCTTTGCACAATACTGTGTGTCAGGTATTCAAACTATCATCCCTCGATCATCCATTTTTCCATTGTGCCCATTGTGCTGCTCTTGACCATCCATTTTCCCATTGTACCCATTGTGCCTCTCATATTTGCTGAGGTTCACATCAGTTTGAGAAGCATTATATCTTCTCTGTCTCTTCTCGCAAAATCAATTTATAAGATGGTTAAGGAGACAGGAACTGGGGCGGGGGGAGAGTATATCTTGAAGCTGTCTGCTCAAAAGTCTGCATGTGCAGGATACCTTGACAGGGAAAAGTACTTTTGTGAAGTCTCTGCATGTGGCTGAAAAGCATATTCTCCCCCTCCCCCAACAAGCCTTTCCTTTTTTCTGCAGTTATCTTTTTTATAATAAAAAATAAAGACCATTATCATTGCAAAGATTACATCTTTGGAAGAGAGTTTTGGAGCTGGTGTCTGCTCAGGCTGACTGCTTATTTCCAATTCAGATCTTGGGCTGCATGGTTTAGAATATTGGACATGACACCATTTCCTGACTTGGCAAAGAGCTCACATAAGGAGACCATTGGCCAAAAAAAAAAATCCCATTGACATAAATATTCTTGAAACGATGCCTTTTTGTTGTGTTACATTTCGAAGGTGCTCACTTAGCAATCTCTTTTAAAGATTTGCCATGTTTTCAGGAATACAATTGCTGCATCAGGAGTCAGAGGACCTGATTTTGCATCCTCATTCTGGTACTTAGTAGCTGTGTGACCCTGGGTCCTTTTCTCCATCTTTAAAAAAAATTGATATGTTTTGTTTTTACATTACATATTTTTACTTGTATTTCTTGAGAGGAGTGTTGTAACAAAGTAAAAGAGTTAAGCAAACCCAGTGCTACAGTGATGTTGCCTCAAAACGTGGGTTTTTTACACATACCATCATTTCTCCAATTTTTTAATTAATGGAAATCTGTTTTTCTTCATTCTACAACCCTTTCCACTGGAAAAAAAGAAAAAAAATGTTGGAACAAATTTGCTTAGTCTAGCAAACAGTGGTTGTATATAAATTCTTTCCTCCATCCATCATCTTTCTGCTGTGGATAGCAGGTTTCATCATGTATTGATCCTCTGGAATCTTCACTGATTACTGCATTGATTATAGTTCTACAGATTTCAAAGTTGTTTGTTTTGACAGTATTTCCTTATTGTATAAATTGTTTTCTGGGCTCTGCAGATTTCATCCTTCATCAGTTTATAAAAGTCTTCAAAATTATTCATCATTGTAATATCAACATCATAGTATAAATTGTTCTTTGTAGTTCTGCTCACTTCCCTCTGTATCAGTTCATATAAATCTTTAAGGATTTTTGTAATGATGTATTTCCTCGTTTCTTATAGCACAATAGTACGTCATGTATTTTTAATATGACTATTCTTATGGAGTACTTCTGCTACTGATGCTTCATCCATAGTGTTTTCAGACTTTACTTCATCAATGGGCATTCTCTTAGTTGCCAGTTCTTGCCACCATAAAAAGGAGCTGATATAAATATTTTCGGGCACCTAAGTGAAACAGTGAATAGAGTGCTGGTTCTATAGTCGGGAGGACCTGAGCTCAAATTCAGCCTTGGACATTTACTAGCAGTGTGACCCTGGGTAAGTCATTTAACCCTGTTTGTCTCAGTTCCTCATCTGTAAAATGAACTGGAGAAGGGAATGGCAAATAACTCCAGTATTTTTGCCACGAAAACCCCAAATGAGGTCATAAGGAGTCAGACATGACTACATTTTTTTAAAGTGTATAGTTATTTTGTAAAGGTTAGGGGGGTAGTTAGGTGGTGCAATGGATGGAGTGCTGGCTCTGTAATCAAGAGAACCTGAGTTCAAATCTGGGCTTGAACATTTACTAGCTGGGTGACTCCCCCCCCCAAAGTCACTGAACTCTGCCTCAGTTTCCTTATCTGTATAATGACCTGGAGAAGGAAATGGCAAACCACTCTATTATCTTTGCCAAGAAAATTCCAAATGGGGTCACAAAGAGTTGGATATGACTGAGCAACAACAAATATTTTTGTGCACAAAGCAACTTTTCTTCTTTCTCTGATCTCTTTTGGATGGAGCCCTAGCAGCATTACTGCTAGGACAAAAGTCATGCGCTGTTTCACATCTTTTTGTGTATAATTGCAAATTACTTTCCAGAATAGTTGTTCCCATTCACAGGTCCACTAACAGTACATTGATGTACCTGCTCTCTCGCAGCCCATCAACACTTCCTGTTTTCCTTTTATGTCATCTGCCACTCTGATGGTGTGAGGTGGAACCTCAGAACGGCTTTCATTTGCATTCCTCTAATTAGTCGTGATTTGGAGCATTTTTTTTTCATATGGCTATACATAGCCTGGGTGTTTCTCCATCTTTATATAGGGGGTTGACCTAGATGGTTTCGGAGATTCTCTAATTCAGAATGATCCCATGATCCCATGATCCCATCGTTGTATGAATCAGGACAGAATTTCTCAGCCATTCTTATGGTGCAAATGTGAAATGTAGGATTTTAGTAACTTGGTGCTTTCCAAGATTTGGGCAAGCTTATTACCTTCCTACAGATGCTCCCAGGACTTAGTGGTCTAGTCTGATTAACAGATTGACTATTAATAGTACTCCTTAATGCTTCTTAATCCTCTTCCCAATCTTTCTGTCTGGCTAATATTTCATTCTTGTTTACCATTGATACAAGGTAGGGAGATTTTAGCCAGGTTTCCTCCTGACAGGAAATATGAATCTTTACTTCTGCCCCATGCTTAGGAAAGTGATGTGAATGAAGGAAAAAGCTTTCTGTGATTTTACTGGGTTTCTCTCTAGCTATTCAAGTTTAAGCTAATTTCAATATAAATCAATTGATTTCCTCTTAAGACAAGCCCCATGTGTTACTGACCCACATTTTCAGGCTCCAGAAGCACACAGATACTGACAGTATGATCTCAGGGATGTTTTCCTTCTCTTCCTCACTCTTTCTTCCTTTTAACCTGTGAAGGTCACAAGCTTAGAGCTCTAGCCTGCCCTCCTAGGACTTACCAGCTTTCTTGACTGACTGATAATTGCTGCATTGGAATGAGCCCCTGGAGGAGATCACAGTTGATAGGATGGTTGAGATTAAATATGGGGCCTGGCCTCAAGGGGCTGGATTAGTGCTGCAGGGAAAATGGGAAAGCGAAGAGTCCTTGCATGCAGCAGAATGGGATGATGGTTTTGTAGTCCAATTGTGGTGACCTTGCCCATATGGTAGGTAGTTAGCTTGGGTTTGGGCTGCCTGCCTTGGCCCCTTTTGTGTTTTTCTTTTCTTTTCTGGCCTTAGACAACTATTCACTATCATTTTACAAATGAGGAAGCAGGTACAGAGAGATGTGGCTTGTCCAGGGTCACACAGGAACTAAACAGGAGAGCTGGGATTTGAACCTAGAACCTCTAATTTTCTACTGTAAATGCTTCTTTGGGAGATAGTATTGAGCAGGAGCCAGCAGATAGGACTTAGGACCAGTAAATCCTGAGTTTGAATTATACCTGATAGGTGACTGTCAGTGGGTCACTTAAACATCTCTATGCCTCAGTTTTCCTACCTGCAAAGTGGTGTTAGTACCTATAATTCCTTCCTGACAGAGTAGTCCCTAAGATTTGATTGAGATGAAGTTACATAAAGTTATTTCCCAAACTTACAGAGCTAGAGAAATGAACACAAATCATTATGAGAAGTGCTTGGGAACCATTTCTAAGAAGATAAAAATCCCCAGCCCAGCCAAAGGCCAAGACTCATTCATTTTCTTTCCAGGATATCACAACATCTAGATGTTAAGCATCCAGTCATCAGACCCACACCTGCAGAGCAGAGAATGTGCCTCCTTGTTCACATTTTCCACCCCTTGAATCATTGGAAAACAGACAGGTAGCTGCTTGTGAGATGGGCTCATATTGATTAACACGGCCTACAGGAAATCAGCTAACAACAATGAATTTTTACAGCTCTACTTCTGCCTTTTCAAGCCTTAAAATGATGCCTTGTTAATGGGCACTCCTGGGAATTAGAAGAAAAGACCAGTTTCATAAAAAGGAGAAAGAGAAACAGATATATTTCTGTTGGCTTTATAATCTAAGAATCCAGTGGGGGAAAAGAAGTCCAAAGATATAGAATTGGAAACCTCTCAACACTGTGAACCTCCTCAAATAATAATAGTGAATAACCAACATTTAGATAGCGCTTGGCAATATTATCTCCTTTTAATTAATCCTCACAACAGCCTTGGGATGTAAAACTGGGGAAACTGAGGCAGAGGGAGGTTAAGTGACTTGCCCAGAGTCACGCAACTAGTGTCTGAGGCAAGATTTGAATTCAAGTTTTCCTGACTCCAGTTTCAGTTTTCCACCTAGTTTCACACATAGTAGGTGCTTAATAAATATTGATTGATCTTTCTCATAGATGTGACAAAGGGGCACACTTTTCATCACCTAAATAAAAATGACAACAACACAAATAAGAGTTGGGACGTCTGTCTCCCTTTAATGTTTTCAAAGTGTTTTCTAGAACATCTTATTTGAGCCAAAATGGGGGTCTCACAGAAGTTGTGATATGTGTCCAGCTGGTCAATATGAGAAATGGGATTTGAACCCAGGGCCTCCTGACTCCAAGCCCAGTCCTGTAACTACTAAACTTCATATTTAAAGCGAGTCCCATCTGTTCCAGCACTACTCCATGTGATGCCTGAGAACAATAGTTTTCTACCCATGGGCATGTTCATGCAAAGGCTGGCGTACAGCCCTCTGATTTGTGAATTCTCTGTTCTCTCACATTCTCCTCTGGCAAGCCTTTGTTTGTCTCTGCAGAGCCAGGAAGGGCTTGGCCAAGCTCTGGGGAGCCTTGGGATGGAAGAGGGGGAGACATGTCAAGTTCAGACTGGGGTTTGTTGACAGAAGCGTGTTGCATTCATCTCCAGAGCCCTGTCTGGCATCTATGAAGGGGCCCATTGGCAGCAGCTCTCAGGAAAACAAGTTGGCGAGCTGGTTTCTCTCATTTCTTCCTTCATATTTCCTCTCCTAACCAGGCTTTATAAACATCATCCTTTCCCTCTCCAAGGTCCCAATTTATCTTATGCCCATCTACTAGGAGACTGACGGTTACCCCCAATGGAGGTGCAGTGGGAGATGCAGTGGTCAAGAGCATACTGAAAACCAGTTCCAAAAGTAGAAGATTTGAAACAATGAATTAGCAGAAAGTATTTTCTTAGTGGCCCCTTTCTTCTAGTTTCTGTGGACTGAAATCATCCCTTTTAGTTATTAAAGACAAAAACAAATTTAATGGTAAATGGTAAATTGTGAAATGTGTTGTACCCAGACTGACAATTTTCGGGTGCAAAATTTGTCCCCCAGCTCTCTCTGAGAGGTGTCAATATAGGCTCTTTATTGAGAATTTCTTTTTTTAACTAATCCTAAACACCAACGCCCCTAATTTAGTAGTTTCAATTTGATTTAACACTTTCAACAGCTACAGGTTTTTTTTTTTCTGTGTGTATACGCTCTCTTTTGAAGCAGATTGTGACCCCTTTACAATTTAGCAGATGGTTTTTAAGAGATTCTGTGGCCAAGTCCCTCCTCACCTCTTTTCCCAACCTCTGCCTCACACCTGGCATTCCAGTTCCCTCACCCCATTGGTGTGAGATTCTCCAGCAAAAATCAGAAGAGTCATAGAGGCCTACACTCCCCTACACTATTCTCCAGCTGTCTTCATCTCCCTCCCTTCTCTTCTTACCCCTTTCCCATCTCTGAGTCTAGGAAAAATAATCCAATCAGTATGGCCAATCAATGGTTCACAGACTAGCCTTTTCATTTCCCAGCTCAAGCCCTACTTCCCGGCCCTCACTTTTCAATATATATTGTCTTTCATATTCAAATGCACTTTCATCAAGGGCAGACTGTCTTGTTTTGTGTATTTTTCTCCCTAAGGAATAGCACAATTCCTGGCACATAGTAAATTCTTAATAATTTTTCATTCAAGCATTCAGTAATTCGTTCTCTGTGGCAGTGATCCTTTCTGCACTTATGGTCCTTCCTTGGCAGAGCTAAAACTAGGAATTTTGAGTCTGCTGTAAGGAGGTCAGAGAGTGGGGAGGGGGATCACCTTGGGGCTCACAGGATGCTGTGAGACTTGTGCAGGGGAAGAAGAGGATCTGGGGGCTTAGGAGCTGACTGTGTAGCTGTCAATGGAAGGAAGCTTATTCTATGATGATGTCAACATGAATGGGTGTGGGTTCCAGTAGGGAGGAGCCTCCTAGGGGTTTAGATAAAGGATTATTGTTGTGGGGAGGTCAGGAGGAAACATTCCCTGGCACTGGACAGTCCATGCCCTCTGAACTTTGGCATGCTGGGGCAAAGTGACTGTTGCCCCACCAGAGTTTTGGTTCTATTCACCTATCCCTTCTCCAAGCCTTTCAGGTTGGAGAGCACCTGTCAGAACCCTCCCCAATCAAGCCTGCACATGCCCAGGCTCATGTCCATGCCTTCACAAGCCATCACAAGAGGGTTTTAGGTCAGTTTCCTGCAGAATCTCTATAATATGGAAGATGTGATTTTAAAAAACTAAAATCCTGGATAGTATGTTGTCAATAGCTTGAATAATTGGGTTTCAGCTACTCTAGTTTGAGATTCACAACTTGCTTGTTGGCTTTTGTTTTGTGGTCAACATCCACTGAGCCCCCACTCAAAAGAAGCTCCCCATGGCCTGCAGGAAAAAGAAACAACAAGCAAAGGAGAATCTGAACTAGGAAGGAGGCTCTTTAATCTAGTGCAGTGGTTCTCAACCTGTGGGTTGTGACCCCTTTGGATGTCGAATGACCCTTTTACAGGGGTTGCTTAAGACCATAGGAAAACACATATTTCCGATGGTCTTAGGAACCAAGACACCCCCCCTCTATCTGTCTCCAGGTGGGTTCGCCCACATGCAGATATGCCCACATACAAGTATTAAAGGGTTGTGGCATTAGGAAGGTTGAGAACCACTGATCTAGTGAGTGATGGAAGTCCTGGTTTGGAAGCAGAGGAGCTGAGTTTGAATCCTAACTCTGCTCCTTACTACCTGTGTGACACTGGCCAAGTCATTTCCTTTTTCTGAGCTTCAGGTTTGTCATCTCTAAAATCCATATAAATCTATGGGCTCAGAAGAGATTGTTCTTTTAATCTGTAACTCTAAACCCAATCTTCCAAACACCTCCATTTCCTTCAATGACTGGCACTCCTCCTGCTCTGTGGTCTCATCTCCATAGGGAACTCCCAGGGAGGGACTTCCTGTATCTTTTTCCTTCATGGCATATATAATCTTGGAGGTGCCTGGATCCCTGGGAGAGGTCACACAGCCAGTACATGTTAGAAGTAGGACTTTGTTAGTTGGTAGCACAGTGGAAAGAGAACTGAACCTGAAATCAGGAAGACCAGAGTTCAAATCCAGTCTTAAAGGCATGCAGTTGGCATTATAGAAGTACTTATTCCTTTTTCTTTTCCCTTGAATGACTCCAAAACAAGCTCCTTTTACCCTCCATTACAATATCTCTCTTTCCCTGTTATCCAGATTCCAAACCTCAATTTCTTTCCCTCTTCCCTTTCCTGCCCTCCCCTGGGGAATCTCTGAGTTGGAAAGGGCCTGGGAGATCATCTAGCTTGATTTGCATCTCTCTGGGAATCCTTCAGTCAGTTCCGAAGTTCTGGGGATGCTGCTTTCTCCATTTCTCACCAATCCTTCCCCCTCTTTCCATTGCCACCATCTTACTTTAGGCCCTCATGAGCTCTTGCCTTGTCTATGTTTCCCAGTTCCCTAACTGATCTCCTCTCTCCAATCCATCTTCATCAGTTCATTCCTGTGATCAAAACCTATCAATTGTTTATTGAATAAGATATATTCCTTAGCCTGATGTTCAAGGTCTTCTACTATCTCACCCCAGTCTAGTTATCTGGCCTTATCTTATAATATTTCCCTTCCCTCCCCTAGTGATCTAATCAGACTGGATCCTTGGCTACATCTTGAGTTCATTTCACTCTGCCTTTTCCTGCCTCCATGCCTTCTCACAAGAATTTCCTCACACTTGGAATAGATTAAATACTCCAGTTCAACAAATGTTCCTTAAACACTTATTATATGTGGGATATCTTATGTGGGGGCTGAAAAACCCCCAACCCCAAACCTCAGACTTTACGAGTACAAGATGGGGGAGATGCGGTTAGGTAGCAATTTGCAAAAGATCTAAGGTCTGTAAAGAATCACAAATACCGTGTAAGAGGTTATGTGGCTAGAGGGAAGGTGAGGTGCCTGCTTCGGTGGACAGAGCTCTGGATTTGGGAGTCAGGAAGATCTGTTGAGTTTGAATCCTTCCTCAGATACTTAGCAGCTGTGGGATCCCTGGGCAAGTTACCTAACCTCTGTCTGCCTCAGTCTCTTCAACTGTGAAAGGGGGATAATAATGGCCTATACCTCCCAGTTCAGTTGTGAAGACCACCTGAGAAAATATTTATACAGCACTGAACATAGTGCTTGGCACTTAGTAGGTGTTTAATGAATGCATATGCCTTTTCCTTTCTAATTCAATCACAAGAATGGGAGTGGGGGAGATGAATCATTCTGCTTTCTCTTTTCAGATCCTCCAGGATTTAGAGGCAATGGTAGAATCAGTCACAACACAAAGCCATTTTCCCAAAGTCTCCTCAAAATAAGCCAAATAGAAACTGTTTGTTTGGGGGTATTTACTGTCATTCTTCCAGTGGATAATAAAATAAAAGTGTTTGGCAAGAATCCGCTCAGTTTCCTGCCAAAAGGAAGCTGTGGAGTCATTGTGTCAGGGAACGCTTTTTCAATCAGCTGAGACAGTGTGATTTTAGCTCATCTTGTCTTCCCATTTCTCTATGATTTAGAAGTGAAAGCTTTGTGAAAAGTATAAAATGTAATTTGTAAAGATGAAAATATGCTATGCTTATCTGCTATTTTGATTAATTCCTCATAGCAGTCCTAGGAGGTAGGGAGAGATAGGTATTATTGTACCCACTTTACAGATGAAGAAACTAAGACATGCCTTCCTCATTCTGAAATATATATGTATATATGTACATGTGTGTACACATATACGTGTATACACATGTGTACACACACACACACACATATATAAAATGAAAACAAGCATTGTTTCTGGTGAAGAAAGACTGGAACCTTTCTCATGGCAAGCAAAGGTAAAGCTAGGATGAGCCCATCCGTTACTATTTTTTAACATAATTCTAAAAATGCTAGTAAAGCAATGGGGTAAGAGAGATAAATAAAAGATAAAATCCATTTGCATAGAGGAAATAAAATTATCCCTATTTTCATATGGCATGATGGTTTATTTACACCTCTACTCACTAAGAGAATTAGAGAAAAAAGTAACAGAGATGACTAATAGCTTTAGTAAAGTACAAGGATATAAAATAAATCCACAAAACCACCAACTTTTATGTATAGTGCTGACAAAAACCAGGTGGAAATGATAGAAAGAGAAATTCCATTCAGAATAACTACAAAATGCACAAAATATCTGGGGGTTCATCTACAAAGACACACTCAAGACGGATAAGTACAAAGGACTCTTTATAAAAATAGAGGAAGTTAAAATTGGATAAGTATTCATTGTTCATTGTTGGACCACATGAACATAATAAAAAAATTGATAAGACCTAAGTTAATACATAGACTTTGTTTGATACTACCCAAACAAACAAGGGTATACTTTATGAAATCAGACAAAATGAGAATAAAATCTATTTGGAGGGAAAAAAATCTTAAATGGCAAGAAAAATTATGAAAAATAGAAAGAGGAAGTCAAAAAATAAGCAAAAGTAGTAAACACATAAAAAATTTGCAAACATAGGCAGTGGTCTATGGACCACTGTGGATTCCTGTGGAAACCTATGGATTCTCCACCCTGCAAAGAGTAGGGGTGTCTTGGTCAAAGACATTTTCTCATATTTCTTTTTTGGACAATGTTTTTTCTTTGTAATTTTTCCATATTCACTACTGATTATTCTGTGGTTCTTTTGTGGGATGCTAGATGGTGCAGTGGATAGAATGCTGGGCCTGGAGTGAGGAAGACTCATCTTCTTGAGTTCAAATCCAACTTCAGATACTTAATAGCTGTGTGACCCTGGGCAAGTCACTTCACCCCATTTACCTCAGTTTCCTCATCTGTAAAATAAGCTGGAGAATGAAATAACAAAACACTCCAGGATCTCTGTTAAGAAAACTCCAAATGGGGTCATGGAGAGATGGACACAACTGAAAAATGACTGAAATACTTTCTTTCCATTTAGATGAATGTGTTCATTGTGCACATTGATTTCTTACTTTACTTTGTATCTGTTTATGTAAGTCTTTCCATATTCCTCTCCTTTCATCATATGTTACTTCTTAGAGAACAGGAATATTCCATTATGTTCACACACCAAACATTGTTAAACCATTTGCTGCTAAATGAGCAGCTACTTTGCTTCCAATTCTTTGCTACCACAAAAAGTCCTGCTGCAAATATTTCAGTTTGTACGTGCAATTTCTTTTTTAGTCAGTGACCTCCTCGGGGCCTGTCAGTGGACTCTCCAAATCAGAAGATACAGAAATTTTAGTCATTTTATCTACATAATTCCAAGTTAATTCTCAAAGTGCGTGTACTGATTCAAAGTTTAACACCAATGCATGTGTATGCCCATCTTCCCACAATGCCCCTGGCTTTGGATTTTTCCACCTGTTGTCATCTTTGCTAATTTGCACATAAGGAGGAAGAACCTCAGGGTTACTTTGATTTTCATTTCTCTTTTTTTTTGTAAACTTTTGTTTATTTTTAGTTTACATCATTCATTTTAATTTTCTCCTTGTCTTTCCCCTACTCACCACCCCAAACAGCAATCCCACTGTGTACCCCCTACCCCAATCAGCTGTCTCCTATGTCCTCCCCCATCACCACTCTGACATTACGATAGGGCAAGATTGGTCTCCCTACACTAGTACCTGTATATTTTCCTCCTTCCTATTCTACCCCCAACTTGTTCTATTTTCTGTGTTGTCCCTCTCCCTTTACAGAAGTTTGTGCCTCTAACAACCTTCTGCCCAACCTGCCCTCCCCTCCATCATCTCCCCTCTTATCCTCTTCCCCCTACTCTCCTGCAGGCCATGATACCCAGTTTAGAGTGTATGTCATTCCTTCCCTAAGCCAAATCCAGTGAGAGTAAGGTTGACCCATTCCCTTTTGCCTTCCTGTTCTTCCCCTCCATTGTAACAATTATCCTTTGCCTCTTTTATATGAGATGATGAACCCCATTCTGTCTCTCCCTGTCTCCTCTCATATTATTCCTCTCCCACCTCTCAATTTCACCTTTTAAAATATTATCCCATCCTATTCAATTGATCCTGTGCCCTTTGTCCATGTACACATACATACACACACTCACATATGCATTCATATGCATATCTGCTCTTCTACATAGACATATGTGAATGCATACACACACATTTATATTCTCTTCTACTGTCCTCATACTGAGAAAAGTTTAATAAGTTACAATTCTCATTTTTCAAAGATGCTGGTATATAAATAGTTCAACTTTGATAAGTTCCTTATGAATTCTTTTTC
>CM053598.1:18096336-18123016 GCA_028646575.1 Pseudocheirus occidentalis
TATCAAATTTCCTATTCAGTTCTGTTTTTTTTTCATCAAGAATGCTTGGAAGTCCTCCACCTCATTGAATAATCATATTTTCCTCTGGAGCATTATACTCAGTTTTGCTGGGTAGGTGATTCTCGGTTTTAATCCTAGCTCCCTTGATCTCTGGAATATCATATTCCAGACCCTTCTATCCTTTAATGTAGAAGCTGCTAGATTCTGGGTTATCCTGATTGTGTTTACACAGTATTCAAATTGTTTCTTCTTGGCAGCTCGTAATATTTTCTCCTTGATCTGGAAACTCCAGAACCTAGCTATAACATTCCTAGAAGTATTCTTTTGGGGATCTTTTTCAAGAGGTGATTGGTGAATTCTTTCAAGTTCTATTTTGCCCTCTGGTTCTAAAATATCAGGGCAATTTTTCTTGAGAATTTATTGAAGGATAACTTCTAGGTTCTTTTTTTTTGATCATGGTTTTCAGTTAGTCCAATAATTTTTAAATTGTCTCTCCTGGATCTATTTTCCAGGTCAGTGGTTTTTTCAAGAAGATATTTCACATTGCCTTCTATTTTTTCATTTGTTTGGATCTGTTTAATAGTATCTTGATTTCTCATAAAGTCATTTGCTTCCATTTGCTCCACTCTAATTCTGAAGGAATTATTATCTTCAGAAAGCTTTTGAGATTCTTTTTCCATCTAGAAAATTCAACTTTTTAAGACATTCTTCTCATTATTGGCTTTTGGGGCCTCTTTTGCCATTTGAGTTAATCTATTTTTAAGGTGTTATTTTCCTCAGTCAGGTTGTTAACTCTCTTTTCATGATTTTATTGCAACATTCTCATTTCTTTTCCCAATTTTTCTTCCACTTCTCTTATTTGGTTTTCAAAATCATTCTTAAGCTGCTCTATGGTTTGTAACCAGTCTACATTTTTCTGGGAAACTTTTGGTGTGGGAGTTCTAACTGTGTTGTCTTACCCCCATTCCATGCTTTGATCCTTTTTCTCCCCCCCAAAAGGAAGGTAAAGTTGCATTGCTGGGTTTGCTTTGCTTCCTTTGCTTACTTGTGTTGTCAGTCAATTGCTTGACTTTTAGCCTCAATGGAACCCTGCTTTCAGAGGGGAGAGCTTTGTCCCAAATTGTTGGGGTTTTTGCAGTTGCCAGAGATATTAGGAGGCCACTGTTTCTGCAGTTCTCACCAACTTTGACTCACTGAAGATACACCTCAGGACTACCACCCAAGACCATGATCCTGATCCAGGCAGGTCAAGGCAAGAACACTTAGCCTCTGAATGATCCCTTGGCCCCCCTGCAATCTTCAGGCCAGAAGCTTCTGAAGAAGCCACATGGAAGAGGCTGCAGGGCAGCTGCTTGAGTTGCTTCTAGCCCTGGGGCAGTTGGCTGGACCCTCTCCCCCAAATTTATCTGAGTTCCACTGACCTTTTACTTAGTCCTTGTTTCTTATGGGTTGGCAAGTCTGGAAAACACCACAGCTGCCAGTGATTTGCCTTCCAGCTGTGGCTTGTTCTAGGGCTCCAACTGTGGGTTCATGTGGTGCTGGTTTAGACTCCCAGCATGCTGTGATGAACCCCTTCCCATCTGCCTGCCAGGTTGCCTTCAGTGGGAGCTTTGTTACTCTGTCATTTTGCGAATTCTGGAGCTTTAAAATTTGTTTAGTCTTATTTTATAGGTATTTGAGGTGGTTATGGGGAGAACTGCGGAGTTTTGCTGCTTCTATGCCACCATCTTGACTCTGACCCCCCCATTTTTCTTCTTATTAGTGAATTGACATTCTTTCAAATGGTTTTTTACTGGTTCACAATTCCTTTGAGAACAGTTTGTTCATATCTTTTAACCACCTATTTATTGGGAAATGGTTTTTGGTCTTATAATGATAATGAATTGGGTTTTTGTGATACTTATCTGCAAGTGCTTTACTTATCTCAACCCCTCAAAATTTGAAAATGTAAGTATTTTCATCCCTGTTTAATAGAGGAGGAAATCATAGCAAGAAACCTGCTTTTCTCAGCTTTGTTTTAACAATGTGTTTAGCCTTGTTTAATGCTCTGAAAAAGTCAACAAATTAAGGTTTTATCAGTCTTAGAGAAAAGAAAAAAAAGTAACTCATACTGGAGAGTTTTACATGGAAAATACCCAAGCTTTGGTCTCTTTGACCATTATCTTTGGAATCATTATGAAGTATGATCCTTCTTGACCCCTGTCACCAAAACCAGAAGCCAGAGTAGGAGAAGGACTCCCTAGAATAATATGGGCCTCAAACAGAAGGGCAACACCAGTGATTTCTACAATGTTTACTTACTATATTGAACTTAAATAGGAGAAGTAGTAGTGGTGAAACATTAAGAACTCTGACCTGAGAATAAGAAAACCAGTGTTCAAATCCTGGACCTCCTAATGAGTGAGCTCAAGTGGAACAAATGTTGAATGTGAAGTTAGAAGGAACCTGAGATCATTCAGTATCTATCTGCTAACATTGACTGTATGTATTACCTTGGATAAGTCACTTTGTTGAGTCTCAGTTTCCTTATGTGTAAAAATGGGGATTGTACTAGCAAAAAACAGAGATTCTTAAGCTTGAGTCTATAAACTTTGTTTTAAAAATTATTTTGACAATGATTGCACTATAATTGATTTTATTTCTCATCCTATGTATTTTATTTGATGCATTTAAAAGCATGGTTCTGAGAAGAGATTCAGAGACTTCATCAGATTGTCAGTGAACATTACCCACAGAAGGTCAAAAATCCCTGACTTATAATCTATCTCACAGGCTGTTGAGATGATGAAATGAGATCTATGTAAAGTGCTGCAGAAATGTACATTATTATTCCTCCTTGTGGGCCTGTGAATTACCTTTCTGAGTTTTTGTTTCTTCATCTGAAAAATGGAAATACTATCCCTCGCACTCCTGATTTCATGGGCTATTGTTCAAAATGCACTCATGGAAACATGAATTCTTATTTTGGGTGACTTTTCAGAATCCTTGAATCTCAGAGCTGGAGGGACCATCTGGGTCATCTTGGTCAATCCATGACTGAAGAACATTCTCTTCTCCAATGTGCCCAATCAATGAATGTCTAACCATAGCCTGAAGACTTTCAGGGAGAGAGCAGGAACCTATGACTTCCAGATGTGGCCCGACAGTGCTTATCATTAGCAAACCTTTCTTGACTTCTCTAAATTGGCCTCCTTGCAAACTCTACTCAGTGCTTTTGGTTCTGCACTCTGGGGACAGTAGAACAAATTTAATCCCTTTTTCCCACGAGCTCCCTTCAAAGACCCGAAGACAGTATCCTTGTCCTTCTGAATCTTTCCTTCTCGAGCGAGACTAAGCATCCCCAGTTCTTTCAAGCAGTCAACATTTAGCCTGTTTTCAACATCTTTCCCTTCTTCATACAGGCCACTCTTTATTTCAGTAAGGTATTTTTCGTTTCTGTTTTTTGCTTTTTTGGAGGGAGGAAGGCAGGGCAATTGGGGTTAAGTGACTTGCCCAAGGCCACATAGCTAGTAAGTGTTAAGTGTTTGAGGTCAAATTTGAACTCAGGTCTTCTTGACTTCAGGGCTGGTACTCTATTCACTGGGCCACCTAGCCATCCCTGTTAATGTCTTTTTACTAGACATGGCTTCTACTAAAGCCTTAGCTCTTGTCTTTCTTCCAATGCACTTCCCATTGAAACTTCCCTTGAAAGTTTACTATATAAATACTATGTTATTTCAACACAATTCAATTTAAGCTATCACTCTGGGTTTGAATGACCCTATTATTCAGAGCCAACCTACAGTCTTTTGTTTCTTCCTCTGGTCTTCTCTTGCCTCTATAATCCAATGAAAAATAATGGCTGGACTTTAAAATTCAAGAAAACTCAAGGGAATGGGATAAGTAGACCCTTTCAAAGCAAGGGTTACCAACTTCCTTGCTGAGGAAAAATCTCCAGCACTGTTCTTAGGCTCAAATACACTTAAGTTGCCAACTCTTTTTTAAGTTGATAAACCTAAATAGAATTTTAAAACTCAACCCAAGTTGCTGTAGAAAAATGTTAATGCCAGGCACAGAGAATAATCTGTTATCTACATTCTTATGTCTGTGATGTGACAAAGGATCTCAATGAGAGGGAGGGAGAGAGGCTGCTGGGGCTTTCTAACCTGGCTTCATCTCTTCTTGTCTTAGGTGAGGTGATGTGGGATGGTACACAGTGAAAGGAGAGGGCTGGCCTAGGTGACTTCTATGGTGCCATGAAGCTCTTCAGCTGTGATCCTATAACACTGGTGGGATACTGGTCTATTCCAACTTCTTGTTTCATTTTCCTGTTCTAACTGGCACCCAGTAGGTCATAAATGAGCAAGGGTGAACCTGAGCTAGAGCTATAACCTGGCTTTCCCCTACAAGCACTGAGCTTTGTTCGCTTCCCTTTGAGTTCTCTAGGGTAAACATATTTATTTGAAAACAATTGAAGCCTTAGGGAGGAAGAAAGTGAAAAAGAGTTCTTTCCC
Organism: Pseudocheirus occidentalis; assembly: GCA_028646575.1. Classification (NCBI taxonomy): domain Eukaryota; kingdom Metazoa; phylum Chordata; class Mammalia; order Diprotodontia; family Pseudocheiridae; genus Pseudocheirus; species Pseudocheirus occidentalis. The sequence continues at coordinate 18,100,830 of CM053598.1, forward strand.
ATAATCTGATACAGGATTTCATTCGAATGTGTGTGGTGAAATGGAGAGTAGGTTGACTCTGGAGGGAATGGAATAATAATTTATTAAGCACCTTCTCTGTTCCAGGCACTGTGCTGAGCATATGTATTTATGTGTAATGTATCATTTGCATATAATATAATATCTGATTTTATATATATCTTGTATAATATCTCAGTTATGTATAGATCTCATCTGATCCTCATAGTAACCCTGAGAGGCAGATGTTATTATATCCATTTTACAGATGGGAAAAGTGAGGATCTAATAGACTAAATGAGCTGTCTATGCTCACACATGAATAATTATTATTATTGCCAATAATAATGATAAAATAAAAGACATTTGGATAATATTGGAGTCAGCAGAAAACAGTGGAATGAGCCCTGGTGAGGGGGGGTGGAACATCTCACCTCGAATCCCACCATTGGTGCTTATTGCCCATGTGACCCTTGGAAATCCCTTCCCTCCTGCCAGCCTCAACTTCCTCATCGTTCACATGAGATTAACAATCATGTCCACCTCACAGGATCAAATGAGATGAAATCGTAAAATGCTTTAGAGACCTTAAAGCTTATTAGCTATTTCTGTTTTAAATAAATTTTCACTGATTTTTGTTTTTATGTCACCCTAATGTTAGGTATTTTTTCATACTGTTAACTCTTTGGAGACACTGAAGCCTGGTCCATATCTGAAAGCCACGGGCTCTCAGCTGCCTATGAAGACAACTGCCCTGAGTCATCAACTGCCCTCGGTCACCATCTGGCCTGAGTTACTAGGTTTTTGTTTTCAGGTGTTTGTACTGTTTTTGTGATTGCTTCCTCCAGATTCCTATCTGACTTTTTGGATGTCACATGTGGTCATTTATTCCATGACTGCCCCATGGATTCAGAGTTTCCTGATTCTTCAGGTTTTACGTAATCAGTGCTGTCACTGGGTGGGGCACTGGACTAAAGGTCAGGAAGATCTGATGCCAGTCTGTCAATGTCCTTGCTCCAGAAGACTGTGGAGAGGCTTCACTTTTCTAGAGCTCTCACTCTGCTGAGGTTCGAGTAGGAATGAGTGGGCAGATCTGATGGCAAAGCAAACCTAGGATAGAAAGACCTGGTACAATGGGCAAAGAAGTACCAGATAGAGCCAAGAGAAGGTGTAAAGCCCAGGTATAGTGTGGGTATTGGATTCTAGGAGCTCAAAGAGACCCTCAACGGTACCTAACTGCACCTCCTAAGGAGCTCATGAACAGAGCTTCTGGTCATTTACACTTTTCTTTTCTCTCTTGCAAGCATTTATACAGCCCATAAAATTTGCAAAGTGCTTCACAAATATTATCTTATATGATTCCTACAGAAACCCTGGGAGGAAGGTGCTAGTATCATTCCCATTTCACAGATGAGGGAACTGAGGCTTAGAGAGGTAAGGAGCTTACCTAGGATTGCACAGATAGTAAATGACAAGCAGGAATTGATCTCTGGTCTTCCCGATTCTAAGCCCACCGATCTGTTCACCATACCACCTAGTTGCCCATCTATATTGTGAGTTTGATCCCACCAGGTACATAGGAAATGCATGACATTAACCAGAAGACTGATACTGAGGATCAGCGCAAGGAGCCACAAAACCTCACAGGTCATCGATGTCCAGCCTGTCCTCGATCAAGGATCTCTTCTATGACATACACAACGAATGGTTGTCCAGCCTCAGCTTCAAGCTCTCCAGTGGAGGATGGGATAGAGAACCTGTTACAGTCATTCCATTTACAGAGAGTTCTAATCATTTGGAAGTTTCTGTACAGGACGTCTGGCTCTGCCTCTCAGAACCAATCATCCTTCCCCTCATTCTGCACCCTGGGGCCAAATATTTGAAGTTGGCTGTTCTATTGGCCAAGAGTTAATCATGTAATCGATTAATTAATAATAAGCACTCATTAAGCACCTCTGAAGTCTCTATATTACAGGTGCTGCCATTCAAGTCAAAAGAACGAATGTCAAGGACAGGTCGGACCCAATGACCTCTGCCAGCCCTTGGAGTGCTGACATTCTGTGACTCTCTATTCATCCTCAGTATCATTTTGCTGGTCAGTGTCATGGGCTTCAGATATGCCTTCTAGAACCAAGAGCTAATGCTGTCCCAGGCTACAGTAAGAGTTTGAGGGTTTTATCCCAGAGGCAATGGAGAACCACTGAAGTTCCCTAATGCTGGGGTGATGGCAGCAGAGCTAAGCTTCAGCAAATTTATTTTCAAAGAAATTCATTGTTTATTTGAGGCAGCTATTTAATTTGGTGTGGTCAACAGAGAGCTAGATGTAGATCCAGAAACTCCTGACTTCAAATCCAGCTTTGGACCATAGTCTTGTGACCCTGGGCTTGTCACTTAACTTCCGCCTCAATTTTCTCATCTGCAAAATGTAGCACCTGCCTCCCAGGGTGGTTGTGAGAATCAAAAGAAGTAATATTTGTAAAGCGCTTTGCACAAAAGACCCCATATAAATGCTAGGTATCATTGGCTATTTCAAAATAATATTATGTAAATGAAATGATAGAAATAAATAATAAAATTATGTAATAATAAATAATTTAAAAGTACTTAGTGTAGTGTCTGGTACAAAACAGGTGCTCTATAAATGCTATTATTACTGTTGTTATGACGTTGTATGGAGGATAGATTAGAGAAAGAAGAAGTTCAAATCAGGGCAATGAACTGTCAGTCTGTTACGGCAGTCTAGTGGAGCGGGCTTGTGTGCAGCCTAATGTCCTGAGTGAGGGGGCTTACACTGCAGGCTTCAGCTGCTATCCTGTGGAGAGGAAGGGAACCTGTGAGTGTTGCTCCATGGAGGGATGCAATTCACTTCTGGTCCAAGAATGAGTAAGCTTTTAAGTCAAATACTGAGACCAAGCAGGGGGAGGGAAGAGAGGGCGAGAGTACCTCCTAGTATGATTGAGATGATGAAAAGAAAGGGCTGCTACATGGATGAATTTTCCCAGCCATCAGTCCATGCATGTGAAATGTCCTCAGTATTTCTCAGTGTGACTTTTCTTGATGTTTGTTCTCTTTCTGACCTCTTCATCTGAGGATATGATGGTAACATAAATATTATGGCAACAATATATAAAATGTAATCGTTGCTGGAACATTGTGTGAATTTATTTAGCTGTTTATTTACTAATTGTTTTAATCCTTTTTATATTTGTTGTATACATATCCTTACTATTATATTTACTCTAGTGATATAAGAAATAAAGGTTGTGGTTTCAGGGAAGCCTGGAAGAATTTTATGAACCGATACAAAGTGAAGTGATCAGTACCAGGAGAATAATTTGATGCAACAATAGCAATATTGTAAAGGCAAATGAGTTCAAAAGATTTAGGAATTCTGATCAACACAATAACCAATCAAAATTCCAGAGGACTTGCGCCACCTACTTTCTGATAGAGAGGTAATAGACTCAGAGTATTGACATATACATTTATGGATATAACACATACACATGTGTATACATATGTATTACATGTGGATATAATGTACATATGTATATGTATATGTACATATAGTATTCCTATATATATATGTACACACAAACACATAGGTACTCATACAATATATGTGCTTAGGCATAGATGTGTGTATATCTACACACATGTACATGCATACATGCACACACACATATACACATGCACGCACACATATATGACATGATCAGTGTAGGAATTTGTTGTACTTGACTATATATGCTTGTGATTCATGTTTTATTTTTTATTTTTGCTTTCTCGTGGCAGGGGAGGTGGGAGAGAGAATACAGATCTGAAAATAAAATACAATTTAATAAAACATACATATTCCTTGTCCTGGTGTGTTGATCAGCTTCCCTAATGGAGCGTGGATGATCTTGGACACATTCATCCTAATATGGGATGGTGGTTGGAGCCAACACAGATTCATTTCTCATTTAAATTACCCTTATATTAAATTTAGTAGCGTGAGACATTTCAGAATGTGTAGAAAATGGGTTGTGCTCTAATGTGCTGTTGAGGTAGAGCTGTGTAATGAAAAGGGCCTCAGATTCACATCACATAAAGATTGTTTGGAGGCTCTGGTGATGATTATTCTAGAGAGAAGAGGATTAAGTGGGGACATGATAACTTGAGCTACATATATGAAAGGATGTCATAGTGGAAGAGGCATTGGACTTGGGAAGAAGCAACGGGCAGGCGTTACAAAACCACAATATTTTCCCTTTTTAAAGCCTCAATTTCCCTCATCTATAAGAGAAAAGTATTGGACCAGATGACTCCCAAAGTCCCTGATGCTGCCATGAAAAACTTGTACCTTCTGACTTGGAGATCAGAGCTCTATTTATGGAAACTCACTTAAAACAGAGCAAGGAGAGTGAGTGGCAGTGCCTTTGCCTGAAGTGGGGCTTGCTCACTTTGACTCCTTCTGGGATTAGGTTTAAAACAAATCCCAGTCTCCCCAAGTCTGTAGCTCTCATTATCCATGTCCCCGATCATACAAGTCTGGGCACAACCCTTCTCCCAATGAGAAAAATATATTCTGCCCATAGCTTTCTCAATAGCTGACTTCCGCACCAATCCCAAGTTCCCGTGCCATTTTCTCTTAGCTCTTGCTTCTCCCGGCACATGTTGCCTGGATGCCAAGAGAGTACACTGCCATGGTCCATCCTTGAAACTAGTGGTTTGGTGTTGAAACAGCTGAGCCTGGTTTCCTGCCCCCCACGGCTGAAATCTGAAACTCAGGGCACTTCGCGCTGCCTGAGCTGCTTGAGCCTTCTACTGTTCAATTATTTAGGCTTGCCACACAGGTGGGATTTGATGCCTTTCATTCCCTGGTCCTGGCTGGCTGGGGCATTACCAAAAACAAAAAACCAACCAAACAAAACTGGACCCTCTGGGGGTTTAGTCATTTACATTGTCATGTGGAACAGCTGTTTACTTGTGTTTGCTGGGGGGAGTGGAGGGTTGTGCCCGGGATTCTTCAGGGTAGGTAATGATAGAGATCTTTTTCATCACCCATAGTGATGAGGGGAAGCCTACCCCTGCCAGGGCCTGGAAGCCTCATCTTTCTGCTAGACAGGCTGGCTCCAACACCTGGGTATTTTTAGCTAATGACTAACTTGCTTTTGAAAACTTTGATCTCAGGTCTCTGAGGGTTGCTTTAGGACAGTTGGTAGTTTAGAATGATGTCTTTGGTGGGAAGGGTGGGAGTGGGGAAAATAACTGGGGGGAAGGGCTGGCATGGGGCTGCAATCAGAGTAGGCCTTGAGGTGAGAAGAGCACTGGATACTCATGGGGAGATCTGAGTTCTAGTCCAGAGATTATAACCTCTCCATGACTCAGTTTCTTATCTGTAAAATCGTGTTAATGATTGTTTTCTGTACTTTTTTATGATCTTTGTTGAAAAGGCACCTCTCAAGGAGTAGTGCACAATATTCCTCAAGGGGGAAATCTCACCAGTCTCACCTGATCTCACCAGTGTGATTAGGGAGCTCATCAAATTGACCAAGGGTCCCTTTGGCACCACTGGTATATAAGTAAATATGGACATAGACAAAGAAATTCTGGAAGGAGGTGAAGGAATACCAAAGTTGCTGAAGCTCAGAGGGAAGCAGGGGGCCCAAGAGGCAAGGATGAGGAAGCCATACATTCAAGACATAAGATCATTTCACAATAGGGAACCAATGAATATTCTTGAACTAGAGAAGTAATGTGTACACACCTAAACTTTAGGTAGATAATGTTGGCAGCTGTGGAGAATGGATTGGAGAGGGGATATTTTAGCAGCAGAGAACCAACTGAAGAGTCCATTACAAAAGTCCAGGTGCAAAAGCCAGTCACAGGGAATTTGAGGGGTGGCCCATAAAATCTTAATTGTATGGGAAATGGAATTTCATGTTCATGGAACACTATATAAGGAAATTTGACTGTAAGTAGAGACCATAAGAGGAAGTAACATGTAACCAGCCTGGACAGACAGGTTGGAATTCGATTGTAAAGGACTTTAAAGGTCAGGCAGAAGGATTTGTTTTATCTTAAAAGCAACAGACAACCATGGAATCTTCTCGAGCAAGGCAGTGGCATGGATAGAGCCTTGCTTTAACAACTCAGGTCTTCTGATTCCAATTCCATTGCTCCTAGGATCACAGGAGTCTTATAGTGACAGTGTTGGGAAATAAAATAGGGTAATGGCTCTGGACCTCCACTTAATTTCTATTCTGATGCTCCCTCATAATGTGGAGCTGACTGTGGGTTCTCAGAAGCCATTCCAGGAAGTATGAGCTCCATTAGGTCCTACCAAGCTGGGAAGGCTTCAAGCAAAGGCCTTCCAACAGCTTGTCTGTCAGCTGTCCAAATGCCAACTGAGCTCATTTCTAAGGGGCCAATTGTCACAAGGTTGGCTAACAGATGGCAACTTTATTTTTTCTTGGGGGGGGGAAACTCCAGTATGATTTATTCTGCAAATTCTTTACCAGTTATTCCAACAATCTCCAACACTGAGTTTGTGCACCTTCAGTGATGAAGGGCTGACTTCTATGCCCCAGTTTTATTCTATAATTCCTGTCTCCCTCAGACTATAAATTCCCCAAAGGTGGAGCCTGAGGTATGAGTCTCAAGCTGTTTTAGTGAATCTGTGTTAATGAAATTAGGGATCTTTGGGACTATTGAAGCAAGAGGCATGAAAGTATTTTGAAAAGTCACCATGATTACAAAAGTATCTGTTGCTGTTCAGTTGTTTCAGTTATGGCTGATCTTCATGACCCAATTTGGGATTTTTCTTGGCAGAGATATTAGACTGGTTTGTCGTTTCCTCCTCCAGCTCATTTTACAGATGAGGAAACTGAGGCAAACAGGGTGTAATGACTTGCCCAGGGTCACACAACTAGGAAGTATCTGAGGCCAGATTTGAATTCAGAAAGATGAGCCCCTGACTCCAGGCCCAGTCCTTTATCTGCTGTGCCAATTCATATGCTATTATTATGACCAAGCACAGTGTCAGCTAATTGCATCAAAGCCTAGAACAGTGGTCAGCAGTCTTATTTTTTACAAAGCTTTATTGGTGCATACTTTTTTCTTCAATACTCAATATTTAACAAAGGGCATACAAGTCTGGGGTGAGAACATGTTAATGTTGAAGCATGTCTAATTTCTTTGAAAATTTCAAGTCAGCTAACATTTCTGGGGCAAGTAAAAGACATTGCATCATAACTGGATGGAGAAGGGATGGGCATAAAGCATATTGTTGATGTAAAATTGACAAGACATGGCAATGGACTGAATGTGGGAAAGGAAGAAAGATGGAAGAGTCTAAAATGACTGGGGCTGTGAACCTGGGTGCATGAGAGGCTGGTAAGGAAGAGCATTCCATTATGTTCCATGCATTCTTTCTTTAATATGGCAGATATGAGCATAATATTATATCCTAAAAATAACTCATAGTTCTATAGTACTTTGGGGTTTACAAAGTGCCTTCCTCTTGATAACCCTAACAAGTGGGTAATTTCCATTTCTGTTTTGTAGATGAGGAAGTTGTCTCCACTAATATGGCCATCACATTGGCTCAGACTGTGTCACTTTCCACCTGGATTTTTTTTAATAGCCTCTTTTTTGGTTTTCTGCTCCTTTAATCTCCCCTCTTCAAACCATTCTCCATAGCTACCAATATTGAAGTTTAGGTTTGTATACATTATTTCTTCAGCTCAAGAATGTTCAGTGGCTCCTTATTATGAAATACAAATTCCTCGGCATGGCTTCTAAAGTCCTTCACAATCTGTCTCTAGACAACTTTTCCTGGTTTACTTCCATTCCCCACATTAATTCCTTTTGCTATTTCTATGTTCCAGTCAAGCCATCTTGTTTGCTGTTCTCAGAACCCCAGGCTCTGGATCTTTCCATAATCCTACAACCCTCTTTCCCCAGCTCTGCCTCTTAGAACCTGAAACTTCTCTCACCTCCCTGATGTCATGGGTCTCTTCAAGAGCAAAAGACAAATAATAACACAGGCCACCTTCTACAAGAAGACTTTCCTGATAGCCAGATGTATTGGTGCTCTCTCTCCCCGCAGATTATTTTGTCTTTCCCTATTTGCTTGAGGCAGCTAGGTGGCCTGATAGTACATCGAGTGCTGGCACTGGAGTCAGGAAGATTTATCTTCATGGAGTTCAAATGCAGCTTCAGACACTTACTAGCTGTGTGATCCTGGGCAAGTCACTTAACTTTTTTTGCCTCAATTCCTCATCTGTAAAATGAACTAAAGGAGGAAATGACAAACCACTTCAATATCTTTGCTAAAACAAAACAAAACAACAACAACAAAATGGGGTCCCAAAGAGTTGGACACAACTGAAAACAACTGAACGACAACCAAATGGCTTAATGTAATAACCCACCAATGGAATGAAAGCTTGAGGAAGCTTCTTCAAGGTAGCTAGACGGTTCAGTGAATAGAGTACTGGGCCTTGATCAAGGAAGACCTGAGTTCAAATTTGTCCTCAGATACTAACTGTGTGATCCCGGCTGAGTTATTTCAATTCTGCCTGCCTTGGTTTCCTCAACTGTAAAGTGGGGATAATGACAGCACTCACCTCCCATGGTTATTAAGATAAAGTGAGATAATGTTTAATATAAAGAGTAAACATGGTGCTTGGCATACAATAGGTGCCATATAAATGCTCATTCCCTTTCCTTTTCCCTTTGAGGAGCAGGATTGGTCTTCAATTTTATCTTTGAATCCTTAGTATCCTCCCCCAGATACAAAATGGTTTTATTTTTTAAGTCTCAGCACTTAAGAACATGCTGCATGGTGCAGGCCCTTATTACCTTATGCCTCAACTAATGCAACAACCTTCGGGTTGACCTCCCTACCTCAGATCTCCAGTATATTATTCATTCAGTCATCAGACTGATCTTGCAAAAGCTCAGATCTGTCCACATCACTCCCCTATTCAATAAATTTCAGTGGCTCCCCAATACAATATCCTCCTTTGGACATTTAAAGCCCTTTAGAGCCCTGTGCTCCAGTTGCCTGCTTGGTCTTCTCATGCCTTACATACCTCTGTATACAGTGAGACCTAGTGACTTTGGCCTCTTGGATGTTCCTCACAGCACACTCCATTCTCCAACTCCTCACATTTTCACTGACTGATCAGCATGCCTGGAATTCTCTCTCTCTCTCTTCATCTCCACTTTCAAGTTTCCCTGATTTCTTCAAGTCTCAACTAAAATCCCAGGCTATCCAGATATCCTTTAATGTTTCTGCTGTCCCCCTAGATTGTCTCCAATTTAGCCTGCATGCACCTTGCTTCTTTACACTTGTTTGCACCTTGTAAGTTCATTAGATTATAAACTTCTTAAGGATAGGGTTTATTTTTTGTCTTTCTTTGTACATGGTGCCTTATACTTAGCAAGTGCTTAATAAATACTTAAATTGAACTTGAACAATTAAGTATTTCAGTCATCTTGAAGTCACTTAAGCAGAAAGTCTCCTTTAACTGAATCTGGGGAAATTAAGTCTGGTTTTCCCCTGACATATGAGCTTTAAGTACTGGATGAGAAGGAGGGTACATAGCGGAGAGAGGCTGTTTTGGTGAACAAAGATCTGGCCTCCTGTCCAGCCTTTGATGCTTGCTGGCTGTGGGATTATGGGTGAATTGCTTAGCATTTCAGTGCTCCAAGCAATAGTCTGAGACTACTAGTAGTGGATAAGTGTTGGTGGAGGGCTGTTCCACACCTGGAATTTTCATTGTGCGTGAAACCACAGACCCAGACAGAAGGATGAAAAGGATAGGGGATACTTTCCACAATAAGGAGCAGCTACTCAGGAAGGAAACAGTTATTTCTAAAGTTTTCCAAATATTATTCTTTGGGCTAAATTTGAATTTAGCAAGTTAACGAAAGAGGAAATGGGAGGATGTTTCTTTTGCCAGCCAGGCCATTAACTGTATTCAGAAGGATGAACATGGTGTCATGTTTGGTTTTTTTTTCCCTTGGAAAACTCTGGCCTGGAGGTAGGAGGGGTGAGGAGCTTGTGAAGAAGGCTGCAGCCTCTGAGGTCCCATGGGGATCCCAATGGCAGATACAAAGTCCCTGAGCTCTCAGAGAGAGCCTGATTTCACCAGACTCAGTTACCTAAAGGGAGATAACCTTGCCAAGCCACATGCCAGGCTCCTTGTAGACAGCTCCTTGTGGCTCCCTTCTATTTTCTCCCCTGTCTGCTGGATTTCCTTCTTTTTTTTTGTTAAGTTTGCTAAAAATGAAACCACCATTCTGTAAGAAGCCTGTAGTTAGCCAAAAATAATTCTAATTTGAGGTCTTTTGCAAATCTTTATTTGTGGTGACTAAGATCAGACAGCCCTTCATTTAATTGTGTGGGTCCAAGGGGAAAGGTGAAAGTATAGAATTCTGGATGGACAACAACAGGAGAGGGCCTAAGTCCCTCCAGACCACCCTACAATGCATGGTTATTTAAAATTTTAAGCTAGTTGTGCAGCATTCACAATTCTCATTGGAAGGTGACCACAGAGCAAGAGAAACTAATCAGATAATATTCTCATCATTGTTCCCTTGTGACCAAGGAAGATGCTGAGACTATTGAATTGGAGTGGGGATAGGGGTAAGGGAGACTATACACATCCATCTTAAAAATATTATAACCCAACAAAGGGGCAGAGAGGATCTGGCTAATGGTTCACCCAAAATAAACCTGTAATTTAATGAGCTCCACTCCCCCCTCCCTTTCTTCCCCTGAATGTTAATGCCAGACTCTTGGCAAGATCAAAGAAGAAAATACAGGTCTGCATTCACTGGTCTGGAAAGATTCTTCAGGGTCCTGGATTTTCCTAAGTGAGATCTCCAACTTTATGGATGATTTATGAAGAAGCACCAACAGCAGTTGCACTGGGTGAGATGACATGGAGAGTCTGTGATCTCTTTCAGGGGGCGCAGTTCCCATACTGATGAGAGCAGAGAACCCCTGAAATGTTGCAAAACAAGGCTGGTCTTTGAGAAAAGATGTGGGCCATGCTGAATTCACCTGAAATTGATTAATTCCTGAGCCTAGTCTCTGGGGAACTATATTAGTTTCCTAATGGATGGCCTCACTACTCACTACCATGAAGCTAAGTATTACCTGTGCTGGTATCAGGACTTGAGTTCACATACAGTCTCAGACACAAATTGCTGTGTGACTCTGGGTAGGTCACTTAACCTCTGTCTGCCTCAATTTTCTCATGAAAAGGGGAAATGGGGATAATAACAATATTAGCCTCCCAGGGTGGTTGTGAGGGTCAAATGATATGATAATTGTAAAGCAAAAATTTGGTTGAGTGCCTTACACACGGTAAGTGCTATATAAATGTTAATTATTATTATTCTTCCAAGAAACCTGTAGTTACTATTTTGCCATGAAATTGAACTTTAATGAGGAGTTATTTGTTAATCAGTGTTAATGGTAAAGAATCTTAAGACCACTGATTTACAGAACCATGAATGCATAGTCTGGAAAAGAGAATTAGGTAGGACATGTTGGGTGTTTTCAAGGGTTAGAGGGACTTCTTTGTGGAAGAGTAATTAGACATGCTTTGCCTATCTTCAAAGGAGAAATCTAGGAGTGATGGGTGGACATTACAGAGAAGAAGATTTCTGATAAAGAAAACATTAAGCCAGATGTTGTGATGCATACTTATAATGCTTGCTCCTAAAGAGGTTGATGGTAGTGGATTGTTTGAGGTCAAGAATTCAGAGATGCAATGGGCTACAAGTTAATCAAGTGTCCACATTAAATCTGACTTTGATATGTTGCTGAGTAATGACATTGGTCATGTGAGAAGTTGCTGTACTTATACTTATAGACTAAGTGAGATGGGAGATCAGAAAAAAGAGAGAATGAAAAGAAGGAAGGAAAGGAGGAAGGGAAGGGGGAGGAACAAAGAAAAGGAAAGAGAAAAGAGAAGAAAATTCAACTATTAGAATTGTCTACAAGTGAAATGGCTATCTTGGCAGGTGTTTTTACTATTATATGGTTCTTTCTTTCAATTGTGGTTGGACGATCACTCAGGGGACATTGTTGAAGGAGCTTTTTGTTGGATACAGGGTAAGATAGATGGCCTCTGAGGTCCAACCAACTCTGAGACCATTAAAACAAAAGCACCCCCAAAAGCATGTTTGAAAGAATAGATTTATGACTTTCCTACTTTAACTCTGTCCCTTAAGGACCACTGGGCCAGCCCATTTACCACCTGAACCTTCTGAAATATATTGTCTCTCTCAATTGGAACACTAGCTCCTTGAGAGCTGGGACCGTCTTGATTTTCTGACTGTATCATAAGCATTTAGCACAATTCTTAGCACAGAGTAAGTATTTAATAGATACTTCTTTACTGATGGCTTCATTCAAGGAAATATATCTCCCTATGAAAAGCATTCATTGCTATTAAAAGGGTCCTCTATACCAGAAGTATCAAACTTGTAGTCAGCACTGCTCAAAGAATTCCCAAGAGCCAACTGAACCAAATTAAAATGTATTTGGGAAATGTTGAACAAAATAATTTCCAATACACTAAAACATCAGTACTGTTAACTTCTATCAATATATGGCCCACATGGATCTATTTCTACTGAAGTTTTACCCCACTGCTCTGGACCTATTGCCTTCATTTTCTACTTTCCCTTTCATCGCATTCCCTTGAAATATGACTCCCAACTCTACCAATTGACTGGAATTGCTCTCCTCAAGGTCACCAAAGACCCTTTTTTTAAAACTACCAAATCCAATGGTGTTGACTTGTTCTTCATTTAATGTAATGTCTCTGCACTGTTGACACTGTCTACCCCCAGCTCCCCTGATGTACTTACTCTTTCCTTGCTTTCTTGTCTTTTCCCCTCTCATTTCTCTTTCTAACTGGTTGATTGCTCCTTCTTAGTCTCTTCTACTGGATAATCATACTTTCCCTACCTGCCATGCATGGGCAGCTCCCAAGACTCTGTCCTGAGTGCTCTTCCCTTCTTTCTAGACCTTCTCCCTTTGTGATCTCATCAGCTTTCAGGAGTTCAATGATTATTTTTATGTCCAAATCTCCATCTACCTTCCTAATCTCTATAGGACTCCCGTTCTGTGGTACTAATTGCCAGATTTTCATTTTCACCTTGATATCCCATAGACCTCTCAAACCTGACATAAGTAAACAGAGCTCCATATCTTTTCCCCCAAATTTTCTCTTCTTCCAAACCTCCATGTTTCTGGTGAAACAGAAACCTTCTAGTCACCAAGATTCACAACCTGGGAATCATTCTTGACTTTCCCATGTCCAATCAGTTTCTAAGTCTTGTCAATTTGATCTTTGTAATTATCTCTCCGATCCATCTCATTCTCTTTGCTCATAAAGCCTCTGTCCTAATTTAGACCCATGCTAACTTTCACCTGGACTATTGTAAGTAGCATCTTCATTGTTATCCTTACTTCCAGTCCTTCCCCTCTCCAATCCATCCTTCATTGGTCTGACAAAGCAAAAATCCAGATTTGACCATTTCATTCCCATAATGAATAAACCTCTGTATCTTTCTATTTCCATTGGGATCACATGTAAAACCTCTAATTTGATAGTTAAATTCTTTTGCAATCTGACTTCCACCTTCTTTTCCCAATCTTATGTTATATCACATGCATTCTAGGACCCTCAGTTGTAGTCAAACTATTCCACTCGCTGACCCTTTGCACAAGATGATGTCCCCATGCCTAGCCTGGGATGCTCTGTATCCTCTTCACCTGACAGAGTCCTTAATTTCCTTTAAAGCTCATATCAGCTTCCATTCTCTACAGTGACACTTTTTGTTCAGTGTTTACTCCCCCTCAAAACTACCTTGTATTCACAAGATTGTAGATTTAGAGCCAAAAGGGATCTCAGAGGTCATCTAGTCTAACTCACCCATTTTGTGGACTAAAAAAACAAGGACAAAAGAAGTCAAATGACTTGTCTAAGGTCACATAGGTAGAAAGCAGCTGAACTGGGATTCAAGCCCAAGTTGTTACACTTACATTCCCATTCTCTTCCTACTATACCAGGTGACCACTTTATATATATATATATATATTTTATTCCCCCAATAAAATCTAATCTCCTTCTAAGTAAGGTTTGTCTAACACTAGTCTATATGCCCTCAGTGCCTGGTATTATGCCTAAAATATAATTATGACCTAATACACATCTGTTGGATGAAATTGAATTCAAAAGAAGCTTGTCCGTGGTCCTGTGATTTGGCAGAGACCTCTGATTTTCCAGACCTTGGAGTTGAATGCATCTTTTGCCAGCCTGGCCAGCTAGCTAACCACATTGCCTCTGATTTATTTTGAAGAAGATTAAATGGTAGGGAGAGCTCTGGTACCAGCATGTGATCCAAGCTGATGCTCAGAGAAGGGGCCTTGGCCTCTCCTTAAGTGAAGAAACGGAAGGAGGATGTCATGCCAGATAGCTGATTTCCTTGAAGCTGGCTTCTAGGGAGGAAGGGAACTAACATCTCCTTACTTATGTAAACAAAACAATTTAGTCATTAGAGTTTAATCATTTGAATGCACGAAACCATCCTGTAGCTTAGTCAGGTGCCCTGTGAGGGAGGCCCCTAAGTAATGCCAGGGAGTTATTTGTCCTCATATCATACAAGAGGAAAAAGGTCTCCCAAACTAGATTGTCTAATTTAGTAAAAGAAACCTTTTTTTTAAACCATGACAAAGCATTTGATTTTGAAGGTTTTCCTTCTTATCCAACACAAAAAGTATTGGTCCCCCTAAGCTTCCTTTAGCAGGAAAGCATTATCTCAAGTTGAAAAGAGGGGCACAGAGAGATTGTCAGAAAATAGCACCTGTCATAGGGGCCCCCACAGCAAAGCCAGAGGAAATAAGTAAAGTGGGAGAGGCCCCAAAAGACCAGGGGGAAATGTAGAGGAAGGCGTGTGGAGGGGCAAAAGTCACAGAAACAGAGAACCTTGGACAGGGAAGGAACTTCAGGGGCAGATAAACTTTGAGATTTCCACTAAGTCTGAGAATTTACTGAGAATCCTCAGTTGGTCACGGTCATTCAGCCTCTGCTAGGGGACCTCCAGTGGGTCCTACCTCATGGGGTAGTGGAAACAAAGCTGGATTTTGGAGTCAGAAGACCTGGGTTCAAATCCTGATTCTGCTGGTCACTGACTACAAACAATTCAATCCAACCTGACCCAGTTCTATTCAACAACTGTTGATTAAGTGCCCACTCTCCGCCAGGAACTATGCTGGTGTCAGAGATACAAAGAAAAGACTGTAATTAGCCCTGCCCTCAAGGACCTTCCATTCCTCAATAACAGAGTCAGGATTTAAATTCCCATTCTCTTACATCAATACAGTTTGGGATGGGAAAGGTACTTGGTGGGAGCATCTTTGGTTGATTTAATTTTCCAGCCAGGATTCATACATAGGGCTCCTTTTTATGCACTCTAGATACCAGCCCAATGACATGACTGCTATTGGACAGCTAGGTAAAGCAGTGAATTAAATGCTGGAGTCTGGAAGTCCTGAGGTCAAATCCAGCCTCAGAAACATATGTGTGACCTTTGGAGAATCATTTCAACTCTGTTTGCCTCAGTTTCCCCAGCTTCAAAATAGGAATAAAAATAGTGCCTACCTCCCAGGATTGTTGTGAGCATTGAATGACATAATAATTGTAAAGGGTAATAATTGTAGAGTGGCTGGTATGGCTCTGTGCAGGCTGCCCTCTGAGCTGAGATGCACCTTCTCTTCACCTCCACCTGGGAGAATATGTCTCTTCCTTCAAGGTTCAGCTCAAGTATCGCCTTCTTTATTCATGAGGTATTTACTGGGTTCGTTATCACCAGTGCCTTCCCATCCTTGGATTTGCTCTGTACGTGCTTTTCATATACCTAGATGTGTATGTGTTATTTCGCCATTAGATTGGAAGCCTTTGAAGGCAGGAATTCTTTAATTGTTCTCTTTGTCCCTAGCATCTAACTCAGTGTCTAGCACACCACAGGCCTTAATAAATGCTTGCTCCTTTCATAAGTGGCAGAGACATGATTCAAACTCAGACCTTCCAACTCCAATACAAATGCAGTAGACACACTGCAGTGATTATAAGTTTATTCAGTTCACCTGCTAACACCCACTTGTTAAGACCTGTCAGGGAACTTGACCACTGATGTGTTGTTTGTATTTTGTATGTTTATTTGGAAAATAATATAATCACTATGACTTTAACTCTCTTACACAATAGATGAAATGTGCATGAACAGTTTTCAAAATTTTCATATCTTCTCTTCTTTCCTTCTGCTTCAGCTGCCCCTTTATTTTTATTTAATGCCACCTGATTGCACCTGAGGCTACTACCTCCCCCTGGATCATTCAAGCACCACCCAGGGGGCCATTATTACCCACTTTGGGAACCTCTGTATAGGTGCTTAATAAGTGTCGGTCTAAGCTACTTAAATGGGTAGATTTGGAGGTTAACCCAAAGTCTGAACTTCTTTAAAGATTTCCAACAATAAAGTTTAGAGAGGTAGCATTGTGTAGTAGGTAGAAAATGGGCCTCAATGTCAAGTAGAGACAGGTTCAAGTCCTGACTCTGGCGTTTATTGGGTGTGTGACCCTGTGTTAGTCTTTGAATGATCTAGGAAGAGAAGGGAACAGGCAATTATTAAAATGTTCCAGAGACCATGCTAAGTGCTTTACAGATATTATCTCACTTAAGTCTCACAACTATTGCTGTATATTTTTATGACCCCCATTTTACAGATGGGGAAACTTCAGCAGACAGAGATTAAGTGACTTGTCAAGGGTTATACAGCTCGTAAGTGTCCGAGGTTGGGTCTGAACTCAGGTCTTTCTGACTCTAGACTCAGAGCACTATTCACCATACCACCTAGCTTCCTATGAGGCAGCTAAGTCTAGAGGTTACAGAGAAGAGGGCGATCTGCATTTATAGGGGGCCTTTCCTCACTTGAGAATTCCCTGATCCAGCGAAGTCAGATGCCCACTCTTTTCTAAGGGTTAAAGCAAAAATATCTGGGTCCAGTCATGTGATCCTAATTGACATTTTCTCTGATGCTCTGTGTTTAAATATTTTGAAGGCACTCAGGATTACTATTCTGAATCTGTGTAGCCCGGGAAATGTAGAAGATAGAAACAGAAACAGCTGGGTATGTACTGCTGACACCAGAACCTCTTCTCAAAAATGACCGGGTCTGAAGTTTCTGATCTGAGTTTTCTTTGTGTTTGGTGTGTCTCTCTCCTAAAAATGCAGGGCAGAAGCAAGAATAAAAGTCTTCTTCCTAATGGATGGTTGTGGGTAGCTAGCTTCTAGTTAATGATGGTTTTATTGTAGTTACAGTCATATGTGATGATGGGTGCATTTTCAAAGGGTTTAAGCATTGAAGTCCTCACCAAAGTATATCTGATTCATCAGGTAAAATGAGATTTTCCCATCATCTCTCTCAATCAGTCCTGACTCTTACTCATGGCTTCTTCTCATCTAACGGTCCCCAGTATCAAATAACTCAGAGGAGATAGCCTTGAAGTAGGTTTGTAATAGCTGAAATATGGCCCACATATTGCTGAAATTATTGGGATGCTTTTAGGGCAGAGCTGTCGTCTTTCTTACACCAGACTGTCTGGTAAAAGGGGAGGAGGGAAAACAAAAGGTATTTCTGATCGCTACCATTGCACTTTGAAAGAAGGTGTTTTTGAGGTTCCAAGTGCTAAGAGAGAGGTAATTGATACAATGCTAAAATGAGCACCCTAAAGGTTAATCTATGTGGAGCTTGATACACTACTAGACTTCCAAATATAGATTAAAGAGGAAAGAAGTTATCATTTTTAGTTAAGAGAAATGCAGTGCAAGTAGCAGATATATGCTATTTGCTTAGGAGGTCAGGGTAGTACAGGTTTGACCATGACATCCCCTATTCAATAAACTCCAGTGGCTTCGTATTATCTCCAGGATCAAATATAAAATCCCCTGTTTAGCATTCAAAACCTTTTATACCCTGACCCCCTTCTACTTTTCCATTTTTCTTATACCTTATTCCCCAACAAGTAATCTTCAATTCAGTGATACTGGTCTTCTGGGTGTTTCCCAAACAAGACACTCATTTCTTGGCTCCAGGTATTTTCTCTGGCTATGGGCCATGCCTGGACTGCTCTCTCTCCTCGCCTCTGCCTACTAACCTTCCTTATGTCCCAACTAAAATCCCGTTGTTTACAAGAAATTTTAATTCAAAGCCTTCCCTCTCTTAAACATTCCTTGTTATCCTGTACTAGCCTGTTTATACACATCTGTTAACTTGCTATCTCTCCCATTAATTTTTTAGTTTCTTGAGGGCAAAGAACTTTTTGTATCACCAGTGCTAAGTAGAGTGCCTGGCATGTAGTACGCAGTTAATACATATTTATTGACTGACTGAATTCTCAAGGACTGAGGATAAAACATGCCCTCCACCTCCTGACAGATAGCTGTCAGACCCAGAACACAGATTGAGACTTTTTGAAAGTAAGGTGAAAAGGAGAATTTATTTTGTTTTACTATAGGTGTTTATAACCAGAGTTTTGTTTTACTTCCTTTCTCCATGGTGGAGAGGAAGCAGTGGTAGGAAGAGAAGGCAGATTTTCATTGACTGAAAGAAAATCATTAAAAAAAAGATCAAGAACCAAAGAGGCAATCATGGGATTCTGATTATACTTTGGAGGCAGCACAAATAAAATATTTTGATAAGAAGGAAGAATCCCCTAATTAGAAAGGGAGGGCTTCCCATAGGAAGTGGTCCATAAACTAATCTATAATTGCAAAATTTGGAGGTGAGGAAGGATAGCATTCCAGATACAGGGGACATCCAGTGGAAATAAAGGGCAGAGGTATGAGTTTGTGGGTTTGGGGTACAGCTGGAAGATGGTACTCTAACCACTTTGCCACCTAGCTGCCCTGCTTTGCATAGAGTAAGTACTTAATATGCCCTTGTTGGGCAGGATTGGCTAAATATTTCAGGGATTGTCTCCATAAGTTGATTGAAGACTCTATATAGAGATTAAGGAGCTCAGCTAATGGATGGAGATCTTTAGGACCCTGAAGCCTCTTTCTCTCTTGGCTGCCCAGCAAAGACTTCCTCCCTCTCCACACCCCCCCTTCCATTTCTGGGTCTTGTTCTGAGAACAATAACCAGGATTCAGGAAAATGACTTTGGCAGCTGAATGGAAGGAGAAGAGAGAAACAGGAGGCAAGGAGACCAATGGGAGACTGTTTACAATGGTCCAGGTGAGAAGTGATGAGGGCTGTCAAGCTTGACCAAATGACCAAAGAGCCACAGCTGCCCTGCAACAGCTGTTAAGTCAACAAACAGAGAGCTCACACAGGTTATCAAAACCAGTTAAATCTAAAAGTAAAATAAAACAAAAATCAACCAAAGAGCCATAGAGTGGCTATAAGCAAAAAACCCCAAAACTTTATTCCATTGGAGGAGGGAAATTAGATCCACATGTACTGGGGTCTCCTCCATTAGGAGACCGCCCTTTAGTGGGGACAAATCTCAATACTTATACCAGTGACTGCACAGTAAGGTATAACCCTGACAATGAGGGGTAATGGCAACAATGAGAAAAGTTTGATTCATAGTAGGGCTTCATGGCTGGAACGTGGGTACTGCATGTTTTTGTCCAAGCTTAGAGACCATCTGATGCTGGTCTGAAAAATTCTGGGATTTTGCTGTGGCCAAGATCATCCAGAGGGTGAGCATAACGGATTGTTGTTATGCCAAGCTCAAGGCACAGCTTGCTTGCTGGATCTTAATTCTGGAAAACAGAGTGTCTCTTAATAGTAGAGAGAGAGATAAAAAGGAGAGGGGTGATTTTGGCACAGAGATCTGACAGGATGGTGGTCATATGAGGGTAATGGAACAGATGAAAGAGATGTGGTAGAGCCAGAAATGGCAAGATTTGGTGGTTGATTAAATACATGGAAATGGATGAATAAAAGTGAGGAATCAGCAATGATGCAGGTTTTGAACCTAATTGACTGGAATACTGTGGGTTCCTCCAACAGTGACAAAGGAAGAGGAGTGGGTTTGAAGGGAAACTATATGACAAGGATATCTGAGATCCCAACTAAAACTTAAAGGAGTGAGACAGAGCTCTTACTGGTCAGTACCATCTTCTTGTCAAAAAACAAAGCCCATCCTCTGGGGAGTGCCTGATGCAGCCAGGACTCTATTCCCGGAAGAGGCGGAAAGGGGAATGGGTCGAATTTTCCAAGTGGTCCCTGGGCTGTTGATATGGATAACTATTCATTTGTGCTGTAACTGCTGTAAGGGGCTAACACCCTGCTTAGTAGGGAAGAGGTTGGGTACTTAAACTCCAGACGCAGGGAGCTGAACTGAAGAGTTTGGGAGGTATGAGTAAGTGTAGATGTGTCAGACAAGCCCCATGACTGGCTATTATGGTGCAGCCAGTCATTTGCCTCCTTGGGTCGGTCACACAGCTCTTGGTATTAAGACCATAGTCCCTTTGGGTGATACCATACCTTCCCTGGAGGCTTCGGTCCCCCTTTGGAGACTTCTGCTCTGGGGGAGCTCTTAGGATCCTCGAAGAAGGCATCCACATCCTGAAGAGACCTCCTACTTTATGAAACTCCAGACAGAGGAGGAACCAGTATCATTGTTTTTCTTTTGTGACTGACACTCCAAAGGTCTCTTTTGGAAGCCAGGTGACTTCAACACTAATCACCTACACTTCCGGTTTGCCTCAAACAATGAAGACCAGGTGCTGGAATGACTCCTGAAAAATCTTTCTCCAAGAAGTGAATTGTCAGCCCTCTTAACTCTGCCTGTCAGCAACAGAGTCAAAAGACTTCCAACTAACAGGCTTTGTGGGTGAAAGGAAGTTCCTCAGTTGCCACTCGGGCTGAAAGAGGAGTCTCCTCCCTCTGAGGTTGGAGCTGGCTGCCTCTCCAGGCTCCAGCTGAGACCACCTCCATCTCCCTCCATCTGAACAGCTCCTCCCAGTTCTCCAGTCATAGGATGATGGGTTTCAAGTTGGGAGTGACTTCAGAGACTACCTTCATCTTATTCATGGCCAAATTGAGATCGAGAGGGGTTAAGAGACTCACCAAATGTTACCAAGAAGTAAATGTGGGTCATATGGTTTGCAGACCATGAAGAGTCACAGGTATGTTTTTGTGCCTGTTACTGGTTTTGTTGTTGCTCTGTTAGTCAATAAACATTAAGACCAACTATGTGCCAGGCACTATGTTAAGAAGTGAGAATTCCAAGAAAAGTAAGAGGTAGTCCCTGCCCTCAAGGAGCTTATAGTCTGAAGATGAGAAATCCTGTCGAACTCTGTCCAGAGGGAAGGCACTAGCATTTAGAGGACAGGAAAGGCATCTTACAGAATGTGGGCTGTTAGCTAGGACTTAAAAAAAAACCAGAGAAACCTGGCTGAACCTGGGAGATCATGGAGTGTAGTGTTCCTGGCACGTATGGGAGACAGCCAGTGAAATTACCCAGAATCAAGAGATGGAGTGTCAACAAATGTGCCAGTGGCGTTGTATCCCAGAGCATGGGGGGTGGGTATAAGATATAAGAAGACTGAAAAGGTGGGGACCAGGTAGAAAGGGCTTTGGACACCCAAGGGAGCATTTGATATTAGGGCCTATAGTACTAAGGATTCATTAGGGTTTATTAAAGAGGGGCACAATATGATCAGACTGGCATTTTAGCAAGATCACTTTAGCAATTGAATGATTGATGAACCAGAGTGGGGAGAGACTTGAACCAGGGGCACCCCCAAGCAGTTATTACAACAGTCCAGTTATGAGATGATAAGGCTCTTTGCCAGGAGGTGACAGCATCAGAGGACAGAAGAGGAGTAGGAGAAAGATGTCACAAGGGTAAAATCAACCGGTCTTGGCAACAGATTGAATATGAGGGTGAGAGCGAGTAAAAGAGTCTGAGGTTCTGAGCCTGGGGGACTGGGAGGATGGGGGGGGGCATCAAGATGCTGATAGACATAATTCCTCTCAGCAATATAAGGATCTAAGACAATTCTAAAAGACTTGCGATGGATAATGGTGTCCACATCCAGAGAAAGAACTATGGAGTCTGAATGCCGATCGAAGGGTACTATTTTCTCTTTTTTT
>CM053598.1:18123116-18134788 GCA_028646575.1 Pseudocheirus occidentalis
TCTAATTCTTCTTTACAACATGACTAATGTGGAAATATGTTTAATATGATTGTACATGGATAGCCAGTATCAGATTGCACACTGTCTTGGGGAAGTGGGAGAAAATTTAGAACTCAAAAGCTTATAGAAGTAAATATTGAAAACTAAAACCAAATAAATAAAACGAAATGAAAGGTTATGAAAAATATAAACAGTTTTAAAAGTTCTCCATTTTCTTGAGAGAGATAAATTGATTTTCTTAATATAATTTTATGTCTTTACTGTAAATTTACTTTGTTAATTTTTTATTTCAATAATTTGATTTTCCTCTATCACTGTCTCTGTCTCTCTCCCCTCCCCTTCCCTCCTTCCCTCCCTCCTCTTTCTCTCCATCCCTCTGACTCTGTCTCTCTCCAGGTAATCTAAAGGTTTATCAGTTTTTACTGGTCTTTCAAAACAGCTCTTAGTTTTGTTGGTCATTTCATGCTTCTTTTACCTTTATTAACTTATAATTTTCAAGTTCTTAAAATTGATGCTTATTTCTTGAATGTTCTCTTTTTCCTGTCGATTGACATTTTCAGACATATAATTTATCCTCTGAAGACTATCTGTGCCCCCAAAATGTTGTCTTTTGCTTCATTGTTACTATTCTATTTTACAGTTATTGTTGTTAGTGATAATAATAATATCCAATATTTATAGAGTGCTTTAAGGATTACAAAGCACTTTACATTTTATATTGTTAGATTCTTACCACAACCATATGAGGAAGGAGATGTTCTTATCCCCATTTTATAGATGAGCAAACTGAGACTGTTTAAATGACTTGTCTAGGATTAAGTTGCTAGTAACTATTTGAGGCAGGATTCAAATCCGTATTTTCCTGTATCTAAATCCAGGGTTCCATCCACTGCACCTACTATTTCCATTGTAAATTCTGTCTAGGGCTTCTTTCTTAGATTTACTTAGGATCTTGTTGCTTAGTCTTTATTTAATTTCTCCTGTTTTCCTTGTGTTTCTTAATTCAGTTTTTATTAGATATGGTTTTTAAAGGATGTGATGGGTATTTCTACTTTTCTTACTTTTATGTATAATTTCTTGGTTTCTAAATGTGTTATCTACTTTTGTCAATGTACCATCAATGCCTAGAAAAACCCACACATACATCTTCATGTATCTTCCTTAAGAACTTACTCGAGAGACTCCATAAGTCTTTCAAATCTCACTTTTCCAATGTCTGTTTATGCCTAGATTTTCCTTTTTGCTGCCTGTATATTTCCTTTTGCTGCCTGTATATTTGTACAGTCCTAAAAGAATAATTTTAAAGTCTTTTGAAATTTTATTGTTATTTCTGTCTTTTAGGAATTATCTTTTTAAAAAAATTAGTTTAGATGCTATGCAATTAATGAAATTAATTAATGAAATTGCTTTGCTTCCCACGGTGCTGTTAAAGCATAATAAACTTTCCATTTTTATTTCTCTTGACATGACATATTTTTGTGTCTTCTCTTAATGTGATTGAAATGCCTGATTTTTTTCTTTTGGAATCCCTTGAAAGATAGTGATTTTTCACTCTAAGACTCTCATTTTAATTTTGTTTCTCCTTATTTTTTAAAAATATGATTCTTGTATGCAGAAAAAATGATCTATCTTATTATTTTGTTTTATTGGGAAGTATAATCTATTCACGTTTAAGGTTTAATTCTCACTTTACATTTTAGAACTTATTTATTATGTATTAATACCCCTTTCTCTTTTCAGGCAGCAACTTGTCCTACAGTAAATTTTTGTTATACTGATTTGATCTTACTCTTTTCCCAAAGGTTTTCTATTCTTATTTACCTTCTTTGTACCAAGTTTATTATATTGGACTCTCTCTCTCTCTCTCTCTCTCTCTCTCTCTCTCTCTCTCTCTCTCTCTCTCTCTCTCTCTCCTCCCTCGCTTCTTTCCTTCCTTCCTTCCTTCCTTCCTTCCTTCCTTCCTTCCTTCGTTCCTTCCTTCTTTCCTTCCTTCCTTCCTTCCTTCTTTCCTTCCTTTGTCCCTCCCTCCCTTCTTTAACCAAGTTGAGTGTAGTTTGAAATCTTTCATTGTTCCCCCACCTCAATCTTATCCAAATTCTTGAGTAATGGTTATTGTTCTCTCCTTACTTCTATCCATGTGCTGCCTGTTCTGCATTCTGGTCTCCCATGGATGAATTGGATGCTTACATGTTCCTCCTTAGTTGTCTATGTCCCTAATAAAAGGCAGAAGTTGAGCTCTCCCCCCACTTTGATCCCTATAGTAATGAATTTTCAGATCTCATTTTATCCATCCCTTATTTTTCTTTGTTTCTTGGCTTTGTTTTTGGGGGCTTCTTTTGATCTTTTCTTCTCCCAGAAATAGCAGTTCATGAACCAGGTCATCTGGTGTGATAGACTTTACCCTTTTGTGTCATGAAAAACAGTTCTACACTGGCCTTTCTTATCACCATTCATCTCTCCTAAGAACAGTATGTTCTATCTTTGACTCTGGTCCTCCTTCCATCCTGGATAGTGTTCTCCTTATGTGCTCATATACCATCCCTCCTGGGGTGGAAGACAATTTTGGAAAGAATTAACTTTGCTCAGAGAAGATGATCACCCAAAGTGCCCATTCTCAATGAAACCTGTATTATGGCCCCTCTTGTTCACCTGTCAGTGGCATCTCATTTGATTCCCTTTGAATGAGATAAATTTACCCTTCCCCCTACAGTATTTTCTCCTCTCCTCTGCTCTTGTCTTCCAGTCTTCCCCAGCCCCATGCTGGTGGAGAGGTCCAAGAGACTGAATAGAAGTGTGTCTCTGGCTCTTCTCTTTCTCTTCCCTCCTCTCTCTGTACCTGGTGGAATTCTCTATGTTTTATCATCATGCCCAAATATCAATTATCTTCTAGAGGAATATGAGCTTTAATCCATGGAACAGTCATTTGGTTCTTCCTCCTTCCTCCTTTCCTTCTCATAAAGCTTAAAGCTCTAGGTCTTTAAATTTGCCTTTCCGTTCATTGTTGTTCTTTGAGTTTTCTTTTAATTAAACCAATTAAAATTATTTTACATGAATTTATAAGCTATACCTCCTCTTATCCCTGTGTCCACTCATTGAATAACAACACTGACAAAAATGAAAACCTTCATTAAAAGTATGCATAGTGTAGCGAAACAAATTCTCACCTTGACCGCCTGAAAATGTATGTTGCTCTCATCATTCACTGCTTTGCCAGCTGGAGGCAAATGGCCTGTTTCATCTTTATGTACTCGTGGTTTATTATGACATTCACCAGAGTTCTCAGGTTTACGTTTCCCAATAATGTTTTTAGTCATTTATTAGTTTTTATTCTAGTTCTACTTTTTTCTTTTGTGTGTTTCTCTTTTTTGGGAATGTTTGTAGGTCAAATGCCCCAACCAATTCAGATTTTTTTTTTGAAGAATGTAGCAAATGTCTTTCCTTTTGGAGAGTCCATTTTTATTTAATGATGATTAGGCTTAAGTTGTTAGGTGGCAATTTTGGAATGGAGCCTAATCCTTTTTATTTGGGACTATCATTTGCTGATCTCTCCTGTAATTCTTCATAGATGCGGAGTAATCCTGGACTATCCAAATTGACTTTCCTTCAAAATGCTTTTCTCTTGTTTTTTAAAAAATGCTGTCTGTCATTCAGATACTGAAATTAATCACTACCTGTCTAGAAATTTCAAGCTTTTTTTCTGCTGAAAATCCATGGGTTTGTTCAATTAGGATTTTGCCATTTATTTTCAAAATGTTAGATCAATTCAGTCGTGTTGTTGCTGCAGGACAGTATTCAAACTTTTAAATTTATCATTTTATACTTATACATTTTGGAGAGGCCTATGGTCCTAGAGTTCTGTGTTTCCTATCTTTAGGTCACTGCATTTGTTCAGTTAGAATTCGTCTTATGATTTTCAGACTTACCTTATTACTTCCTGGCCATCTCCATGCCGTGATACCTGTATCATGTCGCCCACCTCAACTTCCATCTCCATCCAAAGTTAAAGGTGCCACCCCAGGACCTTGCCTCCAATTAGTAAGTGCTCTCCTGCCTGGTCTCAGGTCCACCTTGACTTTTTCCAGACAGTTACATTCTATGCTGCCTGCTCTCTGGCCTTTACTTCCATCCAGAACTGAAGGTGTCATTCCCATGAGTCTAATTCTGATTGGTGAGTTATACTTTCTTTTGCCTTGTCTCAGATCTTCCAGGCTACTTTCCAGACTTCTTTTTTCAGTGTTGCCCTCCCTTCCCAAGAGGCACCCCTATGTGTCCTCTCACCTGCTAATAGATTAATCTTTTCTACCTTGGAGAACAATAATCAAATCAATATTACCATTCCTGGTAAGGACATGATGACTTATTGCCATGTGACTCCAGTCACCATTCACACTGACTGGTCTCTGCCCACTGAAGGAAATGTCTACTCCATCTTGTTGGAGTACTCATTTGTCCTGACCCATGTCTTGCTGCTGGACTCAGATGACCTGGAGGAGACAATGAGGCTGATGACTTTCCCCAGTTTTGCCTCATTGAAATCCAGTTCACTCCAAAGTTAAGATACCACCCTCTGAATGTCATTGGTCCTCTTTGAGAAAGAAGGAACACCACCACCATCACCACCATCACCACCATCACCACCACCACCACCACCACCACCACCACCATCACCATCACCATCACCACCATAACCATCACCACCACCATCACCACCATCACCACTACCACCATCACCATCACTTCCATCACCACCATCACCACCACCACCACCACCAACTCATTTATTTATTTTCATTTGGAATTGTTGTCTTCTGTTTCTCTATTTACCAAATTTCTTCTCCTTTAAGAATTTCCTTTATTTTTTATTTTCATGTTGGGGCTAAGTCTACTTTTCATATTAAATATTGTCTGCCAGGACTTCTACAGAATGTTTGCTCATTTTGTTCTTTCTCTAAGCATTTCATTGTCTATTAATTTGTTTGGGAGCTGTGCTTACTGGGAGTTCTCTGCTTGAGAATATTTTTCTCTTGACTTTTTTATTTTTACTTTTTAATCTTTTCCTTTCAGTTCCTGGAAGTTCTTCGCATACTTCTCATTTCATCATTAATCGATTGTCCCTACCACTTTTTAAATGACTGGACTACTGGAGCCTGAAATACTTGAGTTGGGGTGTATGATGACTTGGCTTCATCTCTTCCTCATGTAAACTCTACAGGAAGAGGTGAAGTTCCACTGCCTCTTCCCCATTATAAAGCTCTTCAATATCGAGATTTCGCCTTTACCTCATAGTTGGGACCACATTCTATTACCTGACTGGGCAAAACCTTTGATTTTCACCAACTAAGTAGAAGGGTTCTAACCAAATCATTGCTGGAGAGGGCAGGGAGAGACCAATACACCCTAGACTTGAATCATAAGACTGACAGGTTGCTTGCACTAGCTATTTCTGGCTTGGATGAGTAAGGGTGATGGAGGGTAGTTAAGGTGTGTGGTACCATCAGGTAGTTTGACACCACATTGTTGTTTCACACTTTATAGCACTTATTTCTGTTATCTCCTCTGCTTCCCACAGTTTGGATTCTGATTCCTTTAGGACATTTCTTGTTTTAAGGCTGTTGCCAGGGTGAAGGGCAGCTTTTGAAAGTAGAGTGACATATGGCCTCTCACATGACTCAGACTAAAGGACTTGGGCATTCAAAGTGTTATGGTCACAAGGTCAGTGACAGCTGCATGATTCACAGCCTCCTTTATCCAATTTTTCCAGCCTGTGCTAGAGGTTATAGCTCGGACAATGCTACCTTGTATCTGAGTACTTTTCTAATTTTGATACGCAAGCAGTGACTATTTTTAAACTTCAAAATCTTATTTATAGTTCCACTTGAATCTTGAATACCTTGAAGAAATTTTTTTTAGGGCAGTCAACTGTGGATCCTGAAATTGCAAAGCAGTCAAGTAGTGGGACAATGGAATATAATCATATCTTCAGGTCATCTGCTTCCATGCATTTACCCCATTGGTTTTCCCATATCTGGAATGCATGCTCTCATATCTGTCTCATAGAAACCCTAGCTTCCTTCAAATCAGAATTGAAGTCTTCTTATGTTCTATTTCTTATTACACACTTTACAATTTACTTATCCTTATCTACAAACTGCTGCTCACAGGTGATGCTCCATCTTTCAGCTTTTGCACTGACGGTCCCTGTGCTTGGAATGCTATGCCCCATCACTTCCGCCCAGAGTTGTGCAGGAACCAGCTCTGGCCCACTATAAACAGCCGACTGTGAAACTTGTGGTGTGAATCTTTACACTTTGGAAATCAGCAAATACCACCAGTCAGGGCTTGATTTCTTCTTTTGTTGACTGTCTAGCCTTAAGAAAGTGATGGAGAAAATGTTCATAATAGAGATTAAATTTAAAGGTATGTTGTATTTTCTCAGCATACCCTTGGCTCCAGCTGAGCCTCTGCCTCTTAAGACCTAGCTTTGTCATCTTTGGGAGAGCTTTCCTGGTCCCCAGAGCTGAGAGCACCTTCCTTCTGAGATTCCCATATGCTGTCTATATTTCTTGCATGTTATCTAGTACATGGTTATTGACAAGTTGTTTCCCCTAACTTGATGGCAATTTCTGAAGGACAGGGGCTGTTGTTGCCTTTACATTCCTAGCTCTTAGCAAGTGCCTAGTATATAGTTGGTGCTTAATAAATGATTATAGACTGGGAAGTTTACTAATCATCATTTTACATGGTGTCTTTGCTGATTCCCCCCCTCCTCTCTCCCAGTTATTAACACCATCTTCCTTTTGAAATTAATTTGAATATATCATGTTTCTTTACTTATATGCAAGAGGCAGCTTGGTGATGCAGTGGATAAAGTGCCAAGCCTGGAGTCAGAAAGACTCATCTTTCTGAGTCCAAATCTGGCCCCAGACACTTCCTAGCTGTGTGACCCTAGACAAGTCACTTTACCCCGTTTGCCTCAGTTTCCTCATCTGTAAGATAAGTTGGAGAAGGAAATGGCAAGCCACTCCCTGCATCTTTGCCAAGAAAACCCCAAATGGGGGTCACAAAGGGTTCAACAGAACTGGAAAAGTGATTAACAACAACAACCTGATACAATCTCCATGCAGATTGTATCTCTGCACCACCCAGAGCTGCGAGAGGGGCAGAATGGAAGAATGAATGAATGAATGAATGAATGATCAGCATTTATTAAACACTTGCTGTGTGCATGGAACTATACAAAGTATTTGGGATAGAAATATAAAAGGAAAAACAGTCCTTTTTCTCAAGGAGATCCCATTCTAATGGGGTAAGACAACGCATACAGGGAAGTGTGAGACTGAGAGGGATACTTTGGTCTGAGAATTAACAGGGGTGATGAATGGAGCCATTAGATAATTGATTAGTGCTTTGTAGTGAGGATTTGATTGCTGTTCCCAGAGCTGGAGGTAGGAAGTTGAGGGGAGGGGTATGGAAACGAGGCAGAGCCATATAATGAAGATGACTGAGAAGAATCATGGAAGCTCTGAATTGGTCTTCATTTGGAGAGGTCTCATGAATCATGTCCCAGAGCAGAGCTGGAGGGCTGGCTCAGCTCAGGAGGCTGGGGCAAAATGCTTTTGAATGAAGGCTACACTGGAGGAAAAAGCTGATAGAAAACTCACCTCCAAGCTAGAAGGATTTAAGTTCCAGTTCTGTCTTAGATACCTCCTGGCTATTTGTCCCTGGGTAAGTCACTTAACATCTCTCTACCTAAGTTTCCTCACATAAAAAACTGGCAGCTAGGTGGCACAGTGAATAGAGACCTGGAGGCAGGAAGACCTGGGTTCAAATATGGCCTGAGATACTTTTTAACTGTGTGGCCCTGGGCAAGTCACTTTACCCTGTTTCTTCCATTTCCTCTTCTGTAAAAATTAACTGGAGAAGGAAATGGAAAACTACTCCAGTATCTTTGCCAACCTCCCCCCCCCACAACCCAAATGGGGTCATAGAGTCGGACTTGATTGAAATGGCTGAATTACAATACCAACAACAAAATGGGGGTGGTGATAGCACTAACATACCTCACAGTAATGTTTGGAAGGTCAAATAGAAGGAAATTTGGAAAGTGCTCAGCACTGTGGCTGGCCCACAGTAGGTGTTTAAGGAATTTATGATTCCATACTCACCACTACCTACTCCCTCCATCAGTGAGATCACAGTTGTGATCTAAAAATAATTTCCATCACCCTGGACCTAGCAGGTACTTGGAGAATGTTTGAATTGTATACACACACACACACACACACACACACTCGCTGCAAGAGAATGTGAACTCGAAGACGGGTGGGACTGGTTTTCATTTTGTATTTACATACCCAGATCTCAGCTTAGTGTCTTATATACTGTAGGCATTTAATAAAAGCTGGTTAGCTTGGATTACTTACTGGCTTTTGTGAGATCCACATTGTAGGAAGGACATTGAAAGCTAGAACATATCCAGTATGGGCTAAGGGGTGAAGAAGATTGCGAAGAGCCAGGAATCCTCCTACCTGATGATTATGATGATGATAAGAGAAGATGGAGAAGGTGATGATGAACGATGTTGTCATTGTTCCTTGGTTTCAGTTGCCTGTGACTCTCTATGACCCCATTTGGGGTCTTCTTGGCAAAGGTACTGGAATGGCTTTCCATTTCTTTCTCTAGCTCATTTTACAGATGAGATAACTGAGGCAAACAGGGATAGGTAATTTGTCCAGGGTCACTCAGCTAGTAAGTGTCCAAGGACAGATCTGAACTCAAGTCCTTATGACTCCAGACCACTGTGCTACCTAGCTGCCCCTTTTAAAGGCAGGGAATGTCATTTTAAAATCTTTGTATTCAAGCCTATTGTAGGTGCTTCCTGCCTTATGCTATTTATTTTAAAGATGTCTGGCCTGCCTAAAGGCAGAAGGCTTGCATAAGATCCTGGAATTCCTTTCCATCTCTCAAGTTCCTGGCTCTTCAGCTGTTTTCTTGGGTTTTTGTTCTGACCAAAAGGGCCACAGGGAGATCACAGGATTACAACACAAGAGCCAGAGGAGGCCCTAGAAGCTGTCTGGTCTACTTCCCCCCCCCATTTTACAAAAAAGGAAACTGAGGCCTAGGGAAATTAGTTTCCTATCCCAAGTCACCCAGGCAGCATCAGGTGGCATTTGAACCTAAGACTGCTGGCTCCAGAGTTGGTCTCTTTCTGTCATTCTTTACAATTATGTTCCTGAAGTGCTGACTAAGTCTAGAGGTAGCTTGTTAGAGAGCCCTGTGACCAGCCAATGTTATATTTTCAGTAATTACCGGAAAAAATGCACAATGTTTGTGTGGGAGACTGACAATTTAAGGGAAAAATGCCATTTTGAGTCGTGCCTCTGGGGCATCATGATTGGATTCCAGGAACCTGGAGCTGTTGTGCTTGGCTGATGGATTGACCGCACTGTTGAAATCTGCTGCTTTGTCACTTCCATTCTAAATTAGAACGTCACCAAAATCCCCCTGGGGGAAATTAGCATCTGTCCCCTACTCTCCATCACCTTCAAAAACTTTATTTGTGAGGACCCTTGGAAAAAAGCATTGGGAAGCTCTGAGCTGTTCACATCAGCCCATCCATCCAAATTTTCTTTCATTTCTAAAGCCTTGTTCTTATCAAGAGTATTTTTAAAGAAATTTGAAACACACCTCAGAGGAACTGGGATGAAATTACTGCAATTTGACAGAAAGAGCAACAAGAAGCTGTGGACCAGCAGAGTCCCATCTCTGCCTTCTGATCTCCCTAAGAAACACAAATATCAGACTGGAAAAAAGAAAACAAAACAACCCAACACACAAAAGAGATCATTGAGACTGAGGTAGGTCATAGGGACCTGGATGGAGAGCCTTAAAGGATTCTTGAGTCCAACCCCCTCATTTTAAAGATCAGGAACCCTAGGGAGGTTAAGTAACTTCCTCTAGGTCACAGAAGGAGTGAGCATCAAAAATAGGATTCGAACTTGGCTCCTATGACTTCTGAGTCATTTCCCTTTCCCTGTTAAATTTTGCTTTGATTTTAATCTGGAGCTCCTAAGTTTTTTTTTTCAGTTCCATTCCAGTGGTCTAGGTTCTCAATAAATGCTTATTGAGTTGAATTGAAACAATTTGAAACAATCCTGTGGGATGTTTTTGAACCTACAATGTACTTACACACACACACACACATAAAACACATGCTTTTGTGTGTATGTGTGTGTGTGTGTGTATGTGTGTGTGTGAGATATGTGTGTGATCTCCTGGAAGGCAGGGGCTACTTCAGTTGTGTTTCTGAGTCCCCAGAACCTGGCACAGTAGGCCAAGCACATAATAGGGGCTTAAAAATGCTTGTTGGTTGATTGATGGCATGGATGGAGACAACTCCATAAGCAGGCACAGATAGAAGGCACTTAGCAGGTCACCCTGCTTTCGGGCAGAAGTCTGGGGAAGCCTGCAAGTAGGTGTTCCTCAGAATCATGTCTTTAAATGCATAGAATAAAATATCTAGTACTACAAAGGAAAGAAATTACTTTGAAATAAAGTTGTCAATATGTATATATGTATTCATATACATCATGTATATACAGATGTACACTTGAAATATCCAATACAACATACAAGATATACACATAAGACATATTTGTACATAAATATTTGTATATGTTTTAATATATACATACATAGACATATACATATAGCCCATGGGTTCCAGGGTTAAGGTTAAGACTCTTGGTTTTAGGGAATAGTAATGAAAAATGTGTGACCATGGACAAGTCACTTAACCTCTGTTTTCCTTACTCCATTGGAGAAGGAAATGGCAAACCATTCCAGTATTGTTGCCAAGAAAATCTTAAATGAGATAATGAAGAGTTAGACATGACTAGACAAAAACAAGGAAAAGTACACTCTTGGTTTTGTTAGAATTGTAGAACATATTTTCATTCGTTAAACTTTCCACCATCTTCTCCCCTTTCCCATTTAATTTCCCGTGTTTCATTATGATATATGTGTGCATTAGTATGTGTATGCATGTGTGTGTTTGAACCTTTACCTTGTGTTTCTCTTTGAATTTTTTGAGATAGAGGTTAAAGTTAGGTGTAAAACAGATAATTTTGATTACATTAAGTTAAAACGTTTTTAAACAAATAAAACAAATGTAGACAAGATGAGAAAGAAAGCAGGGAAGTGAGAAAAATTATAGTTTATCTGATAAAGGGCTCATACCTAAAATACATAAAGAACTTTGTCAACTCTCTAAGAAATGAGTCATTCCCCAGTTGATAAATACTCAAAGGATATGAATAGGTAATTTTCCAATTAAGAAATCAAAACAATTTGTAATTATATGAAAAATGCTTTGTACCATTATTTATTAGAGAATTGCAAATTAAAACAACCTTGAGATATCATTTTATACTTACCAGATTGGCTAAAATGATAGAAGGAAAAAACGACAAATGTTGGAGGGGATGTGGAAAAATTGGGATGCTAATTTATTGTTGGTGGAACTGATCCAACCATTTTGGAGAGTAATCTGGAATTATGCCTAAATAGTTATTAAACTACCTATACCTTTTAATTCAGCAATACCACTACTGTGTCTATTTCCAAAGATAATTAAGGGAAATTCAAAGAGCCTATATGTTCAAAAATGTTTA
>CM053598.1:18135288-18150074 GCA_028646575.1 Pseudocheirus occidentalis
TGATGATGATGATGATGATGATGATGGTGGTGATGATGATGGTGGTCAGCATTTAGGTACAATCAGCTATGTGTTAAACACTTTACAAATAGTATCTCATTTGATCCTCATGACAGAACTGAGAGTTAGGTGCTATTATTATCTCCACTTTACAGTTGAGGAAACTGAGGCAAATGAGATTAAGTGACTTGCTTAGGGTTACAAAGCTAGGTAGTGTCTGAGGCCAGATTTAAACTCAGTTCTTCCCGACTCCAGGTACAGCGCTCTATCCACCATGCCACCTGGCTCCTGTTACCAGGTGGATTGCTTTTTGTCAACAAGAAGAAAGTGAAAATGTCTACCTAGCCTCTATGGAAGAAAAGACAAAGTATCTCAGAGACCCTTAATAGGGCAAAGATTTCATATCCATGGTCCCTTTTGATGTTGATGCTGGGCTAGGGAACAAGAAGTGGATCCTGGTATAGGAAAATTCCAGCTGACTTATGAGAATCAGTGAAGCGGCATCATCTTCAATGCAGCCTTCAAAGCAGCCTGGTGCTGCTTCTGCTCACAGTCATCTCTGGGAAAACCGCTACGAACTGCAAAGATTTGACATTAGCTAGCACATAGACCAGATTGTTTTGATCTGGAACTTAGTCTTTCCAAATGAAAAAGGTGAAAGCTGACACTTCTGGTCTTCATTCCCTCATATTCAATGGCCCCTCAAGAAGAAGTTCCGTTCTTTATGAAATCTTTTCAATTTATATTTTCTCTTCTTCTTTCACTGATGCTTGTGTTAGGTTTCTTTCATTATTGAACCGATATGAGTCCTAAAGCTACTCAAGTGGTAGAAGATCTTCTCGAAGATCTTAAGCCCTTACCACCAAGGGGTGGGATATAGTGAGAGCACTATTTACAAACATATATACAGCCCCACCCCTCATGCAAATTAGGTTTTCTTGAAATGCATTACAACTTTCCTTGAGATTTGATTGGCATAGTGGGCTAATACTTGGGACATCAACTTAGTTTCATGGTCATTTGGATACCAGATAGTCAGGGCCAGAGGGGCTGAAGCCTGAGGTTTTTGGCTATTGACAAGGAGCATGAAGAAGACAGCAAAGTTGTGCTCGGTTGAATCAATGTGTTATCCTGGATGACCATCCCCTTCCTTTTCTGAGCATTCTTCCCTTGCTATGGCTAAGTAAACCTTTTCTTATCTGTTAGATGGATTAAAAGTGTCTCATTTTGTTCCATTTTCAGACTTAAATTGCCAGCTAACTGACCTAAGTCAGGTCCAGCCTACGGCAGCCCAATATTCAGAAAATGTGACACTGAAATGAGTTCAAAACCATTGTCTAACAGCACAAACCTGTCAGGAATAAAAATAGCTTCTGAAATGCCAAGAAGGGACAAAGTGACTCTGCCCCTTGCTGCCAAAGGGGGGCCAAATTCAGGAACTGATGAGTCAAAAAGATTTCTCTGCTCTGGGTGGAAAGGTTGGGCTAAACTGAAGCTTCTCTCTATCAGACACCCATTAATTCCAGGATCCTCTTGAGTGCTTCCTAGAGCCCTGATCACTATCGCATTCCAGCCTCCCATCTCCTTGGCCTGCAAGTTGCTCCATTTACCTCCCATTTGCCCTGTATATATCTTGTAGGCACATCATTGTTGGCATTTGGTCTCCCTCATTAGATTGTGATTTCCTTGAGGAATTTTTTTTGCCTTCTTTTCTGTTCCTAGTACTTACCATAGGGTCTGGCACAGAGTAAGTGCTTAATTATATGATTGTTGACTGTCTCACTTTCCCTTCAAGGTAGAGGAGGTCCAACAGAGCCCCTGCACCTAGTCCAGTTTGCTGGTGAAACCACACTTGGGTACTGCCTCTCCCCTCCTCAACTCTTTAAGTGGTTGTTTGCCTTTCTACACACAGTCTTTCTCCAAAACTCAAAGTCACTGACCATGGCAAGAAGGTGGAGGAACTACATTATATCCAAGCTACCAAGAACCAGTGCAAACTGGGGTCAAAAGCATTCAGATGTTCTCTCTCAGACCTAGTCTCCAGAAGGGGTGCTATGCCTGAATCCCCAAAGCTTCATTTTTTCCACTGAGTAACTTGGAAGTGTCTGTCAAGACACCTTAGGGACCTCAGTGGCCAGCTGTTCCACACCTGGAGAAGTGCCTCTACTGAATCATGTGAGACAAGGGGTCATTCAGCCTCTGCTTGAAAATCTGCAGAGAAAGGGGAGGGGTCACCTGAAGATGAAGTCAGGAAAGTGAAATGGTTCCTGCCCTCAAGGAGCTTGCATTATAAGTGGGTAAGTGGGGAGATAGCAAGTTTACATAGAGAAGGCTAGATTAGACCAGAAATAGGCAGATGGATAGAGAGATAGATACTTGGAATCTCCAGAGAAGAACAAGGCAACTCATTCTACTCCAGGACTGCTGTGATTATAAGCATCTTCAAGCTAAATATCCTCAGTTCCCTCAGTCCATCCTCATGTAACATGGCCTCTTAAGCCCTTCATCATCCTAGCTCTCCTTCTCTGGACCTGTTAGCAATGTTCTCTTGACTCAACTATGTTCAATTGTAGAAATGTAGTGGGGATCTCTTATGAAGCTTGGATCTCTGTATCCTAACCTTTGGGTTCTGTTACAACTCTTAACTTCTCCCAGTTTTCCTGTTGGGACTAAAAGTAATGATAGTTTAAACATCCTTTTCGTTTTTCAGCATCTTCTCATGCCTGAATCACTTGAGATGCATAACCACTGCTACTCAAAGGCTTGATAACTGTGTTCTGTTGCAACATAATTAAATATTTGATTAATTGTTTCAACCAAATTCCACAGAGTCTGTATTTTACTTGTATTGAAGCTTTTGCCTCCGTGCTGTGTCAAAGCTATGATGATTTAAGGGTCATCCAAGCATCAACCCAGTGCTAATGATTCTGCCTTGACTCTCAAGACCCGTTGTTGGGAAGGATTAAACAAACATTTAAACAGAGCTGCTGTGTCACTATTAAAAGAAAATAATCGTTTTATAAACCTT
The DNA here is from genome assembly GCA_028646575.1 of Pseudocheirus occidentalis. Classification (NCBI taxonomy): domain Eukaryota; kingdom Metazoa; phylum Chordata; class Mammalia; order Diprotodontia; family Pseudocheiridae; genus Pseudocheirus; species Pseudocheirus occidentalis. The sequence goes on from CM053598.1 coordinate 18,138,317, forward strand.
GACACATAGAATAATAACACACTCCTGCTTCTTTTCATAATTCTCTTTCGCCTCCATGTTCATGGTCTTCCCTATTAATAGGGGCAAGCCTGGGAATTCTTCTTTAGGGTCCAGGTGAGGGTCAAGGGAGTCTGAAGAGTTCCAGGAACTCAGAAATGGAGAAAGACACGAATAAGAACAATCAAATGATTGGCAAGTAAGTGCTTTGAAGAAAATATGAAGGAATAAATGAAGAAGGAAAAAGTCAATGATTCAAACAATCATTGCTAATTCTGGGGAGTGATGCTAACCTTACAAATAAACACCAGATCACATACCTCAGGCACCAAGGAAATCTGGGCTGAAGATCAGGCTCCACTGCTCAATGAAAACTTTAAATAGTTCCTCCGTCCCTCCGTCCCTCCGTCCTTCCCTTCCTCCTTTCCTCCCTCCCTCCCTCCCTTCCTTCCTTCCTTCCTTCCTTCCTTCCTTCCTTCCTTCCTTCCTTCCTTCCTTCCTTCCTTCCTTCCTTCCTTCCTTCCTTCCTTCCTTCCTTCCTTCTTTCTTCACCTATTTCTCTCTTGTCTGTCTGAGTCTTTATTTGGCTGCCTCACATCTGTCTCTCTGTCTCATCTAACCTTTCCATGTCTAAACATACTATCTCCCCACTTAAGATGCAAGCTCCTTGAGGGCAGGAACTGTTTTAATTTCCTCTTGGCATCCTCAACCACAATGCCTGATTCATGATAGATGCTTAATAAATAAATGCTTGTTGTGAGATCAATAGATTTGTTGATTAAAATGCTAATTAAATAACTTACAATAAATAAAAACATTTTGACATATGTTTAAATTCATTATGCTGGAATTTGATGCGCTTTCCTTTCTGTAACCCACTTTTTTGAGGGGTAATGGGATACTACCAACAGATGTTGTGTACCATTTACTACAAACAGATGTTCTTAATTTATAGCACAGGAGAGAAGGTGGGAATGGTGGGCTACCTCTAAAAAGTTTCTGGTTATAGGGCTTCATCTTCCTTGGGACAGGCTATCTTTCTGTATATTTCTCCTTCTGCTTATTTCTTCTAACCTGGACTTTTTCTGGAATCCTCAATACTTGAAATCTGCTTTGCTGGGCACATCAAACTTTTTAATTAATTGACTTTTACTTGCCTTCAGAATCGAAAGCAGAAACCCAATCTGATGCAACTGAGAAAATCCCTATCTTTCCTTCCTGAAAGTGACTATCTTCGGAATCACTGAGCAATTCAGGTGAGTGTGATAACTTAGGTATGCCCATATCAATAATCCCCTTCCTTCTTAATTCAATTTTTCAGTCTGATTCAACAAGCATTTATTAAACCAATCAACAAACAAATATTTATTAAGTTCATATCATGTTCCAGGTATTGCATTAGGTGCCAGGGATCTGGGGATACAAGAACAAAGAATGAAACCATCTCTACTTGCAATGAGCTGACCTGACATCGTAATGGGGAAGACATATACATACAAATATATTTCATAGATATAAAGAAAATAAATGCAGACATATATAAAGTAATTAAATACATGTTAGTTAGGGAGAAAGGGTACTAGCAGTTGAGGGGAATCAGGAAAAGTTTCAGGTAGAAGATGATGCCTGATCTTCATTTCAAAGGAAGAGATAGACGCTAAGACAGAAGCAAGGAGCGAGTGTATTCCAGTCGTGGGAGACAGCCAGTGCAAAGTCATAGGGAAGGGAAATGGAATGTCCTGTAGTAACAGCAGAGGGGAAAGCCAGTCTGGCTGGACAGTGGGGGCAGGGGAAAGGTGGGGGTTTCATGGAGGGCAATGTCCAAGGAGGCTGATGAGATACAAATACTGAAACAAAAAAGCCCCTGCCCTTAAGGAGCTTCTACATTCTCTTGGAGAAGGTGGGTAGCAGTCACACAGATAAAGAACTACAGAAGAGATGCAAAGTAAATACAAATGAAAAATATGAAATATAAAAACATAAAAACCACATACAAGGGTACATCATGATTCACTAGGCTCTTGGGGACAAATAGAAATGAACTGTTTTCCTGTTCACTTAGAGTTTACAGTCTAACAAAGGAAGATAGGATTGATATTTAATCAACTTAAATATTTTAATATTTTAATAATTTAAATATTAATAATTTTAATAATTAATAATTTTAAATATTTAATAAGTCAGGAAGACCTGGGTTCAAGTCCTGTCTCCCACACATACCAGCTATGTGACCATGGGCAAATCAGTTTATCTCTTTTATACTAGGCTACCTCATCGGTTGAATGGGGATATAATACTGTAGTGCTGATATAAAAAATAAGAAGCATTTGAATAATATTTTAAGGTTTTCAAAGCACTTGGAAGTATCTTCTTTGAGTTTCAAAAACCGTTGGGATGTAGTGGCTATAATCATCTGATTTGCAAATGAGGAAATTGAGAATGGGAGAGGTTAAGGTATTTTCCTGGGTTACACAGCCGGTGTCTGAGGAAGGGTTTGAAGTCAGATCTTCTTTACTCAAAGCCCTCTGTGCCACCTAGCTGCCCAGGTCACCAGATTATTATGAGGATCAGATGAGATAGCTGGAAAGAACAAGAACTTTATGGTGCTATCCATATAAAAGCCATTTATTATTTTGTATAATTTTTTGTGAACATTCCTGTCCACCTAGGTCCTATTCCCACTGCTGCCTTGGCTGATTCCAGTCACTGGCACCAGTCCTATGTAACTAGATAGTAGTCTTGACCAAGCTAAATAGGCCTTGGACTTTGGAGTTCAGGCTACCTGGCCAAACTCTTTCATTTATAGAAAAGCAAAGTGATGACCATGGAGGGGATATGATTTGTTTAAGGTTTTACAAGTATCAAGGGGAAAAAGTCTGTTATAGTGGTCTGAGCACTGGAGTCACGAAGACTTACGAGCATTGTCACCTTGAGAAAGTCCTTTACCCTCTCAGCCTCAGTTTTATCTTCTGAAAAGTGAGGATAGGGGTGGCTAGGTGGCTCAGTGAAGAGAGCGCTGGCTCTGGTGTCAGGAGGACCTGAGTTCAAATCTGGCCTCAGACACTTAACACACACACACACACACACACACAATCCAACTAGCCATGTGACCTTGGGCAAGTCACTTAACCCCAACTGCCCTCCAAAAAGCAAAAAAATTGAAGAAATTAAAAGTGAGGATGATAAAATCCGTGACACTTCCATTGCATGTTATTATGAGTCTAAAACAAGGTGCTCTCTATCCAGGTAGTTGTTATTATTCATGTGAAGCTTTTTTTGTTGAGTCCTGTCAGTCACGTCCGACTCTTCATGACCCCATGTGGGGGTTTTTGACAGAGATACTGGAGTGTTTTGCCATTTCTGTCTCGAGCTCATTTTACAGATGAGGAAACTGAGGAAGACAGGATTAAGCAATGTACCCAGGTTCACACAGCTTGTGAGTGTCTGAGATCCTCCTGACTTGGGAGCTGGCATTCTATGCACTGTGCCACCTACTTGCCTTCATTGGCTGGGGTTTAAACTTGGGATTTTGCATTTCAGATCTGCTGTGAGAGTCTGTGACATCACATAGTCAATGACCTAAGAATGATGGCCAAAGGTCTACCAGGCACCCAGGCCATGGGCATCCTTTTTTCCCATCAGGATGGTATTTGTACAAATTCACGCACAAGCAAAACATAATGCCCAGTTGAGGTATCCTTATAGCAAAGTTCTAGGAGTTAGAGCTTGAGTTCAACTGCTCTTAACAAAGACACTAAATATAAGCTGATTTGAAAATCTCTCTGAAGTCCTTCAGTGCCCTGCTGCTGCTGAGGCAGAGTGTGCGGCGTGGGTAGTTTGGAGTGGGCACGGGGAGGATTTTCCTCTGACTTTTGGCTGCCAGCCCGTCTGAGAGACTTCAAAAGGCAGCCCAGAATCCAAGTCTGCACCCAGCTGCCCCATGGGATGGACATCAGATGGGCCCAAACTCCTACCAAGTCTCACTTTCATTTCTGCATAAAGAAGCTACTGCCCGTTGAATTGTGCACATAATTAGATCATCTAAAGGGAGACCTCACCAGCACACAGCACCATAAAGACCCTTTCCCCCAAGTTCAGTGTAAGAGCCAAAGACTCACAGATGATATCAGCGTAGCAGCACAAATGGTTAGGAACGATTCATTCATCCCAAAGAGAGAAACACAAGAGAGAGAGAGCAGTCCAGGAGAGCGCCGCAGCTCAAGAAGGGTCAAGTTTGCCCAGTAACATCCTCTCTCTCTTTCCACACTCAGTGATCGCGTCAGTTCCCACAGGCTCAATGAGCATCTCTGTGCTGAGGACCCTGATCAAAACATCATCATCAGTCACCCATTCTTAGGTCACTTACTGTTTACTGGACATTTTCAACTGGATGACTCATCGGCGTCTCAGACTCGCCATGACCAAAAGAGAACTCATTAGCTTTGCCCCAATCCTCCCCAATCCCCTGTTACTGGCCAGGCCATCACCATCCTCCAAGTCACTCAGGCTTGGGACTTCAGCATCATCCTCAGCTTCTCACACTCACTCCAGAGAGGCGACTAGATGCCAACTGCTGTCAATTTTACCTCTCCAGTGGCATCTGTCCCCTCTTCTGTACTCACACTGACTTCATCCCTTCTTTCCAGGACTATTGCAATGACCTCCCAATTCATCCCTCTGTCTCAAGTGTCTCAAAACCCTCGCTGGTCTAGGGGCATCTAGGTGGCACAGTGGATAGGGCACTGGGCCTGGAGTCAAGAAGTTCAAATCCAGCCTCAGATGCTCAATAGCTCCATGACCCTGGACAAATCACTCAATCCCTGGGTGTTCCTGTGTCGTCAACTGTAAAATGGGCAACCTAATAGTACCTATCTCTCATGGTTGCTGTAAGGATCAAAGTGTGTTAAAGCACTTAGCACGTATCTGGCTCGTAGTAGGCACTATATAAATAGATATTATTATTACTGTTATTCGTCCATCCTCCATGTGTACATTTGCCAGAGTCATGTTCCTAAAGTCGGACTATTTAATTCCTTAGCTGAATAAACTCCAGTACTTCCCTATCAGCTCCAGGATCAAATTCAAATGTCTGTGTTAGGATTAAAAAACCCTTTACAACTTTACCCCAGCCTACCTTTCCAGTTTTATTATGAATTTGCCCTCTTTGGTCAATCCAAACTGGTCTTGTAGCTGTTGTCCACACATGACATTCCAGCTTTGGTCTCTGTACTTTGTCATAGGATAGAATCTTCCCCCCCCCTCCTCCTCTTCCTCCTTTTCCTCCTCCTCCTCCCCCTCCCCTTCTCCTCTTCCTCCCCCTCGTCCTCCTCTTTCTTCTCCTCTTCCTCCTTCTACCCCTCCTCCCTCCCCCATCCTTCTTCTATCTCTAGTCACCTTCAAAACTCAGCTTGAGCATCTATAAGCTTTCTCTAAGTCCTCAGCTATAGGACCCCGTTTCAATTATATTTATTCTAGATATATATTATATGTATGTATCCACACATATATACATACACAAGTCTCTCTCTCATCCATATGTGAATGTATGAATATGTGTGCGTATATATGTCTCCCAGTCTGTCTGTCCGTCTGTCTGTCTCTATACTCACCCCACTCTCTGTTTGCAGCTCTGCTTGGTTTCCACTCCTCAAAACAAAATAGCCACTAGTGCCTCCACCCCTTCCACCTTTTATTTTTCCTCTTGTCTTCTCCACTGGCTTGTAAATTCCTTGAGTGCAGGGACTGCATTTCTTCTTCTTATTTGTATCCACAGTGCTTAGCACTGTGCCTAGCACATAGTACATGCTTAGTAAATGTTTATTGACTTGAATATATATATATATATATATATACATATATATATTTAAAAAATTTTAAATTACATAGAAATAGATACACATATTTCCAATATATACATGCTCCTTACTATTGCTTATGCATCTCCCAGTTGATTACATGTGGGGTGTCCCATGCCCCAGGAGCCCGGGGTCTGGGGGTAATGCATGGCTGCTTGAGTTGCCAATTCAAGGCCTATTGTGCTTGTTTCCATTGATGCAAGAAGTTGCTGAATGATACCAGCTCCAATGTATCCCTTGAAGCATCACCTTCAAATGTAAACCTTTCATATAGCCAATTCCTGCACTTCTTCACTGTCCGTTCCAACTTAAATACCACTTCTTTCCCCCTGTCTCCTTACAAAGAAAAATACTGGCAAATAGGAGGGAACATTGAAGTTCTTGTTGTCATCCTTCTCAAGCATTTACTCGTTGATGTGCATGTAAGTAGATAGATGAATAGACAGATAAGCAAGTCCCTTATTGTCATCTGTCTCAGTTTCCTTATCTGTAAAATGATAATTAAAAAAGCATGGGAGCATGCACATAGCTTTGTTTCACTCCATTGGTGACTGGGAAAGAGTGAGAGCATTGTCCATTATCTAGAACCCAGGCAAGCATGCTGTCATGAAATTGATGTACCATGCCGATGAACTTCTCCGGGCAAACAAATTTTGACATAATTTTCCATAAACCCTGATGACTGACAGTATCAAAGACAGTGGTCAGTGTTATATACAGACCTCTGTTCTGCTCTTGCCATTTCTCCTGGAGAAACATCCTATCAACTGTGGCCCTTTCTGAAGGGACATTGGCTCTCAGGTGGATGGCTATTTTTCTGGTGGAGGATCAGTCAATTAAGGAGGACTCTGGCAAGAATCTTGCCAGCAATGACTGTGCTTGCCACAGGGCCATCTGTTTCCTTTACCTTTATAGAGATGGACAATGGAGGCATCCTTGAACTCCTGCAGGATAACTTCCTCTTGCCATATAGCCTGGAAAATTTCAGTCAGTTTTTGTATGCATAATGGACCCCTACCTCATACATCTCTACTGGATAGAATCAACACCAGGTGCTTTGCCACACAGAAGGTGCCATGTTTTCAACCATGTTGTCACATGCTTTCAGTGAGGATGAACATGGCATCAAGGTCAGCAGTGGCACCAATGATGAATTCATCGACTTGTAAAGGCTACAAGCCAAGACAAAAATAGGAGTGTTGGTGCGTGATTTTCTGTTTGCAGATGATTGTGAACTCAGCACAGCCTCTGAAGCTTAGGTGCACCAAAGTAGGTATCAGTTCTGTGCGAGTTGTGCTAATTTTGGCCTACTAATTAACAACAAGAAATCCCAGGCACTCCATCAGCCACTACCACACCATCCATACATGGAACCACTGGTTACAGCAAATGGAGAAGTTATGAATACTGTGGATAATTTCACTTATCTGGGTAGTGTCCTTTCCAGGATGTACACATCGATAATGAGGTTGATGCACACATTTCCAGAGCGAGCTTGGCGTTTGGCCCACTTGGAAAAAAAGTAATGGAGAGAAGAGGTATTTGACTGACTACCAAACTGATGATGCTCTACAGAGCCATTGGGCTGACCATTGTTGTATGCCTGTGAAACCTGGGCAGTCTACAAGCACCATGCCAGGAAACTGAATCACTTCCATTTGAATTGTCTTAGGAAGCTTCTGAAGATCACCTGGCAGGATAAGGTACCACACACTGAGGTCCTCTCTTGAACTAAACTGCCAAGCATTCAAACTCTGCTTCAGAAAGCACAACTCCAATGGCTGGGCCACATTGTTTGAATGCAAATCAAATGCTTGCCCAAAAGACTGTTTTATGGAGAACTCACACAGAATAGACATTCAGAAGAAGTGATACAAGGACACTCTCATGATCTCTCTTAAGGACACTGGGATTGATTATGTTACAAGAGAGACACCAGCACAGGACCGCTCTGCATGGTGTGCCCACATCAGAGAAGGTGCTGTGTTCTCTGAGGAAAGTAGAATTGAGGCAGTTCAAAGGAAATGCAGGATTCGCAAATTTAGAGAATCCACCCCAAACCTTCACGTGGACTATTTGCGCCCAACCTGTGGTAGAGCATTCCAAGCTTATGTTGATCTGATCAGTCACAGCTGGACACACTTTAACTGGACTCTAGCATAGTGATGTCATTGTGGTCCTCTTCAAGAATAAAGGACAACAACTGAACCAAATCTGGAAAGTGGTGATAACAGCACCTACCCCCCACCCCCACCCCAGAGTTGTGAGGATCAGATGGGACAAATTATGTAAAGTGCTACATAGATGTGAGCCATGCTTATTGTTCTGATTTTATAGGTGAGCAATTGAGGCAGACAGATGAAATGATCTACCTAGGGCGACACACTTCAGTAAGTGTCTGAGGCTAGATGGGTTCCTGATTCAGAAGCTCAGCCTTCTAGCTTCTGTATCATACAATTGCCTCATGTAACCCAAGCAGAAAGTTTTTTGTTTTTTTTTACAGATTTCTTTTTAATGTATAATTACCAGAACTTTAGAGGGATGTGATTGCTTGGCAGAGTATATCATGATCATTTAAAAAAAATAAATGTGAAATTTGTATTGCTTTCTTAATATTTGTTATCAGCGTTTACCAGTGGCACAGAGTTGTAGAATTGTGTACAAAGTGTGAACCAGATCATCTTGACTTTAACATTTCATTAAAAAATCGCTTTAATTAAATGAGCCAGAAGGATTTCTTCCCTTTTTCCCTAAGAGGACTAAGTTAAGATATATTATAAGGTTAGTTTTTCAAAGCATTTAGTCCATAAGAAAGAAAGTCTTGGGTCAAGGTAACGTTTGGCCATATGCTAGATACTAGATTGGCTGTAAATAATCGTAAAATGAAATGCCAAAATTTCCCCTGACATGTGGTTTTTCATTAAGTTTTGATGCAGTTTCTCTAAACCGAAAACGGTTGAGGGGCTGATTTCTTGTATTGTCAAGCTGTTTTCTGAGCGCTTTTGTTGGCCCACCTACCTGGATATATAATTAACTTCAGCACCCAGAGGGCTTCTCGGGGAGTTGGGTGTATTACTGGGAAAGGAAAAGCTTATTTTCTGCAATAGTATGTCCAATCCAAAGTAGCTTCAGTGACCATTCTTTAATGATTCCATTTAAAAGTCAGATGGGATGATAAGGACAGGCAGCTGAACTAAGGGTTATTTTGGGCTTAAACCTCAGGTGGTGACCTGACAGATAACTTTAGTTGCCATCAGATTAGCCCCATGGACTAGGTTCTTGGTTTGTTATTTTGCATATATAAAAAAACTTGAGAATTAGGAGGTATCATGACAGAGCGGGAGAGTAGGCTGGATTTGAAATCCAAGGACCCGAGTCAGATTAGTGCCACTTGTGTGACATTGAACAATCTCTTAACCTTTCTCTGCCTCAGTTTCTTTTTCTGTAAAGCAAGTGGGTTAGATTAGATTACTTCAATTCCTTCTAGCTGCAAAGCTATGATCCCTTGAATTAGAGATGATTTCAAGGAGGAAATCTCTATACAAAAGTTAATATGGACCAGTAGTAGCCAATCTATGTAGGGAGAAGATTATATGCATCAAAATTAGGATTGTGTTTTAGTTGTTACCAGGGACAACTAATGGAGTTCACTTCTACCCAAAGTCTTATTGGTATAAATTTCTCTCAATGAATTTAATTTTAAGTAAGCTTGTACTTCATCCTCAAAAAAGAATGAATAAAAAAGCATTTATTAAATATTTACAGTGTTCTAAGACCTGGGAAAACAAATACAAATCCAGAACAACAGTAGATTGCCTTCTCAAAGGTGAACGAAACGCATATAGGCTGGGGAGGGTATTTTTGGTCCGGGGAATCACAGGGTTGGTGAAGGGAGTTATAGGACCACAGATCAACATGTCCTTTCCAGAAGCAATTCTAGGATTCATTTGATTAATATTCCTAGAGCAAGAGGTAGAATGGAATTGGGGAAGAACTAGATGTAAACAAGATAGATTGGGTGGATGACTAATGGGGTATAAAACGTGTCTGATCTGGGTCCAGATAGACATAGCAGCCTAGATGAGTTTTTACTCACTTTCCAATGAAGGCAGTTCAATGAGACAGTGGAAATATTTTCTTTGAAATTAGAGATTGTTGAATAGTACCCATTGGTAAAGGGCCAAGAAACCATGAGTAGACATGTAGGGACACAGGTTCCGATGATGCCAGGGGACATTTTCTTGGTGGTTTTCCAAGGATGATAAGGGAGAAGGTACTGATAGAGTTATATAGAACCTTGATGCTAGAAGGGACCCCAAAGACCATTTAGTTCCACATGTACCTTAAAAAGCATCCCCTCTACATCATTCCCGGAGAGTGACCATCCTACAGTGAAAGGGTGCCTAGTACCTTCAAAGGTACATTCCACTTTGTGTTAGTAAGTCCTTCCTTAAAACAAGCCTAAATAGAGTTATTGTTACATTAGAGATTTGTTCCTTTTCATCTGACAAGACTACCTTGATAACCCAGGTACGATCAGTTTATTGAGCATTTATTAAAGGCTTAATATATGCCAGGTGCTTTGCTAAGGTAAGGTATGAGTGTGTAGTATATTAAATCAATCAGTACTTTACATGTTAGTCCAAATTAGTTTGATCATATTCCTTCTTAATGGCAAGTTTAGAGAAAGTGAATTTTGTTGATTGTGAAATGAATGATTTTGGAGCCTTACTGTGCCACTTTAGTAAATACCTGTTTCTCTGAGTATTGAGTGAATATTATTCTCTTCATTTTGTAGATGGGGAAACTGAGAAAGTGTTTTGTGAAAGATAATATAGTTATTCAGTGACAGAGTCCACAATGAAGCCTAGGTTGGGTGCTCTTCCCACCACTCCATGGTTCAGAGGGTGCTTTTGTGTTTCATTTTTGGTTTTGATGTTTTTTTACCTCCTGGTTAATGTGCTGAGAGAGTCCTAGACTTGAGATCGTGAGAACTGGGGTCTCTATCCCCCCTTGGGTGCCTGGGAAAGTCATCGTCTCTCAGCCTTAGTCCTTCAATTGTATAATAGTGAGGACAATAGTACTCACTTTATGGTTTGTTAGTGAAATGATGGCTATAAAGCACTTTGTAAACTCTTAAGTCATTGTTATTGCTTCGGCTTTAACTGTTGTTATTGGCAGTTAGGACGCCCAGTGGATAGAACACTGGACTCAGAGTCAGGAAGACCTGAGTATAAGTCCAGCCTCAGGATTACAGCTGTGTGACCCTTGGCAAGGCACTTAACCTCTGGTTGCTTCGGTTTCCTCAGCTGTGAAATAGGAAATACCTTGTCCTTATTTTAAGATCCTACCTCTCAAGGTTAGTGTAAGGATCAACAAAGATAATTTGCAAAAGTTCTATATAAATACTATTATTACTGTAGTAGTTAGGACCACTACTTCTGCTGCCCACCTCAAAGGGTTAATGAAGGAATGTACTACAGACATATTAGGAATTTTAAACATTTTCTTCTCTTTCTTGGCCACAACTTCCCTCTCTGTGAATTGGACTAGCTGACTATTAAGGTCCTCTTCACCACAGAATTTCTATAAATCCATTTTCACATTTTTTAAATAACCCTCCAGAACAACCAACGTTTTCATTTTGCAAATACCTAGATGCTACTTATTTAAAAAATTCTCTGTATTGACCAATAAAGCTTTTATGACTCCATCCAGTTACAATTCAGACTGGAAACTGCTGACCCCTGGTGCACAAAGCTGTGTTTTACTCAAAATTCATGATTGCTTAGTTCTGGAGGTGGAGCAGATCTGAACAAAATGGAAAAATCTCTCCGCAACAATGAGCCATCAATTGAAGACAGGGCTCTTATTGTTAGGACATTAGTGCCTTTATCCAGTTAGAG
>CM053598.1:18150174-18201766 GCA_028646575.1 Pseudocheirus occidentalis
TGGGCTCCATTCAGGGGAAGTTTGGTGAGCTTCTGTAAACATGGGCTTAGTTTTAGATGGATCATGAAAGGTGATGCCTAGAGAGCTTTGCCCAGTTCTCAGTCTGGCTGCCAATGTTTCCCATCACTCCCATGTGCAAATCTTTCTGGGTTCAAATGGACTGGAATGACCATGGCACTCAGCCACTGGCCTTTTGGAGGAGCAAGCCAATGAGTGCAGCTTGGATTTCAGGTGAGGAATCACAAAAAAGGCAAAATAGAAAGACTTGGCTCATGACACTAAACTGCTTTTATTGTCTAGTTGAACCACACCTCAGTTTTTGTTTTTTTTATTTTCATTGCAAATGCTTTGTCCCATTTTTGTCCTGCTCAGGGCATTTCAAAGCCACCACTTTTGCATTCTTAGGAAGAATAATGACGAGGACATGGAAAATGGGGCTTTTTCATAGGGTCAAGACATGGTGTGAGGGGCCCTTTAGCAGCCTGGAGACCCCTTCTATGTGCCTTTTGCTTCATGGTCCTCTTCTGAACCACGTCTGTGTGGCACAGTGGGGTATATGGAGTGTTCAAGCAGGACTAGCACCTCTGGTGTGAGAGCGTGCCAAGCCCTTCCCAGGGCTGCCTATCCACCTTTGGTGTCTACCTGGCATTCAGCTCTTACCTACGGCTCCAAGAAGCTGTAGCATGTGCAGTAGCCACACCTCATAAACTGTCTCACCAGGATAAGAGTAACCAGGGGGCCTCCAACCCATCAGTGAGTTGGGGGGAAGGTATATGTGACCTCAAGTCTGTGAAAGTTAGGTACTCTTTCATAGACCTCAAGCATGTGAAGACTTAACCCAGTGGAAAAGGTGGATGTGAACAATTTGTTCCAACAGGCCACGGAGGTGGTAGAAGCAGACACTGGAGTGCTTAGAGCTTGGCCAGCTATCAGAAATGCCTAAGTCACTCACTCCATCTTGGGCCATTGCCAGTCATGCCGACTTTTATCTTGCCACTGCTTTGAAGACACTGGGAGAGTAAAGCTGACTATTTTGTGCAACCCTACTTCACTTAAATGCAATTCCCCCATGAGTCAAGTCATCATCTCATGATGTCATCGATCATCTTGAAGAATGATGGACAAACAGTGCCAACAAAAATATGATAGAGTCTACTCTTTCACCCCTAGTGTTCCTATGTACACCCTACTTCACCCAAAGGCTATCCTTTGTACCACTACTGCTACTGTTGACCTTCCATGTAACCGTCTTATCTCAGGTGAGAGAGTTCCTCATTATAACTCAAGCCACTGATAGAAATCATTCTTTCTCCCAAGTCACAAATTTTCAAAAGCAGATGCAGGAATGAGAGGTCAAGAGACATCTTTGTTTTCAAGTAGTCACTGTTGGATGCATAGTCCTAATTCCCTACTTCCTCCCCAACTCTCCCATTAGTTATGGAAATATGCATTAGTCCTATTTCACAGCTGTTCATCTCTAGTGAGGTCATGGGCTATAAGCTAGAGAATGAAAGATTTAGGTCATCTATACAGAATCCTTCTTTAAAGCCTGAAATATTGTTAAACAGTGGCACGCATAGCAGAGACTGTGAAGTCTTTTTTTTCCTTCGGTCTTTCAAAAATAGATTTTCACCAATTTGAAAATGTTCTGAGACCTGAAAAGCAGGAATGGCCATGGGGCAACTGAGCCCTCAGAATGCCTTCAGGGATTACAATTGAATTTATTAACCGTTTAGTAAACAATTACCATTTGCCTATTAATTTCTTTTAATAATAACATATATTGTGACATAGTGTGATAGGAAAAACCCAAGGTATGGAGTTAGAAGACCTGAGTTTTGGTTCTTCCTCTGCCACTTTATAGCTGTCTGACTACAGACAAGCTTCTTCTTCTCTCTGGGTCTCCTTTTCCTCACTGGAAAAATAAAGCATTGGATTAGAAAGATAATTGATAATATTCCTTCTCGCTTTATACCTATGATGCTAAGTGGTTTTACGTTGCTTATTTGGATCTTAATATTTCCAAATATTGCTGATTTTCTGTTGAACTGATGTGATAAGCAAGAATTAGAAATAATCAGCCTCTGTATATCAGTGTTTGATAACTCTTACAGCATTAACTAGGGGAAAGGTGCTTTCTTCTAAAAGAGCACTGGAAAGTAGTTTGGCAGAAAATGCAATTAGATTAGTATTTTATACCATATACAGCAGTGAATTCAGTTTATATCATAGAAATTCTGTGCAAAATCATTTTTAAAAATTCAAGTAAAGTGGGAGACCTTACTTGGCACAGCTTTGGTTAGGAGAAAACTGTTATACAAACAAGGGACAGAGGAGATCATGAAGGAGGAAAAAAAGACAACTTCAATTTATAACATTAGAAGAAAAAACATTTGTATGAATAATACATAAGAAAAGGAACTATCAGGAAAGCTAGGTGGTGCAGTGAATAGATCACTGGCCCTGGGGTCAGAAGGACCTGAGTTCAAATATGGCCTTAGACACAGCACAAAACTAGCTGTGTAATGTTGGGCAAGTCACTTAATACCAATTGTGCTGCCTTCCCCCCCTCCAAAAAGGCAAAAAAAGAAGAAGAGGAACTATCAGTTGAGGGGAAATGCTTTGTATTAAATAGGATAGGGACTAGACCTGTAATTTCAATAATATAGTGATTTCCCGGATGAGGGGGTTCTACTCATGAAGGTTACTGCCTTCTCTGAAATTTATAAACTGAGTCCAAAGCATTGAGCAGGAAAATAACTTGCCAAGGGTCAAATGTCTGTGGCTATTAAAAAGTTTGAGAGATGTAATTTCTGGGTAATTTCACCATTTTATTAATAAGGTCAGCACATTATTAATAAAAAGATGGTCATTTGGCCACTACTCTTAGACTATGGACAATCGTGGTAGGAAGTTCAGGTCTTATATGTTCTTTTGGAAGAAGAGGGGTAATAAATTCAGATTGGTTAAGAAAGAATAATACAATGAGGGGCTGACAGTAACATCATGTCACCCCTGAATAGAGAAACTATCTCTATACCCAGACTATCCCCAGTAAAAGTCTGATATCTAAGATATATAGGTAGTTAACTATAATACAAAGAACCATTCTCAATACCTAAGTAGTCAAAGGATATGAAGTTTCTTTAGTGCAAAAAACTATGAGGTTTCTTCATACCCAGGACATTGGCAAGGATGAAACAAAGGGCAGAAATACTTATGGGAATATGGGAAGACTGATCCAAGTTGGAGGATGTAGGAATTGGTCCAACCACTAAACAGTCTGGCGTTGTTAGACAAGTCACTCAGCTGTTCGAAGCCTTCAACTAAGAGACACCGTTACTGAACAAGAATCGCAAGGAGGCCAAACAAAGAAACTCCACATGTAACAAAACACTATAGTGACGCCGGTTTGTGGCAGAAAAGCCCTGGAAGCGAAACGGGAGCATAGATTCAGAGACAGAAGGTATGTTATAGGTTATCTTCTCTGACCTCACTATCAGAAATTTTGACTCAGATGGATCAAGAGATTTGCCCAAGGTGGAGGCAAAGGGAAGGGTCTGATCATGATTAAGAGCTTACTACATATGTCCCAGGCATTGTGCTGAGTGCTTTACAAGTATATCTCATTTTCTCTTCACCATGACACTGTGCTATTATAGATGCTATTATCCCATTTTACAGTAGAGAAAATAGAGTCAGACAAAGGTGAATGGACTTGTCCAGGATCACACAGTCAATATCTTAGACCGAATCTGAACTCAGATCTTCCTGACTTCAGACCCATCCACTGTGCCACCTAGCTGTTAAAGTCACTTGGGCAGTAAGGAGAAGAATAAAGATTTAAACTCTAGACTTCTGGGTACAAATCCAGTACGCCCCTGGGAGACAGATGAACACACTGTGACATACAATGCAACAGAATATTTTGCTTCAAGGAATGATGTGCATGGGAAATCCGGAGCAGAATTGGATAAAATGGGAAGACTCTTCATTAATTTAAGACATGGGTTTTATTGGAAGAAGTAAGAATTGCTACAAAGTGAATGGAACAGAACTGGGAAAACAAAGCAATGGACATAATAACATAATCCCAAAGAAACCAGAATATAGACAAGCGCTCTGAACCTCAGCTGATTGGTCTTGGCGCTTGAGAAGAGATGAAGAAGTGCATTCCCCTCTGCTCCTTGGGACCACAGGGGCCTGGGCCTACATAACACTGCATGTCAGTTGGGTGGTTTGTTGTGCTTGGTTTCTTCCTTGACTACAAAGTTACGGTGCTGTGGGTAGAGGTTGGAAATGTGTCCTGAAATGGCGACATTGATAAGACTGGAAAAACAGAAAGAAGCTTGATTTCACTCATCTCCTTGCTTCCTCCTTGGCCATTCTCCATAGATGCGTATCAAAATCCATCCCTGCTTGGTAGAGAGGCCAGAGGACTCAGTACCAGGTAGAGTGTAAACCCCTTGAGGGCAGGTGTTGGGTTTGTTTTGTGTTTGGTCTTTGCATCCCTAGGGCCCAACTCAGTGCCTTGAACATAGTAGGTGCCTGATAAATATTCCTTAAATTAAATCCACTTGAATTTAAAGGAGTAAAGGGATCTATTGGTCGTGTAGTCTGATCCCCTCAGTTGACAGGCCCAGAGGGATTAGGTTGCCTGCCAGAGGTCACACAATGGTAAGTGGCATGGTTAGTATTTAGACCTAGGCCCTTGGATTCCACATGCGTGTTCTTTCTATTTCTCTATGCTGCCGGTACCATTTAAAATGTCGTCATTAACAAAAATACCCATTACTTTGAGCTTCAGAGAAAAGACCGAACATCCCAAAGACTCAGGGTTGCTCTGAGCTTGTGGCATCAGAGACTTGTGTGGGAAGAGCTTGTGTACAGTGAACAGTTACTGAAAGCTTGTCTAAATGACATGGTGAAGAATGATCCCAAACTCTGGCTGCTCAAAGGGCCCTCTTTCCACAGTCTGTTAGTGGGCTTTCGACTTGAATCCTCCTCAATTTCTTGGGAAGAAAGGAAGTCAGCATTCTGAGGAGCATGTGTAGGATGCTGTGCTGTACATTCTACAAATGGTATCTCTTCTGATCCCCAAAACAACCTTGACAGGTAGATGAAACTGAAATCTTCATTTTGGGGTTGAAGGGATCTAGATAGACAAAGCTCAAATGACTTGCCCAGGGTCACGCAGCTAGTAAGCACCTAAGGCTGGATTTGAACTCAGGTCTTTCTGACTTCCAGGATGGTGCTCTATCCACAGAGCCACCTAGCTCCCTTCAGGAGGGCAGTCTCCAACAGAGCTTTTAGTCATCTGGTACAGCCTTCAGGAATGTAGGGTCACCTACTCACCACACTGAGGTCTGGGAGAGGATTTGGTTTGTTAAATAGAAATTCTTATGCCACATTTAATTGGGCTCTCACTGGAGCATTAGGAAATACCTTCCTTTTCTGGCCAAAAATGTGGTCATTGAAGATGCAGGAGTCCAAGACGAAGAAACTGCACCACATTGAGAGGCCCGAGGATCAGAGGCACATCTGTTCTCCAGGTGGCCTCAGGGAGCAGAAGGTCCAGGACAACTGCTCCCAAGATGGCTTCTATTCAGGAGGCTCATTCCTACCCTCCCCCCGCGCCCCTGCACTACGGTTCAACCAGAAACAGAAGCAGGGAAATGACAGTCAGCAAAAGGCCAACATGTAAATTTGAAAAAAGAAAAACCAAATACATGGTTTAAATTTCTTTTCACTCTCCCTCCTTTTAAAATGTCAACAAAGACATGCAACTATTCCAAAAAAGACAAACTGTATGACTCTGAGGAAATCCTCCTCCTCATGCACCCAGACAACTCCCTAAGCCTATACATCACTGACAAGTGTCTGATATGTACCACATGAGTGGAGGACATTTCCACATTGGGAAGGAAAGCAGAGATCTGGACCAAAAGGAAAACAATGCAGCAGGAACTACAGCAGGTGCTGAGAATCCGAAGATCAAAATTCAACAGTCTGATCCCTTAAAGGATGGAAAATATATGTCTAAAGAAGAGTTGTAGGGGTGGCTAAGTGGTGCAATGAATAGAGTACCAGCCCTGGAGTCAAGAGGACCTGAGTTCAAATAAAACACTTAACATGAAACTAGCCGTGTGACCTTGGGCAAGTTACTTAACCCCACTTGCCCTGCCTTCCCCCTCCAAAAAGAAAAAAAAAAGAGTTGTAGAAAAAAAAATCTCCCTAGTCAGGAGACTGTCACACTGCAAATGTCCTCCAGGAACTTAATAGTTCAAAGTGTTTCCCAGTGCACTGAGCTTCTGATTTTCTTCAGACCCATCCCTTCTTGCATAAGCAGGCTGGAAGCTTTTCATAGTTCATATCACTCCAATGTTGTTGGAACACAGCAGAGCTTTGGATTAATCACTAACTCTCTTCTCGGGCCGTGTCCTGTTTGCCTTCTTTCTTGCAATAAGGAATCTATCAGCTCTCTCAGTGGGGTATTCTGAGAAACCTGTCAGTGAGTCAATAAGCATTTATTAAGCACCTGTTGTATACACCAGGCACTGTACTAACCACTGGGGATACAGAAAGAGGTGAAAGATAGTCCTGGCTCTCCAGGAGCTTTCAGGAAAAGGGAAGGAGATGTCAAAGAAACAAATACAGAGGAAAAATGGGGAATAATTAATAGAGGGTGGGAGCTGCAATTAAGAGTGGTTGGATAAGGCTTCCTGTAGAAAGCAGAATTTTAGTTGGGACTTAATAGAAGCCAGGGAGGCCATAGTCTTGGAGTGTAGAGAGAGAGAATTCTAGGGATGGGGGGAGAGCCCGAGACAGTGCTGGGAGTAAAAGATGGAGTTTGTTGTTCAAGGAAGAGCCAGGAGGCCAGTGTTGGTGGCTTGAAGAGTACATGTTGGGAGGAAGGGGCAAGAAACCTGGAAAGGCAGAAGGGACTTAGATTGTAAAGGCCCTGAGAGACCAAATAAGAGGATTTTTTATTTGTTCCTGGCCTGGAGGTAATAAGGAGCCTTGGAATCTGTTGGAAAGAGTGGCAAAATGGTCAGAACTGAGCTTTGGGAAACTCACTTTGGTGACTGAATGAAAAATATGTTGGAGTAGGGAGAGATTGAGGCAGGCATATCCACAGTGGTCCAGATGTGAGGTGGTGAGGGCCTGCACCAGGGTGGAGACAGTGTCAGAGGAGAGACGTAAGTATATTGGAGAGATGGTACAGAAGTGAATGACAGGTCTTGGCATCAGCCTGGATGGGGGGGGTGAGTCAGTGAGGAGTCAAAGACAATTCAGGCCACAAGTCTGAGGGACTGGGAAAATGGCATTGCCCTCTGAAGTAATAAGGAAGGCAGGAGCTGGGGGAAGATTTAGGGGGAAAGATAATGAGATATGTTTTCAACATAATGAGTCTAAGATGTTTACTAGACATTTTTCCCAAAATGTCTGAAAAACATCTGGAAATGAGAGATTGTGGGTCAGCAGAGAGGTTAGGGTAAGGTAGGGAGATTTAATAATTATGTTCATGGTGGCTGATGAGATCACCAAATGGATAAATACAGAGGGAAGAGAGAAGAGGGCCTAGGAGAGAACCCTGGGGGACACCTGTGGTTAGAGGGTGTGATCTTGGGGAGGATCTTGCAAAGGGGACAGAGGAGTGGTCAGGTGGGAGGAGAAGGAAGAGAAAGTGGTGCCTGGAAAACCTAGACAGAAGTGAGCATCAAAGAGGAGAGAATGATCATGGATGTCAAAGGCTGCAGAAAGGGCTGGGAGAATGTGAACAGAGAAAAGACCATTGGGTTTGGCAACTGAGAGATCATCAGTAACTTTGGGGAGAGCAGTTCCAGTGGAATTATAAGGCCAGAAGCTGGACTGTAAGGGGTTAAAAAGAGTAAGAGAAGACAAAAATGGAAGCACCTGTTGAGGATGGTCATTTCAAGGTTATCCATAAAGGGCAGAAGAGATATATGACGGTATTAGCAGGTATGGAAGGGTCAAGTGAGGGTTTTCTGAGGACGGGGGGGATGTGGACATATTTGCAGGCAGTGGAGAAGGAGACATTAGTGTGAGAAAGGTGGAAAATAGTGTGGATGACAGAAGGGACAATCTTTTTGATGAGATAGAATGGGAACATTTGAGCAGGCAGAGGGATTAGCTTTGGTAAAGAGTAAGACAGGAGGTAATGCAAGAGATTATGGTAGAAGGCATCTGAGTGACAGGAGATAAGGAAGAGGGGAGAAGTGGGTATGGCCTCATTTGTGAATGGCCTCATTTTTTTTTTCCTGTAAAGTGTGAGACAAGGTTCTCAGCTGAGAGAGTGGGGGAAGGGAGAGCAATGGGAGGCTGGAGGTGGGATGAAAAGGTTTGGAAGAGCCACTGTGGAGAGTGGGATAGTGAGCTGATAAGGAAGGCACAGTAGGATTGCCTAGCAGTAGTGAGGGCCCAGTTGCAGTTGTATAACAAATTTGTACTGAGCCCTATCAGAATATTTGCATGATTTTCACTATAATTATTTAGCAATATGTGTGTAGGTGTGAAGGTAATAAATGGTGGAAATGAAGTTTGGTAGGGCAAAACTGGTAATATGATAAGAGGTTAGACAAGAAAAGAAGACAGAATGATGATTTGGTTCACCAAGGGTCACGATGGGGAAAAGAGGAGAAAGTGGCTAGTGGGAGGAGGGAAACCATCACCCCTTTCCCATCTCTCTGGAGATAGTGTGGGAGAGGATTGAGGGATCAAGGGACATCATCATGAGGATGAATGTTTGGTAAAGGAAGGCAGAGGGAGAAATAGAGAACCAATAGATTACAGACAAGGGAATTTCCTGTTCCGAAACATGAAGGAAACATATTTTGGGGTGATAGCTAGATCGAGGATATGCCATCTTTGTGTGTGGCTGAGGTAGGGTAGAGGAGTAGATCTTGGATAGTGAGTAGGAAGCTGAGGAACTGGGTGGTCAAAGTGTTTGAAAGAGACCCAATATGTTGAAGTCCCCTAGTATGAGGGCAAGAGAAGAGGAAAATTATAAGTCATGCACTGAACTCGTTGAGGAAGGACGGTTATAGACAATGGCTATCAGGGTTTTAATTGGGTGGTAGAGATTGAACCTCAAAGAAGGTGAGGTCACTGAGTGATAGAAGCAGGGAGAGAAACTGAAACTGGCAATGGGAAATAAATAATGTTCTAACTCCCTTTTCTTGATCAATGAATAAGTTAAAGAATTGGATTTCTAGGCCACAGATAGTTGTAAACAAATAATTAACAGCTGGGTGACTTTTTCTCATAATTATGAATTGTTTTCTAGAATTATTGGACCAATTCACAGTTCTACTAAGAATGCATTAGTTTAAAAATACTGATTTGCCAAAATAATTAGTTCAAAAGCAAAGAGGGGGAGCACTATTCAAGCCCTTAGCAATCTAGGTTTGCAGTCTCAATGCCCTCCTAGTCTCTACTCTTGTTTCCCATCCTCTCATATCTAACCAGTTGCCAAGTTTTATTGATTCCCCCTCCATAGCAACACTCCAAACCATCCCTATCATGGAGCCACCACTCTAGCCTGGGCATTCATAACCTTCTTCCTGGACAATGGAAACAGTCTGCCACAGGGGATCTTTCTTAGAACAGATGTAGGAGGGGTTTGAGAACTTCCTGAAATACTGAGATTTTCAGTTCAGAAGGATACTTATTCCCTCTCTGCTTTGAAAGTCAGTTAGATCATGAGAATCTCCGAGCTGGAAAGTGAGCTCAAGTCATGTCTAGTAGCTTTCAAATGGACACACATACACACAGACACAGACATAGACACACACACAGAGACAAACAAAGAGAAAGAGCTGAGTACTATGTGAGCCAAGGAGCAGTAGCAGTAGAGGAAATATCTCCACCTAAGACTTAGTGAATCTAGCTAGAAAGAATTGTCAGCATATGGACAAATGGGCCAAAGGAGAAACAGAAAAAAGGGCTGATTTGTGACCAGAAAGGAGAAACTAATGTGGACCATTGGGTCCTTGTAAACATTTTGGAACAGAAGACTAGTTGAAGCTGCTACTTGCACTCACCTCTTCAAGGACTGAAGAATGGTTCGAAGGGTTGACTCTTTTCCAACTGCTCCTCAAGTCTGGCCCATAAACAACACTGAATTGTACACTACTCATTCATTTTACCTAATAATTTCCTGTATCTTTCTTTTGCCTCAACCACATAAAGAGAAAGATTAACTGGAAATACACAAAATTTAAATTATGGCAGGGACAGACTTCTGCCTGAATATTAGGGATTTTCCTAATTGGGGGCTTCAAGCTATTGCGATTGAATTAATAACTTCCCATCTAATAAAACCTCAACAAAGTAGCAGAGAGGAGGACCACATTGACTGGAGGACTATTATATTATTCTTAGGCTAAAAGTAACTAATTGTTAATAGCAAGGTGAGGCTGCTTTACTCTCCAGAGAGTATTGGGTGACCAGTTCCACCCTTCACAGATGGTAGTACACAGACAAATGATTAACCTTGCTAATGCAGGTGCAAACAGGCTCTTGAGTCCTTCTTTTGGAAAAACTGGACATCATCCAGATATATTTTTGCTTTAATCCATGTTGCCTTCTCTACACATCTACATTCAAAAAAATAAAAACATTGTTTCAGTAATAATTGCTAACATTTCTATAATGATTAAAGGCTTATAAAAATTATCACACCCAATCTTTTTTATCCTTAACCAAAATCCTGTTGAGGCATATACTAAAGATGTTTTCCATCTTCTTTTTACAGAATACCAGAGAAACTAAATCACTCACCTATGATGACATACCTTTTTGTTGTTGGTAGTGTTGGTTTTCAGTCATGTGAGACTCTTCCTGACCCCATTTGAGATTTTCTTAGTAGAAATATTGGAGTAATTTGCCATTTCTTTCCCCAGATCATTTTACAGATGAGAAACTGAGACAAAGAGGGTTAAGTGATTTGCCCAGAATCATACAGCTAGTAAATGCCTGAAGCCTGATTTGAACTCAGGAAGATGAGTCTTCCTGATTCTGAGGCCTCTATGTCACCTAGCTACTGATCATATAACTAGCATTTGTCAAAAAAAAATTCTTACCCACCTCCAAATCCATTCCTCTTTCCATTATGACAGGCTTACAGCAGAGTGAGCTTCCTTTGCTGCAAACCCCAGCTCTTCTTCTGAGCTCACATCGTGTTTTTATAGCCAGTTGATTCAGTGTTATATAACCACAACCAGGGCACTCATAAAAATGTTTACAAATGCTTGCTGCAGTATCCCAGTATATTTTTTCATTACACTGTGACATTTCCATTGAAAAATTATTTCAATCATCACCAACTGAATTACATGGGGGGAAAACATAATGAGATGGTGCTTAAAAGGAAGGATGTACAGTACATTAATTGCCCCTGCACAATGAAAGGAACATGGCATGGACGGTGCTTGCGACATGAATCTTGAGCTAAACAGACAAATTACAGAGAGGATAGAACAAAGATGTATGTGTTCAAAATGGCATCGCCATCATACCTCCTTCTGCGGGTCCTATACTGGATCTGCTGTTTAACGTTTGCCTCCTCCCCATGTTATACTGGCTAATTATTGGGGGGGAGAAGGAAGTCATGGCAGGGAAGGGGAAAGGCTTGAAAAGATATGATCTATTACTTCTACATTAGTAGGAATTTCAAGTGATGTACTCAATTCATTTTTGGTGGATTCTTTTGCAAAGAATTATATATTTTTCATTTCATTTTATTCTTTTTTGGAAAATAGTATTTTATTGTTTCCAATTACACACAGAGATAGTTTTCAACATTCATTTTTATGAAATTGTGTGTTCCAAATTTTTCTCCCTCCCATCCTTTCCTCCTCCTCAAGACTGCAAGCAATCTGATATAGGCTACACGTGTGTAATCATGGAAACATTTCCACATTAGTCATGTTGTAAAAGAAGAAAGAGAAGAAGGAAAAGCCACACCCCCACCCCCCAAATAAGATAATATGCTTCAATTTGCATTCAGACTCCATCATTTTTTCTATGGATGTGGATAGCATTTTCCATTATGAGTCTTTTGGAATTGTCTTGGATCATTGTATTGCTGAGAAGAGCTAAGTCTATCATAGTTGATCGTCACCCAGTGTTACTGTTACTGTGTACAATGTTCTCTCCTGGTTCTACTCCCTTTACTCACCATCAGTTCCTATAAAATTTCCCAAGTTTTTCTGAAATCCACCTGCTCATCATTTCTTATTATTCAAAAGTAATCCATTGCATTCATATATAACAACTTGTTCAGTTATTCTCCAGTTGATTAATGTTCCCTCAATTTCAAATTCTTTGGTACCACAAAAAAAGCTGCTATAAATATTTTTTGCACATGTAGGTCCTTTTTCCTTTTTTATGATCTCTTTGGGGAACACATGTAGTAGTGATATTGCTGAACCAAACAGTATGCATGGCTTTATTGCCCTTTGGGCATAGTTCCAAATTGCTCTCCAGAATGGTTGCATCAGTTCATGAACCACCAACAATGCATTCATGTTCAAATTTTGTCACATATTTTCTAACATTTATTATTTTCCTTTTATGTCATATTAACTAATCAGGTGTAAGGTGGTACCTCAGAGTTGTTTTAATCTACATTTCTCTAATCAATAGTGATTTAGGGAATTTTTTCATATGATTATAGATAGCTAGGATTTCCTCATTTGAAAACTGCCTGTTTATATCTTTTGACCATATATCAATTGGGGAATGACTTGTATTCTTATAAATGTGACTCTGTTCTCTATATATTTCAGAAATGAGGTCTTCATCAGAAACACTTGCTATAAAAATTAACAGTTTTCTGCTTTCCTTCTCATCTTGGTTGCCTTCACTTTGTGCAAACCCTTTTTTGCCAAAGAAAAACAAAGTTTATTGAAAGTCTGCCACATTGAGTAGACTCTTAAGGATCCTAGGTATCTGTGATGCTTGCATTAGGCAAGAAGGACAGAGTGATTCTGTGCTAGGGCATTCTGTGGGGCTTGCAAACCCTTTTTAATTTAATGTAATCAAAATGATCCATTTTGTATTTCATAACTTTCTCTCTCTCCTGTTTTGTCATAAATCCTTCCCTTCTCTATAGAGCTGCCAGGTAGACTATTCATGATGATTGTTTATTGTTTATTAGTTACTAGTTAGGCGGTATAGTAGGTAGGACTCTGGGACACAGGAAGAACTGAATTCAAATGTGACTTCAGACACTGTCTGTGTCACCCTGGATACGTCACTTGATCTCTTTTGGTTGTTTCTTCATGTGTAAAATATGGAAAATGTTGTGAGAATAAAATGAGATATTTTTTGTAAACAATTTGTCATCACTAAGGTGCTATATAAATGCTAACCATTCTTTTTTTTCACAGCTAATAAAAAAGATGTCTTGGTTAAAATGGCTTTGAGGATGGCCTGTATTCCTTCAGAATATAAACTTAATGGGGCAGCTAAGTAATGCTATGAATAGAGCTCTGGCTCTGGAATCAGGAGGACCTGAGTTCAAATCCAGCCTCAGACACTTGATACTTAACTAGTTGTGTGACCTTAGACAAGTCACTTAACCCCAATTGCCTTGCTTTCCCCCCTTCAAAAAGAAAAAGAATATAAACTTAAAAAACCCAGATTACTTCAATTAGCTCATGCTTATTGGATAGAATGCTAGCCCTAGAGACTGGTCTGAGAAAAAATCCAACCTTAGAACCTTACTGCCTTTGTAACCCTGGGCAAGTCTTTACTTCTCTATACCTTGGTTTCCTCATCTGTAAAATGGGTATTATAAATAATAATACCAACTTCGCTGGGTTGTTATGACATTCAAATGAGATGTTTGTAAAGTTCTTAGCATGGTGCCTGCCACAGAGTAGGTATTTTATTAATTCTTGTTGATCTGAATTAAATTAGGGTGAATTTTCCTGCCTTTCTGTGTCTCAGTTTTCTCATCTAGAAAATAAGGGTCTTAAATTAGACCATCTGTGAACTTGCATTCCTGGAATATTGTGTCCCAATTTCCATAGGGCTTTGGTTATGAAAATCAGTCATGAGTGACTGACCTTGAAATGCTTTATGCCATAGTGTTCATAATTCTATCTGTACAGCATCTTTTGTTACTGGAAAACTTTCGATCTTTGGGTCTTGTCAGCCAAGAGTTTTATGATAATGATAAAATGAAGAAGAGTAATATGAAGGAGGACAGCGAGAAAGAAAGGGGGGTGGAGTCAGATTGTAGTTCTTTGTTTTTCTTGTCTCCCTTTTAGGAAGAGGATGTTTGTGTGGCTTCGGCTGTTCCCTGCCTGATATTATCCTGCTTCTTCACCCTCCCCAACCCTAGCCCCACTTGCTTTTTTCTTGAGTATGATGCATTTATATACCAAATTGCATGTCCATTTCAACCTTTCTTTGTTTCAGATAAATAAGTTTCATCTGATTTGTAAGGGAAGGAATAAGCATTTGTTAAGAACCTATTATTTACCAGGCACTATATTAAATATTTTAAAAATATTCTCTCATTAGATGCCCACTCCTCCTGCTTCCCTGTTTCTATACTCTTTTTCTCATACACCCCAATTATGAGAAGTAGCAAATTTTACCCTCTATTTCTTTTTTCACCACTAGTTCACCCTCCCCTCTCAGAAAAGAACCAATCCACTTCAGGATCTCTTTCTAAAAAAAAAAAGAACTCCCTCAATATCCTTTGAAGATACTGAGATTCTGAAGAAATACTTGTTCTCTCCCCCATTAGCACAGCATACTGTCCAATCGAATTGCTGAAATTAATTTGCCTTTTTAGGTCTCTCTAGACTCTTGTGTTTGTATTTCATTGCTCCTACTCAACTTTTATCTTTTCACCAGAATTGCATAAATATTCTTTATTCCACCGATGGTCTTTTCTTTAGCTTAGCTTTGAGAATAATTTATTCTCAGTCACAAACCTCCACCTTTTGTCTTCTAGACTATTGTATTCCAAGATCTCTGCTGGTTTTTAGTGGATGCTGCCAGGTCTTGTGTGATGCTGGTGATGGTTCTGTACTTTTGGGATGCTTATTGCATTTTTCTTTGATGTGGAAGCTATGAAGTCCAACTATGAAATTCCTAGAGCTTTTCTTTCAAGATATGAATGGGGAATTCTTTCTAACTTCACTTACTTCTCTGTTTCTAATTTGCCTAAGCAGTTTTCATTGACAGTTTCTTGAAATATGAAAGCCGCACAGTCAGTAATCAGTAACAAGCATTTATTAAACACTTGCAAAATTCCAGGAATTATTCTAAATACTGGGGTTACAAAGAAAGGCAGAACACAATCTCTGTTCTCCGGGAGCTGAGTTAATGGGGGAAATAATGCAAATAATGACCTATAAACAAGATGAATACAAGATAAACTAGGGATAATTAAGAGAGGGACAGCAATGGTGTTAACGGACAGGAGGAAAAGTCTTCTTATAGAAGTAGGGATTTTAGCTGAGATTTGGACAGGGAATCCAGAAGACAGAAATGTGGAGGAAGAAAATTCTTTTCATGGTGGACAGCATGTGATAATGCATGGAGGTAGAAGATGAATTATCTTCTGTAAGAAACAGCAATTGTCACTGACACAGAATGTATAGTGGTAAGCAAAGTGTAAGAAGGCTGGAAAGATAGGAAAGGCCAAGTTATGAAGTCATGATGAAGTTATGACCCTTGATATTATAAGAAGTCCCAGAGTTTATTGAATGGGTGATGAGGGGGTGGATAATGACATGGTGAAACCTGTGTTTCAGGAATATCACTGACAGCTGAGCAAGCAGAAGAGGGTCTGAAGTGGGAAGAGATGAGGCAGGCAGCCCCAACAGCAGCTATTGCAATAATCCAGGTGTGAGGTGATGAGTGCCTGGACCATAGTGGGAGCAGTGTCAGAGGAGAGAAGGGAGAATATTTGATAGCTATTACACAGATATAATCAACAGGTTTTGGAAATATATTGGAGAGAGAAAGAGAGAGAGAGAGAGAGAGACAGAGAGAGAGCGAGCAGAGGTTTTGGGAAAAGGAAAGTTTCATTTTGATCATGTTGAGTTAAAGATGTATATAGTATATCCAGTTCAATATGTCCTATAGGGAGCTGAAAATGCAAGTCTGAAGGGAGAAGAAGAGTTAGAGCTGGATAAGTAGATTTGAGAATCATCAAAACAGAGATGATAATTAGATAAATAGTATTGAGAAAGAAAAGAAGAGACAGAACCTTATGGGAACACACACCACGTGGGTGCATGACCTGGATGAAGAGTCAACAGAAGAGATTTAGGATAGGTCAGAGGTACAAGGAGAACCAGGAGAGAAAATTGTCCAGAAAATAGTGTCCTAGAGAGAAGAGAATATCAAGGAAAAGAGAGTGATTGACAGTGTTGAAGACCATAAAGAGATTTTTAAAAAGATGAAAATTGAGAAAAGACAATTTGTTTTCGTGATGGTAACTTCAGTGAAAGCGGTTTCAGTTGGATGATGAGATCAGAAGCCAGAGTACAGACAGTTAAGAAGAGAGTGAGAGGTAAGAAACTAGAATTTATTTACAGAATCAGAGAATCTTAGAATTGGAAGGGACCCCAACAGTCATCTAATCTGACTTGTATCTGGCAAGAAGTACCACTGTCTCACCTAGGTAAGTGGTCATCCAGACACTGCTTGACAACCTCCAAGGCTGGAGCAGCTATCATCTCTGGAGGCAGTCCATGACACTTTTGGCCATTCCTACTTTTAAGAAAAAATTTCCATCTACCTGGCTGACCATCAGCTTTTCTGACATCAAGGCTACATTTTTCCATTCTCTGTTTCCCTTCAGTGATCCTGGTTCTGTTCTCCAGGATTGCCAGGAATTTAATCCCTCTTTCATGGGACATATCTTCAACTGCTTGAATATAGTCATCGTGTCCTTCCCTCTTGCCTCCTCCTGGATTCTTCTCTTTTCCAGTCTAGATATTCCTAGTTCCTTCAACTATGTCTCATCTGAGAGATACTCCAGGTTCTTCATCAGCACTGATACTCTCCAGCTTATTCCTTGCAGCAAAATAGGCAGTCTGGAATGTATTTATGTAATCTCTTTAAAGACTTGTATAAGCAGGGGGTTAATGCAGGGGCAGGAGGCTGATCTTGATCCCCTTAGTTTTCCATGCCTGTAAGGGAGAGAAAAGGATTCCAAAAGGCAGATAATCTAGAGTCATGTCTACTTTGCTTTGTCATGGTTCAGTGGAATTTTCTGAAGATTTTTGAAACACTATGCTAATTAATAATGTAAATTAATTAAAGCATGAGTAAAAGACCTAGGCTTTTCCTGCAGGTTTTGCAGTATTGGAAGGGGGAGAGGGAAATATATAACTATTCTGAAGTATTTAAAGAGCTGTCAGGTAGAAGAGGGATCATACATGTTCTCCCATGTCCCAGAGGGAAGAAGCAGGAGCAGTAAGTTGAAACTGGAAAGCTGCCATTTTAGGCTTGAGTGCAGGAGAAAAAAAATCTTTCTCTTGGTCAGAGCTGTATCAGAATGGAATGAACTGCTTTTAAGAGGTCACCAAACTGGCTATTTTACTTCATGTGGAAGCTGAATGAGCACTTCCCAAGGAAGATATCAAGGGAATTTTGTTCAGGTACAGACTGGACTAGATAGCTCTTTCTAGTTCTAGGTTTCTATAAGTCTATGGTATAATCAGGTCAACTCTGAATGTAGAAGGCTTTTTATGAGGGACCATCCCTTACTCCTTAAAAATACGCATTTTTAACATTAAAAATTGAATTCCAATTTCCCTCTCCCTCCAGCCCCTCTCTGAGAAGTAAGCTGAGAAAGTAAGCAATATGATGCCAATTATATATGCAAAACCTTGCAAAACAAAAATATTTCTGCATTGGCATGTCACAATAAAGCAAGAAAAAGAGAGAAAGTGAGAAAATTACATTTCGATCTGAAT
Source organism: Pseudocheirus occidentalis (assembly GCA_028646575.1). NCBI lineage: Eukaryota > Metazoa > Chordata > Mammalia > Diprotodontia > Pseudocheiridae > Pseudocheirus > Pseudocheirus occidentalis. The sequence continues at coordinate 18,168,150 of CM053598.1, forward strand.
TCAGGGTTCATCAGTTCTCATCATGGGTTCTTTACAATTGCTTTGATCATTGTATTGATCAGAGTGTCTAAGTCTTTCATGGTACATTATCCTTATAATACTATTACTATGTTCAAAGACCTCCTGGTTCGGCTCACTTCATTTTGCATCAATTCATGAGTCTTCCCAGGTTTTTCTGAAACCATCTTGGTCAATCATTTCTTATGGCACAGCAGTATTCCACCACAATCATGTACCGCAACTTGTTCAGTTATTCCCCAACTGATAGGCATCCCTTCAATTTCCATCTCTGCCTCCACAAAAAAAAGCTTATATAAATATCTTTGTGCAAATGGATCCTTTTCCTTTGCCTTTGATCTCTTTGGGATATAGACCAAGTAGTAGTATTGGTGGTTCAAAGGGTATGCACAGTTTTATCGTCCTTTGGGCACAGTTCCAAATTGTTCTCCAGAATGGTTGGACCAGTTCACAACTCCACCAGATATGTATTAGTCACACAATAGATTCTCACTAAAAGATTTGAGGAATCAGAATTTGATTTCATTCATTTTCTTTCTTCAATGCCTGTTCACTTCAGAGGAGAGTGATAGACTGACTGTCTTCCATGGAAAGCACAGTTACTGATAACATTTAGGACTTGGACTGAGCTGCCATGTGATTCTTTTTGTGATCTTTATTTACTCTGCTATGGCAGTGGGAAGGATGCCCACCAGAACATGCCATGAAAGTTAACTGTCCTTAAAAAGTCTCTTTTCCAATTATCTGAATTCAGATAAGGAGACAGCCTGTCAGTTCAGTGGGTACACATTACCTGGTTAGGTAATTGCTGAGTCTTTGTTCTGGGACTGGAAAACCTCATTTTATGTACTCCCTTCTTTTATAATCTTTCGAGTTACAAATGGGAATTAACAGTGCTCAGTCTTGTCAAATGAGAACATTGCCCTGCCATGTGTGGCAGTAGATGGCTCAGAGTGCTACAGAGTGCATCAGTGGCAATTAGGTCATGGAGAGTAATTTTTCAATGTAGCCTGAAAGGTTATTATTATTTCACAGCCATTTACTAAGCGTGGGTGGATGTATGGACTTCAATGTTTTATGTGTGATATGTGTATGTTTGTGGAGAGAGGCAGTGAGTAAAGAACCTGACCTTGTAGTGGAAAAGATGGGGGTTCAAGTCCTGCCTCTCTGCAAGCTTATTTGTCTCCCAACACCCCACATGGGACTCTTGTCACGTGGTACACTTAAGAGGTGCTCATTTAATTGAATTAACTTGAATTCACTTAATCTCCCTTAGCCTCAGTTTACTTGTCTCTCAAATGGGGATAAGATCATAGCAATTCCTGTAGTACTTCCCTGACATATATGGCTGATTAAAAGTTAGAACAAGAGTATCTCTCTGTCTCTCTCTTTGTATTTATCTCTGTATCTCTTTCTCTCTGTCTTTGTCTCTGTTACTCTTTCTGTCACTGTCTCTGTCTCTCTGTCTCTGTCTGTCTCTGTATATCTGTGTGTGTGTGTGTGTGTGTGTGTGTGTGTCCCTGTCTCTGTCATCTATTTATCTAAGTCTAGGCAATGTGGTAAAGTAGAAGGACCTGGGTTCAAGTCTAGCCTCTGCTTCCACCTTTCTGGGGAAGTCACTTAACATCTCAGTGATCAAGGCAACTGTCTAAGATTGTATAAATGGTCAATTATGACTTCATTGATACAGAGAACTCCCAGGTAAGGAAACTCTCTCCGCTAAATGAGATTGCTACCTTTCTTGTAACTTCATTTTAGAAAGTGACCCAGAGCACTGAGAGGTTGAATGATTTCTCCAGGGTCACATAGCCAGTACGTGTCAGAGGGAAATCTTGAGCCCATGTACTACCTAAGGCCAGCTCTCCAACCACTAGGCACATTGCCTCTCTCCATACAGGGACATGTGTGCATACAATTGTAAATGTTAAAGCATTATGTGTGTGCCAGTTGATGTGTGTGTGTGTGTGAGTGTGTATGTGTGTGTGTGTGCGTGTGTGTGTATGTGTGTATGTGTATATGTGTGTGTATTTTGTATGTATATATGTGTGTGCCTGTGTGTATATTTATGTGCATGTGTATATGTATATGTGTATATGTGTGTGCGTGTGTGTATGTATGTATAAGTGTATATGTATGTGCATGTGTGTGTTTGCAGTGGGGCTGAAAAAGAAATGTTCCCTAATTGCCTCAGCATCTCCTTCCCCTTTCCAGCGTGAAGCGCTCAGACACATGGTGTCCAGGCCAAAGACATCATACTGTGTCAATTCAAAAAGTTTTCTTTCCTCTCTCCTTCTCTGCTCTCTCCCCTCCCCCTTCTAGTACTTTGAGGCTAGAGACTTTAATTTCTGTCTTTGTGTTGTTAGTACCAAGGAGAGCACATGCCACATGGTAGCAACTTCATAAATATTTGTGGAAATTGTTGACTTTTGGATCTGATCCAACTTTTTCTTTTTCTAGATGAAGAAAAGTGAGACCCCCAAGACAAATAGCAAAGCTGGAGTTCACATTTGGGGCTCTAGTCTACATCTTTCTTATATGAAGCCTTTCCTGATTCCCCCAGATGCTACAGCCCTCCCTCCAAAAATTATCTTGTATCCAAATACAAATATATATATATGTATGTATATGTGTCTATTTGTATGTGTTGTGTGCATACATATACATGTGTGCCTGTGTGTATATATACTTGTATGTATGTACTCTTTCCCCATAAGCTCATCTATATACATACATATGTACATATATACATATATGTGTGTATATCTATCTATCTATGTATCTATCTAGCTATCTATCATGTATCTATCATCTCTATCCATCCATCCATCATCTATGTATGTATGTATGTATGTATGTATCTGTCTATCTATCTATCTATCTATCTATCCATCTATCTATCTATTTACTTGTGTGTGTATATGTATATATTGCCTCCCCAGATAGAATATAAGCTTCTTGAGGGCAGGGCTTGTTTCAGTTTTGCCTCTGTTTCTCCTTTCCTCTTAGTTCAGGGCACATAGTAGGTACTTCAAAAACACTCATTGATTTGGAGTATACTGCATTGCCTCATGATCACATTTGAATACAACAGGATGAGCAGGGCTTTTTCCCGGGTGCTGAATTTACGGGGTGCCAAATCTAGAAGATGTTTAATATGCTACCAACACTTACAGATATTCCACAGCATAGAAAATCTGTGTTTGGTCCCAGTTAGCATGAATAATTAGTTAAGATAGGAAACTAGCAGGTGGGGTGGTCTGTGGGACACCTGGAGGACTCCGAGTGTTTTCCCTATGAACAAACATCCCTAGCCTTTCTTATGTTTGCTATTCCCAGACCCACACCAAATGAGAGATGTCCTCCCTCTAAATGAGTAATCCGGGCATTTTCCATTTCTCATGCAGAGTGGGCTACATCAGCTTCATCTTCCAAGTTAGCCAACTGTGACCTGGCCACTTAAATATGACCATTGCCTAAACACATCCCTTGGGGTTTCCATTTATGCTCTGATACCCTGCACCCCTCCACCCTCCCCAGCCGTGTTTAGTTTACATGGATATAGCAATATATCATGCACCAGCAGCATTTACAGGGCTACATTTTGTGAGTTGCAAATTATATCTGAACTTAAGGGGAAAATAAAACACCAGCCACAATATTGTTCCTAATTTCATTGCAGAGGAAACATTCAGCACCTGGAATTTGGAAGCCTTCCTTACTCTGCTGCTTTGGTTCCAGCAAATTGTTGGAAGAAACAGTTTTCTGGATGCCCCAAAGTAATGCCTGGGCCTCTGGTTTTACATATTGAAACTGCATTTAGATGCTATTCAAGCATTTCAGGCATCAACAGTGTTTATAAAGGAAACTGCCAGGGGCGAATCTAGGCTCTTTCTTAAATTAATAATGCTTTTGTTCAGGTTCCAATTTTTCCTTCCAGGACTATAAGAGCTGTGGTACATCTCTTTCATTTATTCACTGGATTGTGATGACAATTTCCATTTACACGATTCTTCTCATCTGGAGCACTCTCCTCTGCACACTCAATCACTGCCTGCTGTGTGCATGTGTGGAGGGAGCCAATGCAGACTGGAGAATTTCCAGCGGGGGTCAAGGAACGTTACTGTCTCAGAAGAAATTCTGAGTTTGTCTCCACTCTTCCTCCCCTCCAAGAACTGAGAGGAAGGATGTGACCTGTTTGCCATGGAGTAGGCTCTACTGACCATGAGACGATCATTCAGGGAGTGTCTTCTCACCTCAGTGGGTTTTGGATTTGTGAAGCAGAAAGGCCAATCTGGGGGCATTAGCCTTGAGAGCTAGAAGGGGCCACAGGAATACCATAGTCCCCCTTCTTCATTTTGCAGATGAAAAAGATGAAGTTCAGAGTAGTTAAACACTCAAGGTCAAGGGAGCAAAAGCAAAAAGCAAAAGGAGGAGCAATATAATTAGAGACGTTGGTGCCTCAAGGAAGTTTCACAAAACAATCTAAGGAAAATAGTAAGAAAAACACCCTGATAATATTGATTTCTTTTCTTCCTCCTCCTCCTCCTCCTCCTCCTCCTCTTCCTCCTCCCACTAAGAGTTTTAGGGGAGAGAATCCAAAGACATGGGGTGAGAGATTCTGGTGATGTAGCTGCTGGGAGAAAACATCTCCTATAGAAAAGTCAGAGGAGATTCATTAAGGGAGGGAGACACTAGTTTGGGTTTAGGAAAAAAAAAGTAGTCCAGGGCTAGGTCTCTGCTCATCTGGAGCGTAGCCACATCAGTAATGTCTGCTTTGCTGAAGGAGTCTAGTACTATCAGTGCTTTTTTGAGTTCAGTTTCCTAGGACAAAGTGCTGATCGCCCTACCCTGGTCACAGGTTTCCTGCCTCCAAGTCTAGTGCCTTTTCCACTATGCCATGCCAAAAAATGACTACCTACATAGTGGATTTTTAAAATGCTACAGCATCTCATCATGCCTCTCTCTTGCTGTTCCATCATTTCAGTCATGTCCAACTCCTTGTAACCTTATTTGAGGTTTTCTTGGCAGAGAACTGGAGTGGTTTGCCATTTCCTTCTCCAGTTCATTTTACAGATGGGGAAACTGAGGCAAACAGGAGTAAGTGACTTGCCAAGGGTCACTAAGGTAGTAAATGTCTGAGGCTGGATTTGAACTAAGGTCTTCCTGACTCCAGGCCTGCCTCTATCTTCTGTACTATCTAGCTGCCCAATCTCTATATCTCCCCTCTTCTCCTTCCTTTTCTTCCCATTCTTTATTTTGCTTCTGACTCTGGACTTTATCACTACAATCCAATTGCCTTCCCACTCTGAACTTCCCTTTATGCTTGAACGTTGTCAGCCTGGGACATAGCTCTACCATGCTGGCCTCATTCTCTTAAGAGTAAATTATTTCTGAGGCCTCCATTATGGGGAAGGGCATGTGTCATTCCCCTCCTGGTTGCAACTCCAGATTTTGCCAACATGAATGTGGTATGAATCCTCTGTCTTCTCCCCACTTCTCTGCTGCTTCTTCTGCGTCTTCTCCCATTAGAATATAAGTCCCTTGAGGGCAGGGACTCTCTTTCTGCTTGTAGTTGTGGGCTCAGCTCAGTACCTGGCACATAGAAAACCTTGCCTGCCTGCCTGCCTGCCATTCCCCATCCTCTTCCCTCCTTCCTTTTCACCCTTCCCTCCCCACTTAGTCGTGGATCCTCCTCCACCTTTCAAAAAGACCACCCCCCCATTAATGAACTCCCTCAGACCTGGGTCTGGGGACAGGAATGATTCAGTTCTTTAACACCTTTCTTTTTAATGATGCCTGACAATTTCTAAAGCATCATCAAACACATGTTAAGTAAAGATGACGCTTCGTAGGCATAGGATAAACAAAGGCTATATACAGTAACAAAGCACTTTATTTTCCTCCTGAATCGATTCTCCACCCTTCCCTCCCCGTGTGCGTCTTGAGAACACATTATCTCCTGGGGAGGATGTCTGTGTCTCTCTCTGTGTTATGTGGATCAAAAACTATTTTCACTTAATTTTCAGCTTGACAAGGCCCCTAATAGCAAAAGGAGTAAATAAAGCTTTGAGAAGGATGACAACAAAAATAAAAATACGAATTACATGTGAGATGAGGGGCTTTTACTCAGTCAATAATGGCTTTTCTTTTCTCTGGAAGGGTTGGAACGGTATGAATGATTCACAGCTCCAGGCTTTATCCAGACCCAGTTTTTACAGTCCAGGTTCTAATATAACCTTGTAATTTCGTGCCAAGAAGCTGGCCTGGCTCCTTCATTCACTGCAATCGATAGATGTGTTTTCTGAGCTCCCTCCAGTGACTTGAAAACAAATACAGTCCACGGTGTGCTTGGCCCTCCCCTTCCTCTATTTCAGCTCAAGGGGACCTCAGAACACAGGGCTGCCTTGCTGGAAGGACTGTCCTGGGTACTGATTAAAAGAGGGGAGAGACCACTGGGCAGAAGAAAATGAAAGGTTATTTCCCTGCACACTGCTACAGTTGAGGCTTCTGTCATGGTCACTTGACTGTGGGCAGAATTATGATCCTGTGATGGACATACGAACCAATGTGGTTTCTCCTTATATTTCCTAGTGACTACTTGACTAAGAGCTCTTCTTAGATCTTTGTTAGAGTAGTTGGTGCTCGCTTACTTTCCCATACCTGGGTCTTTGCTGAAACATCTCCTTATGCTGGCAAAGTCCTCCACTTACCTCTGATGGTTGAAATGCTAGTTATCCTCCGAGATCTTATGGAAATATAACTTACTCCTTGAAGTCTTCCTTAATTCTTACAGGTCTAGAAAAAAATCTGTCCTTCAGTCAACATTTATTAAATGCCAACTGCATGTCAGCATTATGCTTAGTGCTCAAACCTCAAATGGCAATCTGTTTGCTTCTGCCTTCAACAACAATCATTTCTATTTTTGTCACTGTTGTTACATTTTGTCACATCCCCCTACTAGACTGTAAGTCCCATGAAAGCAGGATTATATCTTATTAAATTTTTGAATCTCTCCAAGCACACTGGTTTTGCTCATGGAAGTCACTTAAATATTTGCAGAGTTGAGTTTGATTAATTCAGTTTCTTTAAATATACTTTTCCACAACCATGAATTATTAAAGGATTTTGAGCAGAGGCATGGCATATGCTAAAGGAAGAATGATCTGGCCTTAATATAATGGATGAGCATGATGGGAAGGAGGATAGATGGAGGAGACCCTTTAGGAGGCTATTTGTAGAAGGCTTATGGTGTATAATTTGTCTCTGAAGTGAGAGTTTCAACAATTAAGTTAATTCTTTTTTTTAAAAAGAAAGGAAACTAAGCTTCATTTATTATGCATATATACATATAGATGTATGTGTGCTTTATGCAGTGGTAATTAGGTAATTCTTCCTAATTCAGACAAAACATCTCTTTAATTAGTCTGAATTAGTGAATTTTTGTTGACCTTAATATATCAGAGGATGCAGGCTCTTATTATTATGGAGCATAATCTTCCCACCAGGAAGGACTGGAATAAATCCATACTTTCTCACATATTGTGTGATTCTTGTCCATTTCTTTCTGCAAACTTTCCCTAGGGAAACTTCCCTGTGTCCTAGAAGGCTTTCTTCTTTGATGTTGTCATCATTTTTTTTAATAAACTAGTGTATGGTTCCCAGAAAAATGCTCAGGCTTTCTTTTTTTCACCTGCTCTTATTACATGACCCACCTACCTCCTTTTCCACTCATGTTGTACACATCTGTGATGATACCTCTTATGCCACTTTCTGTTTATAAGTCCTCATTGTCAATACACTGCTGCTGCCTTACACCCACCTTGAATCTTTATCTTGCCCCTTGGATCACAAGCAGTTTTGAATTCTATGTTATGGTAATGTTTTTTTGATTCACAGCCACAATAGGCATCACCGAGAGAATATTGGTTTTAAAAAGATGACCTTTTGTGTCAGCAAACAGCTCAGGATGGTTGAATTTGATCATGTCATACCTTTGTTCAAAATCTTTCGATAGTCCTATTGGTATTGGGAAGTATCTCTTCCGCTGATTCAACTCAAGGGGCTGCATGTGGCCCATCATTAGCCCCTATTCAAGATATATACACTGATAGACTAATTCAATGGGATGCCTTAACAACCATAAATAATAATCCAGGCAACACATGTTTTTGATCCAGTATATTTTTCCTGTGTGGATAGCTAAGCCCACATCTTTAGAGTGGCTATGGATCCTGTTCAATGGGACATGTAGTATTTCACAATGGGATGGGAGAAAGACCATGTTATCAAACATCAGGAGCAAATGGAAATCAAACCTAATAATAGGGAAGAGTTTGTGAAGGACATCCTCCCTGAAATTGGTCAAGTCCTGTATATGTCTCCCTGTTTTGTATCATTTTTGTATTCATTTTGGTGCGAGCTGACTTATTGCACAAAATTATCCCTCTTGTGGTCATGTCTGCTGTGGCGATTTTAACATGTGTGGATCACACCTGTAATAGAGGCCACATTTTGCTCTCTTCCTCATTCCCTGCCTACTGTGTTAATTTGTTGTTTGCAGTGGGAAAAATGCAGTAGGCAAATAGGATTTTTATGTTCTCTACAGTTCTGACTGTGATGATGTTTTATAATATAGAAAATTATTGATGAAAACCTGTCAATTTCTTTCTTGTATTTTCATTAAGCAATAACCTTGAAACACACATAGCACTTTTTTATGAAGATTCAGATAGAGATGAGAAAATAGGAATATGAATAAGTAACTACTAATGTGTTTCTGGTGAACACATGTGCACATGTGTGTGTGTGTGTGAGAGAGAGAGAGAGAGACAGACAGACAGACAGATAGACAGAGAGGATAGCATTTTTTATCTTTTTAGTTTCATATTCTGGTTGACTTTAAAACTCAGAGTCTTTAAAATTATGTCCCTCTCAGAATAAATTTTGTCTATACAAGTAAGGGAAGATTTGGCTATTTTTACCAGACCTTTTTGGGACAGCTAGGTGGCACAGTAGATAAAGCATTGGGTTGGGAGTCAGGAAGAAGTGAGTTCAAATCTCACCTCATACACTTATAGCTGTGCAACCTTGGGCAAGTCACTAAAGCCTGTTTGCCTCAGTTCCTCATCTGTATAATGAGCTAGAGAAGGAAATGGCAAACCACTTCAGTATTCTTGCTGAGAAAACCCTAAGTCGGAAATGACTGAACAAGGAGACCTTTATCCTGAGTGTTATTTATGTGTGCATGTATATGCACGTGCATACATGCATGTATGCACACATGTGCACAACACACATATTTATGCACACCTGTGGGTGTGTATATCTACATATACACACACATATAGACACATACATCTATGTGCAGACATGCCCACACATGTATGTATGTGTGTGCACGTGCACACAATTGTATACACATACATGAGTGTATGCATACACACATATCTATACATCTCATACCAAACAAGGCATTTGTAAAGCACTTAGCACAGTGCCCTGCACAAAGTAGGTGTTTTTGTTGTTCAGTCCTTTTCAGCCATGTCCACCTCCAGGCCCCATACTCTCTGTCCGTTGCACCTTAGCTCTAGCATCTCATGAGGGAGGGAAGGGATTGATCTTTTTAAAGCTTATATTAAACCTAAATTTGCCTCCTTTGTAACTTCTACTTCCTAGTACTAATTTAGTATCCTGAGGCCGATGTAGAACATTTTTAATCCCTCTTCTATGTGAGAACCCTTTAAATACATGATAATAGCCATAGTTCCCTCTTCTTCCCCTTCCAAGTTTTACCTCCTCAAGCTAGACATTCTTAATTTCTCTATCTCAGTACCAACAATCAGAATTGATGAGAGCAGATTCTGAACACAGTCCTCCACCTAGGACAGGAAATGGAAGGAAGTGTGTCAGATTGAACTCCCGGAGTTCTCAGGTAGACCATCAAAACCAGATTTCCCAGAGCAGATCAAAGGAAGAATGGGCAAGAAAAAAGATAAAAACTATAATAATGACAATGATGATGATGGTGATGATGAAGATGATGATGATGATGATGATGATGATGATAATAATAATAATAATAGAGATGCTCAAACCCAGAATAGGGGAATAATTCCAATACACCTATAAGTAATGCCTCAAAAAACCCAGAGTTTACCCACAAGATCAATGAGAATTTCTAGAAGAAATGAAGTGAGAGGATTTTTTAAATGATCATATAAATGAAATGAGAAAGATTAAGGAAGGAAATGGTAGCTAGGGAGACGAGGTTTGGAAAAAGAATTAGCCACTTAGCAAGTGAGATGTGAAACCTTACCCAAATAACAGACACTGAAAATTAGAATAGATCAAGCAGAAGTTGGTGACTCCATGAAACAATAAAGAATATTAAAGTAAAAAGATTGTAAAGTAGAGGGAAATATAAAGTATCTAATATAAAACAGATAGGAGAGATAAAATATAAAATAATTATAGTACCTGAAAGTCATAACCAAACAAAGCTTTAAGATCATATTTTAAAAATAACATAAAACTCCCCAGATCTCTTAGAACCAGAGGGCAAAGCAAAAATAGAAAGGACCCCCTGGTCACTTCCAGAAAGAAACTCCACAATGAAACTTCTGAGGGACATCACAACCTAAATCTAGAACTATCACATAAAAGAAAAGAAAAAAAACACTGAAAAATAGAATGAGTTCAATTATCAAGTAACCACCTACCAGTAGGATCAAACAAGATTTAGCATCTACTACTATGAAAAAACAGAGAGGATGGAATACGATTTCCTTAAAGGCAACAGATGGAGGCTTATAACCAAGAACAAATTTTTAAAAAGAAAAAAAAAACTTAATATAATCCTATAGGGAAATATGAACCTTTCATGATTTCTTGATTGATATTGGAGTTCAGAAAAAAGAAAATATTGGAGTTGCATGGAACTTTTGAAATACAATCACAGCAATATGTGGCAAGATGAAAAAGTAAATACAAATGAGAAATTAGAAACAAATGGAGTAAAAATGAAGTGTTCTTCCCTGTAATGGGGATGGAGGGATGTTGTATGATACAATTATCCCCTAAGAATTATAATGTCAACAGGGATCATAGAGGGAGTCATATAAAACATATTGATTTTTGCTTAATTTTAAATGAAAAAAAGAAAAGGGAGTTTCATTTGAATTGTCATTTTATGTAGTTGGAGGTACAAATAGAGATACATATGAACAAGGAAAGGATGGAAGAATGAGTATTACTTAAATATTTCATCTGAACTGGTCAAAGAATGGCAGAACACATATATAAACATATAAAAACATTCAATAGGGGAAAAGCAGGAAAAAGAAAGAGAGAAAAAAGTAGGGGATAACAGAGAGTAGGTTTAGGGAAGGATCTAAATAATCTCTGTGTTCAGAGAGGGAATTGTGAATGAAAAGATAGAAAGGCTAAGAACCTGTGATTGGATCCTGGGTGATGGAAAAAGAAAAAAAGGCAAAGTATTGGAAAGTGTTTACATCAACATAAAGCATTGGTTCTTCACACATTCCTGTCCCACTCCGTGAACAGTGTTCAGGGAGCAAAGAGAAGGAAATGTATGAGAACAGGATAGAGGGAAATATATACCACTGAAAAGTGTCTGCACAAACAAATCCAATGCAGCTGAGATTAAAAAAGAAACACTTAAGTAGGAAAAAAATCCTTGCAGCAAGTTTGTCTGATAATGGTCTCATTTCCCAGATATATAAAAAATGGTGCTAGCTTATATGAATAAGAACTATTTCCCAGTTCTAAAGGTAAGGAATCTAAGCTATCAATAGTCACATAAAATGCCCCCAAATCAGTAATAATTGGAGAAATTAAAGCAGCTCTGAGTTTCCACCTCATACTTATCATGTTGGCAAAGCCAACAAAAAAATGAAAATGGCAAATGTTGGAGGAGTTGTGGGAAAACGCCACATCAATACACTGTTGATGAAGCTGTTAATTGGTCTGGTCATTCTGGAAATCATTTGGATCAATACCCACTTTGAGCCAGGAATACCTCTTCTAAGCCTAAACCCCAATGAGATCAAAGAAAGAGCAACAGGTTCTATATATACAAAAATATTTGTGGCTTCTTTTTTTTGCAGCAAGACTTAGAAATTAAAGAGATGCCAATCAATTGGACAAAAGCTGAAGAAATTATGGTATATGGATGTAATAGAATATCATCATAAAGAGTTTGATAATATGCCCTAGATGAAAATCAACTTAAACCTAAAAAGACTGGAAAACATGGTTCAGGAACAAAAATAAAATACCATAGGCACTTGCTTGAGAAGCATCTGGCCTGGTCACCATGAATGTTCCCCTGAAGAAGAGAGTGGGAAGACATAGAATATAGTCAAAACTCAAAATATCACTCAAGAAAATCTTAAAGGATAGGAATAGAACATGTAACACCAGTGATTCAGGGAGAGTCAACATGGGAAACAGGGAACAGTATGGTTGATAGAAAACTGGCTTCAGAGTCAAGAATGCCTAGATTCAAGTCCTGTCTCTGATGTCTACTGTTTGACCCCAGGTAAATCAATTGGAGGCAGCTAGGAAGTTCAGTAGATAGAGTGCTGGACCCAGAGTCAGGAAGACCTGAGTTCAAACGTGACCTCAGACACTTATTAGCTGTATGACCCTGGGCAAGTAACTTAACCTCTGTTTGCCTAATCCACTGGAGAAGGAAATGGCAAACTACTCCAGAATCTTTGTCAAGAAAACCCCATATGGAGTCAGGAAAAGTCAGACAGGACTGAAACCTTTAAGTCATTTGACCTTTCATTGTCCCAGGAAACTTGCTAAGACTATAACAAGCAGAGGTGCCCCACCTGCTTTGGAGGAAGGAATTTCCTCTTCTTGGATTATCCTCTGTCAGTGACATCACAGATCCAATCTCTATCCCTATGGGCCAATGTAGCTATAGTAGCCCAGGAAGCTAAGGCAATCTTAGACTGTGTTGAGAGTCATAGCATCCAATACCATTTTACTCTGTCCTGGGTTGCCCTATTGAACTACAATTTCCTCAATCTTTTGGTTTTATTTATAATGTAACAAAGTGGGAAAAGCACCCTGTTGGCTGCACCTGGGTTATATCTGTCACCTGTGTGACCCCATCAAGTCAATTCACTTCTCTGGAACTCAAAACTCATCTATAAAATTAGGGTGTTGAACTAGGTGGCTTCTGAGATCCTTTCCATTTTTGGATCTATGACAGTGGTTCTCAACCTGTGGGTTGTGACCCCTTTGGAGGTCACATGACCCTTTAACAGGGGTTGCCTAAGACCATAGGAAAACATATATTTCTGATGGTCTTAGGAACTGAGACACCACTCCTCTTTCTGTCTCCGGGCAGGTCCGCCCACATGCAGATACACCCACATATGAAGGTTGAGAACCACTGATCTATGGAATCATGTATTTAAAACCAGAAGGTACCTTAGAGGGAACCCAGTCCAACCCTCCCATTTTACAAATGAGAAAACCTGGATTCCAGATTGGTTTGCCCAAAGCCACACAACTAATGCCTGAGGTGTAGTTTGAACTCGGATCTTCTGAACTCCAGCGTTTTAGAAGCCTGATGCTCCAAACCTCGCTGCCTTTCATGATTCTATGTGTGCATCCTGCCTCTCTTATTTACTGTGTGAGTTATCCTACATATGTCCTTTTCCTTTCAGGAGCCTCAGTCTCTACATCTGGAAAAAAGGGAGTTGAATTAGGTAATCTTAAATATTCATTCCAGATATCAATCCTTCATTTCTCTGGATGTAAATATTGCTATGGTTTCATTTCTCCAAAAGCATATTGACTCAAAAGTTACTTTCTTTTTTTTCCTTTCTTCTTTTTTCTTTTTGGAGGGAGGAAGACAAGGCAATTGGGGTTAAGTGACTTGTCCAGGGTCACATGGCTATTGTTACTTTCCAAGGTCAAATTTGAACTCAGGGCCTCCTGACTTAAGGGTAGGTGCTCTATTCACTGTGCCACCTAGCTGCCCCCCTCAGAAGTTACTTTCCAATGAGTATATATTAAGAGGAGTTTCAGTTAAATCTATGCTGGTTTTCATAATGTTCACAGTAACACTGAGAGCTGACCTTTGAGAGTGCTTTAAGGCATCCCTACTGTGGAATACATTTGATGCTCATAGTGGCTTCCCAAACTAGTTTGTGAAAATATTATTGCCCTCATTGCACAGAAGAAGATACCAAGTGTCAAAGAGCTCTCCTGACTCATCCAGAGGCATTTGGCGAATAACTATTAGAAACCACCTAGCTCTTCAGAATCTACCTTTCTCCTTAACATAGTAATCCTTTATGGTATCCTCATGCAAGATGCTATGCCTCATTTCTGAATTCCTTTCCATGGATCTCAAGAAATACCTGGATGCTCCTTCTATTGGCAATTTTATGGATTCTTCATTTATTAAGGTAACCATATTCCTACCACCTGGATCATAAAAATGATTCTTTTAAGGAAAATATGGGTGCTTCTTTCTGAACGTTCTGATAGTTCCTCTTTTCTTCTTGGAATTCTTCCATTCCTTGCTTAGCTTCTCTTAAGTCATAGCTAAAATCTCACCTTTTGCAAGAAGACTTTCTTATTAAAAAAACAACAAGATTTCACTGATATATTTTGTTTTCTTTACATAATCATAATTTTCCCCAATATATCTTCTAACTCATCCTAGAAAGCCATCCCATAAAGCAAATGATATTTTTAAGATTAAAAGGGAAAAAATCAGCACAACCAATCAATACATTGAAAAAGTCTGAAAACATGTTCAATTTACAACCTCTGCCTGCCTCCAGCCTTCACAGAGAGCTGTTAGTGTATCTCCTCATATTGCTTCATCTTAATCCTCCTTGATCTTCGTAATTTTGCTACACTTATTTTAATTTTTCGTATGTAACTGCTCTTTCCGTTTACATTGGTGCATATTTTGTTGTTGTTTTTTGCTTGGCTTACTTCACTATGTACCAGATCATGTAGATCTTCCTATGATTCTCTGAATTCATTATACATAATTTCTTACAGTGTAACAGTATTCCATTAAGTTCATATCCTGTAGTTTGTTCAGCCATTCCAGGTGATGGGCATCTACATTGTTTCTAATTCTTAGCTATCACAAAAAGCATTTCTATAAAAATTTTGGAGTATGTAAGAACTATTTATTCTCATGTTTTGACCACTTACATATTGGGAATGATCATTAATATATGTATATATTATAGGTACATTATAATGTGTGCATATATACATACACATATGTAAGCATATATGTGTATATATGCATATATATGTATATATACACATATATACATGCTATATGTGTGTGTGTGTATGAGACCTGGAAGTGTTATTCACATTTCATCCCGACCTCTTTTCACCATTACCCTTGGTATTTTAGATCTTTTGTTTTTCCAAATGGATTTTATTATTTTATCGAGTTCTATAAAATATAACCTTAGTAATTTTGCTGATATGGCATTAAGAGTATAAATTCATTTTGGTAGCATTGTCAATTTTTTTTTATTATATTGGCACAGCCTAGCTATGAACACTGACAATTCCCATAAGTAATGTTTAAGTTGTTCTTTATTTCTTTAAGGAGTGTTTTGTAATTGAATCCATAAAAATCTTTTGTGCTCTTTGGTAGATTGATCCATTTGGTAGTTATTTAGAATGGGATTTTCCTTTCTATTATTGCTTCTTGGATTTGTTATTACTTTAGAGAAATGCAATTGATTTTTGGAAGTTTTATTTCTTAGCCTGCAACTTTGCTGAAACCATCGATTGTTTTAGTTTGGATCTCTGTTGACTTTCTCATCAGCAAATTGTTTTATCTTCTTTTTACCTATTTACCTTTTTTCCTCCTCTGGCCTTATTTCTGCTCCTAGGATTTCCAGAAGTATATCAAATAATGACCATCCTTGTTTTGCTTCTGTATTTGTTGGAAAAAGTTCCAGTGTATCTCCATTTCATATGATTCTTGCTTTTTGTTTTAGAGACATGCTTTTGTGATAATAAAAAGTCTCCTCTATGCTTATACTCTCTGTGAGTTTTTTAATAAATGAGTTTTGAACTTTGCCAAAGGCTTTTTCTGCCTTTTTCTATATTTAATATGATTAATTATGTTGGCTAGTTTCCTGTTCTTGGATCTCTAGTATGAATCCCACTTGGCCAAAATGAATGAATTCTTGGATAAATCTTCATAGTCCATTTATTAGGATTTTGTTTAAAATTTTTGAATCAATATATATTAATGATATTTATCTACAGTTTTTCTCCTGTGGTTTATTCTTCCCTAGTTTAGGTATTAGGACACTATTTGTCCAATAAAGGCTCCAGTGGGGTGATTCTGAATTTCTTTTTCAATTTTAAGCAATAATTTGTGATGTATAAGTATTAATTGTTCTTTATATGTTTATAGAATTCATCAAGACCAAGAGATTTTTTTCCTTTGGTAGCTACTTTATAGCTCATCTGATTTCCTTTTCAGGAACTGGGCTATTTAAGATCTCCATTTGTTCTAATCATTTGGGAATTTTATACTTTTGAAGGTGATTCTCTATTTCTTTTGTGTTCTGTTTTGCTGGCATATTAACCAAGTTCTGAGTTTTCTTTTTATTTCTTCTGACTTTGTTGTGATTTTACTTTGCTCATTTGCTATTTTATTGATTTGATTTTCTGTACTCATTTTAATCAGATCAGCTAAAAGTCTATAAATTTTATTAGTCTTTTCAAACCAGCTTTTATATCTATTTGTCATTTGTGTGGTTTTATTTTAAATTCCAACTTATCATTTTTTCTCTAATTTTTAGCATCTCTTTTTACATTTATGTTTATTTGTTGGCGTTCTAATTTTTGAAAATGAATATCTAGTCTGTTAATTCTTTCTTTTTCTGCTTTGTTGCAAGAAATCTTCCTTGCTGTCTCTTCATGCTAGTGTCTTTCCTCTGAGGTTGTCTACAATTATCTTGTACAAATATAAATATCTTGTTTGTGTATAGATGTTCACTTGTCTCCTCCATCAGACTGTTAGATCCTTGAAGACACTTTGCCAGTAGGTGTCACTATCCAACACAAGAAATTCAAATTCTGTGAGATTAATTAGCTACTAATTTTGTCAGAATTATGAGTTATTTAGAAGAAGGATTAAAGTGTGGGTAAAGGAAGTTATATGTAGAATTTCTAGATTTAGAGATGGAAGAAACCTCAGAAGTCTGCTTGGCTGACCTATCATTTTTCAGAAAAAGAAACTAAGATTGAGTTATAATAATTGTTGTGATTATTATACTATCCAGCTCACAAGGGCTCTTGTAAAGATTAAATGATACAATATATGTGAAGAACCTTTAAAACACCAAATGAATGTCGGTGATTATTATAATAATATTTATTGCCAGAATTGTTGTGGGAATGAAATAATAGTTATGAAGTGCTTAGTTTGGTTCCTGGAAACATACTAAGTGCTGGATAAATATTGTTGTTGTTGTTATTACCACCCAAGATCATGCACATAGCAAAGAGGAGCACCCAGATTCAAGCCTGCATAACACAATCTTAGGTTTAGTTCTAGAAAGGAGATCAATGGTACTTTTGTGCAAGCTCTTCATTTTATAACTAAGGAAATGGAGACCCAGTGAGTTACCCAAGTTCATAAGTGAGAAATTAATTGATTATTGCCTTCTGACTCCTAATTCTCACCTTTACTCACTGCACCACACTACCTTTGACTTTCTCTGCCCCCTCAACCTCATGCCTATATTAAGGAGACTCTTGTTCCTTGGAAGCCTCTCTTCTAAGAAGTTTTCATAAGCTGTTTGAGTTGAGGTGAGTATTAGGAACTAAGTACCTGGGGGAATTCCTGCTGGACTCTTTCCATGCTCCTGAAGAATCTTACTCTTCCCCTCTCTTCCCAAGTCTAAGTATTTGCTCTCCATCATGAATCACCAAGAACTGGAAGGGATTTTAGAAGCATCTACCCCAACTACTTTGTTTTAAAGAGAACTAGGACCAGAGAACCCAAAATACTTGTTCCAGGTCATACAACAGAGCTAGGATTTGAACCCGTGTTCTCTGATTTTTATTTTAGTCATGGCCCCACATTTCCAACTTATTGTCAACTGTATCATAGAAAGTAAACATGAATGTATGATGAGTAGATGCCTTATAATATAAAAGCTTTAACTAAGAAGTGAATTCAGCCTCTCCCCCCCCCACACACACACAAAGTGGAAAGAAACTAAAGGCTTCAGTTGTGAAATTTCCCATGTAGTTGTTATCAACTAATGGGGGAAATTTGGCACTAGAGGTGACAATGATAAATTGATTTTATTACTATTACTTTGCCAATGTCATTTCAGTCTATCAGAGAGAGATTTTCTGATGTTTTTTTCTTCCTTTTTCAAGTTTTGGAAAAATATCGTAACTCTAAGCTCAGGGTTTTGTGAATGATACCAATCTTACCTTAATGTAGGCCATGATGCTATGAAGTAATAGACCGTTGGGCTCAGAAAGGTGATCAAGGGAAAAGGAAGGCAAATTAGTAGTCAACTTGGGTATCTGGCCAGTGTCATATAGATCAGGGGTGAAGAACCTGCGGCCTTGAGGCCACGTGAGGTCCTCCTCAAGGCTACTGGTTTCCCATCCCCGATTTAGTCCAATCCAAGCAACATTTATGAACTGCCTATGTGCCAGGCACTGTGATAAGTGCTGGGGATATAGCTGATAAAAGCAAGGTAATCCCTGTCCTCCAGGAGCTTACAATGAGGAGAGACTCACACAAAAGTGCCCACCACCATCTTCTCTTAGAAGACTGTCTTCAACAGGCACACTTGATTATTTTAGAATTGCTTGACCTTCCATTTCCTAAAATTCCCCATAAGAAGTGAAGGCCAAAAGGCCTCCTTTTACAGTGATTTATAAGAGGAGCTTATGGACAATGGGAATGAATTGGTTTCCACTGAGAACAAGCAAGGAATGAACTCATTATTTAAAGGGAAGAATGTATATGGGGTACCCTTCATATTCAAAGATATCACTACCAGTGATTGTGTTAGGGTCATATAATCAAGTTCTGAAAGGGACTTTAGAAATGATCTGAGTCAATCCCATGGTTTTGTAATGAGGAAACAGAGGGGTCCAGAGAGATTGTACTGCTCAGCTGAGATAAAGCAGGTGGCAAGTCGAAGGCTTGAGATTCTCACCCAGCCTTTTGAGTGACTGTTTTGTTTGTATCCGTGACTTTTCTTTTTATTAGAAGTAGAGATTTTTGACCTTTTTGTGTCATGCATGTGCTTGACAGTCTGGTAAATTCTATAGACCCCCCCTTCTCTTTAGATTAATTTTCTTTATACATATAAAAAACAAATTTTATTGAAATGCAGTTTTAAAAATATTAAAAACACATTTCTTGATACTCCAGGTTAAGAAGCTCTGTTGAGAAAGTTGGAGTATGTTAGTAAGTCAGTCAGTCAACAAGCATTTATTAAGCATTATATTATGCTAAAGGCAGGGAAGATCAAAAAACAAAAATAAACTGAAAACATGGCACCTGTCCTCAGGGAGCTTACAGTCTAGTGGGAGAAAGAACATGTAATACAACCCACATTGCAATGGAAATTTCAAAGAGGAGAATTTGGAATTGAGGTCAAGAAACATTTCTGAACAAGCAGAGCAATCCAGGAGCTGAATGGACAGTCAAAGGAAGTGTTTTATGCCCCTTCTGAGTATGTCTCAAAGCAAGACCAGTTGATTACACCGAGGGTGTTGCTGTCAAGGGAATTTTGCTCAGACGGTGCTTCAAGCTCTAAGGTTCTATGCTCTCTCATCTTCCCTCCAATGTCATTTCTTGTTCTCTCTGTGACTTTTACAGTCTTCCAAGGAGCATTTGGCTCACATTTATTCAGTAGCCCAATGGCCAATTCCATTAATTAATGAATGAGTGAAAAAGCATTTATTAAGCCCTTACTAAAGACAAAGTATGGAGATACAAAAAGAAAGACAGAGACCGCAAAGCAAAAAAATAAATGTAGCAAAAAACTTAGACTCAGAGTGGATGGAAAGGCATGATTACCAAGGATTCGTCAGTAGAGCAGAGAACAAGGCCCAGATGTCCTTAGACCTATTTCATAAGCATTTATTAAGTGCCTACTATGATCTATGCATATGGGGTGTTGTTGTTCAGATGCTTTGAAGTTGTGTTTGACTCTTTGTGACCCCATTTGGAATTTTATTGGCAAAGGTACTGGAGTGGTCTGCCATTTCCTTCTCTAGATCATTTTACAGTCATGGAAACTGAGGCAAGTAGGGTGAAGTGATTTGCATAGGGTCACTAAGCCAGGAAGTGTCTGAGGCCAGATTTGAAATCAGGAAGAAGAGTCTTCCTGACTCCAGGCCCCATACTCTATCAGAGCCACCTAGCTGCCCTGTCAAATGGGCTATAGAGGCAAAAACAAAACAGATTCTGCCCTGGAGAAACTTACATTATATTGGGGGGGGGGAACATAATACATGTAAAAAATACCCCCCACCCCACTAAACACAAAGTATGTTTTTTAAGGAGGAGAGGAAATCTGGAACTCTAAGGCTTCCTGTAGGAGCCGATGCTTGGACTGGACTTTGAAGGAAGCTCAGGACCTGAGAAGGAAAAGTATGCAAAGTATGAGGACAAACTGTCCAAAGGCACCAAGATAGGAAACAGAATATTGTATGAGGAGAACAGAAAGACCAGATTGTCTGGAATGTAAAATGCATGAGGGGGAGTAATGTACAGATAGCCCAGAAAGGGAGACTGGCACAAGATGATGAAGGGCTTGAAATAACAAGAGAAGAAGTTGATATTTTATAAAGGAAATAGGGAGCCACTGAGTTACTCAGCAAAAGACCTTGGAAAGAGTCTGCTGGGAAGACTTTCCTCACTTAGAAGTCATCTAGCATCCCCACCCACCCACCCATCACCCTGACCCAATCCAGACAGCCATGTGAGTTATAACCTTAGGCATGGCTCATTGTCAAGGATGATGCCATTGACTTCACGAAATTCATTGACTGCTCAGGAACCTTCTTGACAAAGGCAATCAGATTGGATATTGTCAATGTGTCCTTCCAAAGCTACTCCTTAGTTATTTTTCAGACAAAAGGATGTTTTCATTATTATGTCAACTTGTGCAGAGAGAATGGTTGCTTAAGAAAATAAAGATACATATTGATGTATTGATAGTTTTGGAGGGAGGATGGCATTCAAAAATAAAAATAGAGGGGCTGAAACAAAGGAAACTAAAGGAGGCTTCTGTGTTTCTTGGAAACACACAGACTTTGCCTTTGGGGTCTGTATGGTAATATCTTGAGGGAGGAAAAAGAAGGTGTGGGTTGCTGTGAAAAGTACAAAGCTGAATTCATTGTGCCTGATGTCAAGAGAAACTTGCTACCATTAGAACTGTCCAAAAGCAGCATGGGAGCAGCATGCCTTGGGAGATCATGTTAACCTTCACTGGAGGTGGCCAAGCAAAGGCTGAGAGGGAAGGTGGTGGAAGGGATTGTCCTTGAGGTCTGGGTTAGACCAGGCTCACTCTCTGGGGTCTAATGTTTAGGGTGAGCCATTAAGGAAGGCTGAGAGCTCACAAAAATCAAGCTTACATAGAGAGTGTGGCCTTTGGCAATATCTGAGAACAATATAAATGGCCATCATTCTCATAGCTCTCCACGGTTTGCCAAATGCCTTGCATTTATTATCTTGCCTGATCATTACAACTCGTCGAGGTCCGTGCTAGTATCACCTCCATTTTAAGTTAATAATAATAGCTGGCTTTTTGAGAGTGCTTACTATGTGCCCAGCACTTGCAATTATTACCTCATTTGCTATTCACAATAACCTTGGGAGGTAGGTATTATCACTATTCCCATTTCCCAGTAGAGAAAACTGAGACAGACAAAAGTTAAGTGACTCAGGGTCACACGGCTAGTGAATGTCTGAGGTTGGATTTGTACTCAGGTCTTTCCCGCTCCAGGTCTGATGCCATATATCCTATATATCACTTAGATGCTTTACCTAGTCCAAGGGTAGGGACCCTGCAGCCTCCAGGCCACAAATGACCTTTGGGTCAGATCCTTGGGTTCAGTCTTTTGACTAAGTACAAATTTTACAGAACAAATCTTTTTTTTAAATAGATTTGTTCTGTGACGCTTGGATTCAGTGTGTGTGTGTATGTGTGTGTGTGTGCATTTATATGTGTGTTTATGTGTATATATATGTGTGTGTATGTGTGTATATGGATATACATATATACATACCCAATTATGCTCTCAGTTCTTTCCTTTTTAAATCTCATAAACCACTGTATCATCAAGTATCTTTATTAGAGAATTATAGGATTGCAGAGCTGCCAGGGACCTTGGCCATCATTTAGCCTCTCTCCCCCTCCAATGGAATGCAATGTGAAATGATTTCTTAGGCACTCATTATGTGTTGGACATTGTGCTAAATTCTGGAGCTACAAAGCCAATCATGCCCAAAGTTCCTGACCTCAAGGAGCTTATTTTCCAATAGCAGAAGACAGTAGACATGGGAGAATGGCAGCCAGGGAGGAGTGATTTGGTAATTCTGCTTTGAGTCCTGCTTCCAGAATTCCAGTAGGAAGGCAGCGGTTATTGGAGAGAACGCAAATGATGACCCTGCCTGAAGATGGCTGAGAGTGGCAGGGGAACATATAATTCTGGGCTACACCAATCGGAAACCCAGAAATCAAAGGTAGGAACCGGGAATGCCAGGTGGGAGATAGAAGAAAAGGAGCTGAAGAGGGATTAAGCCATTTGCCTAAGTAAGGCTTCACAGCCATTTCCTGGCTACATGCGATCATGACTTCTAAATACAATATGGCTTCAGAATAAGAGCCCATTAGGATTCAAGTCCTGAGACAGGGGGATGACAGGAAGAGGGTCAGGTCAGAGAAGATGGGCTGATGGTAGAATTTGGAAACACAGACTCTGACTTCATATCCTGAATTGGTTCTATTGAAAAGTAGACATTTAACATATTCAATGACCACTCAGTGAAAGGAAGGCTATTTCTTTAATTCTCATTTTCATGATTTAATGAATGACTACAACAAATACCAGCCTAGGGTCAAACAGAAACTTGCCCCAACCTTCTTATTCCACCAGAAGAAATATTAAGGCCATGATTTTCCTCCTGAATTTTTTCCAAGACCTCTACTTTCTGCTGTCTTCAGATTAACATATGGACAGCTAGCTCTTTCTAGGGTACAAAAAGTATTGGCCATTTCTTCACATATAGTAGGCACTTAATAAATTCTTATGAATGAATGAATGAATGAATGAATGAACTTTCTATAGAGTAAAAATCTTAGGGGAACAATTTCAATCCAGGGAGTAAATAATAGGCAGGTAGTCTCATTACTCAATTCATACTAGCTAAGTCTGGTTCTTAATTACCCCAGTCATGTTCAGATCACCACGTTCCATCTTCTAGCCCCAATCCTGGGATTTCTTTTGGCTTCTTTGATGGCCTCTTTGGCTGTTCCATTGGTTCCCCTGTGGTGTAGTGGGAAAAAAAGGATGGAACAGTTTGGGTTTGGCTCCTTATGAGAGTTATGAATTAGCTTTGGGATCATAGAAAACTCACTTGACTTCTCTAATGCTCAATTTTCTCATCTGTAAAGTGGCAATAAATAAGGCAGAGTCTTTTCCTCATAAGGCTTTTTGTGAGGACATATTAGTCCCTTCCACCTAGGACAGTTTAGCAAAACTAGACTATTTGCTCTTGCTTACCCATGATGTTCCATCTCCCATATCCATGCTTTTTCATCAGCTGTCTCCCATACCTGGAGTGCTCTCCCTTTTCATTCCCACCTCTTACAATTCTCAGCTTCCTTTTAAGACTCAGCTCAAGTTTCGCCTTCTACAGAATATTTTTCCTGGTTTTTCCAGCTATTTCTACTCCAATTCTCTTATTTTACAGATGAGGAGACTGAGTCACATAGCTAGTAATAAAGCCTGGATTCAGAATGAACTTCTTCCTCCAAATCTGGAGCTCTTTCCACTGAATCACCTTGCCTTTCTTAAACCCAAACAACTCTCCAATATACCAAGGCAGCCTGACTCCCTTAGACTTCCACTCAAGATTTCCTGAGCTAGTTTCTCTTCTGGTAGGGCAGAGGCAAACATCAGCTCACCTAAGCAGTGCCTCTCCTCAGCCTCCACTCCCATTCTAAAACCCTTACTTTTGGCCATTCCCTATAGTCTTTCCATCTGGATGGACTCCTGATGACTTCTCTTTCCTCTTTAGAAGTTTCCTTTCTTTTTTCTCTGTCCTTGCTACAGTTAAAACCTCCAGGCTCCCTCTCTGGTTTGTCAGGACATTCATTGTCCTAATAATTCTCCTTTAGTGCCAGCATCATTCTGTCCAGAGCCCAAGTTTACATTACAATTATCCTGTTACATTCTGATAAGAGTTCTTCTAGATCTTTATTTGTTTGAGGGAGGGCAGAAAGCAGGCAGGAGTGTTTCTCCCTGTTGACCCAGTCCATTAGGCTCCTTCTATATTGGGCCTAAATGAACAAACTTAGATTTAAATAAAAGGATAAGGAATATGAAGAAATCTAAAGAAAAGGAACATGGAAATGACCACATTTGGAAACTGTCCATTTAAAAAGTGTCTGCCATTATGAAAACTCAATGCACTGCTGGGCAGGCACATTTGAGCAAGAAGGTATACCGGGTCAGGGCAGAAATAATCGGTCTTTTCATTTGCAGCCAGTTCAATAAAAGAGTGCTCCCATTTTTTCAAATATTTATTTAGTCTCCTGTAATTCAGGGTAACTATGGCACTTAGCATTACCCAGGTGTTAAGTCTAATACAGAGAAAAGTCAAATAACCATAAAGAAATCTCAACCGAGACCCAGGGGAACTTATTAAATGTATTTCATTTAAATAATCCAATTCAACAGATTGAAGCAGAGTCATAAAACAAACCTAGCACTTGAAAGGCCTTGGTGAAAACCCCCAGCCTCAGCACCACACCTGTACGCGGCCCACATCATTCATTTGAATTACTTCGGCAGTGCCTTTCAGAGGCTGCTTGCTTTGGAATCATTTTGTTGCTTATTCTACCCAATAATCCCATGACATAAAGCAACGTTATCTTCCCCCATTGAAAGTGCCATAGAGAGGGTGAGTGACTTGCCCATGGTCACACAGCAGGGCACATACAATTCTTTTCTAGCAGCATCCATCCTTCCTCTAGAAGACCCCGACTTTTCTTTGCTCAGAAATATATAATTTTTAAGGGGGGGTTCTATCACACATTTAAAAATCCTGATCTTGTGCAATGTGGTGGAATTCTGGACCCCAAAGGCCATCTTGTCTCCCAACTCCCCCGACCTGAGAGATGAACTGAGATGAAATGAAATAAGGTAATGAGCACCCCAGGAGGAATTTGAACCCAGGACCTCTGACTTCAGAGGCAATGCTTTTTCCATCCAAGAAACATGGATTTGAATCTTAACTCTAACACTTACTTGTCATGTGATTGTGAAGAAGTCCCCGCCTCTCCCAGGTTCTTCTTCTACAAACTAAGGATGTATATTTCTTTCACTATCTGGCTTATCAAGTCCAACTTCTTCTTTGAATAGACAAGGGAAGAGAATCTCCAAGAAGAGAAGTGACTTACCCAAGGTCACTTGGGTAGTAAGTGGCAGAGCCAAGATTCAAGCCTAGGTAAGAACATCATGAGATTATGGGCTCATAGAGAAGAACTAAGCCCTCTGACTTGAAGTCTTGGGCTCTCTTGGTGATACCAGAGACCCTAGGTCCAAGTCCCGGCTCTTACCTGTGTGTCCTTAGCCAAGTCCATTAAGCACTGACTCTGAATCTCATTAATCACTTAATTAATCACTAGGCATTGTGCTACGGGCTGGGGACACCAAGAAATGCAAGATTCATCATCTATAAGATAAAAGATTTGGACTCTAAGGCACCTTCCCTAGGTGAAAAGCTTCTTGAATTGGATCTAATTGAATTAGAAACCGAAGTGTCTTTGTGTGTGTAGCTCCTTGGGAGAATCCCACTTGCACATGCATCTCCCAGAAAAAAAATTACCCCTGGTTCAAGATATCCTTTAGGTCTGCTTCTACTGGAAGGGGATGCATGAGTGGCTCCTGAACCCCCACTGATGTAGTGGCTTCTGTTAATTAGCCAGAGGACATATTTAGTTAAAAGCAAAGACATTTCATGAAATGGTAAAACAAAAAAGACAGATTAATACTAGAACATTTTTGCCATAAGCCTAGGCTATTCTTTCTCCCAAATATACACATTATCAGTGGAAATGGTGAACACAAAGGGGATCTTTGTGGAGGGGGACAGCTGTGTGGAATGGTTACATACACGGAGGAGTGATTCATGTCTTTGGGGATGCTGGGCTGCTCCTCAGTTTGACTTAGTGTCATCATACTATTCCTGGCAGTGGGCCTGGGTTTGAATCTTGCCTTAGATATTTACTAATTGTGTGGCTCAAGGCAAGTAATTTTACCACTCCGAGCTTCAATTTACTCACCTATAAATGGCTGACAATAGCTCTTCCCTACCCATCTCAAAGGGTTGTTGTGAGGACAGCTTTTTGAAAACCTTAACACACAAGAGAAATATCCCTCCCAAAGGCCTGCATGCCCTCCTCTGAAGGTTCTGTCCCAGTACCTTGGTGCTAGTGGACAGTAAGTCCTAGAACTGTACCGTCTTACTCCTTGGAGCACTTGGCCACTGGGGCTGGAATGCTCAGAGGCTGGAATGCTCAGAGCCTGCTGCTGATGGGTCTAAGGTTAGGCTTAACTTAGTCTGAAGGATCATGGATCCATCTGCTCCTTCGGGACTTTCTATCCCTGCAACAGCTCACCTTTCTTCTGGTGAGAATTAGGAATGGCTGACCTTTGGACATCAGTTTATGTGAAAGGTGCTTACTATAGTGGAGAGAACACTACAGGGAGACTTGAGTCTGAACCCCAATTCCAACATGTCCCAGCTGTGTGATCCATGGCAAATCTCCACCTCTCTCTGAGCCTGTTTCGTTATCTGTAAAATAAGGTATCAACAGTTGAACCTCCCTCACCTCCCCCAGGATTGTTGTAAAGGAAGCACTTTGTTGTAATAAGTCCTTTCCTCATCTGTCCCTTTCAGGATCCCCAGCTTCCTAGAAGGTTCAGGTCAGGTGCCAACTTCATAGGGGACATTTTTACCATTCCCCATTAATTGTTCTTATATTCACTTATCCTTTCTGTATCATTTAGAACAGTGGTTCTCAACCTTCCTGATGTCGTGACCCTTTAATACAGTTCCTCATGTTGTGGTGACCCCCAACCATAAAATTATTTTATTTTAATTTATTTTATAAATTATCGTTGCTCCTTCATAACTGTAATTTTGCTACTGTTATGAATCATAATGTAAATATCTGATATGCAGGATGTATTTTCATTGTTACAAATTGAACATAACCCACAGGTTAAGAACCACTGATTTAGAAGAAAGCAAGTTAACAAGGTGAGGCAGTGGTTGGACTGCAGGTCTAGAATCAGGAAGACTCATTTTCTAGAGTTCAAATCCAGCCTCAGACACAAACTAGCTGTGTGACCCTGGGCAAGTCCTTCATTCCTGTTTGCCTCAATTTCCCCATCTGTAAAATGGACTCAAGAAGGAAATGGCAAACCACACTAATATCTGTGCCAGGAAAACCCCAACTGAGGTCATGAAGAGGCAGACGTGAGTGAACACAATTGAACAAGAAGAAGAAAGAAGGTCCTTGAGGGAGAGACTTTTAATATTCTGTCTCCTCATCCCCAGCATCTTACAAATTTGTTTATAACAGGGGTGAGGGTGCATGCACATGTCTTATGTGCTCATGAGTTGTTTTGTGTGTGTGTGTGTGTGTGTGTGTGTTAAACATTTCTTTTGTGGGAGAGGAAATCAGTTGTTTTTCTATACCTGATTCAATTTGTGCACAAAATACCTTTAGAGAAGACTTCTGACTTATGTAATTCCTAAGCCTTCTTTATTTAAAAAACTTTTTTTTAATTCTTTTTTTTTTTGCTTTTTTTTGGAGGGGGGAATGCAGTGCAATTGGGGTTAAGTGACTTGCCCAAAGTCACACAGCTAGTTTTTGTGTTAAGTTTCTGAGGCCAGATTTGAACTCAGGACCTCCTGAATCCAAGGCCGGTGCTCTATTCACTGCACCACCTAGCCACCCCCCCAAACCTTCTTTAAGAGATGTCTGCTCCATGTTGAACTATGCCCAACAATATCCTTTCACCCAACAGTAGCACTACTCGGTCTATATACAAAAGAGATCAAAGGAAAATATTTGTACAAAAATATTTATAGTGGTTCCTTTTGTGGTGGCAAAGAACTAGAAATTGAGGGGATGCCCATCAGCTGAGGAATGGCTGAACAAGTTGTGGTACATGATTGTGACGGAATGCTAGTGTGATTCAGGAAATGATGAGCAGGATGATTTTGGAAAAACTTGGGAAGATTTCCATGAACTGACGCAAAGCAAAATGAGCAGAACCAGGAGTACATTGTACACAGTTAACTACAATATCCTAAGCATGATCAGTTGTGAAAGACTTAGCTTCTCAGCAACACAAAGATCTAAGGTGGCTGCCTTCAGGAGTGGGGAACTCTATGTGGCCTTCTAGATCCTTGAGTGCAGCCTTTTGACTGAGACCAAGTTTTACAGAACAAATCCTTTTATTAAGGGGATTTGTTCTGTGAAGTTTCAATTCAGCCCAAGGGTCACACTTGAGGACCTGGGGGGGCACATGTGACCTTGAGGCCACAGGTTCCCCTCTTTCTGGTGACTTATTGGCTGTCTGAGGCTCAAAGGAGAGAATACCTATGTAGGGCTTTGTAGGGCAGTAGGTGGCACCATAGAACAGTGAACTGGGCCTGGAGTTGGGAAGACTCATCTTCCTGACTTCACATCTGGCCTCAGAGACTTACCAGCTGTATGACCCTGGCTAAGTCACTTGGCCCTATTTGCCTCAGTTTCCTCATCTTTAAAATGAACTGAAGAAGGAAATGACAAACCGTTCCATGATCTTTGCCAACAAAACCCCAAACATGGCCATGATGAATCAGACAGGACTGAGATGACTGAACAGTGCCTTGAAAACCTTAAAACATTTCACAAATGCTAATTATCATAACTTTTATTGTTGTAGTTGATAATAATGTCATTATTAACAGCGCCTGCTGTGAGCTGAACATGGCGCTAATTATCGTGGATACAAAGAAAAACGAGTCTCTAAAATTGAGGAACTTAGGTTCTGCTCACCCAGGCCCATAAAGGACAGAGTGTCAGAAGCCCCTGGCATCCATAATTCCTGTGAAAATGAATCAGATCAGTTGTGGTGGTATGTGCCTTTAATTCTAGCTGCCAGGGAAGAAGAAGCAGATGGATCTCTGGAGGTTAGGAATTCTCAACTGCAATGGGCTAAACTGATTAGATTTCCGCACCATAATCCAAACAGAGCAAACCGTTCTAGAGTGGGGGTAGGGATGGGGGGGGGGCAGGACCATTGGATTGCCTAAGAAGGACAGAGGCCCAGAGGACTGATAAAACTCGGCTCCTGTGCACATCTATGGTGGCCTGGGGCCTGGGAGGAGTCCTTGTTCTTCTGGCGTCAGTGAGAGAGGGAGACTCAGAAGTAAAAAAAAGAAAAAAAAAGTGAATTAGGATATTAACCATCCAAGAAATTAACAGCATGTGGACACACAAGATGAGGCTTGTTATCTTTCTCTAGAAACCAATAGATCTTTTATTCCAATAAGGCAAAGAAAATGAAGATGTATTTACTCCCTTCGTTCTTTGAGCAGTCCTGGGCCTCTAATTGGCTTTAGGAAATGAACATGTGTTCGAGATTTTTTAAAAGGACACCAGCGATTCACTTAATTCTACCAGAAAAAAATAAAATTCTTAGGCACGGTCAGTTTTTCTTAGCAGCCTTAGGGGCAAGTTTGGAGCTGCCTGCCTGTGGTTACTGGAATCTGCTGCAGTCTACCCCATAACTTTCAGTTCCAAACTTTCAGAATAGGACTTTTATGGAGAAAATATTTCGTACTCAGCATTTTTGTGTGCTACCCTCCCTTGCTTCCCAAATAAGGTGTCTCCCATCCTAAATTACTGAGTGTAAAAGCTGTAATGTTATACACTCCCATGGGGCAAAGAGTAATTCAGACAGAGTAATTTTAATGGAAATCATTCTTCTCTTCTTGGCAAGAGAGGAATTTCAGTAGGAATTTTTCAAAATTACAAAATATCCTTCCCTGGGGGATTCCTACGGCCACTTAGCAGATTTCTCATTTCATTTAACACAAATATTTTGATCCTCAAGGGAAAGTCTGTTCTGTTACAGTTTCTACATTACTGTCTCCCGAAGATAAATGCAGTACTTTCCTTCAAAATGGACACAGGAGAGGGAAAGTGTAAGGAATGTGATATAAATCCCTTAACTAAGTTTTCAAGACATTTATGATGTTCTTTTAAAATGGGTGGCCTTTAATTCTTACCTAATCACCTTTTATGGTTTTTAGACCAGGAAGTTCTTCCACACACTACTGTGTTACCTAAAGCAAGTCACTTTATTTCTCTGGGCCTATTATGGTGGGAAGGAGAAATCAAGGGTGGAGTCAAGATGGCGGCATAGAGGCAGCAAAACTCCACAGCTCTCTCCAGAACCACCACAAATACCTATAAAATAGGACTCTAAAGAAATCTTAAAGCTCCAGAACCCACACAAATTACAGAAAAAACACATCTCCCACTGAAGACAGTCTGGCAGGCAGAATGAAGGGGCTCATCACAGCATGCTAGGAGCCAAGACCAGCACCACATGAACCCACAGCTGGAGCCCTGGGGCTACCAGAACAAGCCGCAGCTGAAGCACAAATCACTGGCAGCTGTGGAGATTTCCAGACTTACCAACTCATAAGAAACAAGGGCTAAGTGAAAGGTCAGTGGAACTCAGATAAATTCGAGGGAGAGTATCCAACCAACTGCCCCAGGGCTAGAAGCTACAGTAGCCCTACAGCCACCTCCACATGGCTGCTTCAGAAGCTCCCAGCGTGCATATTGCAGGGGGGCCAAGCAATCATTCAGAGGCTAAGCACTCTTGCCTTGAGCTGCCTGGATTGGCATTGTGGTCTTGGGTGGTGGTCCTGATGTGCGTTTTCAGTGAGTGGAGGCTGCAGAAATAGTGGCCTCCTAAAAGCTCTGGCAGCTGCAAAAAACCTAGCAGTTTGGGACAGAGCTCTCCCCTCTGAAAGCAGAGTTTTATTGAATCTAAAAGTCAAGTAATTGACTAGCAACATAAAGAGGCAAAGGAAGCAAAGAAAACCCAACAATGCAACTTTAGATTCCTTTTTTGGGGACAAAAAGGATTAAAGCATGGAACAGGAAGAAGACAACACAGTCAGAACTCCTACACCAAAAGCTTCCAAGACAAATGTAGACTGTTTACAAGCCATAGAACAGCTTAAGAAGGATTTTGAAAGCCAAATAAGAGAAGTGAAGGAAAAATTGGGAAGAGAAATGAGAATCATGCATAAAAATCAGGAAAAGAGAGTCAACAACCTGACTAAAGAAAATAACACCTTAACAAATAAATTAACTCAAATGGCAAAAGAGGCCCAGAACAACAATGAGGAGAAGAATGCCTTAAAAAGTCAAATTTGCCAGATGCAAAATGAATCTCAAAAGCTCACTGAAGATAATAATTCCTTCAGAATTAGAGTGCAGCAAATGACTTCATGAGAAATCAAGATACTATTAAATAGATCCAAACAAATGGAAAAAATAGAAGGCAAAGTGAAATATATCCTTGAAAAACCACTGACCTGGAAAACAGATCCAGAAGAGACAATTTAAACATTATTGGACTACCTTAAAGTCATGCTAAAAAAACCTAGAAAACATCCTTCAAGAAATTCTCAAGGAAAATTGTCCTGATATTTTAGAACCACAGGG
The DNA here is from genome assembly GCA_028646575.1 of Pseudocheirus occidentalis. NCBI lineage: Eukaryota > Metazoa > Chordata > Mammalia > Diprotodontia > Pseudocheiridae > Pseudocheirus > Pseudocheirus occidentalis. The sequence goes on from CM053598.1 coordinate 18,200,231, forward strand.
CAAAATAGAAATGGAAACAATTCACCAATCACCTCTTGAAAAAGATCCCCAAAAGAAAACTAGGAATGTTACAGTCAGGTTCTGGAGGTCCCAGATCAAGAAGAAAATATTATATGCTGCCAAGAAGAAACAATTTGAATACTGTAGAAATACAGTCAGGGTAACCCAGGATCTATCAGCTTCTACATTAAGGGACCACAGGGCCTGGAATATGATATTCCAGAGATCAAGTGAGCTAGGATTAAAACCAAGAATCACCTACCCAGCAAAATTGAGTATATTGTTCCAGGGGGAAATACGGTTATCCAATGAGGTGGAGGACTTCAAGCCATTCTTGCTGAAAAAAACAGAACTGAATAGAAAATTTGACATTCAAATACAAGAATCACGAAAAGGTAAACATGGAAAAGAATTCATAAGGAACTTATCAAGTTTAACTATTTACATGCCAACATAGAAAAATGATAATTATAACTCATGAAACTTTTCTTAGTGGATAGTGGATAGTGGAACAGAATATAAATGTGTGTGTATGTATGTATGTATATATGTATACATATACATATGTCTATATTGGAGGGTATATATGCATATGAATACATATGTGTGTATATGTGTACATAGACAGAGAGCACAGGATCTATTGAATAGGATGGGATAATATTTTAAAAGGTGAAATTAAGAGGTGGGAGAGAAATAATATGAGAGGAGACAGGGAGAGACAGAACAGGGTTAATGCTCTCATATAGAAGAGGCAAGGGATAACTGTTACAATGGAGGGGAAGAATACAAAGGCCAAAGGGAATGGGTCAACCTTACTCTCATTGAAGTTGGCTTAGGGAAAGAATGACATACACTCTAAATTGGGTATCTTAGCCTACAGGAGATTAGTGGGGGAAGGAGATGAGAGGGGGGAGAATGGAGGGAAGGGCAGGTGGGGGAGAGGGTTGTTAGAAGCACATACTTTTGTAAAGGGGCAGGGACAAAGTCGAGAATAGAACAAGAGGGGGATGGAATAGGAAGGAGGGAAATACACAGGTACTGGGGTAGGGAGATCCATTTTGCCCTACCAGAAAGTCAGAGGGGAAGGATATAGAAGAGAACTGATTGAGGGAAGGGGTATGCAGTGGGATTGCTGTTTTGGGGTAGTGGGTAGGGGAAATATGGGGAGAAAATTTGTATATCTAAATCTCATGGAAATGAATGATGTAAAGTAAAACTAAACAAAAGTTTAAAAAAAGAAGGAATCAAACTTGGAAGGAGAGAGTATTGACTCCACACCCACAGCTGAAGCCTTAACAGGGACTATGACATGGTCTCAGGCACAGAAAGTATTCCTAGATGAGCTCAAAAAGAACTTGAAATCTGGCTTAGAGAGGTAGAAGAAAAATCAACACCTCTTAGAAAAACAAAATTTCAAAATTAGAAAAATATGCAATGAAGAGAACAGTTCCTTAAAAAGTAAAATGTATGAACTAAAATGAAATCTGAGCATATGGAAAAGGAGCTTCAAAAACTAACTGAGGACAATAATTT
>CM053598.1:18208249-18226107 GCA_028646575.1 Pseudocheirus occidentalis
CAGCTTGTAATATTTACTCCTTGATCTGCGAACTCCAGAATATGGCTACAATGTTATAAAGTTTTCTTTTTGTGATCTTTTTCAAGAGGTGACTGGTGAATTCTTTCAAGTTCTATTTTGCCCTCTGGTTCTAAAATATCTGGGCAATTCTCCTTGAGAATTTCTTGAGGGATGATTTCTAGGTTCTTTTTTTGGTCATGGCTTTAAGTTAGTCCAATAATTTTTAAATTGTCTCTCCTGGATCTATTTTCCAGGTCAGTGGTTTTTTTCAATGAGATATTTCACATTACCTTCTATTTTTCCATTTGTTTGGATGTATTTAATAGTATCTTGATTTCTCGTAAAGTCATTTGCTTCCATTTGATCCACTCTAATTCTGAAGGAATTATTCTCTTCAGTGAGCTTTTGAGGTTCTTTTTTGCATCTGGCAAATTCGACTTTTTAAGGCATTTTTCTCCTATTGGCTTTTTGGGCCTCCTTTGCCATTTGATTTAGTCTATTTTTAAGGTGTTATTTTCTTCAGTCAGGTTGTTGATTCTCTTATCATGATTTTCTTGTATCATTCTCATTTCTCTCCCCAATTTTTCCTCCACTTCTCTTATTTGATTTTCAAATTCATTTTTAAGCCCGTCTATGGCCTATATCAAGTTTGTATTTTTCTTGGAAGCTTTTGATGTGGGAGTTCTGAGTGTGTTGTCTTTCTCTCATTCCATGCTTTGGTCCTTTTTTCCTCAAAAAAGGAATCTAAAGTTGGGTTGCTGGGCTTGCTTTGCTTCCTTTGCCTGCTCATGGTGCCAGTCATTACTTGCCTTTTGGGCTCAGTAGTAAAACTCTGCTTTCATAGGGGTGAACTCTGTCCCACATTACTGGGGTTTTCATAGCTGCTGAAGCTGTTAGGAGGCCACTATTTTCTTGCAGCCCTCACCAGTTTTGGCTCACTGAAAATGCACCTCAGGATCAGCACCCAAGACCAAGATCTGATACAGGCAGCTCTAGGCAAGAGCACTTAGCCTATGAATGATCACTTGGCTCCCCTGCAATCTGCAGGCTGGGAACTTCTGAAACAACCACGTGGGGGTAGCTGCAGGGCCACTGCTTCAGACTGCAGCTAGCTCTGGAGGCAGTTTGGCTGGACATTCTTCCCCAAATTTAGCCAACTTCCACCAATGTTTTCCCTTTGTCTTTGACTCTTGTGGGCTGGTGATTCTGGAAATCAACACAGCTGCTGATGATCTGCTCTCCTGAATGCTACAGCTGTGGCTTCTCCTGGAAATGCTTTTGCTTTGAATTACACCCTTTGGTTGACTAAAAAAAAAGCAAATACCTTTTGGGTATTTGTTCATTAAAAGGGAGTTCATTAAATGCTTAACTTTTTTTTGAGTGAATGTGAACCCAGGGACTATTTTGAACCTGAAGTAGCCTCTTCTCAGGGATCTACAGGGAGTGTTTAACCATATCTCAGGTGCTTTACTAGCTTTTGACTATGGGTAAATCATCTGATTTCTCTGAACTTTATTTATTGTTTTTAATTTTGTTTTCTGGAGGGGGAAGGTATGGCAGTTGGGGTTATGTGACTTGCCCAAGGTCACATGACTAGTTTTGTGGTAAGTGTCTGAGGCCGGATTTGAACTCAGGTCCTTCTGATTCCACGGCCAGTGCTCCTCCACTGTGCCACCTAGCCACCCCTCTTCTCTGAACTTCAGCTTTCTCATCTGTAGAATTGTAATTCTCTGTGGATAATAGCTTCAATAATATGTGAACCAAGAATCACCAAGGAGCAAGAAGGTTTTCAAAGAAGCAGAGGAAGTAGAGACCAAATTGCCAGCATTCACTGAATTATGGAAAAAGCAAGGAAGCTTCAGAAGAAGAAGGGGAAAAAAAGACCAAACATCTACTTCTGCTTCATTTACTACACTAAAACTTTGGACTTGGTAGATTATAACAAAACATGCAAGTCCTCCAAGAGATAGGAGTACTAGATCATCTTGTCTCCTAAGGAACCTGTATTCAAGTCAAGGAGAAACAGAATCAAACATGGAACAATTGGTTAGTTTAAGATTGTAAAAGGAGTATGGGAAGGCTCTATATCATCACCTTATTTATTTAACTTACATTCAGTGTGCATCATGTGAAATGCTAGACTGAAGGAAGCAAGGACTGAAATTACACTTGCTAGGAGAAATAACAATCTCAGATCTGCAGATGATACCACTCAGATGGCAGAAAGTGAAGAGAAATGAAGAAACCTCTTAATGTGAGTGAAAAAGAATATAAAAGCTGGATTGAAGCTTAACATAAAAAAATGAAGATCTTGGCAACTGATTCCATCACTTCCTGACATATAGAGGGAGAAAAAAGTGAAGTGGTGTCAGATTTTATATCTGTGGGCTCAAAGATCAATGCAAAAGATGACTACAGCCAATGAAATTAAAAGATGCTTGCTCCTTGGAAGAAAAGCGATGGCAAATCTGGACAACCGCAATGATACTAGGATTTATGCCCCTTGAACTTGCTGACATAGCAGGAAGGGGTGGAGCAAGAGAAAGCTGGAACCAAGCTAGTGTCTGTGCTGTGGTGACTGGAAGCAGTGGTAGAGGCTGCGGCTGCCACATGAACTTTTTTTTTGAGCCAGCCAAAATCTCTGCTAAGGACTCCTGCTGAGGACTGCCAGGGATGGGAATTGCAGGGGGAAGGGAAAGAGCCACTGGGAGTAAGCTGCCTGGATGCTGAGTAGTTGTCGTGAGTGAGGAGAGGAGGATCTTTGCCTGAGGTAGCCTGTTCTGTTTTGAAGGCTTGAGAATGTGGGTATTTACTACTTTAGCTACATGTGCCAACTTCATAACTACTGTGTTGGCTTTGACTTTCTGGTTTTAGGACTCAGTTTTCTGGTATTTAAATGCATGTTCTAGCTATATATCTTATGTAGAGAGCCTGTTATATTTTGTGATTAATAACCATATCAGCATACTTATAGTTACTGTAGACATTGTGAATACTGCATCGCAGATACAACAGCATACTAAAAAACAGACATCACCTTGCTGACAATGGTCCATACAGCTAAAGCTATGGTTTTTCCACTAGCAATGTATGGCTGTCAGAGTCAAGACTATAAGGAAAGCTGAGCACCGCAGAACTGATGCTTTTGAATGGTGCTGCCAGAGAAGCTTTTTGAGAGGGCCTTGGACAAGAGGGGATCAAATCATCCAATACTAAAATAATTCAGGCTGTTCACTGTAAGGTCAAATACTGAAGCAGAAGCTTAAATACTATGGACCCATAAGGAGAAGATGTGACTCATTGGAGTAGACCCTGATGCTGGGGAAGATTAAACGTAAAATGAAAGGGAGCTGGCAGATACAGATAAATAGATACATAGTGTCATAGGAACAACAAATGTGAGCTTGTACAGACTTCAAGAGAGAGCGGAAGACAGAAGGGCCTGATGTGCCGTGGTCCATGGGGTCACAAAGAGTTGGATGCAACCGAACCACTGAATAACAACAACATATGTATGTATGTGCATCTTTTTAAACTTTAATTTCTAATATAAATTCCAGTTATTGTTGCATGCTCTACATATGGCATGTCTGGATACAATTTCTGTGCTCTTAGCTACATTACTTTGAGACTTCTTGGATTGACTTCTCCCCCATGCCCCAGAAAGCTTGTTGGGATACTCTGATCAGGCTAAAAGATCTCCTCAGCCTTAGTGCTCCATCTCATCACTACCCACAATCCTCTGATTGGAGGGTAGGGCTACAAACTCCAAAGCTCCATTTGAGTAGAGAGCTCAGCCCAGATATCTCTTTGTTTCTCACCTGGGTGAACTACTTTAGATTTCTGACTGATTTCTCTCCCACGCCCTTCTCCCTCCCTCCCCTTACCTTCCTTCTAGGTGCTGATTTCCCTCATTAGAGCATACACTCCTTGAGGGCAGGGACTTGTCTTTTTCCCTCATTTATTTGTATCTCCAGTTCTTAACACAGTGCCTGGTGCTTAATATTAGGTGCTTAATAATTATTTATTGACTATTGATTCCTTTATATTAAATCTGTTCACCAGAAGTCACAAGGATTCTGAAGGTCATGAGATCATCAGACAATAATAGGCAATAGACATTTGCTCTCTTCAATGCTGTCTTTGATACTATATTGAGGGTACAGAAGGCAGCTGGATGGCATAAAGGATAGAGTCCTAGACTTGGAGTCAAGAAGACCTGAGTTCAAAACTTGCCTCACCCATTTATTCGTTGAGAAAGTCACTTAATCTCACTCAGTCTTACTTTCATCATCTGTAAAATAGGACTAATAAAAAACCTGCCCTAAAAGGTTGATGTAATGACTAAATGAGATAATATTGGTAAAGCATTTTGTAATTATATGAATAATATCTATCTATCTATCAAGGGGCGGCTAGGTGGCACAGCGAATAGAGCACCAGCCCTGGAGTCAGGAGGACCTGAGTTCAAATCCAGCCTCAGACACTTAGCACTTACTAGCCATGAGACCTTGGGCAAGTCACTTAACCCCAATTGCTCCTCCTAAAAAAACCAAACAAAATATTTATCCATTAATAGTAACCATTAATTATACAACAACAAGAACAATAATTGCCACAGTGATCATCTAAAATAATTTATCAGATTGAAGCATTGGAAAGAAAACAGAGCCCAGAGTCCCTTCTTTCTGTAATTCCCTGTCCCACCACATCCCGGAGGCCTTTGTCTGCATTGACTTTTCCTAAGGTGAGATCGACCATATTGGCTTCTGAGATTGTCTTGGGCCAAACGCTTCTTTATTCTCTACCTTCTTCTTTATTTTCTTGGTTGAGCTGTAGATGAGCCCTTGATTGACTAGGTGGCAGCAGCTTCTCATTCTGCCTTCTGTACTGGTGTCTAGAAGGAACCAGTGCGTACTGAGTAACCTTACTGAAGCTGTTAATGAAGAGTCTTGGAAATAGAATGCTAGTAATGAAAATTTAATGTAGAAATAAAGTTTATTTCCCCACTAATTGGGCATCATCAAGCCTGTTTATATGAAGTATTCTGTACGGCAAAATTAATATCAGAGGACGCCATCAATCATCATGGCTCTGCCAATACAGGGCAGAGCAGCATCTATCAGAGACCACCTCGCCACACACTGGGTGATTATTCTCCCACAAGATTTGGCATCGTGTCTGAACCTTGGCAGCCCGTGTGTACCTGGGACCAGGGCAGAATGTTCTCTATCTGTTGCAATTTAACAGGTCTTTGAAGTCTGTAATATGTCCCTACCCCTAGGCCTGAAATTCTTTCTCCTGAATGACTAATGATTGAAATTCCATATTAGACTTTCATCTCTTTTTTTAACTTATTTTATAAAATGTCATATTGATGCCTTTTTAAAAAATCACAGTTACTTCTCAATATCTTTCTCCCCCTCAGAATGTATATGTGCACAAGTATACACACACTCCTATGTGCGCACACATACACACACACACACACACAATTTAAGAAAACTGAAGCATCAAATATCCCTGACTAAGCCCATAGCAGTGGACCTGCGTAGGCCACTGCTCTCTTTACTTAGAGCAGTGGTTCTCAATCTGTGGGTCATGACTTCTTTGGGGTCAAATGACCCTTTCACAGGGGTCACAGGAGTCACCTAAGACCATTGGAAAACACATATTTCTGATGGTCTTAGGAATCTCCTCAGTCTCCAGGCAGGTTCACCCACATGCAGACATGCCCACATACTAGTATTAAAGGGTCACAGCATTAGGAAGGTTGAGAACTACTGACTTAGAGGAAGGAGGGAAGCATTCATTTCAGCATCAGTCTTTCAGAACCCAGGCTGGTCATTCTCCCCTGGGATGGCCATTGGAGGTGTTTTCCTTTCTATCCCTATGGTCATTGTGCCTGTTTCTCTTGGTTCTGCTTCTTCATCCTTTTCCTCAAAGTTTGGATACCAGTCTCTTTATCTCTAAGGTAGTGACAATTTTTAAAAATACCTGCTAAGCAAAGTATTGTATTCATCTTAAAGTGCTAGAAATGTGAATTCTTGTTTCATATCCCATATATATGACTTTGTACCGACGGTCTTCTGTACCTAGAATGCTATCTCTCCTCATCTCTGTCCTTGGAATATGTGGCTTTTTAAGTCCTTTATAACTGATTCCCAGGTTATCTTTTGAACCTCGTAGCATATTACTCTGCTCTTTGAATTGTATGGTCCAGCCAAACCAGCCTTCTCTTTGTTCATCTCCCATGGTACTCCATTTCCATGCCTTTGCATTGGCTACCCCTCTTGCCTAGAATACAATCCCTCCTCATTTCTTCTTCATTGAATCTTTCAACACACAACTTTAGCACTACCTTCTACAGGAAGATTTTCCTTATATTCACAACTGTTAATGTCCTTCCCTAAACTTCCTTGTATTCATTTTGTTTTAATTCTACATATTTATTAGATATTAACATATTGTTTATTACTTGTATTAATTTATTACTTACATATGTGCTTATAATTTCACCTATTAGAAGGTAAACTTCTTGAGAGTAGGGCATACTTTTTTCTCTGCATTCTGATCACATAATACATAGTAGGGATTTAATAAATACTAACTGATCAATGGATTGATTGGAATCCCTGATTTCTTTCAAGACTCGTCTTATGTTCCTCCCAATCCATGAGACTTTTCCTAGTCTTTGAAGCTACTAGTGTTATCACTTCCACAGTCACCTTGTATCTGTTTTGTATCTGCTCTGTTTGTACATATAAATTGTACATACATACATACATATACATACACATATATATATATATTTTGTACATGTTTCTATAGATCAGGTTCTGAAGACTCTCTTCCAACTCATACTTGGACTAGACTGAGTCCCTTGAGCATGACTAACTACTTCTCTCCTCAGAGTTCTAGAAGTAACCCAGAATGCCTGGAGTTTTCTCTAATACTATCACTTATGAGCCCTAATCTTATATGTTTATCCAATATTAATCACCCTGCTAGCATCTCCCCAATATCAATTAACCATTTAAGGTCAATAAGCTTTTACAAAGAGTCATTAACTAAGGATTCTTCATAGGAATGAAGGAGAACAACATTCCCTCTACATGCTCATTTATTTCCTCAGGAAAATGGACTCAAGCTTGCAGTGTTTATTATAACCCCCCTCTTCCCCACCCCATTCTACTTTCTGGTAAGTCATAGGTGATGGACAAGTCACTTCCCTGCTTGCAGAACATCTGTCAGGTCAATTCACTTCTAAGAAGGATGAAACAGGTGCTGATGGGGCTGGCTCCTTGTTGGGTTGGGCTACTGCTATTGTTATTGCTGAAGACACCTTGGACATCTTTTCCAACTTTCTGAAGTTCACAGGGTCATAAGGTATTCTGTTCTATCTCTGAAACTCATCTATGATCAGGAAAAAAACACAAACAAAAAAATGGTGACATCATGTGACTGTGACCACATGGTGTACATGTGGGGAGATAAAGCAATTGGCTTTGAGTGGTAGGCCATTACCACTGCTACTCCTGCTACTTCTCCCTGCACCTGGAAGCCCATAGCATTTCTTCCTCCTCATTCTAAATCCTCAAGGGAATAGCGTTTCTCTTTTTAGACCATTTGGTGCATCCTCGTTTCTGGTTTAGGTGACAATGAAAGGTTTGGTGGATTATTTTTTTAACCATTTAGTAAATAGACAGGAAATGGTGGATACCTGCATGTGTCCTGAAGCAGGGAGAGAAGGGGATGCTCCATGATGCATTTCCAACAGCAGGCTCACTGAGCTTCCACATTGAGGGGCAGCAGGACAAAATATTGAAAGTGCTTTAAGGACTGGGTCTTCATTGGCCACTCTTCTCATTCTGCCTACTTACATAGACAATGGGTCATTTATTTTAGAAACCACCATGAGGCAGGGATAGGTTCATTTTTGTCCTGTATCCCCAGCACCTAGCACAATGCCGGGCACTTAGTGCCTAATAAATGTCTGATTGATTATTGCTGTTGATATCACATTGCAGTTAAGGTAGGATTAAATGAAGAGTAGGGAAAAATAAAGTAACCCTGTCATGACTGCGCCATGTTGCTTTGGGCCAGCTGTGAGCTTCAAGAAATACATGTGCAAGGAATTGAAATTTGCAAAGCTAAGTTATGGGCACAGAGGAAGAGCTGATTTGAAGAATGAAGTGTTTGCATTCTATTTAGAACAAAAAGCCACTGTGAAAATGTTTTCCATAAGAGTCATAATAGAAGCTTAGGCATCATCTTACTGATCTCTCTCATTTTATAGATGGGGCAGCTGATACCCAGAAAGAGGTGACTTGTCTTGCCAATAGTCATATGAAGAAAGGATCAGACGCAGGGCCATTCAATCCAAGTTTGGGGTGCATTGGAACTGAATTTTGGGGAATTGTGGATTTTGTGCCAAAGCACAAGACCAAACAAAAGTGCATCTCCTCTGTATGAAACTGATGGGTCCAGAGGAAATCTTCACCTCCAAAGATAATTGCAGCAAATGTGAGATGTAATATCTATCATTCATTACCTTCCCGGATGGAGGGCTGAAAAGTACATTTCACAAGATAATGAAGTTATTTCCCAGGACTGAAATAACTGGTTATCTGACTGTTAGGTTCAACCCACATTAGATGTATTACACACACAACTCTCAAAATAAATAACTTACTTGGGATGTGTCAGAGAGTACAACAAGTTGATGAGAAATGTGTTGGATTGTGGAGAGAAAATCTGAGAGGCTGAGTGAGGAGAGAATAATGGCCTATGTCAGCCAAGGGACAGCCTAGTGAGAAAGATGAAAGCATGGTGAGATTTAAAAATACCTGTATTCTTCTCTCCTTCAGGTTTCACTGTGCAAATATATATCCACATGTGGCTGGACCAAAAATACCACTCTGAAATAGATTTCTGGCTTTGGTGGTGTCTCATGATGCTGCCTCTTGTGATTTAACAAGAGAACAGCCAACCTCATAAAATTAAAATGGATACTTTCACTCTGGTGACATGTAAGGCACATAGGATGATATTGTCAGAGGCCAAGGCCTCTGACATGGACAGATACTCAAGGAAACACGGCAAGGCCCCAGATGGGAGTTTTTGATGGGCAATGTAAAGCTAAAGTTAAACCCCCAAGTCATGCTGACCAGTTTCTGTAACTAACTGCACTGCTGTGGTCTTCTTGATTCTGGCTTCTCCAACTCTAGAAACACGAGACGGGGAACACCGAGGAAGTTACTTTCCCCAGGGAACACAAATCCCATGAGCCACACTCAATATCTAGCTATATGGGGGCAACAAGGTGGCATCATTGATAGAAAACAGGGTTGTAGTTGGGTAAAAACCAAATTCAGGTCCTGCCTGACACTTACTATCTAGGTGACTTTGGGAAGTTCACTCAATCTCTCCCAGTCTCAGTTTTCTCATCTGTAAAATGCAATGATTACAGCAGCTACGTCAGACGTGTAAAGATCTACAGAGAATGTGTTTGCTAACTTTAAAGCACCATATAAAGGTTAGATGCTGTTATTACTGTTTTTGAACTAAGCCAATGCCTCGGAAAGCTACAGCCGACTGATATAAGATAAGGCACCTAGGAGACTCAAGGTTCTCTGAGTGTGTTAGATCCTTGTGTTGGAGAGAAATAGCTCAGTTGTCCTGTGCTTCTGTCTACCAATTCAGAATGGGGTTGGCTGTCTTTGTATAAATATGCTCTTCCACAGTAGAAAGCCTCCCCCCTCTTAATATCCTACAGATAATTACTGCTGCTGGACTGGGCTGTCTAGGTGTCATTTCCTAGAGTCAATGCCTATCTGCTCTTCTCAGACTGGCATACACCATGCTGGGCTGTGAATACTCCATATTCCTACCTGCTGTGGAAACGTATCCTAGTTGTAAAAAAAGATTTTTCCCAAGTGTCATTTTCTTGGATGGGACAAGCAGCCTTGAACAATGGGAGTTCTCAATCATTGTCATTTGCTGATGATTTATACAAATAGAATATTTTACAGTGTGCAAAAAAAATAAAACCCTTCTGAAGGTGAATGCTGAACGTAGAGCTCTATGAATATATCAGATGAAATAAGAAAAGGGAAAAAGAATACAGTTGTAGAGGAAAATAAATTTGTCCAGGATGAAACTAACACCAAGAAAAAATGGAAACATCTTAGGTACAATGTATTATATTAACTTAATATTATGGTATATTAATTTTTTTTGTTTAGTTGCTTTCACTCATGTCTGACTCTCCATAAACACACTTGTATTTTCTTGGCAAAATTACTGGAGTGATTTGTCATTTCTTTCTGCAGGTCATTTTTACAGATGAGGAAACTGAGGCAAACAGGGTGAAGTGACTCGCCCCGGGTCACACAGCTAGTTAAGTGTCTGAGGCAGGATTTGAATTCGGGAAGATGTGTCTTCCTGACTCCAGACCTGATTCTATCTCCCCTGTGCCACCTAATAAATGCAGATCATACAAGGAAATAATAAATACTAGGCAGGACCCCACTGCAGCAACTAACATTTAGCAACTTCCCAAATCTTATTAAGACATGGCAGAGCCTGGAGACGGGAAGACCTGAATTTAAATCCAACCCACCTCCCAGGGTTGTTGCAAGGATTAGATGAGCTGATAATTGTAAAGTTCTCAGCACAGTTCCTGACACATAGTACATGTTAGTTAAATACTACTGTCTGTTAGAAGCTATATTTGTATGCTAACTCATGACAAACTCCTGTCCTACAGATGCAGACCTCGGTATATCTTTGAGAATCCAACAAATAAACTCTACTAGAAAAGGACTATTCTCAAAGGTAGAGTTGTCTGTAGTTCTCTGGATATAACACTTATAAATTTTTTGTAGATCAATGTTTTTAATAGACTGAATACTTTTCATCTCCAAGCCCTATGAAATGAATCATTCTACTCCTATAAGACAATTTACACACCACCTTCGGCATAAAACCTCTCTGGTCTCCCCACTTACTTGTACTCCTGCTTACTAACTACCTTGCATTTAACTACCCAGAATGTAGTTGCATATATTTGCTTTACATTTATTCTCCATATACTTGTACAAGTGGTTCTGAAAGTCTTAGTTTGTCTTTAAACCATTAGAGCTCAAAAGACACCCTTTGTAGGGAATTCTTGTGTTCCCCATTGGAAGTTAAGTGCCTTGCAAATGAGTATTGTTTCATTCTTCTATAAGCAACCTCAGATTTTTTTTCCAATTCTTTTTTTTAAAATTGACTTGTTTGTTTACTTTTAGTTTACCAGATTCAGTTCCAGAATCACTTGAGTTTCAGATTTTCTCCCCTTCCTTCTTCCCCCCCCATTCCCCCCATGGTGGCATACAATCATGTATAGGATCTGCAAACTCTTTCACATTGTACTATACTCTGGTTGTATAGAAGCATTGTAACCAATGGAGTGAACAATGGGCAAAAAGAAAGAAAACCAAACATGGAAAAAAACTCTGTCATGTAGATTGCTTCAGTCTCCATTTAAACTTTGTTCTTTCTAGATCTTCCTCTGAATGTAGACATCTCCTTCCATCCTGAGACCTGAAGAGTTGTCTTTTAACTGTGTGTTGCTGAGAAGAGTCCAGTTTGTCAAGGTGGGTCGTCACACATATGATATATCTGTGACTGTGTACAAATTTTTCCTGGTTCTGCTCTTCTCACTTAGCATCAATTCATATAAGCCTCTCCAGGTAATTATGAAGTCAATCTCCTTCCCACTTCTTATAGCACAATAATATTCCATCACATTCATATACCATAACTTGTTCAGCCATTCTCCAATTGATGGGCATCCTCTAAATTTCCAGTTTTTTGCCATCACAAAGAGAGCTGCAATAAATATTTTTGTACATATGGGTCCTTTTCCAACTTCTATGATCTCTTTGGGATACAACCCCAACAGTGGTATTATTGGGTTAAAGAGCAACCTCAGAATTTAGCACAGATCTTGGCACATAGGAGGAAATGAACAGATGTGAGCTGACGGATTATTTATTTAATAAAATGCTTTCAAAATAAAGAGACCTATCAGAAGAAACCAAAACCATGCAGGGGCAAGATGGTGTACATTTCATTCCTGTCATTCCACCTGCCACTGGAATTGTTCCAGAGACTCTTTCAGTGAATGAACTTAGAGAGGGTGAGGTTATGCCCCAATGCTTTTGTTCAATCACAAAGAAGAGTTACTTTATCCATCTCTATAATCGTCTACTGAAGAATACATATAGTACAAAAGAAAAACATCAGCATAGTGACTTATCCCCGGACCATTTTGATCTGAATTCCATTGACAAATCTAAGAACAAGGTGAAGAACAATAACAAAGTCTGACTGCCTTTATTTTTATGGCTACTAGAGCAATGCTAAGCAAAAAATGAGGAGGTCATCTTGACTGCAATTTGTGCTAAGATTCGGGGATCTCCCTTTTCCCTCATGCAGAGAAAAGCTCTTAGGAAGGGGCTGAAATCAGTGACAACAGGGAACACGGTGTCATGGGTGTGTTGACAGAAGGTCATCTCCTCAACACCGTTATTCTCCCAGGAGCACCAAATGGCTGGGAATCATAGAACACTTATGTTCTCAGAAGAATAAAAACTTGAGAATGACATAAAGGGCAAGAGAACATGGTGGATAGACACAGCCTTTACACATCTGTGCCAAGATCTACAAATGCCTATGCCATGATCTCATAGAGCACCTAGGTGGGTGGTGGATACAGTGCTGGACCTTGAGCCAGGAAGCCCTGTGTGACCCTAGGTAAGTCACTTACAGCTTTGTTTGCCTTATCTGTAAAATGGGGACTAGCTCTCAGGCTAATTGTAAGAACCAAATGAGATCATAATTGTGATGTGCTTAGCACAATGCCTGGGACATAATAAGCCCTACATCAATGTTAGCTATTTCTTATTATTGCTAATTATCATGTATTGTCAGTTATAACTGATCAAAATTAACAACAATAATAATAGCCTGAATATGACCCAAAGAGCAAGGGAAGATGGTACAGTGAGCCATTTATGACGACCTATGAGGGAGAAGAAGCCTAAACAAACTCTTCAGGATCATGTTTGCCTAGATTCCAGTGGTTCTCAACCTGTGGGGTTGTGACCCCTTTGGGGGTTGAATGACCCCTCCACAGGGGTCACAGGGGTCACCTAAGACCATTGGAAAACACATATTTCTGATGGTCTTAGGAACTGAGACAAGGCTCCTCTATCTGTCTCCAGGTGGGTCTGCCCACATGCGGATACGCCCACATACGAGTATTAGCATTAGGAAGGCTGAGAACCACTGGCCTAGAAGTAACTTAATGGGAGTGAGTGATGATGGGTAGATAGTGAAAGTCCTGCCCTGATTCTAGGGAGTGTGTAAGGAACAAAAAGAAGGCTACCAGTACCTTGGACATGTTCTCTAGAGTGAATTTCCAGAACACTATAATGACAACAGCTAGCATTTATATAGCATTTCAAGGGTTTAGAAGGGGCTTTACAAGCATTATTACATTCTATCTTTATAAAGCAGCCCTGTGAGGTAGGTGATATTATTAAACCCATTCTACAGTGGAGAAGACTGAGGCAGTCAGAATTAAGCAGCTTGTTTTGGGTCACATATGCCTAGTAGGGATCTAGATTTGAATTCAGGTCTTCCTGAGCCCATACCTAGTGCTTTGTCCACAGCCATCTAGCTGTAAGAATTGCAGAGAATAAGGCAAAAGTGGATTGTGGTTGGCACTAGTGATGGGAAGATGTGGAAATACTGAATTATAGCATACGACAATTAATTCAACAAGCCTTTTATAAGCTCCTATTGTGATCAAGGTTCCAAGGACACAATATAGACATTAGGGCTGAAGCTGTGAAGCTGTGAAGGTCAGAACCTTCTGTGCAATTTATAGTCTCAGAGGTTAAGTGACTTACCTAAGGTCTCAGAGTCACTATGGGTTGCAGGTAGGATCTGAGCCTTCAAGGATATCTTCTCATCCACTACAGCAGTATATGGTCCTCTATAAACACAGACACAAAATGCAAAAGAATCCCTGAGCTTGAGCAGCACATATTTTATTTTTGGGGGTGAGATGGGCGGGAGATATATTTGTACCAATTACTTAAATGCAAAATTATATGAGACAAGAGACCACTAAGAACTAGGGCTTCACCAAAAGAGGCCTGACACCTGATCTGAGCCCTGGTGGAAGCTAAGGATTGTGAAAGGCAGAGCTGAGGAGGGTCAGCACCCAGGGGTTGGGGGAGAGAGCAGCAAGGTGACCAGATTAGCTCCAACACAGAGAGCATAAAAGGAAGTGGGGGTGGAAGGAGATCTGTCCTGCCTGGATATGTTATGAATTACTTGAGATCATTAAATGGAGCTGTTGATCGATAAAAGCATGGTGTGGTGAAAAGATGAAGAGTCAGGTTCTGAGGGTTCCTGGGTTCCTAGTTTTAAGGGTAGAAGGGACCTTAGAGGCTATCAAGTCTAACCACCTCATTTTACTGAGGAGCAAACTCAAGCCCAAGGTGGTTAAGTGGCGCACCCACAGCCACATTGGTCATAAGTATCAGAGGTGAGATTTGAATCCAGGTTCTTTGATTCCAAGTCCAATGTTATTTTTACTGTACTATTCTACATTCAAATTCCAGCTCCACCAAAAAGTGTGACCTTGGACCAATCATTTCCATTCTTTTGGCCAGGGGTTTCCTCCCCTATAAAATGCTAATGTGGTTGTTGGGTCACAGATTTAGTGGTCTTAAATATTCTTGCCAGCTCCCACATTGATTTTGTGAGCATTAGACTTTAAAATCACAGCTCCTAGGCTACCCTCATCCTTCCCTTTGAATACTAAAGAAAAAGGGGAAAGTATGCCCAGATAAGAAATTCATAGTGAATGATAAAAAGCCAGTTTATGGTATTGTCATGAATTAAGTGCCCACTGTGTGTAGGGTCACCAGATCAGTCTTTGGAAAGGTACGATCTTTAAATAAAACTAAGCTTAGATACTTATTGAAGTTTAAAATATTAAATCTTTAAACAATAGTCTTTTCTGTGATTCTTCTGTTGTCCCTGCCCTCCTGGAATTTACAGTCTGCTAGGGGATACTACAAACACATAATATTACATATATTCATATGTGCATGTGTTATACACATGTTATGTGCGCACTCTGTATATATTACATATACTATGTGTATATAATCTGCATAATAACATGCAGACTTACCTTAGAAGGGAGCTAGGGAATGGCAAAGCAAGTGCTACAAGAACTCTGAAGGGAGAGGTCATCCTCAACATGGAGCATCAGAGAGGGCTTCATGAAGGTAGTATTTGAATTGGGTTTTCAAATCTGTGTTATGTAGCTTTAATGTCCCTCCTGAGCTCCATGCCCGAGTTGCCAATTACATATTGGATAGATCCTCCTAGATGTCCCATTGGCATCACAAACCCCAAATGTTCAGAACAGAGCTCATTATCATTCTGACTAAATTAGTTTTTTTCTCTATTTGTATGGAAGGTCTCTTGTCATTCAGTTCCCCAATACTGGATCTCATCCTATATCCAATTCGTTGTCAAGTTGGGTCAACTCTACATCTACAATATCTCTCACATCAACTTCTCCCCATAAATATTCTCACAGCATTTGCTTAGATTATTGAAACAGCTTCCCAACTGGCTTCCCTGTCTCCCATCTCTTCCTTCTCTGATCCATCCTCTCCACTGCTTCCAAAGTACCTCTCATAATGTCCAGGTCCAACCATGGCACTCTCCAGTTCCGATATCTTTAGTGGCTCCCTATTCCTTTTAGGGTAAACAATGACAAAAACATTAACAACAATTCTCCAGTCCAGTCTCTAAATCTCTTCACACTCTGGCTCCCACTTCTCTTTCTACACTCATTTCATATTACTTGCCTCATACGCTCTATTTTATGGCCAAGTTGGCCTGCGCACCATTCCGCACAATAAGCTTTCTATCACTGATGACTGTTATACTTGTTTTCCTCACCTACCTGTGTACACATTGTATTTTCCAGTACAATATAAGTGCCTTGGGCCAGGAGCTGTCTTGTTTTCATTATCATTGTGGCTTTTGTATCTGGCACTGTAGGGTCTTAGTAAGTGTTTATTTAATTGAATTTAATTTGGATTTAAAGGATAAGAAAGAATTACCAAAATAGGGGTGAGGGGACATTCCGTGCATAGAAAACAGCATAGGAAGATAATTAATAGCATGTTACATTTTTGCTCTAGGGTTCCTAAAGGGCTTCACAAGCATCATCACAGTTGATCCCCATAGCAACCTTGTGAGGTAGACATTGTTGTTATCTCCACTTTACAGATGAAGAAAGTGAGGCAGAAATAGGTTGAGTAACTTGCCCAGCTAGTAAGTCCATAAGGCAATATTTGAACTCGGGTCTTTTTGATATTCGAGTTTTGCCACCCGGAAAAAGGCTGAAAGTTCATAGTGTGTTTGGAGAGAGGGTAGAGAATGGACCAGCTTGCCTGGAGTATGAAATACATGGAGGGAAATTGTATGAAATAGGATTGTAAAAGTAGGGTTCCAAGGTGCTAGTAAAAAGATATGAAAAGTAGCTTTTAGTATAGGAGGAGTTCTTAAACTGGGGTCCATGGACCCCAATGGATCAGTGAATAGATTTTAGAGATTCCTTGAATTTGTATGGGGAAAACTATATCTTTATTTTCACTCATCTTTAACTGAAATTGAGTATTTTCTTCAATTATTTAAAAACATGATTCTGAAAAGAAGTCCATAGGGTCCATAGGACTGCTAAGGAGTCCAGGATACCCTTAAGAAGTTCTGTCTTAGGAGAGTTATAGAATCATAGATTTCGCACTGGAAGAAAACTAAGAGGCAATTGATTTCCAACTTCTGGGCAGCAAGGTGGCCCAGTAGAGAGAGTGCTGCCCCGGAGTCAGGAAGACTCCTCCTCTTGGGTTCAAATCTAGCCTTGAACACTGGCAACTCACTTTGCCCTGTTTGCCTCAATTTCCTCATCTGTAAAATGAGCTGGAGAAGGAAATGGAAAGCCAATCCATGAAGAGTTGGACACGACTGAACAACAAACAGCAACAATTTCCTCAGACAAGGAAATTAAAGCCCAGAGGAGATGAGGAACTTGCCCAAAGTAAGTCTTATGATTGCGAATCTATTGTACTCTCTCTCTGTCTCTCTGTCTCTGTCTCTGTCTCTCTGTCTCTGTCTCTGTCTCTGTCTCTCTCTCTCTCTCTCTCTCTCTCTCCCTGTATTTATTTCTGTGCACATTGGACCTATGTTCATATATATAATACATTATAAGGTGGCCCTGGATCCGTGGCATTTTGAAAACATACCATCTCCTCATTGCCCCTTCTCCAAGGTCTTCTGAGTGTTTAGAAGAAAGGATTTGTTTTTGTTAGATCTCATAAAACTTTCTTTACCCCATTTTTTTGTTTTTTTGGGGGGCAAAGATACTTGAGTAGTTGACCATTTCTTTTTCCAGCTCACTTTACAGATGAGGAAACTGAGGCAAACAGGATTAAGTGGCTTGCTCAGGGTCACACATCAAGTAAGTGTCTGAGCCTTGATTTAAACTTAGGAAGAAGAGTCTTTCTAGTTCTGGAGCCGATGCTCCATCTGGCTCCTCTTGGCTGAAGTTCATGCTAGGTGGTGAGACAAGGCTCACAACTGTATCAATAATGAGATATTCACAACACCCATGATGGTTATGAATATGTTGGTGTAGTTGTGGATCACAAAATATAGCAAACTCTCCACATGGAAGGCAGAACCAAGGTCTTTATTCAGAAACCATAACACTG
>CM053598.1:18226207-18263047 GCA_028646575.1 Pseudocheirus occidentalis
CTCAACTCCAGCTGTGGCTTCTCCTAACCACCCTGGGGCCAGGCCTCAGCTTTGGGCTCCCAGTCTGCTGTGATGAGCCCCTTCCTGTTCAGGTGTGAATTACTCCCAAGGAGTTAACTGGAAGTAAGGAGGTGCTTACAAAATACTTAGCCTTTGAGGTGCTAAGTGCCTTTAGTAGGTGCCAATAGAAAGGCGCATGGAAGATCTTCTGATTTCATTAACATTACAACAACCATGTGAAAGACATGAAGACTTTCATGTTACAAGTCTATAGGACTATAAATGGAAGGATTAAGCTGGTAGGGATGTTAGAAATTGTCCAAGGTTTCCATTTTGCAGTAAGGAAACTCAAGGCCCTTTAGGTTAAATGACTTACCTAAGGTAACACACAGAGAAGTATTGTAAATCTCTAGTGAATATTACTTTTACCAAATCTGCAATTTCAGGGTTGTAAGGGACCTTAGAGGTCACCCAGTCCAAACCATAGCTGAACAAAAGTCCCCTCTTACAACACATCCAATGAGTAGTCATCCAGCCAGGGATTGAGGCCCTGTGGTATATATGTGGGCAGGGGTGGAGGTGGGGGAAGAAGAGGGAGAGTGATCCATTCTCCACAGCTTGGGTTCCATAAAACCTTTGAGTAACTCTCCTAGTTTTCCTTGCATCAGGTCTAAATTAGCCACTTTGCCATTTCCAGGCATTTCTTCTGTCTCTTCCCACTCTGCCCAAATTTTAAGACGTTTTCTCATCAGTGGCCACCTCCAGTAATCCGAATCCATATCTGGTCACTGGACCAAGATGCCTCCAGAAGAGAGAGTGAAGCTGGAGACTTTGCACAAACCTGCCTCACCTGCATGTTATGGCATCACCTCCCTGGTGTCATGGCCCTTTGAGATGGAAAGACAAACAACAGGACATTTGCTGTACTCTGAAACTCTGGGAAAATATAAGCCTTTCTCTGTCACTAATTCTGTATTCCTTGACGAGACCATTGCCAGAGAGAATCAGATGCAAGTAAGCATTTTCCCAGAACTCATTTCTTCCCATTTTATGTGGCCATTAAGTACAGACAGTTCAAAATTAATCCCAAATTAGCACTCCCTTCCCCCAACTTAATTCCCTGTACAAATGTCTAAGCTATAAGGAGTTGTTTGAAAACATCAACTGGAACCCAAATTGTGATGACCATTATACTAAGAATAATTTACTAATAATGATAACTGCATTATCCCCATGCGGTAGGGAGTATTTACTTAGAAGGTCTATTTCCCTTAGCAATTAAAATACAATGGAATGGCTTGTGGGGGTATGAGAAGCATCTATTGGTTTTCCAAAGACAATTTACTAGACTGAAAGTTCTAATTAAAATGAACAGTTAATTTCCCCATTAGGTGATTAAGAATACTACAGCCTTGCCAGGAATGTGTTTCCTTGGGAAAGGTATGAAAATAGGCCAGGTGATTAGGAATTATTTTTGGGTCTCAACAAATCCATTCTGTTCTTTGGAAGAAAAGTTGAATCTGGTTATGGTCTCTAGCCTTCCTTCTTGTTTGAAAGCACCAGGGTTAGCTTATTGCCTTCACCAGGTAATTCTCCATCAACCCTTCTTCCATCTACAAAGTATCACGTCAGCCAATAATATCCAACAATCTTGGTGGGGAGAGACCAAGAAGAAGTGTGTTATTTCACTTGGGTCAAGCCCTTTTCCAAGAAATGTGTCCATTTAAAAGATGAATGCTAAGTGCGTACAAGGTATGCAATCAATGGAACAATTAATTAGTCTCAGCACACAATTCTTTGTCCCACCCATGTATCTATTTCATTGTTTCAAAAAGCTGATAAACACCAGTGGGAAGTCAGTCACAGTCAAGTCCTGGTTTTGAGTTCTGTCACAGCTACCAAAAACAACACAAGAATGAACAATGACATGAAGGTGAAATTGTACAAACAAGATGACTTTCTCTACAAAGAGGGAGAAGCTTTTGTGAAAGATGCCATAGCCTTTTCGCAAATTTACTTAATCACAGAATCTCCAAGTTAGTAGGGATTCTTGCATTCTAGACTTAAGAGTTAGTCTTAAACCCCTCCTTTCACAGATGAAGAACCTAAAGTACAGAATGGTTAAGTGATTTACCCTGAGTCACAAGCTAGTGAGAGCAGCAGGATCTGGACAGATCTCATGACTTCAATTCCACAGCTTTATCTCCTTTTCTTTCCTGCCTTGGTGGCTACCAAAGCAACCCATAGCTAAAAGAGAATCCCCACTACAACATGCCTGACTTTAAGTGGCCTAGATAGCTAGCCTAAGCTTTAAGACCTCCAATGAGTGTCTCTCTGAAACCAATTCATTCAATTTTGGGGACAATTCCAATGGTTAGGACATTCCTGCTCCCCCCCCCACACACACACACATACATTGAGCTGAAATTTGACTGTCTCTGATATCCACACATTGCTGTTTTAAAATTTGGTACTTTGTGACCAAGGTTTCTCAGAACCAAATACGATTTATTTCCCCTCTGGGTTCCGGTGTACTTTGAGTACTTTGCTGCTATCTCTTATCTACTGACTGAGCCCCCTGGCTGTGTTCCTTCTGTTGTCTGGGGTCTATGAAGGAGGGCCTAGTTCCATTTCAGCACTTAAAATCAATTAGCTTTTACAAAGAGATATTAATTTCAAACATATATGAAGAACAAACATACATTTTCCCCATATGCCCTATGAGGGTATATTCTCCCTTCAACCACCTCAGTCTGTGGGGAAGGAGGCTTAAAACTTGCCGCATGGCATTGGTCCCACCAAGTTCATGTCCAGCTTAGCCTGTGTACCATAAGATCCAAAGGTCAGTTCCTGTTCCTCTGGACATTTATGCTGTGCTAACTGTAACACCTGGCTGGGACTCAGTACTCATATTCCTGTGACTTACTTTCCCAACTTTTGAAACCCTTAAGTGCAACATGGTTTCTTAACAGATACTATGAGCTAAGGAATCACCACATGAAGCCAAACAAGAATGAGGTGAAGGAGGAGGTACCTGAAGCTAACATTTTAGAGTGTTTTTGACTCCAGCCAAAGAACTTCCTTTTCATTTCATGGTTAGTGGATCAGAGACATTTATAGAATGTCTATTCGTGTTCTACAATCTTGCTAATACACTGCTCTTAAACCATATTGACAGTCTTCTAGAAGTAGGCTTCCTAGGTTTACCCTGGGGAGAGACGCCATCATAACCTCTGAACATGCCTCCTGCCCTTACACGCACAGGCACCAGATCCCCACCATTCTTCTATCAGATGACCTGATTTCACTACCTAGAGACAACCTCATCTGCATTTAGTCTTCTCTTCTACAGGCTAAACTTCCCTAGTTTGTACAAGTAATTCTCACATGGCATGAACACAAGGACCTTCTTTATCATTGTGGCTCTCCTCTGGAAGGTTCCCAACTTATCAATGATCTTTCTAAAGTGTTGTGCTCTGAATTGAGCACAATATAACAGAAGTAAACTGACAAGGGCAGACCTAGCCTAAATTATAGGGTCATAGGGCTAAGTAAGTGACTAAGGATAGATTTGAACTCCAGAAGATAGTCTTCCTCACTCCAGGTCTGGCACTCTATCCACTATGGCACCACCTAGCTGTCCTATATAGGATCCACTTGTATAGGATCACAGAATCAGAGCTTAATGGGACCTCATTGAGCCCAGCCTACTCTTTTTACTGAAGCACAAAGATAATTTGGTCTCGTGACTCCAGAGTCAGTGTTTTTTCTCCCAATGCTCCAATGCTCTCTTCTTGTCTGAGAGAGAATAAGTGCCTGGTTGAAGGACACACAGTGTCTGAAGCACCAATGGCATTTTGGTCTTCTCAACTGAAAGGCCAGTACTCTACACTTATACCATCTACTTTCATCTGTCTGATCAAAGCTTTTGTGATGCTTCTTTTCTTTAATCTGTTTACAAAGAAAGCACTTCCATTGTCTGCCTAGAAAACACAAAGTGACAAATTGGTTTATAAACATATGAATATACATACATACATACATATATATACATATATATATGTGTGTATATATATACATATATACATATATATATATATATATAATATTGCTGATCTCTGTCTTTATATCATCGTCATTTCCAGATATAAGTGCTCTTTACAGAAGCAAACCCTTTCTTTTCATCAAAAAATAGTAAGGAAGTAAATGTTGAAAATCAAAATTAAATAAATTAATTAATTGTAAAAAGAAAGTCAAACAAAAACAATGTAGGCAGTAACCAACACTAATCATGGATCTCTGCCCTTGGAATCCCCACTTCTCTGCTGAGAGGAGACTTCCAGAACCCCTTCTTGGGTTTGAGGGGGGGGGTTTGTTTTCTTTCAATTTGTTTTTAGTTTCACATCAATCAACTTCTCACTTCTGTTGGTCTAGTCATTGTACACATTGCTTTCCTGGGGCTGCTTACTTCCCTCTGCATCAGTTCATTCAAGGTTTCCCTTGTATTTTTCATTTCTTTCATATGATGGTATTCAATTACATCCATAAATCATAGTTTGTTCTGCCATGTCAGCAGGAGACAACTAAGGGAACAAACAGCAAGCTGTATATTGGAGCAGTAAATTGAATCATTTTGAAAGTCAAAAAGAGAGAAAAAGTGAATTTGATCAGGAAAGGTTTGGGTAACTTTGGTGAAAAGCAGGAAAGGAAAAAAATGGAAATTCCAGACTTCTTTCCCATTGGGAGCCTCCCCTGCTCCCATATCTGCTTCACAATTATGTTAATCCTTCTCTCATCCTTATCATCTTTTATTATATTATATATACTATATATACTCTACATATGTATATGTATGTGTGTACGTATATGTGTGTCTATATATAAATATATATATGTAATATTAATACTTCATGGGATTGTTGTGAGACCCAAATGAGATCAAATGCTGGTAATTTTAAATATTATATGAATGCTAATTGTTATTCTTATTATATGTATGCATTGCCAAAATCTCCAAATCAACTTTGCTCTGTGTTTCTCTAAGACAGAGATTTCTAACCTAGAGTCTGTGAACTTAATTTTTTTGATAACTTTGTAGTCCTGTATATTTCATTTTCTGGATTTAAAATATTCTGAGCAAAGGTCTCTAGACTTGACAAGCAAGTCAAGAACCTCTTCCCTAGGATTTGCAAAAAATAACTTCTCTATTCAATGATCTTATTTAATAGGCACTCAGATGTGTCTTGGAGGTGATGACAGCACAGAAAAAAATGCCTTTGGAAGAAAATGCACTGCAGCCAAACCAACAGAACACTCCCCTGTGGAAAATCATTCTTCCCGGCCAGTCTCACAGGTCCACATATTAGGAAGATGGAGCTGTCCGAGCAGAGGAACCCAGCGGGGTCTACTAGAAGGAGGGAGAAAACTGGAAACAAGATGTCTTAGTCTTCTCATAAAATACATCATAATTCCATATGAGGTAGTTTGACATGGACAGTCACCACCTGGGGTCACCAGAGGTTTGAATGTGAGGAATATTCAGAGTTTCACATTCTTCTTTCTCCTCATTCTTTTCTTTTCTTAATTTCCCCCCTTCCCCTTCTCCTTCCCCTCCTCCTTCTCCTTCTGCTCCTTCTCTTTTTCTCTTATTCTTTTTCCCTCTCCTTGTTTCCTCCTCTTTTCTTTCATTTCATTCTTCTTTTCTTCCTTTTTCCCTTCCTTCTATTCTTCCTCCCATTCTTCACCTCTTTCTTATTTCTCTCTCTCCACTTTTCCATTTTTTCTTCCTCTTCTTTTTTTCCTCTTTCTTTTCTTCCTCTTCCATCTCTTCATATAGGTTTCTAACTCCTAAGAGGCAGCTGTGAATATATCAAAGTTCATCCTTGTCATGGAATGTTGGGAAAATGACCTTACAATCATACCTCAGGGTTCTGAATGTGCATAGATTTAGGATTGGATCCTCAGACTGTTAATTCCCATCCCTTCAGACAGAACGATGAAATGTTTATTAATAGAGAGATGAGCAGTCCTGTAAATCATCATTAAAGAAGTCAACGTCTTTTCTAGATAGTTTAAATTAAATGCAGGCCATCAAGAAAGCCCCACTAACCCAGTCACGGTAAAACAAACGGTACTGTGTCATTGGGCCAGTCCCTTATCCCCCTCTAGGACTCAGTTTTCTCATTAGTGCAATGGACCAGACATCCTGGAAGGTCGTTTGAGGCTCTCAGTCTGTGTTCCTACAATCTAGCACAGCCAGGTCCCTTACTGAGGAGGTTTGTTAAGGTCCTTTCCTAGAGCTAGGTGGCTTGTGTAGAAGAAAGAGTGACAGATTTCTAATCACAAGAACTGGCTAGTGCTTTCTACCTTATGACCTTGTGAGGGTTACTTAAGCTTCTGGGGCCTCAGTTTATAATTGAGGGACTTGGATTACTTGACTCCCTCTCTTAATCTGTGATTCTTTAATCAAGTTTTCATTGATAGTTCCTTGGTCCCTGGACAGTAGTTCCTGGCAGTAGTTTCTTAGTCCCTGGAGTTAGAGCACCTGGGTCCAAATACCACGTCTGCTGCTTTCCATCTACTGAGAACTTAGGTAATCCTTTAACTTTTCTAGGGCTCAGTTCCCTTATCTATAAAATGAGGGGTTTGGGCTAGATGACCTCCAAGGTTCGTGCTGGCTCTAAATCTACGATTATATTATTTGGGACCAGCATGATTGAAAATAGGTTTTAAAAATATCACAAGATTTTTAAGCATCAAGGTTGAGCTGCCCCCTCCCACCCCTTAAGTGCATCCAAAATGAAATTCGGAGTAATGTCTTATTCATAGCCTTCGTTTTAAAATAGCGGTGCTTGAAATTAGGTTATTTTCTCCATATGCTACGCTGACCTAATTTCCCTAAACGCTGCTGAGTACACTGCTCTTTCAGGAAACTGATTGGAAGAAGAAAAAAAATCTGTAAATATAAGTCCTTTGTGCCATTTCTATAGCAACTAGGAGCAAAAGGGTTACCAGAATGAAGGGTGGGAGTGGGAAGCAACGAGCCACCTCGAGGAGTGAGGCAGCTTGAGTAAAGAACATTAAAGACAATTTTTCTCATTGGGTCTTTTAGTTAGGACTTTGTTTGCCCCCAAGAGTTCAAAGGAATTTCTGCCCTCTTTCCCCTCAGAGAGTTCTAGAATCACAAATAGAGAACTGGAAGAGATGTGGAGGGGTGGGGGCATCTGGTAGAATTCCTACGTTTTATAAAGGAGGACATTTAGGCTCTGAGGGTTAGAAGGACCGGCCCAAGGTCACAGGCTTTTTGCTGGCAGAGCTGAGGTTTTGATGAAGGTTTTTCAGATCCCCAATCCATCCCTGTTTCCTGGGACTAGGCTGAATCCCCCTCGCTCATTCCCTTTTGATTAGGCACCAAATCACATGCTGCTTATTAATTAACTTTCCTTGTTAATTGAAGTGTCAGGTGCACCCATACATTCTTCCAGCTCCACTGTAAATTCTTTGAGGGAAGAGACCTCTTCATTTCCTCTTTGTAATTCCCCATGGTACTGGCATAGCACAATGTCAGTAAGAGACACATCAGAGGCAGTTTTGAATGAATGAATGAATGGATGGATGGATGTCCCACTGTTTTGATTTTTCTTAAGTAGGTTGGGCAAATAAGATCTCTTTTGGAACAGAGACAAATTCATTTGCCCTAGGGTACTATAGGGCTGATACAGAACTGAAAGCAAAGAATTCACAGCTCTCAAACAATCTGTCCAATAACCCAGGAGCATGTAGGCTCTTGGAGAGGAGAGCAGGGTGGGGGACTGGATTGCCTCTTAGTCTTGTGCCATGGGACAGAGCAATGAGTGCCCTCCACCCCAGACCTTCTTTGGGCCATATGAGCCTTGTCTATGAGCGACTTCGACATTCCTTTCTCTTTAAGTACTGGAAGCTTGAGTAGTTTAAGAGAAGGCCCAAGAAGGGCTTGTCATTAACTGTAGTCGCTGCACAGGGAGCGAGGAAGAATGAGAATTCAGCCTGAAAGCAGGAGGGTGAAGAGTGGGAAGACGGGTTGGCCATGGGTCTTCGTGAAAGTGGTGGCTGTGTGCTAGATTGATATTACTCACAATGACAATGGTTTTTCCTAATCTAATTAGACTGTTTTGTGCTACAGTTTTTGGGCGTCAGGATGTATAGGTTTCACCTATACCCTTCCTCAACAGGCTTTGGGCATCCCCGGCTCCCGCTTAGGGCACAGGACTTGCTTCTAGCTACATTCTCTAAGCCTGGCGTGGCTGGAACCCTTCTTCAGAACACAACACTTGCTTCTAGCTACATTCTCTAAGCTTGGGGTGTCTGGAACTCCCTCTGCCTCCCAGTAGCCTGTATTTAAGTCCTTTCTCCAGGGCCCCTTAGGGCCCCTCCCCTGGCCATGCCCTCACCACAGCGAGCCAATCGTGTATCACCCTGAAGACAGAGAGATAATCCTGTTTATCGCAAACAGACCCAACCTTCACATTCCGCCTCCAGGTGATCACGTGCACTCCTGTTAGCTGAGGACCGGCTCAACCCATTACCAACAAGAGACCCAACAGTTTTGCTGTTATTTATAATATGAGCAGCTAGTGGATAGAGCACTTGTCCTAGAATTAGAAAGACCCGTCTCCCTGAGTTCAAATCTGGTCTCAGACGCTTAGTAGCCATATGACCCTGGGCAAATTACTTCACCTTGTTTGTCTCAGTTTCCTCATCTGTAAAATGATGATGATGAGGGAATGGCAAACCCCAAGGGGGGTCACAAAGAGTCGGATGCAGCTGAAAGGAGTGAACAACACCAGCATCATGGTGGAGGATCTGGTCAGTCTTGTCACACTACTTTCTGCTCCTCTCATTGGAAGATGGGACAATGAACTCCGCAGCCTCCACTCTAGGTGGGAGCTCAGCTCAGACAGCTCATTTCTCACCTGGCTGCATGACTGAGGCATTTCTTTGGCTTCTCCATGCTCCCCTCTTGTCCTTTCCCTCCTTAAGAGACTATGGCACTGTCTTCTTCCATCAAATTATAAACTCCTCCAAGGCAGAGACTCTTTCCAGCTTTGCATCCTTGGTGCTAAACACATAATGTCTGATACACAACAGACACTTAATAAATGTTTGTAACTGAAAATCCAAATCCTCTGACTCCAGGGAATTGTCAGTGGGATGAGGCTTGTGCCAGTGTAGACCATCTAGAATCTGTGGCTACTTATCATCTTGAGAAGTGTCAGGGAAAGAAATGAAAAAACGAAAAAATGAATGAATGAATCAAAATGCCCATAAACCACTTGTGTCCTTAACTGCTAGGCTTGTATATTTGACTGAGAGAGGGGCCGGGATCTGAGTTGATGGTTTCATTGGTTTAGGGGAACTACCAATATGGAATTCCATTGGAGAGTGCAATTATGAACCAACACCAATAAGATTGGCAAATCACCCTTCATTTATAGTCCTAGACTCTAGGACCTGAAGTGTTGGGGGGTGGGTGACTCGGCCATGGTCAACTCTCTAGCTCTTGTTAGAGGCAGGACTTCACCCCAGGCCTTCCTGTCCATCAGACTGATAACCGAGTCCTAGATTTAGGGCTAGAAGAACCCCAGAAGCAATTTAATCCAATTGATGCATTGCTGCTGTTCTTCATTCACTTTGAGTCATGATGGCTTGAGGGTTTTCTCAGCAAAGATACTAGAATGGTTTGCCTTTTCCTTCTGCTCATTTAACAGACTAAGAAACTGAGGCAAACAGGATGAAGTCACTTGCCCAGGGTCACACAGCTACTAAGTGCCTGAAGCCAGATTTGAACTCAGGAAGATGAATCTTTCTGACTCCAGGCCCCAGATCTATGCACTATAGTGTCCCCTAGCTGCCCCAAAAATTAGGCCCAGAGAGGTTAAATAACTTACCTTAGGTCAAATCACACAGAAAGTTAGCTTGCAGGGTGATTTGAACAAAGTCCTCTGACTTGAAATCCAGCTCACTTTCACCATCCCATGATGCTCTTCTCTCCCCCATGCAATGCTTTTACTCTGCCTTGCACACAGAAGACATTTCATCATTGTTCATTTGATTCCGCCCTTGTTCTGGGAAACTTTTTCTCACAAGAGGTAATTTTTCTTTCAGAAAATCAACTCCAGTCGGTCATAAGAAGGAACAAAGGATACAAACAAACAAAAAAAGAAAAAAAACAGATAAGATGGCATTCCATGCTTCTCGCCCGTTCCTTTATTCTGCCAGCTATTGTCTTCCTCTACTCCCTCAGTGCAGGTCAAGTTTGAAGCAATCCGAAGCTTTTGTTCCTCCTGGACAGCAATCAGAGAAAGTTTCTTTCAACATCTGGTGCTGGTTAAAAAACGAGAAGAAAAATCACTTCATGTAAAATGATTAGTGGGCACGGAAATGAATGTTCAGTGCTCTTGCAAAGGAAGAAACACTTAAGGCAAGCTCTCGGAGAAGCCCAAAGTCTGTGCTTGTCGGAATTATCTTCCAGTCTGAAGTCTATTATCTCTGGTGCATGGAAAACAACCCCAAACCAAACATTGTGTCTGCCTCACAATTGGACAAAAGAAATTCCTCGACATCCGGAAGTCTCAGCTATCTGTTGCACAGGAATTCCCAATGTGCTCCTGAAAACTGAAATCACCGAATCTCCAAGTTGGAAGGCGCTGTGTCTCTCCCATCTAAGCCCTGTCTCTACTCAGCCAGCCACCGCCAGAGTTCAAGACTGCCATCACCTCTTCCTTTGATTATTGAATTGGCCTCCTTATTGGTCTCTCTGCATTGGGTATTCCCAATCTGTCTTCCACATGGGTGCCTAAATGATTTTCCTGAAATGCAGATGCGACCATGTCACTCCCCTACTCAATAAACTCTAGTGATTCCCTATTGCCTCTGTTTGATGTTGAAATCTCCTTCACTATCAGGCCCCAACCAAAGTTTTCAGCCTCTCTCTATATTACTCCTTTTCCTGCACTTTGGGTCCAGTCAAACCAGCTTTCTTCATGTTTGTTGCACATTCTTCCTTTCTCATGTTTGCCTTTGCGTGGTATTCATGCTTGGAAGGGACTCCCATCTCAGCTCCAGCTTGAGTCCTTCCCTTCTTTCAATAGGCAGTGTAGACGTCAAGTTCTACATGAAGTCTTTCTCAGTTCCCTCAGATATGCATCCCCCAACCGCTTTGTACTGATGTTATGTTCAATCTCTATATATTTAGGGGATGATGAAGATTATCTGGGCACAATGGAGAGCTGGGATCCAAGAGAGAGAGAGAGAGATAGACAAAGAGAGAAAGAGAGAGAGACAGAGGGGGGAAGGGAGAGAGAGATTGAGAGAGAGAGAGAGAGAGAGGGAGAGAGAATGCCCCTCATATTAAGCTCATTTGATAAAAAATCAAAGGATGTATGAACAATTTTTAATTTGTTAACAAAGTGTTACCATCATGCTATCCTTTTACCAAGCATGAATCTCTTGGGAAATGGTGAGCAAAACAAGGTGGGGGGCAAGGAAGAGGCATATTCTTGCAGGGCTTCTGATAACCAAATCCTTAAGAGTTCTAGAGTGTGGCTTTTTGGTAGAATGCAGGCCAGGAACTGCCTGTGGACAGAAGAGGAGATTTGGGATTTCTCTCTCCTACCCTCCACCCCATCATCCATCAGCCATGACACCTAAGAGTGGAGCTACTTTCCCAGAAGGAGTTTGAAAGAAATGAGAAAGTTTGAGCAAAGTTAATGGAACAAAGGTACCTGTTCCAGACAGATCTGATACAGAGAGATAAGCATTCAAGAGAGAAGGCAGCTTTGAGAAATGAGATTCTGACAGCAGAAGGAGCTAGGATGGAAGTAAGAGAGGGCTAGCCCTGGCCATCTGGAGTTGAGTTCCAGAGAGGAACAGACTCTGAGGGCTCAGATGACTCACCTACCCAGTAGAGATATTGGGGGTAGGGGCCTTGTTAGGACTCCACAGCAAAGGACTTCCGGACCTTGTAGTTACCAGAGGAGTAAGTAGCCTTGGTCATATGTATTCCCTACACCAATGCCTCCCCACCATCCATTCTATGTTTGTGCGCGCTCTCCCTGTGGGTACTGTGTGTGTTCATGAGAGAGGTCCCATGCTTCTTGGGCAGGGAGAGGACTCCCTTATACTTCCCCTTATACTTGGATTTCCCCTTATACTTTTATCTTCATATAGATTTTCTAAAATGAAGGATTGTTTTATTTTGTGTATTTGAATGCCCAGTGCCCAGCACACTGCAACACAATAGGTTTAATAATGTCCATTAACCAACTGATGTAATTCAACCCAAATACTATACATTGATGACTATTGGTTATCCTTCCTTTGATGACTTCCAAGGAGGAGGAATCAATCCTTTACCTAGTCAATCTATTCTCTTCCAGGATGGCTCTAATTATTTGCAAATTTTTCCTGGTATCAGGTCTAAATTGGGCTTTTTCATCTTCCACCTGTTTCTCTTAGTTCTAATTTCTGTGGGTCAAAGTTAAGTTTAATCTTTCTAGGTGATAGCTTTAAGATACAGGAAGTCCTTCTATAATATCTCCTTAATGAGGCACATTTACACAGGTCTAGATTAAAGAGGATGAGTATTTGTTAGGTGTGTTACTATGGGGGTTCTTTTCTTGTGGAATCTCACTTCTACAAGAAAGCTTTCCCAAGTCTCTTTAATATTAATGTTTTTAATGGTCTCCCTCACTACACTATGAGCTCCTTGAAAACAGGGTCTTTTTTTACCTTTTTTTATCCCCAGCACTTGGCAGAGTGCATGATGCATTGTAGGAACTTTTATTGATTGACCGAATGACAGTTTAAGTAAAGCCTGGATGACCATTGGTTAGGAATATTATGGAAGAAAGGTTTTCCTCCAAATTTCCATTTTTCCATGGTTCTAAGAATCACATTTCTCAAAGAAGTGAAAGATACAATATTACTACTGAATGATTTTTCATTTAGGATCTAGCAATACACCTGTAATTGAGAGAGACAGTGTTTAGGGAGTAAAGTAGCAGAAGACTGGAAAGATAGGAAGGGGCCAGGTTGGAAAAAACTAGAAACAGACCCAAGGGGTGGATCAAATGGGCCCATTAACTTCAGAACCATTAGAAGCCCAGAGAAGTGAATAAATATTTGCTGAATGCCATTTCCCATTGCCTCTGAGATAAAACAAAAACGCATCTGTTTGCCATTTAAAGCCGCTTAGAGTCTAGCTCCGACTTACCTGTCCAGACGTATAAACATTATTCCCTATCAAGCTGGTTCCAGACAAAGTGTTTTGTGCTGTTCCCTCATAACACACATTCCACTTTCTTTCTCCATTCCTTTTCCCAGGGTGTTGCCTATGACTAAAATGTTCTCTCTTCTTGTCTCAAGCTCATAAAATTCCTAGTTTTCTTTGAACCTCTGTTCATGTACTATCTCTTACAAGAAGCTTTTCCTGGTTAGAGCTGGTAGCAACCCCCACCCCCAGGTGAAAGTGACTGGATTGTTGGATTTGCAATCAGGGATGCCCAAGTCTGGATCTTGTCTCAGACAACCACTATGTGATCCTGAGCAATGCACTAGTGATTTCCTTGTCAGAAGAAGCTCAATTTGAAAACTTCCTCTACGAATCAACATAGACTGACCCATCAAATTGTCTAGAGCATGGAAGGGTTAAGTTTTCCCAAGGTCAAATGGCCAGTATGTGTCTGAGACTGGACTGGAACTTGGTTCTCCTTGACTCTGAGGAGGCCACTCTCCATTCTCACTATACTGTGCTTCCTCTCTCTGATAGAGGATAGGTGGGGAATAAGGGAATATAGGAAAACCTAATGGTGTGCTTGATTGTAAATGAATATTCCTTCCCTGCCTTCCTCTGATCAGACAATGCCATGCCACAAGATCTAGTACCTCCAAATCCCCCACCATATTTCCAAAACAATTTCACCGCCATGTTCTATTGGGTTCTCAGAAAAAGGGGTCTGATTATTGACTCTTGCATGGTACCAAAGACAATCTCCTACTCTCTTTGCTTGGCCCACAGCCCTTGCAGGACCGTAAAGAGAGATGTCCAGACAGATCTGGACACAGATGCTTATT
The DNA here is from genome assembly GCA_028646575.1 of Pseudocheirus occidentalis. Lineage (NCBI taxonomy): Eukaryota > Metazoa > Chordata > Mammalia > Diprotodontia > Pseudocheiridae > Pseudocheirus > Pseudocheirus occidentalis. The sequence goes on from CM053598.1 coordinate 18,240,320, forward strand.
GAACCCTGAGTTTCATCTGGTACTGACAAGCAGCCAGCCCTGCCCATCAGGAGGTGATCTCCTGTTTCTTTCCCTCTCTCCCGGCCTTTCGATCCTTACAGTGTACCCCTTCCCTGAGGGGTTGCTTGGGAGAGCTTTATAATCCAGGTAGGGCACATGAAACACCTAGCTTTCCCTGTGTGCTAGAGATAGAGCAAGCACTCCAAGTGTAAATTGCTCACACCAAGAATTTTTTCCGTGTTATTTTTTAAAAAGCATGTTACATATTCCAGCTGTCTTGTCAACTTACAGTTATATAAACACATATCTCCCCCCCCCTTATTCATTTCTCTGAAGCTATTCCTTTGCTCATTAAATCAAACCGGAATAAATCTGTAGTTGGCAGGAGTCTTTTGAAAGCTGAAAGAATCCCTATTGTTTCCTGGCTAAGACAGCTAACCTTTCTCAGACCCATCTGTATCATTAACACACCCTCTGTGTACAAACATCTGTGGCACTGTCTCTGGATTATGACATCATCTCTGCCCAGCGAGCAAAGTACAGTAATGAGACAACTGAGGCATTTGGTCCCCAAACTCTTGGGTCAGAAATATCATTGTCGCCTTATTGCTAATGGTAGAAAATAGTCCAGTGCATTTTTTGTATCCATTAGAAAGCGAGGTCTTCTCATCCAGCCTCAGACACTTCACATTTGTGGAACATGAGACCCTAGGCGTCACTTAACCCCAATTGTCTAGCCAAAGAAAAAGATGGAAGGAGAGAAGAAAGAAACAGAGGCAGAGAGAGAGAGAGAGAGAGAGAGAGAGAGAGAGAGAGAGAGAAGGAGGGAGGGAGGGAGGAAGGAAAGAAGGAAGGAAGGAAGGAAGGAAGGAAGGAAGGAAGGAAGGAAGGAATGAAGGAAGGAAGGAAAAAGAAAGAGCTCCTTGAGGGCAGGGACTGTTTTTGTTTTTTTCTATAACCCCAATAACTAGCAGAATGCCTGGCACAGCAAGTGCTTGTTGACCAAACCTCTGTTTCCCCACCCTACCAAAATGCTGTAAGCACCAAAGTTGATCATGTATATAAAGTGCCTAGCAAACACCTAAAGTGCTGTATAAATATTGTATGTAGTGTTGTTATTACTAAATTAATTTTTCTGAGCCTCACTTTTCTAATCCATAAAATAGAAATAGTAACAGCCCTTCAGTGTGCAGGAAAATCAGATAAGATAATGCCTGTAAAATGCTTTGCAAACTTTAAAATGTTATATAAACATGAATGACTAGCATCATTACTAGTATGGTTATTATTGCTAGAAACAGGAACTCCTTAAACTGCCATTCAAAACTCCAACTTCTCCCACTAACTTCACATGTTAACCATGTTCACATACTAAATTACAGTCAACTCTCTAGATTAGATGCACTTGATACTATTGATTGAGTCAATCAATTGAGTTGACTGATGTCAACTGGAAAGGACCTTGGGGTCATCTAGTCTAAGCTGCACATTTTACAGATGAGAAAACCGAGGTTCAGGGTGAGGGAGTTTCTAAGTCAGTAGAAGCCTGGAGACTCCAGCCAGGGCTTTGGACTGGAACCTGGTGGTGTTTCATCCTGCGGTGCTGCCTCCCTGTCAATCATGGAGTCAATCTTCTCTGCCTGGAACTGCCTTCCTCTTCTCCATCTTTCAGATTTCTTTTCTTTCTTCAAGGCTGAGCTCAGCTGTCTGCCATTTCCCCTAACTCTGGGCATTCCCTAAGACTCTGGCCTTGGCTACCTTCTCTTCACCCTATTCTTTCAGACAGAAAAGGACAGAAGGATAGAAGAAAAAAAACCCAGGCGCCTCCCTCTGTCTCTGTCTGTCTCTGTCTGTTTCTCTCCCTTTATCCCTCTGTCTCTGTCTCTGTCTCTGTCTCTGTCTCTCCTCTCTCTGTCTCTTTCTCTCCCTCCATCTCTCTCTCTCTCTCTCTCTGTCTCTTTGTCTCTCTCTGTCTCTCTCTCTCTCTCTCTCTGTCTCTCTCTCTCTCTCTCTCTCTGTCTCTCTCTTTCTCTCTCTCTCTCCCTCCGTCTGTCTCTCTGTCTCCCCCACCTCCATTTCTGTCTCTTGGTGATGTCAACTGTCATGCATACCATCATATAGATATTGCCTGCCCACATATAATGGACATTCCTTGAGCACAGGAATGCTTTGTTTTTCTTCACATCTCTAGCTCCTGGCCCACTGCCTGACAAGCACTGGAAAGTTTTTTAGTGTTTGTTGAATTACAGTAACAAGGCTAGCATTTTGTTGGATTCCCTGAGAGATAGATTAATATTTAATTTACCAAAGTAGGCATTTACTAAACACCTACCATGTCAGTAACTGTCCCAGGTACTTGGGATATAAATACAAGAAGTGAGAAAGTTTCTGACCTCAAGAAAGTTCTCTTGGGGGTGAGTGTGGGTGGGAAATGATGCATATAAAGAGAAACACTTTAAAATAGACACACACAATAAATTCAGAGTTTTTTAATTTGAGAGGCAAAGGACTAATAATTATGAGGATTAGCAAAAGTCTTGTAAGAAGTGGAACCTGAGCTATATTTTTAAAGGAAGACCTGAATTCAAATCCAGCCTCAGACACTGCCTGTGTGACCCTAGGCAAGTCATTTAACCCTCTTTCCCTCTGTTCCTCATCTGTACAATGAGCAAAGGAAGGAAATAGTGAACCACTGCAGTATCTTTGCCAAGAAAACCTTGAATGGGGTCACAAAGTCGTGATATGACTGAGACCACTCAAGGACAACAACCAAAGGGATTCTACAAAGTAGAGGCAGGATGGGCAATAGCCCATGCAAAGGTCTGGAGGTGGGAGATACAATGTCATATGTGGGGAATAGTATGGCTGAGATGTTGAGGGGAAAGAGGGAAGGCAGAAGGAGGAGAGTAAGAAGGTGGGACAGGACAACGAATTAAAGATTGACTCACTCCTAGGCAAGACCGCAGAGTGGGTGAAGACCTTTTCTTCTTCAGGTCTTCTACTCCTTTGCCAAGTTCCAAGTCACCACTGACTGTCTTCTCAATGGTTCCACAGCTCCTCCCGATTTGTTTTTGCTTTCGTCGTCACGTTCATGGTGACACCACTGCCAAAGTCTGTTTTTGTCAGGTATGCAGGAAACTGAAATGGAGAACAGCTGTTCTGAGATGTGTGTGAGTAAGTTGACAGAAGGCGGGAACAACAGAAACTTTCAAAGTACAAACCTGGCAAAATTCAAAGTTATCTCCCTTGATGTTTCCTATGAGAAAAGGCTGCTGCTCCATGCTTGTTAGGCACCAATCCAGACGCTCCGCTTCACTCCATTAGCATGGACGAGATCTTGGTCATACTGGAGAATGGGCCCCATGGGCTGATAAAACCCACCAGAGAAGGGAAAGTTAGAACTCTGAGACAACCATGGCCTTGGGAAATTGGCATGAAGGTTGATATATTTTGTTTGTTTTTCTGTTTTGCTTAACTATTTCTCTTTGTTGTGGGTGAGTGGTAGTGGTAGTGGTGGAGAGTCATTGTATCAGTGACCTTAAGAAAATTCACAATTAAATACTGGGAAAGAAAGTGGGAAAATGGAAATATTGGTCTGCCTGAGGGATCATAGGATCATAGATTCAGCTGGAAGAAATCACAGAGACTAGCTAATAACCTCTTCTGCATTTTATAGATGGTGGATTAGGTCTATAGTGGTTAAGGGACTTGCTTGTGGCCATTGAGATAGAAAGTAGCAGAGTTAGGTTTGAACTCAGATCCTTTGATTTCAGAGTGATTATTCTTTCTACTATTCCAATTTGTTTCCAGGTACAGATCTTGTCTCCCTGCTCAGGTGACTAAAGTCTTTCTAGCTAAGTTTTTTTTAAAATTTTGGTCTGGGCAGAGGGAGCTGCCTTTACCAGTGCCAATTAGCAGCATCTCTTGTAACTTGTATTCTTTAAGACTTACCTAAGGTGTGTGAAATGATTTACATAATGTCAGAGATGGGACTCTCTATCCATTGAGCCACACTGCCTCTCTTCTTCTAAGTAGTGTAAAGAACAGGAACCTTGCCCTAGCACTGATCTTCTGCTGCTTGCTTGTGCCCCATAGTAATGAGTGCTACAATGGAAAAAACAAAAGAACAACAAAACCCACTCATTGTAGAGTCCAAGAATCTAGGTTCAAATTCCAACAACTCTTGCCCACTGAGTGATTTTGGAAGGCACTGAGTTTTCCTCAGCCTCAGTTTCCTCATCTGTAAAATGAGATCTCGGATCTCTTCTAACTCTTGATTTATGGCTCTAGAAGGATGATCCTAAGAACTCTGCTTCTGTCAAAGACCGCTTGATCTCAAAAGGGAGTTTAAAAAGATTCCTGCTTGTTAAAAAGGTCTCAAAGAACAGGGGCTTCAGGATTCAATATGGGGATGGGAATTGGGAACTTACTGGGAATTAAAGCATTTAGGAGGGAGTGTGTGGCATCAGGGGGTCTGAGTTCAAATCTCAGCTCTGATATCTGTATGATCCTAAGGGAATTGTTTCCATGGGCTTTAGTTCCCTCACCTAGATGGCCTTTGAGGTCAGCTCTCCACTTATGATTTATTTTTAGCTCCTTTTCTTCAGTTGAAGAAAACAAATTGATGAACAAACGAGGGGAGGGAGTGATTTTCTCTATTTCATCCTCTTGCTTTTGACAAAGTAGCACTTCAGCGCCCAGGTGGAAGTGTGAACCTGAGAGCTAATGAATACTGGAAACGTTCCCAAAGTCTCACAGTTTGAGAACACATTTTGATGAATAATTTTCTCTCAGTCCCCTGTTCCAACTGAGTGGAAAATCGCCTTAAACCTCATTATCTTCCCTTGGTTTTCTTAACCGGGCTGGGGACTGAGGGGAAGGGGAGGTCTTCTGATGGCCTGAGACGATCATAAGAGAATGTAGATGTGGACAAACATGTGGGTGCTGGAGCCTTCCTCTGCCCTGAATCCTGCCTGCAGGTATTCAGGAGGGGTTGGGGATATACACTGGTGCTGGATTGGGAACAAAGCAAGATCAAGAGATCCCTTTGTTCTTACCCTGTTCTCCCTCCCCTTTCTGAGGCTCATTTGAACAGATTTAGAGCTAGAAGTTACTCAAGGGGTCATCTAGTCCAGTGGGCACCAACTCTGTTTGAGCCCTGCAACCATCTCCTAGGTGGTCTCTGCTGCCTCTAGAATCCATTCTCCTTACTTCATGCTCTGCTCAGCTGTCAAAATGAGGGGCTCCCATCCCTCACTCACAAAAATCGTCAATGGCTCTCTATTGCTTCTAGGGGGAAAATGAGAAATTTCTCAGCTTGGCATTTAAAGTCTATCAGAATCTGGGTCCTGTCTACCTTCCTTGCTATATATCAATTCTTTTAACATACTTTCTGTTTCAGTCAAATTTACCCTCTAGATATTTTCTATGTATTTCATGCATCTAGGCTTTTCCCATTCCTCAGTTATCACTTTGTCCCTCTTGAAATCACTTTGTGTTAACTTGTGTATGTGCTATATTCACACACACAAACACACATACCCACACATGAACAGAAGCTCTTTGAGAGCAGGAACTGTTGCATTTTTATCTTTGCATCACCAAGTGTGTTTGTTGAATTAAATGGAGACTCATATGGACTTCAAATGAACCCGTAAAATGAACCTTGCAGGAGTTTTTTTATCTCCATTTTACAGATGAAGAGCCTGAGGCTCAGTTTAATGACTCGGATTCTCCCAGCTCCCAAGTTCAACATGTCGTTCATCCGCTAGACCATGACAATGATGTACTTTTCATTTACATCCAGTCACCGTGGAAGCTCAAATGACCATCTGCTAGTATTTTTCTCACGTTTTTATGAATGTTGTTTTATGATGTTCATATCATGTGAGCAAATATGGGTGGGGTTATTTGGGCTGGAGAATTCACACTAGACGAGGACTAGAATTGGGAGTGAGGAGTGGGGCAGGGGAAGGAGGAGTGGAGTGGAGAAAGCTGGAGTGGAATGGAGAAGTAAACTCCTGTCATCAACAGGGCTCTTTCTTAAGACACTAAATTGGGGTGTGAAGAACCTGGAATCCCAGCTCTGAGACTTGAGAACTGCACTGAACTCTTTGCCTCTTCAGGATTTTGTTGCCTCACCTGCAAAATTTTAGGGCTGGAATAGCTTATCTCCAAAGTCCCCAGCAATTCTGGCCTTCAGAGCATTTGTAGAGAGTTCTGGTCAGTGCACATTCACACAGAAGCTTTGGTGAGTCTACTTGGGGAAGTAAGTGATGACATGTAATGGAAGGACTTTATCTTCAATCCAGAGAACATGCAGTTGATCTCCAACTGCTTTTTGTCCACTTGCTGCAAAAAGTGATTTCAAAAGGGAAGAAACTGACTTGGATCTGAGAGCATATCCACTGAAAGTACTTAAACTCTCTCTTGCACAATGGTGATGAAGATAAGGATTGCTGTAAGTCTCTGTTGGAGGAAGGGGGAGAGAGGGAGAGAGAGAGAGAGAGAGAGAGAGAGAGAGAGAGAGAGAGACAGAGACAGAGACAGAGAGAGAGAGAGACAGAGAGACAGGAGACAGAGACAGAGAGAGACAGAGAGACAGAGAGAGACAGGAAGAGACAGAGAGAGAGAAAGAGAGAGAGAGAGAGAGAGAGAGAGAGAGAGAGAGAGAGAGAGAGAGAGGAGAAGAACAAGAACAAGAGGAACAAGAAGAGGAGGAGGAGAAAGAGAAGGAGAGCAAGAAGAAGGAAGAAGTAGTAGTAGAAGAAGAAGAAGATGATGATGATGATGATGATGATACTGGGTAAGTTCCCAAAGGAACTTGGCATGATGGAAAGACTGCTGGACCTGGCGAGCCAGGAGAAAACTTCACTCAAATCTGCCTTCCAAAACACAGTAACAGTGTAGTCACAAACCAGTCAATAATTTCTGAGTTCCAGTTTCTTCATCTATAAAATGGAGATGGCAGTCCCTGGAACATCTACCTCATGGCATTGTCATTGTGAGGTAAAGAGGAAATAATGTGTATGAAGGCCTTTGAGAACTATAAAACTTTGTAGGAATATCAGTTATTAAATTTTTAAGCCCCATCATGCAAGTTTACAGTGTGCTGGAGCCAGTTCTTACTAACAAGAGTCAATTATTAAATTGTTAATATGATCATTTACACCTCAGAAACTGACCAATGCTGAACTTCCAGGGCTTGATTTATTGTTGTGTTAATTGTGTCACCTTAACAAAGTGGTAGAGAAAATATTAATAATGCAGATTGAACTTAAAAGTGTGTTGGAATAATTTTTTGAGAGCTGGTTGGGAAACATCTGTAGATACACCGATGATGTCTTGATAAGGACTCAGGAGAGATCTGGGTTCAAGTTTCAGCTTCAATACTTATTAGCTGCCAGTATTCAGAGACAGTCACAGCCACTAAGAGTACATGGAGCAGTGGACTGAAGCAATGAGATCTGAGTGTGAATCCTGAATCAGACTCATGCTGACTTTGTATCTCAGGACAAGTCACTTGAACTGTCTAAATTCAGTTACCTTACCTGCACAATAGGATAATAGATAATAATACCTCAGAGGGTTGTTGTGAGGACCAACCAAAGTAACCTATGTGATGGTCTTTGTGGTATTTAAAGCACTATATTAATGCTGACTTCTCCTCCCTTCTTCCTCCTCTTCCCCTCCTCCTCCTTTCCTTAACCTCCTTGAACCTTACTTTCGTCATTAGTAAAAACTGGAGATGAATTTGATCAACCTACCTCACAGGTTGTTATGTGAGAAAAACGTATTGCTAACCTTAAAACAACATAGACATAGGAATTATTCTCTAAGACCTGCTCCAACACTATGAGACTTATGTGTACAAATGATTTATTTTTTCAGCCAGAAAGAATATACATTTTAAAGGAATGTACCATGTTGAAACTAAGACAATAGTGAGCACAGCTGTACCCTGGCCCTGTTTACATAGCCTGACATTTCCATACATGCACATGTATGGAAATAAATACATGCATACATGCATGCACATATACACATGCATGCATACACACATGTATTTCCATCTAGTGATTTAATTTCATTCTTTAAGATAACCTTTCCTGAGATAACAGATTTGAACAATTAAGTGGATTCCCAGAGAGATTCCTAAAAGTCCATTACTTGTCAGGGAGTTAAAAATGATCTGTGGATAGGAGAGCAGCAGGAGGGAGATGGGTTTCTGGTTATTATCAGACTCACAGAAATATCTTTGTTGACATTTCATGTTACAGACATTATAGCATCCCTCCTTCCACTATTCAATGGATGCAGTCCAGTCCAATCTAATCTAATAAGTGTGTTTCAAATGCCTCCACCACCCTAGGGCTATGAGGACCCCCCCCACCAAAAAAGGCATCATTTCCTGCCCTCAAGAAGCTTATTCACTTCATTTCATTAAGGAAATACAACATCCAAAAGGCCAAATGTGTGCATGATATTTTAAGAGGGGGGAGGAAGGCATGCTAACTGCAAAGACATTAGTGTATCAGCAAGAACCCTAGCATACCCAGGATGGCTGCTAGCACAGGCTCTTAGATCTGCTTTTCTAAAGTAAAGCAACTCAAAATGGTGCTGATACAATTAGGCAAGGCTTCTCACTGAAAGGTGACACACGATGAACTGGGGCTTGAGGGAAGTTAGGAATTTTCCAAGGTGGAAGAAGGATAGAGTGGATTTCTGTTATGGGGCCCAGCCTATGCAAAGACTCAGAGGTGGGAGATGGGATCCTAAGGTTGGAGGCTAGCCAATAGAGCAGTCTGATTGAAATGGGGATTGCACAGAGTGGAGCAACATATAAGGATACTGGAAAAGCCTGCTGCAATCAGACTGTGAAGTCATTTAAGTGCCGAGCTAAGGAGAGTCTGTTTCATCCTAGCGGAATAGGGAACCATTGATGTTCCTTAAGCAGGAGGGTGACAATAGACTTTTGCTTTATTCATGATTTCTGCAATGTCGACACTTCCTTCAATTATTTAGATAATTACCAGCAATAGCTTCTAATTCTGAATTAATCTTGTCCATTATCCTTCTATCAATCCTTCCCAAGATGTACACCCAGGGTATTATGGGCCTTCCTAAAATTTTTCTGACATGACTTGTACTGATCCAGCAGGTAGCCTGAATATGGATGATCCATCCCTTCTGGCATAAGCCCACGTCCTTTTCTGGACCTTTGAATCCTAGATTCTCTATTTACTATCTATATGAAGTGGTGCAAGTCTTCTCTTCTTTGGGACTCAGTTTACTTATCTGTAAAATGATGGAATTAATCTTGCCTGCTTCATGTGACTATCATAAGCCAAGTACTTTGCTAGCTTTAAACAACTCTGGTGCTTTAAAATGCTTGAAAGCTTTAAAGTGAGTTCTGATCCCTGGGTAACATTTTCCCTTCCTCGGCCTCAGTTTCTTAGTCAGTTACCCAGCAATTTATCCAATGCTTTCTATGTTCCAGGAATTTAGATGAGAATCTAGGCCTCTTAACTTTGATCAGTCTTCTTTAGGAATAGCAGGGGATTTGAGAAGTGGTCTACTCTATGCCCAACATATCAAACTATGTCTATGAGATTTAAATTCTTCCTGCGCTCTAGACTATAATTAGAATAAGTACAGAAAGCAAAGGAACTGGGGAGGCACATGCCTGGAACATATATTTACCCAGTTTCTAAATTAATCATGGAAGATTGAAACATTTCATCCCTTCCCTGATGCTGTCTGGGTTGTTCCCATTCAGACAATCTGATCAGAAATTCAATTCACACACAGGAAGGAGATGGAACTAGCCTATTGCTTTGTCGATGAAAAACTCTGGTCCTGCCTCATCCCCTATTTTTCCCCCTCTAACAACGAGGATTCATCCGCTTCTCCCATCGCCTTGTCAAAGACAGGTACACTGACATGTTGGACTTCCTTGGGTAAGGATCTCTCCTTGTCCTTTTCTGTTGCAATAGATTGGCACAGACTTTTCATCTGGGGTTCTTTTCAATAGAGATTTGCCCTCCTCTGGCATCTCTTTAGGAGGCAGTGATGGGGTGTGGTGAAATGTCCAGGGAGATGGTTGGTATATTTTGAAACTCTGGATAAAGTTTTAATGTTGTTACTGTGGTCAAATTGAGGCTACTGGGAAGGATTTCATCTTATAACAGAGATGAAGTCCCAAACGATGGCTTTACTGTATGCCCATCCACACCATAGGAGCTAGCTTCAGTGGGAAAAGGAACCAAGCAGTTGCAGCACACTTTTACCACAGCCAAGTTTTATCTCTTGTGCGTGTGTGTGTGTGTGTGTGTGTGTAACTGTACAACTCTTTTGGATTTAAATGTAGAATTATTAAAAAAAAAGTGACAAACTCCTCTCTGTAGTCTTAATGCAGTGCCCCACTACTGGGCATAGACCCCAGGAAGTCAAAGACAGAATTGAAATAACTCTAATGCAAAGACAAAAGACATTAGACAAATTTTAAAAAATAGTTCCAGCAGCACCTTGTATATTGCTCCCTCCTCACTCTCTAGATGTGTCTTTCCCATGGGCCAGGGTTCGGGGTGGGAGGGGGTAGCAGCCAAGGAATGAAACTGTTCCATTATACTTTGCTCTCTCCAGGATACTCCATGGCCTTGGTGAAGGGGATCCTGGGGTCCAGGGCAGAGGCCTTTGTGGTTATCAAGGCCTGTGGCTTCTGATGGGGCTCCTAGGTGGCCAAATTTCCTGCTTTGGTCTGATTTACCTTGCTTCCCTCCTTACCTGTCCATCTCTTTGGGGGTCACTTTCTGCTCCTCTTAATTCAAACCCAAGCAGTTAATGGCTTCATCTGTCAGGGGAATACAGGCTGAGCTTCTCAGCGTTCTGGGGTTCTTGTCTTTGTGTTTATTAAATCCTTCATAGAGAATCTACCTGCTGCTCTGGAAGGTTTCCTCTGCTTTCTTTCCTGTGTGCCAAGCACCAGGCCAGCACTCAGGCATTCCACCTCTTTTGTCTTACTCTGTCTCTCTGAGGCAGCTCCCCCTCCCCATTTTTTCATTCACACACCTGGATAAGGCCTAGGCATCAGGCATATACCTATGGAGAAAGAAAGTCTTTGCTTTCAAAGAGTTTACATTCCTCTGGGGAGGTAGGAATTACATTTTGGTTGAGAGGCTAAAGTTCTCTCTGTGGTTGTATCCATTATAGAATATTCTATGATATTAACATGTACGTGATTGACTCCTTATGGGAAGAAACCCTTTAAAATCTCATTTTCTTTTTATTTCTTTTGTAAACACCAAGAAAAACAGACACATTAGGACCTTATAAATCATTTTTCTCTTCTGGTTTCATTTGGTTGCATAACTGGGAGACTGTGACTTGCTGGGGAAAATCATAAAATTCAAATCTTGTCTTGGACACAGTCCCTGGGCAAGCCACTTAAGTGCTTCTTGCCTCAGTTTTCTGATCTGTCAAAGGATATAATAATACTTGTACCCATTCCTCTTAGGGCAGTAATGAAGATCACATAAGTTAACATACGTCACATGCTTTACAAATCTTGAGACATTGCGTAAATGCAAGCTTTTAATAATAATAATAGTAATAATAATATTACAATTTCTATCTGAATTCAATTTTTTTAAAACAGATGAGCATGAATTACAACTGCAACTGTAAGAATGACAACAGTAGCTTACATTTATAGAGCACTTTCGGGTTTGCAGAGAACTTTGCATAAATTGTCTCATTTGAATGAAATTGAAAAACCTTGTGAGCTAGAGGTTAGTCTTCATTATCACAGGGTGCAAATAAGGAAATGTTAGCTTGGAAAGGGAGAGACTAGCCCAAGGTCACAGAAGCAGTAAGCCTCTGAGGTGGGATTTGAACCCAGGTTTCTGCTGATGCCAAGTCCTGAAAACAATATGTAGCCCTCCTGCAATCTGAGCCCAGTTCTTCCGTACACCTCGAGGGATGCAATTCAGGGTGTCTGAATGCAAACATCCATCTTCTCTGCCAGAGAATCATAGAAGCAGCTCTCGAAGGCTAGCAATCCTTGTCCAGTTTATGGCATGTGCTGGCTGACATTCCATCCAGCAGAGGGCAGGAATAACCACAGAACACAATCGCCTCATCACTGATCTATTTAAGAAAATAAAAAAGGGAATTATATAAGGAGATTGCTATTGTTTAGGGAAAGGGTTGGTGCATGGAGATGGCTAGATTTAGGGAGAGGGGACATCCTGCTCCTGACTACAGGCCCACCCAAGTGGGAAACCAGGAAAGGCTAGTAAAGGGATATTTGTTGGAAAAAAATCAGGTCCCTCCTTAGGAGCCAGGGGTGGTATCACCACCATTGTGGCTGTGTCACAGCTCTCTTGGGTCTGTAGACCTCGAGGTCAAGGGCAGGGATTCTGGACCCAATCAATTCAGGAAAAAGTGGGCTTGATGGGAACTAGGACCTAGGCACTCGTTATCCGCCATCTGGAACAGCAGTGCCAGTCAGGTCAGCCTTCAGTCCGAGGGCAGCAAGGAGAGAGAGCTGTCAATTCCTGGCTGCAGCTGCCTTTAAACCACACACACATACACACACACACGTACGCACGCAGGGATGACATCCTGATCCATGCCTCCCATTGTGTGAAGGGCTTTGTGACTCTAAGAAATGAAAACACTTGTTTCAAGTTCAAATGACCTTAACTGTGTCAAGTCCGTGGGAGAAAGAGAAACAATTTCTCTCTGACGTGGCATGTGCCCTCGCCCATCCTTAGGCTGGCTGGCTGAGCATTTATTGGATTTCATTGTGAGGGGATAATGGGAATCAGGTTAACAGTAGTCCTGTTTGTGACATGTGTTCGATGTACAGAGAATGACCAGGACTGGAGTCAGAGAGCTAGTTCTTCACCCCTGTTCCTGCCTCTAATTAGTGATTCCTCTGGGCTTCAATTTCCTTGGCTTTGTAGAAATATGCTTTACCATTATTATCATCTCGAATGTTACTAACTGTTCACCTAGAAGAGATGTGCTGTGGAGGACAAAGAGGTAACTGAGAATTGTTGCTTCTGGGGGCAGGGGCTCCGGGGAAGTGGATGTGATAAAATGGATTTGACCAGGGGGATGGTGCGAGTTCACCTGTGGTGCAGCCCAAAGGGAGGAGGAAGCAAACCCTGGAGAGTATTGTCAGCACCCTCTAAATTTCAGCACCCTAGGACAAAACTCTAGTCATCCCTCCTTAGTTATGTTTCTACAGTATAGGACTGGCCTTGGAGTTAGTAAAATCTAAATTCAACCCACCCCACCCCCACCCCCTCCATAGCAAAGCATGCCCAGAAGTCACTCAGACTCTGCCTCCACCAAATCATAGAAGAATTTGGATCTCGGTTGGTGGAGGCTATTCTAACACTGATCGAAATCATATTTTCTTCTGTATTTGAAAAGACTTCTCATCTATGAAATGGGCATTCTCCATGTCAGCCCTCTTCTTGAAGACCCACAGTGGTGTGGACATGACTCTGAGTCAGTATTTCCTTCACCAAGTTGATGTGAAGATTAAAAAAGTGTTTTTGTAAAGTATCATTATATTGTCATTCCAGTCTTTTCATCTATGATCAAATGAGATTAGACAGAAATGGTCCTGAGACAAGTCACCATCCTACTATTCTCCCCTCAATGACAATAAATAGTAGCTAACATTTATTTAATGCAAGCTTATTTGTTTAACACTTAAAGGATTGCAAAGCACTTTATAAATATTAGCTCATTTTGTCCTCACAACCGCCCTGGAAGGTAGGTGATATCATTTCCATTTTACAGATGAGATAACTGAGGCTGAGAGGGGTTAATGTAGGATCACACAGCTCGTAAGTGTTTGAGGCAGTATTTAAATTCTTAACTTTTAGCAATGTTCTCTCCTTTAAACCAGCCTTTTGTGTTTGGTGTTTGTTGAACTATTGGACAGGTAGATAGAATGAATGGTCTTTGTCACTAAATAAATAATTTTTTGTTAATTTTATTAAAGTATTCTAGGCAGCACAAGGGGGTGATACGTACCTTATCTTTCCAGTTTCCCAAGGTATCATCCCTGCCTTCTCACTCTCTTTATCCCAACATATCTGTCTATCTGTCTGTCTGTCTGTCTATCTATCTATCTATCTATCTATCTATCTGTCTGTCTGTCTGTCTGTCTGCCTGCCTGCCTGTCTGTCTGTCTGTCTATCTATCTTTCTATCTATCTATCTCCATTTCTTGTTGCTCACATAGCCTCTACCCAGGTTCAAGCCTTAATTACCTCCCACCTGAATCATTTTAACAGACTCCAAAGTTGTATCCTTCCTGGAATATTTTTCCTTCCCAATCTTTCTTCTGAGAATGGAACAAGGAGAAAGGAATAGCGTACAATCTCAAGGTGTTTTTGTATCATAGAATAAGAGAAAAGAGAGGGTTCCTGGAGAATGGTTCTACTTTACCAGTCTAGTGGGAGGAGAGTTGGCTTCTGTTGAGGGCTGAGAAGAGAAACTTCCAAAGAGCAACTATGGAAAATGGGGAGTTCATTAAGGAAGATTGCTTCCAAAGTGATTTGGCTCAAATTAAAGAGAATCTAAGGCCTGCTCCAACCTGTGATCTTCTAGAAGAGCACTGAATGAGAATACAGGTTGTACTTAGTTTGGTGGTAGAGAGAAGAGAGAGGCCAGGAAAGATGGGAGAGCTCCTGCCCAGGTATTGTCTTGGTTGGATCTGTCTGTAGATCTGTACTAATTTCTCAGACAGTTAGAAGCCCTGTCTGTTGGTCTTTATTTCTCTGCTTGTATATTCTCCATTTTCTTTGTTTGCATTTTCTCTTAAGTTCAGGGTACTGATTTTTCCCCTGAATTAATGAATGTAATTAAAAAAGATTGTTGACACCTTGAACAGTTATCCTTCCTAGTAAAGCAGATCTAAGAACCTGTGCTGGCAGCCATCCTGGGTATGCCAATGTGGTTGTTGTTACAGGTGGAGGGCCAGTTTTATACAGATGAGGCCCTATATATTACAATCTACAACAAGGTCAGTTTGATAGGGTCAAAGAATGAGGGAAGATGAGTAATGTATTGTGTTTGTTCTTCATTTTGGAAGAGACCATGGCATCAGGAGAATGATGACATGACTTACAGTTGACTTTGATTGGAGTGAGGGAGGGCTGTGCAAGGTCACCAGACTCACTTTCTCCTCCAGAGTCATCTGGATCCAGTGGCCAGATATTCATCAGGATGACTGGAGATGACCCAGGATGCAATGGGAGACCCTGGCCCTTTTAAGCTAAGGCCGTTTCAGGAGTAATGTATAATAAGCCTGGAAATGACAGAGTAAGGGCACAACCCAAGACCTTTTCCCTTTTCTACAGAAGAATTTGAGTCCCACTTGTCCATAGACCCTGGGAAACCCGCGCCTTGAACTCTCCCTGAATTTTCCTACTTAATCTGGCTTTTTCATGCCCAGATTTGTTACCCTTAACCTAATCTAGCCCTCCAGATATTGCTTCCAGATGCTTCCCACACTTGATCCCATCAAAATCCTATTCTCTTTGTTCCTGGGAATCTGACTTCTAGTCACCCCAGACTATTAGACCACCTCTAGATGCCTCCCATAGTCTTTCTCTATGTAAGATGCATCTTGCCTCCACGAAGGTGCTCAGATTCAAACTAGTTCATCTAGCTGAGATTCATTTAGCCTGCTTGTCATTAGGCTCCTTAAGAGTCTACCCAGTACAGAGAATCTTTAATAAACTTTGTTTTACTTTGACCAAAAGAAGGCTTGAGTCGAATTTCATTTGGTAAAACTCAGCATATCAGTATTTTGGGGTCTTAAGTACTCCTAAACCTAAACCTCAGCAGAAAGGTGGGTTGAATCCAAGATGTGAAGGGCTTTCAAAGCCAAACCAAAGACTTTTTATTTGATTCTAGAGGTAACAGGGAGATATTGGATGTTATTTCAGTAAGTGATGTGACCATATTTATGCTTAAGGTAAATCACTTTAGCAGCTGAATGGAGGATGGAGTGGAGTGGAGTGGGGAAAAACTTGAGGAAGGTGGATCTCCTCTCTTGTTAACTCATTCTCTCTCCCCCCCTTTCACTCTTTCACTCTTTCTCTTGTTCTCTCTCTCTCTCTTTCTCTCTCTCTCTCTCTCTCTCTCTCTCTCTCTCTCTCTCTCTCTCTCTCTCTCTCTCTCTCTCTCTCTCTCTTTCTCTCTCTTCCCGCCCCCCAATCATATAGCCAAGTATGTGCTATCATTAAAATTTGGCAGCTTTCTTAATGATTTTGGAAGAGATCAAAGTCTTTTGTTAATTGCTACATATAAGATATTTAATCCTTGAATTGTGATATATTGAGTGAAAATAGAATGTGACAGATTCCTCTACAATTATCATACACATGGTGAGAAGGGTAGGAAATAATGTATGTGATGATTTCCAAATGCCAACCTCACACCAACGATCCAATAACCCATTTAGCCCTAGAAGGACTTGCCTTCCCCTCTCATTTTCAAGATTATGAAATTCAGGCACTTGTTGACCCTGAGAAGGAAACTTGTGTAAATGTCTCTTGCCTGTAAGGCTGTAACATGAGTGAAAACGGATGCTACTTTGTCCCCCTCAGAATCAAAAGGGTTGTGCTGAACAAAAAACTTTGATTCACAGAGAGTCCTGTCCCTGGTACTGTCGGCAGTAAGGAAATAGTTGGCCCACAGTGTTTCACACATCTTCTTCTTCCTGGTATTTTTAGTTTTGATATTTGAATCTATGCAGCTGAAGGAAAAAAAAAGACACCCGCCTGCCTCAGTATCTTGGTTCCCCAGTGAATTGCTGTTGTTCTTCTCCAAGAACTTTTCATCAAAGTGAGGACTTTTCTAATTGGCTTCAGGCAAGATCTTGCCAAAAAGAGATTTTAACCCTGTTGTTCTAGTTTGGGCACAATTGGCCAACTTTTCCTAATTCAATGGCATGGAGTGGGGGACTTTGGGGGGAAGAGACATACCTGTGGCTGCTGGTGATTATCAGCTGGGGATGCTGCCTTGGTTTGACGGGTGCTCAGAATAACCAAAGGCAAAGGCATCTGCTGTGAGCGTAGCCAGAGACTTCCTGCTCTCCTACAACTCACATTTTAGACATGGTCATCTCTGCAGCCACATGCTCAATGCTGACCTTTCACCTGAAAGAAGTCTGGTCTGCTTCTCAGACCAGGATGCTGTCAGTTACAGCTGGGGAGGCTGCTAGATAACATGGGGGAATGCCAGAGGCAGTCAAAGAGAATTTAATGGTTTAGTTTGTCACCTACCATGAGCCAGGCAATGCTAGAGCAGTTGGGGAGAACTTCATGGTCTAGCGTGGTAATCAATCAATCAGTAAACTTTTATTATGCACCTACCATGATCAAGGCACTGGGGAAATAAAGCAACAATGAAAGAGTTCCCTGCTCTCAATCAATCATCAGGTATTGAATATGCAAACAATGTTCAAGGCACTGCTGGGGCTAGGGAGGGGGATATTTCTTGGATTAAGAGCCTCCTTCTCCTGAGCACAAGTACTTTCATTGCTGTTCCCCAAGCCCGGAAGACTCTTCCTCCTCATCCTTCCTTCCGGGATTCTCTGGCTTCCTTACATCCCAGTACAAAAAACCCATCTACTACACAAAATCTTCCCAACCTCCCTTAATGCTAGTGTCTTCCCTCTGTTGATCATTCCCAGTGTTTTGTGTGTAAACATTTGTATGTTTTTTCTTCCATTAGACTGTGAACACCTTGTGAACAGGGACTCTCTTTGGCCTTTCATTGCACCCTTAGCACTCATCACAGTGTAGGAACTTAAGAATACACAGAATAAATATACTTAGTAGTACATACAATACACATTTAATAAATATTTATTGACTAAGACAGAAATGAAACCAGTCCCTGGTGGCAAGCAATAAACAAGTGCTTGTTAAATACCAGACACGGTTCTAGGTACTAGATGGAAAAAAGGGTAGAAGCATTTCTTAAGTACCTATTCTGTGCCAGGCATTGAGCTGATTTACAAATGTTATTTCATATGATGTAAATGAAATGATCCCTGCACTTAAAGAGCTTACATATTTTGAGGGGAAATATGTACACAGATACACATGGAGAGCATAATATGGGGCAGTTTGGAGAGTGGGGGTGCTAGAAGCTGGGGAACAGATGGGGTATCCGGAAAAACCTATGTAGAAGAGGTCATGTGGGTTCAGCTTTGAAGGAAACAAGGGATTCTAGGTGGCAGAGGTGGGAAGTGGGGGAATTCCAGGAGTAAGAGACCTGTGCAAATGCACAGAGGTGGGAGATAGTTTCGTAGGTAATGGTCAGAAAGAAGGCTGATTTGGCTGGACCAGAGAGGGTAAGAAGGAGAAGAAAATCTCATAAGAATAATAAGGTATGTTGGAGTCAGGCTGTAAAGTGCTTTTAATGCCAACAAAGGAATTTGCTTCTGATCCTTTGGTCCATAGGGAGCCACTATAGTTTATTGAAGACAATAGGGACATTCTGGAAACTATGTGTATTGGAGAAGAGAGAGACATGAGGCAAGTAGACACATTGGGGACTATTGGAGTAGCCTGGGTTCACCCAGTGATGAGGGTCTGAATTACGGAGGTGGCTCATGAGGAAAGAAAAGGGGAAATATGTGCAATATTTTAGATGCAGAAATTGGTAACTGAGGAGATACTGTGAGAGACATGGGATATTAGGTTGAATTACTAGAGAGGAGATAGTAATTTGTAGTGGAAAATCTTCTAGACTTGTAATCTTAGCTCTGACTCTAGAGCCAAGGGTCAGTCATTCAACCCCTTTGCCTCAATTTCCCTATCTGTAAAATGGGAATAGCATAATTCTTGAACCAGGACCCTCTCTGCTGTGAGAAAAGCCTTTTGTAAGCTTTATAGTGCCATGGGAGTATGAGTTGTTTTTGTCATTATAGGCAACTTAGGAAAAATTATATAGTATTATTGGAAAGGATAGTCAAAGACTGTAAGCCTGGAATTTAAACTACAATCACATAGTATGGTGGTGTCCAAGGCAAGATCAGGGTCCTTATGCTGCTTCTATTTGCTCAGTTTCTTGATGACTGGCCCCTCTGCCTGATAGGCACAGGTGCAGGTGAGGTCTGATGCAGGTGGGGGATAGGGGGTGAGAAGGGCTAAGCAAGGCAGGATAGTAGGTAACATACTCCCTCCAAGAGGTGCCTAAGAGCCCTAGGAGCAAGCTGGAGGGAGTGCTAGAGGTGAGGGCTGGGCTATGTCCAGACTACTTGGATCCCAAAGGCATTAGGTGGAATCGTAGCATTGAGGAATGGAAGCCAGGGGAAGGGAAGCAAGGAAGAAGGGCATTTCTGTTCTAAATTTGAACACTTCAAAACTGGATATGAACTCAGTGATTATCAAAATCTTTTTCCTTGTTTCATAAATGGAAAATTTGGGGTCCAAAGAGGCTACAGGACAGGATTTTAGAAGGAGAGATTGAAATCTGGAAGAGAACAGAGATGCCTTTGAATTCAACCCCCTCATTTTATAGATGAAGAAACTGATGACCAGAAAGGCTAAGAGCCTCAACAAGGGTCACACAGGTCTCCCCAAGATTTAGGATCCAAATTCAAGTCCTCTGACTCCAAGTTTAGTGATACTGTGATTACCTAGTGCTGGAGATCAGCCAGGTCCAGGTGGGAAAGCAGCTTCTCTGTTTCCAAGAACTTTCTCTTTTCTGTAAATATCTTCAAGAAGGGGCAACATCCCAGAGAGACTATTATCTGAGCATTTTCAACCAATTCCCTTACCCTGGGGGACTATCTGATTGTAGCTGCATCTTTGCTATTTTTCTTTAAGCCTGTTCATCTTAGCCAAATTAAACACACATCTTGATCTTTTTTCTGTCCCCCTTCTCCTCCTTTCCCTTCCCTTCCCTTCCCTTCCCTTCCCTCCCTGATAATCTAAAGCAGAAACAGAAATATAAACATTTTCCTCCCAAAACCTAGGGGCACACTTTCTTCTATACCACTTCCATCCCTGGGCAGAAGGAGCTCAGCCTTAAAGTGTTGGCTACAAAGCATTCACCTCACCAATTTCACTTCCAAATATGGCGTAACTGATGGTCAGTCTCTGATGCTCCCTCTTGGATGCTTTTTCTCACTGTTGTCCTGGGTCAAGGAGGTTGTTAGGGATTTTGCTCCTTACTAGGTTCAGCTTTTCACAAAATCTGATCCTGACTCCTTTCACTGGACCTCTGGCTATTCAGTCTTCCAACCTTGCACACAAAGCCACAGGCTATCATCCTTTGTTCCATCCTCCTCCTCCTTCTGCTCCTGCTCCTCCTCCTACTCCTCCCTCTCTCCCTCTCTCTCTCTCTCTGTCTCTCTGTCTCTGTCTCTCTCTGTCTCTCTGTCTCTGTCTCTCTGTCTCTGTCTCTCTGTCTCTGTCTCTGTCTCTGTCTCTCTGTCTCTGTCTCTCTCTGTCTCTCTGTCTCTCTGTCTCTCTGTCTCTCTCTCTCTCTCTCTCTCTCTCTCTCTCTCTCTCTCTCTATCACACACACACACACACACACACACACACACATCCCTGATAATTCTTACATAATTTCTTGCATACTGCCTGTGATACTCTGCAGCCCACTTACACCCAGAATTTGCCTTTTTGGTTGCCAATATGCTGATTGTGAAACAATTGTTTTTCACAATTCACACCCATATCATATCATGCAGAGAATATTGGTATTTAAAATAGGGAATTTGTAGTGAAGAGGGACTTAGAATAATTGAAAGCATTACATAATTTCCACATGCTTTTCAGCCTGTCTTCCTCCCATCTAATTTTGACCATTTCATTTCCTGCCCATCTTCTGCATTCATCTGACATATGTATATGGAGTAACTTAATGGTCTATCTGTCCCAGCATGTCATAATCTGGGCAATGTTCATTTTTCATCTTTGTTGGTTTTCTAGTACATATTTTTTGGGTAATCACCTTTCAGGATCAACAATGTTCATTGAGGATATCCTGTGGTATTATGGGAGTTTGAAGCAATTAGAAACATGTCCATAAGTAGCAACATGTGCATACCTTGTTATTGATAGAGACTGCCTTTCTATGTGGAGTTGGGACAAGATATTCTCCAAGACTCTGGCCAAGACTTTTGGTAATCACATTTCTACCTGTTGCCTGATTTTTTGATTCTGATACTCAGAGGGGTATGTAAACAAAGTGGCAGGGGAGAGTGCTGTTTGGGTCATGTGTGGCAGAAATCTTTCATGAGAAAACTTGGTTTGAGGTGAACCTTAAGACTGCATTTTGTGTTACAGACTAAAGTAATTTTTTAAAAAATCAATAAATAATGGACACAGTGGATTCTCATATTCTCTACACTTAAGTCAATTTCTGGTGTGGCCATGCCTAGAAAATTG
Source organism: Pseudocheirus occidentalis (assembly GCA_028646575.1). Classification (NCBI taxonomy): domain Eukaryota; kingdom Metazoa; phylum Chordata; class Mammalia; order Diprotodontia; family Pseudocheiridae; genus Pseudocheirus; species Pseudocheirus occidentalis. The sequence goes on from CM053598.1 coordinate 18,261,765, forward strand.
TCTAGGAAGGTTTGTTTCTTCCCTTCCTATCATTTTCATCGAGAGTAACCTTAGTTTATGCATAGGACAATCTTACAAAAAATCTTATATAGATGAAAATAGACCTTGTTGATATCAAGATGTGAATTCTTATAAGAACCTTCTGTAATTCTGGGAGGCTGGTTTTTGAGATTGGGTATACACACCTATGTATAAATATTATGCCTTTCACAAATAAAATTATTAGAAAACACTTGTGAAAATCTTCAGCCATCTGATTATTTATTTATATCATGATTCTCTTAATTCACTGGATGAATTTCCACCTAATGACCAGAGATTCCTTACGAGTAGAAAGGGTCCAGGATCCATTCTGAGGACTTGTATCTCGGGATTGTTGACCCACTTAGGTGGAATAAAGGAAATTTAGTATCTGGTGAATTGCCAAGGGTAGTCATCACTTTCCCTCATAAGCACCAAGGTGCACAAATATTAGAATACGGAAGAACTTTATTTACACTGTTATACATAGAGAAAGGGTTCACATTTGATCCCCTCAGAAAGTCACAATGCCCTCCTTCCAGTGGACTTATCATCGAGAGTGACCTGCACAGTTTCCAAAACGTATAGCACCTCCTTGGTCGGGGCTTCTAAAAGAGAGAAGACCTGGCTTTGCTCCTCCAAAGTGATAGCCTGTGCCTAATTGCTACCTTTTTAGGTCCTCCCCTCGAGTCACCGCTTCCTTTTGCTATCCCACCTCTCTACTGTTTCTGCCCTCCACTGTTGGCAGAGGTCTTGTTTCTTCCTTCCTGCTGTCACTGGCCTCTGTTCTACTCTCTTGCTACCCCCGTGTTGGCTGTCTTCCAGCAGATGCTGCTGGCTGCTTATTTAGAGGCACTTTTAATTCCCCTAGTATTTGTCTTTCTTTCTCCTGTCTTCCTCTAGGGCAGCTGGGCCAGGTTATGCACATCACCTTAGGCTGTTTCTTAGAAGTCTCCCATAGGGAGAGAGAAGGTAAAGAACCTGTCACTTCCCTTGGATTCTCCCAAACCAGCTTCTATGGTGGAGAAAATAGGTTATGTGGTTTTGGTATAGCAGCAGCAGCAGCAGCAGCAGCAGCAACAGCAATAGTAGCAGTAGTAGTAATAGTAGTAGTAGTAGTAATAGTAGTAGTAACAGTAGTAATAGTAGTAGTAGTAGTAGTAGTAGTAGTAGTAGTAGAGTAGTAGTGCTAGTAGTAATAGTAGTGGTAATAGTAATAGCAATAGCAGTAGTAGTAGTAGTAATAGTAGTAGTAGTAGTAA
>CM053598.1:18263547-18279412 GCA_028646575.1 Pseudocheirus occidentalis
TCCCAGCCTTGGCTCACTGAAAGCGCACCCCAGGACCAGCACTCAAGACCACGATCCAGATCCAGGCCACTCAATGCAAGAGCCCTTGGCCCTGATGGATCGCATCAGCCCCCCTGCTATCTGCAGGCCAAGGGCTCTGAAGCAGCCCAGTGGAGGCCCCTGCGGCTCTCAGCTGTTCCTGCTGCTACAGCCACCTCCTGCTGCTTCCCTGCCCTGGGAGCAGTTTGACTGGACCCGCTCTTCTCCTCTTGAGTTAGCAAAATCCACTGACCTTTCTCTTAGCCTTTTTTTCCTTCTGGCCTTATAGATGTGGTAATTGTGCCTCCAGTGCAGCTGATCAGCTCTCCTATAGCCGTGGTTCCCTGCCCGATGCCCCAAGGCTTGACCCGGCGGGGGGGGTTTTGGGCCGCAGGTCCCAGACTGCTGCAAAGAGCCCCGCCTGCTGCGCTGCTTGTGGCAACAGATGTTCTTTCTGTCTTTTGGAGAGTTGTGGAGCTTGAAAATCTGTTTAGCGTCCCATTTAATGAGTTTTTTAGCATGTTTCTGTGAGAGCTGTGGTGCTTTGCTTCTTCTATGCCGCCATCTTGGCTCTGCCCCCCCCCCAATGCATGTTTGAAGCTGGATTTGAAATCTGGCCTTTTCACTGCAGGCCTGGTACGCCACCCACTGCATCACCCAGCAGCCTGGATAAGTAGTAATCACAAGTTTATGGGAAGACCTCCAGTTAGGAATAGCCCACTGTCTCAGTATTAGGATCATAGTTCTAGACCTGGAACAGATCTCAGAGGTCATCTAGTCTACCCCTCTGACTGTTACAACTGGGGAAACTGAGGCTGGGCCCAGGGAAGTGAAGTGACTTTACCAAGGTAACAGGTGTAGGAAGTACCAAAGTCAGTACTTGAATCTGTGTCCTCTGATTAGAGTCAAGGCTCTTTCTACTTCCCTCATTCTCCGGGGTGGATGGGGAAGTTCTATTCTTACTACAAAGGTTCAGGATAGTTATATTAGCAACATAAATTCCCACAGCCATCAGAAGCACAGGCTTTTGGAGGTAGAAGGACCTTACAGCTTATGTATCAGGTATAATCCTGTCATTTCAAAGATGAGGAAAAGGAAGTCTAGAGAGGGAAATTGCCAGGTGTCAAACGGACAACTTCTTTTATCCTCTGAGCTTGTTAAGGGATTCAATGGTGACTTGGTCCTTTTCTCCCAAGTCCAAGCTTTCTCCTAAACCAGGATGCCTCTAAGGATTGGCAGACAGCAAGTGGAGTCCTAGCTTGGCCATCAGTTCAGTGCTCGAAGGCCTAAGTAGTGAACTTGGCTACCTCCAACTTACCACAGGCCTCCTAACAGATCAGATGCCCTTAGCCTCCATTCCTGCATCAATACATTTTAGTTGCTCAATGCTGCATGCTTATGGGAACCCATGTGTTCCAAGTTTTCTGAGACACATCAGACATTCAAGGTGAAAAAGTTCAATTTTAGCCACATTGTAAATAGGAGAACTGTTCTCACAACCTGTTCCTCAATTTTCAGTTTGGAAAGTTCTCTATTTATTAATTAACTTAGTCTGGTACAGGAAAGATAATGTAACAGAAGAGTATGAGCAATACATTTGGATTCAAATCCTGGCTTTTCTTCTTTTGAGCTACGGTGACCTTGGACAAGTCACTTAAGCACCACAGTCCTCATTTTCCTCATCTTTAGAGCAAAGGGATTGGACTTGAAAACTTTAAAATTTCCTTCCAACTCTAAATTTATGGTTCCATTGTAAATAATGGCCTGAGATTTAGTTGTGATAAGGACTTCCTGGTGTGGAAATTTTCTCCATCAATACCAATCAGCACTTCTCAGTAACTTGTATTCCTGGCACAGAGATATTAAGTGATTTTTCCAAGGACCTCACAGCCAACAGGTATCAGAGAAAAGATTTGAACCCAAGCTTCCCTGACTCTGAGGCTAGCCCTCTATTCACTATGCCATGACCTCTCCTGAATGTGGTTCCCCTACTCCAAAACATAGCTGACATGCATGTGATGCTTTAAAGTTTGTAAATATTTTCATATTCTATCCTTGTAACAGCTCTATGAGGTTGGGGTAATTATCCTAACACCTTTTTACAGTTGAAGAAACTGAGCCACAAAGTGGGAAAAATGCCTTGCTCATGGTCACATTACTAGTAAGCTTACCATGAAACATGAAAGTTGAATTCCTCCAAGGATTAGTAATCATTAATAATAAAACAATAATCAATTGCCTTAACAGGGAAAAACTCCAAAAGCTTCTGGTTTCTCTGTCTTTTTCGTTTTAGGTCTCCGTTAACGCACTGACCCTTTCCTGGGCCCATTGAGTCCATTTGTGGCCTTTTATTATTCAAGTTTTCTCTCAGCCAGCTTCCTCTGGCATCTGCGCCATGCTTGTCTTTGGTTATCTTCCCTCCACTTTGTATCTGCTGACCTGCCTGGATTTCCACTCCACAGAGTAGGCTGCTTCTCCCAGGATAACCTGCTCATTTCTAATCTTACCACCATGCTGCTAACTCTTCTCCTTTTGGCTCTGATTGGAGGGCAAGAAGGGAGAGTCCCAAACTCCTTCTGATGCCTTCTTTTATAGAGGATAGAAACTGGACCCAGCTCAATCCACTTTCCTTTTGATACTCTCTGCCTCGCTTCAGCTCCACAGAACAAGATGCCCCTGTGCTGTGTACCCATTAATGTCTGCCCCCACCTGGCTTTCCTGCCTCCTTTTGTGTGATGTCTCCCCCTTTGGACTGTACACTCCCTGAGGGCAGAGACGATTTTAAAAAAAAATAGTTATATCCCCAGTAATTAGCACAGTGTTTACCATGTGTAGAGGCCTAATACACATTTACTGGATTATTAAACTGCGTCTTCTCTCTGTTACCAAAACTTCTGGATCCTTGTTCCATCCCAGCAATTTCTTTCCAAGAGTAGCCCCTTGGACATTCACCACTGCAGTCACCCAGTCAGACATTCAATCAATTGATGTTTTTTATTTGCCAGGCCCTATGCTAAGCCTTCTATCTGGTGACATGCCCCAGCAAGACCCCCCCAACCTTCTGCTGAGTGAGAAATCCACACTGTATATCAGCTCTGTTTCTCGACTCCCGGGAACAGCAAGACCCCCATGCGTCAGAAGACATGGGCTTTTGTGCCAGTTTCTGCCAATCCCCTCCAGTTGTTTGCCTGTCCAGAAATGGGCCTCCCTGCTTTCTGCCTAGGAGTAGTTGTTAATACGAATTTCAAGCCACCTCACCAATGAGTCTATATATTTTCCTGGGAGAGCCCAAGAAGGCCTCACTAAATAAAATCCTTTTCCATCCATCAGTTGGTGTTAGGAAGATGTATGACTGGTATCTGAGGCTCTGTCACTGTGTTATTTTCTGTGTTCCTCTCACATGTCAAATATAAAAATACAGCCTGTCAGTGTAAGTGTGATATGGGGCATTGTTCCGAGAGGTTCTGAGAAATCATACTGTGTTCCAGGATTCATCATCTCACCAGCTTAATCATTTCGTAGCACAGTCTAAACAAAACTGTTAAGACCACTGGAAGGAGATGCTCTGGGATCAGGGTCAACTTAGTGGGGATTTAAAAACCCTGGGAGGCAAGGAATCAGGGAGAAATGCAGAGTGTCCTGCCGGCCTTCTCCCCTGCCCTCCCCCCCTTCCTTGTTACTGCAGCTTTTCCAGAAAGTTGTTTATTCACTAATTATTCTCTCCCAAACCCTCTGCCCTGACATTCTGCCAGAGAGGTTGGGAGGGCTCGTTAATCAGAATTCTCTCTTTCCAGCTCACCTGTCACCATTGAAACTCCCTCCAATGCATTGGCATCGATTAATATTTAATGATAGAATTGGAACAAAATATTGGTTCAGCACTTTTTACTTCTTCATTAAAACCCCCACAAAACTTTGCCCTCTGCCTTGCTTAGACTCAACTTCAGAGGACAAAAATGAGTTTCATGGTCACATCAAGAAAAGTGTGAGATCTTTGTGTGAGAGACACAGTCCAGGAGAAAAATCTTCTCCCCCTTCCCATTCCCCCTTTCCCTTCCCCGTTTCCTCTTCCCCCTTCCCCCTTCCCCCTTCCCTTCCCCCTTGTCTTCCATCTTTTTTGTCAAATAAATGAGTGGGCTAGAGACTTATCACACTCTCTTTCAGTTCTATTGTTCCAAGATGATTTTGTGGTCCACATGAGGGCCAGCACCCATTAACAAATTGATGAGTTCAGCCTTAGCTTTCTTCACAATTTCAGTCTCTTAGGGGAGGACTTCTTCCCAGAATTCAGTTCCAAGCCACTTTGATGATAGGCCAGTCTTATTTAAACTTATCTGTTTAAATCTAGCATTGTGCTCTGCAAAGAGTAGGTGCTTAAATGTTCTGGCAGTCCCCTTGAGACTTTCTCTTATACATAATTATGTTGTGCTTACTATAGATTTAGATACATCTATATAGGGCTTGCTTACCAGGCACTTTGCTAAACATTTAACAATTACCATCTCATTTCATCCTCATAGCCCCCCTGGGGGGAAGGGACTATGATCATTCCCAGTTGTTCAATGTTTGATCATTTTTCTCGTTAGGTCTTTCAAGAAATCTTGTCCAGTTTTGACACACACAAGGGAAGCACCTCATGGAGGAAAATCTTTTAAGATGATGTTTTGATTTGCCATATTACATTTATTTTTACAGGTAAGAAACAAAAAGTACCATGGGCTTGCTGATTCTCTTCTGCTGTCAGTCAATTGGGTGATATTAAATATGTGGTCTGCAGCCGAATAAAGCTTATTAAAAGCCTGCCTTTTCCCTTGCCACACCTTCATCAAAAGGGCTGTTAAAATGGTCCATATATATGTATATACATATATACATATATATGAACCATTTTAAGATCGGTATCTATGTATCTATATATCTATAGCTATGTATGTATGTATACATGTGCATGTATATCTACGTACATACATATGTATGTATGGTAAGGAAGAAATATGGGTCAGTAGTTACAAATGCTCTTAAGACGTTAATTCTGCTATTTGGTCCAAGCCCCTTAGTATCTTAACCTCATTCAGCTTTCTATCTTGGGTTCAACAATGCCTAGTCATGGCTCTGAGGTCTGGTGCTTTGGAAAACTGGTTGCCCTTAAAAGAATACTTTCAATTGAGCACTAGGGGTCTAATTTAGATTGCAAGAGTTTAAGGGGCAAGTGGGTAATGAGGGAGGGGGAGGCATGAAGTATCGCTACTTAGGTGAGAAGTTTTCTGATTTTAAAAAGGGAGATAAATGGGCCAGGGGCTTGAAAAGTGATCAGGAAGGAGCAGAGACTTTTGTGCCATGTTTGTGGCAGGACAGGAAGGAGCCAGTGGAGAGGTGGGGGAGGGGAGGGATGCTCCAAGGGAGAAGAGGGTAATTGATGGAGTCTAATCTGCAAAATGAGAAGCTTTCAAAGGATGATCTGTCTTCATGCCTTCCTCTTGGTCTAAGAACATTGTTGTTGTGCTTCCTTTGAAGTGACTGAGGTCTGTAGGTATCTTTATTATTTAAATTTACCTCTTTCAGAAGGGCTTTTCCTCCTGATCCTTGGCTTGTGGTCTCTCCAGAAAGAGAGGCAGAATGACAGGTTTGTATCAATTTGCTTTTGGTGCTGGCCCCCACACGTAGCACACAATCAGAAGGATTATTGTGTTTAGCTTTCAGACTAAAAAGCACTGGGCTTAGGGAAACAGATAATGATTCTGAGCTCCCCCCCAAAGGACTCCGAATCATGTACAACTTAATCCAGTTCCTGTGGGAGGGGGACTGCTTGCCTTTGATCCTGTTAACTTGGAAAGGTTTGCTCCCTGGGACAATATTAAAGAGGTATGACAAGATACCCAGTGTTTATTTTGGGCCTGCATGTCCATTGTTCCTGGGCACAGCCAACTAGAATGGTTAAAATATTTTCTTTGACAGTGAAAAGGAAAAAAAAAATTAAATGCCTTTTGCCTACTTGGAAGCGCTGTCTGGGAGGAACGTGTTATGGGTTTGTTTGGTCTGGACACTAGAAGACTGTGGGCATCATTAACAAGAGGAGCTGCTATTTCTCAGAATCACACATTTCTCAGAATCACAGTTACAGCAGCTCAGGGCTGGAAGGGACCTGAGCAACCACCAAGCACAGCCCACAACTGGAAATAAGTTCATTCTACTGCACCATTATCCATTATTAATAGAATATAATCTTCTTGAAGGCAGATCCTGTCTCATTTATGTACTTTATCCCTCAGTACAGTGTCGGACACAAAGAAGGCCCATGCTTATTGATTGATGTCTGCCTAATCGATGAGGGGTGGGCTGTAGGGGGCATTTACATTTTACATATAAACTGAGAAGAGTTTATATAAATAAATAAATATAAATAACATAATATAATAATATAAAATATATTTTATATTATATATAAATATATAATATTTATAAATATAAAATTTAAATAAATACATATACATATAGATATATTTATAAATATAAAATGTAAAATTATATGATATAATAATATGAAAAATAGATAAAATTTAAAAATATATACATTTTACAAGACACTGAGGCTTGGAGGTAAAAAGACTTGCCCAGAAGTACATGGCCCCAGCTGGGAGATTCAGAACTTCTTGGGATAAGCATTGTGGAGGCAGGACAACTACTGCTGGAATGAAGACTGAATTGAGAATTGAGAAGAACTGAGAGTTGAGAACTGAGAATTGAGAACTGAGACAGAATTTCTTGGAGCAAGCCACATGGAGGCTGGAAAAAGTGATTCTGATTTTGAGAACAGAGCTGGATAAAGTAATTTTGATTTTGAGAACAGAACTTTGTGGTGGCAAAACTTTTGGTGAAAGCCAGCCAGACTCCTGCTGAGGACTTCTGAGGGCCAGTTGGAGCTTCCAGAGAAAGCATGCCTGTGGTGTCGGTACTTTGTCTGTGGCTCTGTTGTTTTCTCTTCCCAGTAACAGAAACTGTGAAGGATTTGAGATGGACTGGGTACTGTGAGCTTCAATATGGAGCAAGAATTGCATGGAGAGCTGGATAAGCAACTGGGAGCTGTGTGCTTTTGAACCCAGGTGACAGTTTGGTGGATTCAGGTAAGAGCTGGGACCATGTGCTTGGAGTCAAGATGAAAGACCTTTCAGTGGGTACTGAGTAGAAACTGATGAAATTGTAACTTACTTGTGACCTAGGGGTAGGTGGCCTTTGTATTTTCTGCTACAACCTTAAGAGGGTACTGAGTAGTGACTGATGAAATTGTAACTTAATTTTACCCCCTGGGTGGAGGACTTTGTATTTTGTGTCCCTTAAGGAGCCTCCATAAGGATGATTGAATGATGGAGTGACTAAATGATTGAGTAAACACTTTGGTGAAAACTACGTGGCCATTTTAGTGTTGAGTTGTGACATGGTGAATGCTGTATTTTGATTTTCTGTGAAGTTTTGCTCTGATTTGTTATTGAATAAATAGAGAGTTTGCTATGCTATGTAATAAGAACCTTAAAAGCTGTTCACAGCAGCCATCCTCTGGAAAGCTTTGGCTTTACAGCGGCAGCCCTTCAAATTAGGAGGCAATAGTTATATCTCACTGTGTTTTCCCTTTTATAGGCTAACCATCCCTTGTTCCTTCATATGGTGTAAAACAAAAATCACTCACCATCTTGTTTGGCCTTCTTTGGTCACTTTCCGTTGGTTTGATGAATAGAGTGTTAGACTTGAAATGTCAGGAATGTCTTAGATTCAAATGTAACCAATGTCAGGAACACTCTAGGATCTAATCCCACCCAAATCAGATATGCTCTGGGTTCAAATTCTACCAATGTCAAGAATGTCCTGGGTTCAAATCCCATCTTTGACACTACCAGTTAGAGGAAAGTCACTTCCCCTCCCTGAGTTTCAGTTCCTTGTCTGTAAGCTAGGGGAAATGCTTGAAGTTTTCATGGGTGTCAAATATGACCATGTCTGTGAAGTCCTTTGTGATCTTTAACACATTATGTAAATGTCAGTTATTATTATGCCTTCATAATGATCCCCAGAACTGAAAAACATTCCAGATGAGTATGATTCTCTCATATCTGCCATCTCAGTTGGCCTACCCCAAAATCACAGCAGTTTATTCACTTAAAAGATGTAAATAGCCAGCCACTTTGCCTAAAAATGATGTGGAAGCACCATGGTTCAGTGGAAAGCATGCTTGGGTTGAAGAAGTATTGAGTTCAAATCCTGATTCTGTCCCTTACTGCCTGTGGGACCTGGGACAAATCACTTAACCCCTTTGAGCCGCTGGACATGATGACTTCTAATGCCCCTTTCCTCTCCAAATCTGTGATCCAATGAAAGCCCCAACGAAGTACTCTGGGATAATTATGTCCTAATTCTACATCAAACTGTATTCCCAAAATATCATATCCACTCAAAATGATGGTGACTGATGAATGGTACATCTTCTCAGTCCCTGCCTCTTTCAAAATACAGTTGTTAGGAATACAAAGGAGCTTCCCAGAGTACAACTGCAGTTTTGCTGCGTTAAACCTGAAGACTAGCTTTTGGATGAGCAAACAGGCTGTAATAGAGTTTGTACTGCATAGCAAGTCTCTCCGTGCCTGCCAGCTGCGGGGATGGATTTACATAGATTGACTCACTCCAGCATATGAGTAACGATCAATTTTCTTGATCTATTCTAGTCTGTCAATCTGGGCTTTCAGGCCTGAATGAAGAGCCATCGCTGTCAGCCAGAGATGGAGTTTCCTAGGCTTACGTGGGCTCTTAAAAATCTCTTTTCTACTTAATTAAAAGATACACATAGCAGGAGACAGAGAGCACCAGCCAGGCTAGTCACGTAGAAGCAAAATTCACTGTGTACACAGACAAGTTCCCGGAAGAATTACGAAACATGACTAGATAAATTGGGAGCTGACATGATGCTTCTGAAGGTGAGGCTTTTTAAAGTCACTTTTATTAACAGGAATACAAAAAAGATAGAGCCAGCTTAGTGGAATTTGTCAGCTATTCTCAGTGCAAAGCATCCTTTTGTTAAGGAAGAATTTTGGGGGGAAGGGTGGAGATTCGGAGGGTTCCAGGGTATTCAAAGAATCTTAGATTGAGAGTTAAAAGGTACTTTCTAGTTCAGTTCTCTCATTTTACACATGAACAAATTCCTGTCTAAAGAAGTTAAGTGAGCTGTCCAAGGTCACATAGCTAGCAAGTGAAAAACAGGATTCAAATCCAAGTCCCCTGACTTCAAACCCAACATCCCACAAGTAAAGTGAATTCAATTCAGGAATTGTTTTAAGTGTCTGCAATGTACCAGGAATTGTTCTTGGTGCCATGTATGAAAAGATGACAATGAAGTAGTTGCTGTCCTCAGCTAGCTTCCCTTCCACTGGACCTGGGGCAGCAGGGGAACCAATAGTTATGAAAACAATCAAATAGAAATTATATGCATAATAAGTACAAAGTGATTTTGTTGGAGGAGGAACACAAACAAACTAGGGAAATCAAGGGAGGTATTCTGTAGAGTGACCCTTAAATTCAGTCTTGAAGTAAACTAGATTCCAAGAGTCACAGGTAAAAAAAAAGGTTAGTGTTTCAAGATGGAAGCCTGCCTAAAAGGTACAGTGGGTAGAGATGGAGTGTCATATATGGAGAACAGCAAGTTTAATTGACCCTAGAAATTTCATGAAAAATTGACTTAAACATTAAGGGCATGATGGAGAATAACATAAAATCAGTCTAAAAAACTAGAAAGAGCCAGATTGTGAAGGATTTCAATGCTGGCCAACAGAATTTGTATTTTACTTCAGAGGAATTTGAGAGTCATTGAAGGTTATTGAGCAGGGGCATGACACACAAGTGGCCTTTGTCCAAATCAATATGGCAGCTATATGGATGTTACATTGGAGAGGAGAAAGATTGAGGCAGAAAGACAACAATGAGGCTATTGCAATAATCTAGGCAAGAGAAGAGTGCATGAACCATCAATCAATCATCATTTATTAAGCACCATGTGCATTTATGACAGACATTGTGATGACAAAAGCAAAAATAAAACAATTTCTGTTTTCAAGGAGATTACACTCTATTGAAAGAAAAGAAAGATAACACATAATCAGAAATGTCTGCAAAAATAAAGACTAAGCAAAGACAAAGCATTTCATTGGAGAATCACTAGGCACTTGAGGGAAATCAGGCAATATGCCTTAAAGGAAACGGCACAAGCTAATCTTTGAAGGTATCTAAGGATTTTAAGAAGTGGAGGTGAGGAGAGAGAGCATTCCCCGTGTAGGGATTAGTCTGTGAAAAGGAACAAACACGGAGATGAGATTCATGTGTAAGAAATAGGAAGGCCAGTATGTCTATACTGGAGAATGTAATATGGGGAGTGAGATGGAATAAACCCAGAAAGGTAGGCTGGTGACTGATTGTGGATGACTTTATGTCGTAAACAGATGAGTTTGTATTGAATCCTACAGGAATAGAGAGCTTAATGAACAGGAGAATGACATGGCCACACATACATGTAAAGAAAAAAATAACATTGGATTGGAAAGGGCTTCAACTGGAGGCAGGAGACCAATTAGGAGACCAGTCTAGGTGAAAGGAAATGAGGGGCTAAAACATGATGGTCACGGTGTGAGCAGAAAGAGAGGGATTGATGGAAGAGTCTGAAAAGGCAGAATGGACGAGACTTGGCAATTTACTGGCTACAGTGTGGGATGGCAGAGAATGAGGAGTCAAGCTGGCAGCTATGTGATGGAGTAGATAGAGTGCTCAGCCTGGAGTCAGGAAGACCTGAGTTCAAATATGGCCTCAGAAGCTAACTGTATGACCCTGGGCAAGTCATTTAACCATGTTTGCCTCAGTTTCCTTATCTGTAAAATGAACTGGACAAGGAAATGGCTAACCATTCCAATATCTTTGCCCCCCCAAAAGAAACCAAAACACTCCAAATGGGGTCACAAAGAATCAGGCATGAATAAAAATTACTAACCAACGACACTGAGGAGTTAATAGTGAATTTCAGTGATAAATTCAAGTCAGGCCCTTGGATCAAGGAGGTATTAGAAAGAATGCTGAACTTCAGAGAAGATTCTGAGACTTGTATCATTTGTTTTACCTGAGACAAAACTGATTGGATAGTGTGTGTGTGTGTGTGTGTGTGTGTGTGTGTGTAGGGGGCAGTGTAGGTGCTTTGGGAGCACTGTCAAGCATGACTAGAGAACAGTTTGTTCTGGCCTTTGCCTGGGGTTGGTGAGGGGGGTAGTCCTGGGGCTGGGGGGTGATGCTGATTCTAAGAGAAGAGTTCCATTTGCCAATGGGAACAGCTCCAGAAGTCAGTAGATGCCTTTGAGGGTGGGATTTTTAGGAATGTTGAGAACAATTCAATATTAGGTAATAGAAAGGGCACTGCATTTAAACCTGGGTGCAAATATCAACTCTGCAATTTACCAACACTGTTCTTGGCAAATTCATTTGATTTCTCTGGTCCTCAGTCACCTCATCTGTAAGATGAAGGGAGTGGACTTTAGACATTCTCTTTAGCTCTGAATCTATTGCTATGATCTGTTTAAACTCTTTCCAAGTGATCCTTCTGCACCCCTTCAAAAAAAAGACCCAATTTTTCCTCTACCATCCTGCTTAACAACTAGAATTCAAAAGATGTCGGACAAAATATTTAATGAAAATTTTTCGATATAGTTCACGTTCTTTGGATGTCCCATATCTTCAAAAATGAGGTCCTCAGACTTTTATTATGAGTAAAACAAACAGGAATATTTCCAAATATGTAAAAAAAAGAGAGGATTATGCATAACAAATTTCTGTTATGTTCAGTAAATTGAACATGGCGGTAACATCATAGCCCTGTTTGTATCTCCTTTGGAACTATTTTCTGCTTTTGTGTATTCAGCTCCTTTTTTAAGCTTTTTTCATTTTGGAGGTGGAGATCTTTCTGTCGCTACTGACTAGCTCATCATCTCCTCTCCCCCCACCCCAGGGACCCTGCTTTGCAACCTCAGCATCATCCTTTCCTTACCTCCTCATGCACTTGCTCTGCTTATCCAGTTTGTCTTCTCTACCTTCTTTTATTTCATCTATTTTTCCTCTCCAGTCATGCAAACACTACTTATGTTTGTTTTACTGATTTATATGTATCTTGTAGATACATATTAATATGTACTATGTCTCCAACATTAGGATATATGCCCCCTGGAAGGCAGGGGTTCCTTTTGTCTTCTTTTTCACATGAAACTACAAATTCCTTATGTACAACTTGCTGTTCCTTTTCAATATAGGATAAAGTTGTTATACTTTTTTTCCTTTTTTTCTCTCCCTTCCTATCCTAGAAATGTCTGCCATTAGACACAGTTATGTGTGCATACTACATACACCTATGTAAAATCATTCTCTACATGCTTCTGTTTATCAGTTCTTTCTCTGGATGCAGATAGCACCTTTCTTCATAGGTCCTTTGTAGTTAATTTGGGTATATATAATAGTAAGAATGACTTTGTCAATCAAAATTGTTCTTAAAACAATATTAATGTTACTATATAAGATGTCGCTTTTCTTTATGTTGTCCATGCTTAACACAATGTCTGCTGTATAGGGATCCCTCAATAAATCTGGCTACTTGTCTGAAAATACTCTTCATTCAGCTCCTCAATTAGTCAACAAACAACAGTATTTTTCAATTGCCTACTATGTGACTGAGACTGGGAAAACAACCCTGAAACCTGCCTACAGGAACTAGAATCACTTATAGGCTATTGAAGGAGACAGCATAGACTTGTATATGGAAGAAATACAGAATATGAACTGAGTAGTTTAGTGAGGAAGGGCATGAGCCATTGTGGGAATCAGGAAAGGCTTCATGTAGTAGGTCATGCTCTAACTGAATCTTAAAGGAAGAGAGCAATTCTATCAGATGGAAGGGAGAAGATTTCAGGAAAGGGGGGCTGGCCCATGCAAAGGCATTAGCACTGTGTATGAGGAGTTTACAGGAAGACATAGTGAGGCTGGGCAGAGACTTCCATTATCTCTTTCAATGGCATCTCAAACTTTTATTCTGAGTCAACTTGCATAAGAGGGAGAACAGGAAAAGGAGAGAAAGTATATCTGAGAGAGGGAAGAGAGCTTAAGTACTACTGAGGAAGTGGATAAGGCCAGGAATAATGATGGGAGCAATATTGATCATGATGATAATCATAGCAAGACCTCACCTTTATATACTCACTTAAAGTTTGCAAAGTGTTTTGCCTGTTACCTGATTTGGGGAGAATGAGAACTCAGAGTTACTAAAAAGTCACTCTCTCTTCATTCCTGATTTGATTGCTTCTTTCTTTCAGATGAGGCCGATTCTAACCTTGACCAGACAATGGACATTCACTTTATTATGGAGACAAATTCCCCATGTTAGACAAGTTGATTTCTCAAAGGAGAATGTCTCTATGTTACAAAATGGCTTGACTCTATGGTCAGCCAATGAGGATCTGTTGAATACCCATAAGAATTACAGAGACAGAGGTTAGTTTTAGACTCTCAGAGGTAGACAGGAAAACGTCAATGTGGTCTCTGTCAGAGGGCGATGCTGGAGGTAATCCAATAAGATAGCATCTCATGGGAAATAATCCAGGGCTCCTCCGAGCCATTGACAATGCCACCTCAAACTGTGGCACTCATTCACTTTTCAGTTTAGTGTCTGCCTTGCTTCTGTCCCACAAAAGGGTAGGGTTCTACTAAGATAAAGGGACCCAATTGAATGGATGGTGTCTAACACTGGGCTAGGCACAGAGCAGACAGTGAACTGAATTCCTTAATTTTACTACCTATGTACTACTAATGATCTTGGGCCTCAGTTTCCTCATCTGTAAAATGATAGGGTTGGACAGCATGGTCTCTCAGGCCTCTTCCAACTGTAGGTCTTTGATCTTTTACCCCTAAGGTTACCTTCCATCTCATCTGAAAATAAGTCATATGTATCCAATGATCTACACGTTACCTCCTCCAATAGAATCTAAGCTTCTTGAGGTCAGGGACTGCTTTTGCTTCCCTTGTATGCCTTGTGCTTAGCAGAGTGTCCGGCACATGGTAAACACTTAATATCCCTTGTTGACTCATTGACCCATCCTAAAATGAAGAAAAATGATTTTCCTGAGATGGCTGTGTTGCTTTCTTTAGCTATGAATTGCAGTCTGCAGTAGGTGGCAAAACTCTGTCCTGACTTTAGAATCAATCTTTGTGGCGTTTCAAGGCTGCCTAGTTTGGACAAGAACTGCTGATTACCTTTGTTTGGGGTTCACTCTGCATGCATTTACAGGAACCAGATTGCTCTACATTGGGTGGGTGGATGGGTGAGGGGGTATACGAGAATCTGATCTTTGGACATGTCTCAGCTAAACAAATAGCTGACTTTGGGAAGACAGGATGAGTTTTTGGCCATTACATTCCATAATTCTTGTTGAAGAGATGACCATGGGAGGTGAACAGACACTAATGCCATCTAGTGGCCAACAGTTTTTTTAAAATAAGTTTGGAGAATTTTCAATTTCCTTTGGTTTTCTCCCACCCCTTAGTCATGGATTTAGAGCCAGAAGGGAACTATTAAAACCCTCTAATTTAAAGATAAGAAAACTGAGGCTCATGAAAGCGAGGTGATTGTTCTTTTGTTTTTGGATACCCATCACTGGGATTATACATCTGAAGCTGGAAGGGAACTCAAAGATCCTCAAGTCTAGCCCCAATTTTTCAGAAGATAAATCTCCTGGTTACCCAAGGGAACACAGATAGTAAGTATGAGGTGGATCTGAACTCATGGTCTCTGCCTGCAGAGCTATGTTCCTTTTTAAAAGATTCTGTCAAGAAAATTTTAGGGAGTGGAGTCAAGATGGCAGAGCAAAGGCCAGGTCCCAGCCAAACTCTTTAAGATTCCCCTCCAAACAACTTTGCAATAATGCCTTAATTAAAAATTCAGAGCAGCAGAGTCAACAAAAATTGAAGTGAGACATTTTTCCATCCTAAGACCACTTAGGAAAATGGCATGAAAGGTCTGTGATACAGGCATCTGAGCAGACTCAGAATATATGTGGTAGCAGCACTGGCCAGGGGCCTTAAGTTGGCCACAACAGCAGCAGCAGCAGCAGTTTCACGAGCTATCATCCCAAACATAGTAAGTGGGTTGAATACAGGTCAGAAAGAGGATACAAGGTACTCTTTGCTGGCATTAGGGGCATCTGGTGCTAACTGGCAATTCTATTGCTCTTTCACAGTTTGAGTCACAGTTCCAGGGTTGACAGGAGCACAGAAGAGCAGGAAGCCCTGGTCACTGTTTCAAGGCCAAGAAAAATACTAGCACCTGTGAAATGCAGGGAATGAGGGGCCCTTCCTGGATAAATACCAGAATGCAGACCAGGGCAACAGAGACCACACCTCTCTGTGGATCACATCACTGTGGATGCACTCAAAACTTGCGTACCCGTATCCCCCAAACTAGCTCTGAAAACAGCAGTGTAAAAAGCTTAAATCTTGGCACAGTGCCTGCCCACCCCCTGGCAAGCAGAGTTCAACTTTAATATGCAGTTCAAAGTCAAGAAATAAGATGGGAAAATGAGTAAACAACAAAGATTTAATCATAAAAACTACTTTGGTGGCAAGGAAGGCCAAAACATAAACTTAGAAGAAGACAATAATGTGAACACAGTTAAAAAAATAAAGTCACAAAAAAAGGGCTAATTGGACCCAAGGACAACAATAGTTCCTGGAAGGAGATAAAAGTTGTAGAGGGAAAATTGGGGAAAAGAAGTGAGAGTGATACAAGAAAATGATG
>CM053598.1:18279512-18292999 GCA_028646575.1 Pseudocheirus occidentalis
ACCAGGAAAATTTTGTACATACTCACAGATGCATCATATGTGTGATGACCAATTTTGAAAAACTGGACGCTTCTCAGCATCGCACAGTTAAAAGACAACTATACAAGTCTCAGGATGGAAGGAGATGTCTACATTCAGAGAAAGATCCAGAAAGATCAGAGTTTAAAAGGAGACTGAAGCAATGCATGCTATCATTCTTTTCTATGTTTGGCTTCTGTTTCTCTTTTCTCATTGTTCACTCCATTGACTATGACACCTATTCAATCAGACTAGTATACAATGTGAAGGAGTTTGCAGATCCTGTACATGATTGTATACCACCATGGCAGGGGTGAGGAGTGGGGAGGAAGGGGAGAAAAATTTGAAACTCAAGTGATTCTGGAACTGAATCTTGTAACCTAAAAGAAGACAAATAAGTCAATAAAATTAAAAAGAACAACTTGATAAAAGAGGTACAAAAAAACACTTTAGTAAAATAAAGCCTTAAGACCCAAGTTGGCCTAATGGTTAAAAAAAAGCAAAAAATTAACCAAAGAAAAGAATTCGTTAAAAATTAGAATTGTGCAAATGGAAAAAGAGTAACACAAACTTACCCAAGAAAACATTTATTAAGAATTAGAATCAGATAAATGGAAGCTAATGTTTCCATGACATGTCAATCAAGAAACATTTAAACAACATCAAAAGAATGAAAAAATACAAGGAAATGTGAAATATTTCACTGGGAAAACAACTGACCTGGAAAATAGTTCAAGGAGAGATAATTTAAAAATTATTATGTTACCTGAAAGCCATGATAAAAAACACAGAGAATAGATATCATATTTCACTAACTTATAAAGGAAAACAACTCCAATATTTTATACTGATAGGGTAAAATGAAAATTGAAAGAAACCACCAATCACCTCCTAAAAGAGATCTCAAATTATAAAATCTCAGCAATAGTATAGCCAAATTCCAGAGCTCCAAGGTCAAGAAGAAAATATTGCAAGCAACCAGAAAGAAACAGTTCAAATGTTCTAGAATCACAGTCAGGATCATGCAAGAGTAACAGTGTTCACATTAAAGGAGTATAAGGCTTGTAATATGAGATTCCAGAGGACAAAGGAGCTAAGATTATAGCCAAGAATAACCTACCCAGCAAAACTGAGCATAAATCCTTGGGGGTGAGGGGTGGGGAATGGACATTTAATGAACTAAAAGACTAACAACCATATCTGATGAAAAGATCTGAGCTGAATAAAATTTGACATTCAAAAACAAGATTCAAGGGAAACATAAAAAAGGCAAATATGAAAGAGTAATTATAAGGAACTTAACTTTATTAAGTTAAACTGTTTAGATTCCCATGTGGGAAAATGATGCATTTAATTCCTAAGAACATTATTATCATTAGGGCAGTTAAGAAGTCTACGTAGACAGAGGGCATAAGTATGAATTGATGATGCTGATGACCTAAAAAATGAAGAGAGGGAAAGACAGATGTATTTGAGGGAAGAAAGAAGGGAGAAGTAGAATAGGGAATATTTTCTCATATAAAAGAGGTATACAAGGAAGAGCTTTTTTATAGTGGAGGGGAAGATGGGGTAGCAGGTAATGCTTGAACTTCACTCCCATTGGAATTGGTTCAAAGAGGGAAGTGTGTGTGGGTGTGTGTGTGGGTGTGTACATACTCATTTGGGTATTGAAATCTATTTTACCCAACAGGGAAATGCAAGGGGAAGGGCATGATTAAAGAGAAGGTGGATTAAGGGAGACAGTGGTCAGAAGTAAAACAGACTTTTGAGTGGGAACAGGAGAGAGAGGGAGAGAGGGAGAGAGAGAAGGGAGGAAGGATAAACAGAATAAAATAGGATGGAGGGAAATACACAGTTGGTTATCATAACTCTTAGTAGGAATGGGATGAGCTCACCCATAAAACAGAACAGATAGGAGAATGGGTTAGAAACTGAATCCAGCAATATGTTATTTACAAGAGATACACTTGAAACAGAAACACACGCAATTAAAATAAAGACCTGGAGTAGAATTTATTTTGCTTCTTCTGAAGTAATAAAAGGCAGGGGTAAAAATCATTATCTCATACAAAGCAAAAGCAAAAATAGACCTAATTAAAAGAGGTAATCAGGGAAACAACATTTTGCTAAATGATACCACAGACAATTAAATAATATAAAAACTATAAAAAGCAAGTTCCTATGATGAAGACCTCACTTTTCAAATGAATAGAAAACTTAGTTAAATTTATGAAGATAAGAGCCATTCCTTAATTTATAAATGATCAAATGATATCAACAGCCATGTTTAATAAAAAGAAACCAAAAACTATTCATAGTCATATGAAAAAGAATACTTTAAATCACTATTGATTTTCATAGTTCTCCAAAGTGAGTGATACATCCCCCTCCCCACCAAAGAGTACTAGAATAATCTGGGGGGGCAGTAGTATCCTGGGATGCAATTGTGGGGCATTGAATAAAAATAAAGGGGTGGTAAAATCATGAGAAAAAGAAAATTTTGAAAACCATTTGTATATGTTTCATCCATTGTGCAATAGAGTTAAAGTCATAGTGATTACATTATTTTCCAAATAATCACACAAAATACAAGTTATAACTGATCAGTGGTCCAGTCCACTGACAGGTGATAACAAACAAGTGTTATCAGGCAAACATGTCACACCTAGTCAGGAAGTCCAGCATACATCAACAGGAATATGTGTGTGTAATGACTTATTTACAATATTATAGTGTATGGTTAGATGATGCAATACTGCATCATCAAGATTTCGTTGCAGGGGGAAAAACACAAATTCTAATAAATTATTAAATTTAAGGTATGTTATTTTAAAATCTTTTTTGAAATTATGCAAAATTTTTAAAGTTAAGGGTTAAAGAAAATAGATTTCTATGGGGGCACTGAGTAATTTAAAAAAAACAGGGCAGTAGGTCAAATGAGTTTAGATTAGAGAAATATAAATTAAAACAACTCTGAGACCATCTTACACCTATCAAAAATGATAAATTTTGGTGAGAATGAGAGAAAATAGGTATACTGATAAACTCTTGGTGGAGTTGTGAACTGATCCAACTGTTCTGGAGAATAATTTGGAACTATGCCCAAAAGGCTATAAAACTGCATTCCTTTGATATTGCTACTTGGTTTGTACCCCCAAAAGATAAAAGGAAACATAAAAGGATCCATTTGTAGACAAATACTTATAGTAGCTCTTTTTATGGTGGAAAAAAATTAAAAATAGAGGGGATGTCAATCCGTTGGGGAATGACTGAACAACTTGTGTATATGATTATGATGGAGTTCTATTGTACTATGGGAAATGATGAGGGAAATGGTTTCAGAAAAACCTGGGCAGACTTATATGAACTGATGCAAAGTCAAGTGAGAAGAACCAGGAGATCACCACGCACAGTAATAGAAGTATTGTAATGGTGCTCAGTTGTGAAAGACTGGGCTACTCTGACCAAGACAATAATCCAAGACAATTTCAAAGGACTCATGACGAAACAATGCTGTCCCTCACCAGAGAGGGAACTGATGAACTGAATACAAATTGAAGCATAATTTTCTCACTTTCTTTTTTCTTGCAATACAAATAATATGGAAACATGTTTTGCATTATTTGTTATGTTTATTTGCTATCATTTTGTTTACCTGTTCACTGGATGAGAGAGGTGGGAGAGAATTTAAAACTCAAAATTTAAAAAGAAAAGATGTTTAAAAATAAATAGCAAATTTGTTAGGAAAATAGACAAATTATGTGAGAAAATTTTGGAAATTATTTTATTTTTTCAATTATCAAATATTCATTTTTCCCTCTCCCACTTTCTACATCCATTGAAAGAAGCAAAACGGAAAGAATGAAGGATGGTGAGAGGAAGATCCCTAGTATCTTACAGGCATATCCAGCAAAACATTCCCAAACTTGTCAATCCAGTAATGCATTTCTTTTCTTCTTCTGCATATTAATCCACTATCTCTCTGTCATGAGGTGGCCTGCATTCTTTATTAATCCTTGGTAATCCTGGCTGATCATTCAGTTGATCAGAGTTTTTAAGTTTTTCCAAATTACTATTTATATAATATTGAGTCTAAAGTATACATCACAGTCTTGGTTCTTCTCATTTCTTTCTGCATCAGTTCATGAAAGTCTTTTCTTGCCTCTTTGAAATGTTTTATTTCTCATTTCTGCAGCAACATAGTAGTCCTTTTTATTCATATTCCAAATATATTCAGCCATTCTCCAGTCGGTAGGTATCCCCTTAGTTTCCATCTATATCGAATCTGTATCTATATCTATATGTCTATTTCCATGTCTATATCTATATACATATCTATATCTAGGTCTATCTCTATCTCTATCTGCATCTATATGAATGTATATGTGTATATATATGTGTATGTGTGTGTGTGCATGTATGTATTGTCACCGCAAAATAAGAGCTACTGCAAATGTTTTTGTACATACAGGATCTTTTCCTCTTTCTTTGATTCCTTTAGAGTAGAGATCTTAAAGTGGCATTACTGAGTCAAAGGCACCTTTTAGAGTCAAAGCCATTTCTCCTGTTTATGCATCTGGAGTGAATTGTTGCCCAAGATTACATAGGCAGTAAATGTAAGAATCACTGTTCCTTTAAGTCTTGATCCTGGGTCCATCAGAGTATCATAGCCCTAGAGTGGGAAGGGACCTTAGAAATCCTCTATTGCATTCCTCTCACTCTCCGTCTGGGGACATTGAGATCTAGAGAGGGGAAGTGAAATTTTGCTCAGTCACACAGATAGTACCAGCTCCAAATTGAGCCAAGATATTCTTATTCTAAATAAGGCTCTTTTTCTACAATATTGCAGCCCTGGTGACAAATACTCATTCTTTAATCTCATAGGAAGAAAGCCATACTGACCCCATCTTAGCTCTATTTGTGGGGAGAATAATTTCTCTCCTTTCCTGACTGTAGAATACTGAAGTGTTGCAAAACTGTTATATATGATGCTAGAGAGTGAAGCAACAGAATGAATAGGGTGGAGTCAGAAGCCACGTTTGAAATGCTGATTGGACCCAGCAGGTGTCAGTCTTAGCTCAGCTTCCAATGGGTGAGAGCTAGTGCCCTATTACCTCTAGGATCAAATATAAACTCCAATTTGGTTTTTTTAGACCTTTCAATTAGGACCCCAGCCTATCTTTTTAGTCTTATTATACATTGCTCCCTTTCACAATGAGCCAAACTGATCTTACTGTTTGTCATGCCTAACTCCATCTGTTGTCTTCCAACACAAGGACCCCAGAATTTCTCATTTCCCATCACCAGTCTACACCCATGTTACTTTTCAGTTAGTCACTTCATCTTTATCACTGTAAGCCCCCACCAAAGTATCTTTTTTATATCAGACCAAGCCAAGCACCACATAAATTCAAAGCACAGGCATTTGATTATAAACAGAATCGTAAGGTAACCACAGAAAATTGAATAAGTTCTCAGCATTTGTTCCCAGATGACTTCTCCCCATCATCTTCTGAAATAATTAACTCTCGACTAATGCAAGCGTATCCCACGTTTCACTTCTGGAGAGGCACTGGTGGACATTGTCATAGTCACCATCTTGGAAATTCTGGCTTCTTATCAGGGCAGCTAGAGAGCATTTTAGACACTGCTAGATTGCCCGACCTTTTAAATGGGATGTTCTGGAAGCATCGTTACCCAATTGTAATACGGCTGGGTGATATCACCGCGTTGTGAGCTCAGAACTTAGGAGACGTCATCCAAATAGTTTCTTCCAGTAAGCAAGGCCTTTTCAGCCCCAAGAACTGTGGGAGCATGAAGACCATACACAGAAAGCACCATATTTCTTGTTGAAAACAGAATTATGAATATTTATGGAGCACTTTAAGATTTGCAAAGTACTTTCAGACTTCTAATTTGGGGTTCACAACAACCCTGGGAGGTGACTACTATGGAGATTATTGTTACCATCTTCTAGATGAAACAACTGGGGCAGAAATACAGGAAGTAAAATCCCAACTGCCACACAGCTACCAAGTGGCAGCCTGTGGATTTGAACCTGAGCCATCCTGACTTCAAGTCTACTGTTCCGTTTATCTCTAGAACTTCCTTCAGATGCCCGTGCTAAATTCTCCTTAAAAAAAAAACTGTACTATGGCTCAAGATCAGAAAGTTGGTTGCACTCCATTTACAACTTGGAGAAATTCGAGGGGGTAGAAATACCCAAAGTTTCATATTTCCTCATAAACTTTTTGATCTAGAACATGTATCACTATTTTCTTTTCTTTTTCTTTTTGCATGGGGGAAGGCAGGGCAATTGGAGTTAAGTGACTTGCCCAAGGTCACAGGGCTAGTAAGTGTTAAATATCTGAGGTCATATTTGAACTCAGATCCCCCTGACTAGGGCTAGTGCTCTATTCACTATACCACCCAACCACCCCATGTATCACTATTTTTTGCCACTCAAACTAGGGTCTAGCTGACTGACCCACTTCAGTCAATCAATCAGTCTGTAATCTTCCATTGCCCATTGCATGTTTAGCCCATTTTTAAAGCTGTGCCCCCCTATAATTCACTGTCCTCAAAGCATTTACCGAGTATTTTAATTGTGTGGTACTGAGGAAAAGTTACTCAGCCCCATCCTTGCCCTTCAGTAAATTACAAGCTAACGTAGGCACTTTCTAACACCTCACTTCACAGTCTATGTAAAATCAAGGTGGTCTTGAATTACCAGAACTCTTCTCACTTCTCTTTGCTATTTGCTCTTATTCTATTATACATCCTTAAGGGAACTGAGTCAGGTAGCACTCTTCCATTTTCTTAAAGGAGTCAAAGTACCACTTCCACTAATGCCATCCTAGGCATGCTTCACCAATGTAGTACATTATGGGGTTTTTAAAGTGCTCCCAGTGAAACAGACTGCTAATTCTTCCCAGTAGAATATAAGCTTCTAAGGGCAGAGATCATTTGGTTTTGCAGTTGCATTCCTCATGCACACAGCAGATACTTAATCAATGTTTGATCAGAGAATTATTGGAACAGCAGTCTTTCATCATGGGAGACATTCTTCCTTCCATGCTCATTCCCCAGTTTCTAAAACACAGATCATGATTTCCGTCACACATGAGGTTTAGCCTTCTTACTGTCATCCTATGTTTATTGTGTTTTTAAATAATTCTTTGCATCTTGTTTCCCCCATTAGACTGTAAGCTCCTTGACAGGAGGCATTTTTTGGCCTTTCTTTATATCCCTTATGATTGGGCCAATATCTGGCACAGAGCAGGTGTTTAACAACTCATTGACTGGGAAGGAGCTCATAGCAAGTTCTTCAAACTCCCACTGTGTCAGAAAAGTATGAGCATAGACTGTGTATCTGCCATCTGAGAACTGGCCTACGTACATTGAACAAATCATAGGATGTTAGCTTCGAGTTAGGAAGGACCATCTAGTCCAGTACCCCAGTTTTATACAGGACACAGATGAGGTTCAGAGATTTGAAATGATTTGCATAAAGTCATACAAATAGTAAGGAATAGAATTAGGATTTGAACCAAAGTTCTCTGACGCCAATGTCAACATTCTTCGAGTGTACCACAATCCCTGCCTAGGTATTCCCACGTTGACTCGCAGTGATGACTATGTCATCCCTAGCACTACTCAAAGATCATTTACTAAGTTACAAAGGTCTTAACATTTGCATCAGTGGAGAATCCAAGTACTCATGCCATGAGAATGACAGATTTTTGAGGCATCAAAGTGAGCCCAGGCATGTAGGTTTTTACCAACGATGAGACTACAAAACTTCCATGCTATATAGAAGATGTATTTTGTCATTTAATGTCAAAATGAAATAGCCACCTCTGGGTGAGAGCTGGACAATGAACAATGAAAACTGGCCCAGCCTCTGATGATGAACCTTACTAAACGTAATGAGGTTTTTTCTTTGGGGATATTATCACTTCCCATAATCAAATCTTTTCTACGTTGCTAGGATCTCACAGAATTTTTGCCTCCTAGGTAGAACCATGGAGCAGGTAGGCAGTGTTAGTTTTTGACATGATAAGTCATTGGAGCAGAGAGGTCCACCATTTTATAAGCAGGGAGAGGGGCAAGTCTAGTCCTAGCAGGAATGCAAAATTAAGAGTTTCTAATTCTGCCCTAGTCCTGAGTGTGGCTCTCAACATGGTGCATAGGGATTCAGGCAGTGAATGAGGGCATGATGGGAATTCAAAGAACGTCTCATATCCCACCTCAAAGAGTAGACTGAATTGAGGAATAATATTAATAGCTATTTATTTGCATTCATTCTTCTAGGTGCTAGACAGTTTGTGTATGTATTCCTGGCATTTAGAACATTACTTGGCACATATTAAGAACTTAATAAATTCTGTTGTACTCATTCATTCACTCATTTTCATTCAAGTGAATGAGAGCCAAGGAAGTAGAAGCAATGAAGACTTTCTTTTGTAGGAGTTTGGCTGAGAAAGGGAAGATAAGATATGGGATGAGAGTTTGAGGCAATGGCAGATGTAAAGTTTTGGCGGCTGCTGTGTTCTTTTTGTTGTTTAAGAACTGGGGAGATTCGAAAATGTTTACAGGTTTCAGAGAAGGAGTCAATAGACAAATAGAGATTAAAAGTCATAAAAGAGATGGAATCAATGAAGAAGTAAGATCAAGGAGAAGATGAGAGAGTATGGAATCAAGGGCCTAGGTGTAAGGTCTGGCTTTGGCAAGAAGTACCATGATACAGGAACAAAGGAAGAAATATTAGGGGGTTGTGTGGAAGATATCTGAGGCATAGAAATTGGGAGAAGAGGATTCTCCAAATGGGCCATTTCAATTTTGTCAGTGTTTGAGTAGGATTCCATCACTCCACCCATTAATATAATCAGAAACTTACCAGACATCTTGAAGGAATCAATAAATTAACAGAAAATATTAAAATTGTGAATAAATAAATCCTCAGTCCATTTGAGATGACTATATAGGATTTTGGTCCATCCTTTGACCCATCTAGCTCTCTCTTATTGGTTTTTAATGTAACCCAAGAGATGTGACTTGATTTCGTCAAGAAATCATCCAATGACTAAAATCTTCATTGGATACTGAGAGATACACTGAGGCCAGCCAGTCACCAGAGAAAAAGAAAGTTTCAGGGAACCTGATCCCTTGGTGTTGAGCGGTGCTAGCCATGTGCTGCTATTCAAAGGCAACAAACCTCAGAGACCAGTAGAGAGCTACACCTCAGGGGAACTTCATGAAGATCCTACAATGGCATTGTGAGTTTCTCCCTTGCTGCACATAATTCTCTACAGCTGTGTCTCCCTACTATTGTACTTTCACTGTGTATCAACTCTCCCCATGGACACTGTTTTTGTAGAAATCCATGCCCCTGGTTTTAAGGGAATGTTTTGTACTATTATTGCCATGCCATATTAATATCTTTCCAAAAGTTTGTTGAGGCTACTGTTTTACTGTTAATGGGAATCACACTGGTGGGGGCTTGTAAACCACAGTACAAGAAACATAGCACTTCAGTTTCCTGAAGCTCTTAGAACCCTTGTCCTATGGGGACCCAATCAAGCAACTGCTGTGAGTGAGCTCTGGACAAGTAGCTGCAGAAGAGGTGCTACTTCAGTAAAGTAGGAGGCAAACTCCTCCCCCAAGAGAAAGAGGTGGTATAAGTGGTTTGAAAAATAAAATAAAGGGTTTGAAACACTCTGTAGGGAGTATAGGGAATAAGTTAATCACAGAAGAGTGAGAAGATTGCCACACAGCAGTGTGGCCCTGTTGACATTATACAGGATAAATTTGTAGTGGACCTGATCAATACCTCCACATTGGAGGTATAACTATCTCCAACATTGTTAACGAGCTTTGTTAGTAAGAACAGAGAAGGCTGATGGTGGGCATAGTCTGGAGATTAATGGCCTTAGGACAATGGGGCATGGGATTCTGTGGCAGTGGCTAGTATGAAGTGGAACTGGTAAATTATAGCATCAAGAGTGTGAAGGTAGGCAAATGAGGCCAGAGAAGGGATGAAGAGCCAAGATATCTGGGAGGAGTTGAGTGTTTGGTGGTTGGAGTATTGAGTATGGGAACTATGTGTAGGTACCATGGAATAAAGGGAAGGGCAGGAAGTCCTTCCAAGACTAGTCCAGGAGGTGAAAAGAAAATGTTTTTGCTGCCATGTGTCAGCACATGTAATAGGTAGTGACATTATTTACCTTGGGAAAAATAGTAATATTTGAAGCATTACGAAAGGGCAGTTTTCTTAGCTGCATTTTTGTGGTATCTTAGGAATATCACATATCCTGACTTCAGGTCTTCTTATTGATCACATGGTTCTTTGTTGATTGAATAAACTACAATCTCCAAAGACTCAAATTCTCTCCTTAATTCAAGACTGGACTACCAAAGGACTTAGGATAATTTCTTCTGATAGATTCCAAATGGGATTTTATCTAAGCCAACAATGAACTTCTTTAATAGAGATGTATGATCCTGCAGATAGATTACAATTTAATTCCACTCATTTTCAATGTCTTTCAAACATTCTCTTTACTGCCCCTCTCCCCCAATACAAGCCAAATAAAAACGAAGAATAATATTGTTGACTGTGTCACAACATAGCCACATCTGTCTTTAAGAAGGAAGAATTTTATTCCCCCGACATTCTACTGAGCCTTTGAGTCATTCTCACTTACAAAACTGATCTATTCAGAAGAAAGGTCAGCCTATTATAGAATCTCAGCATTTCCTTCTTTCAACTCTCTCATTAAAAAAAAAACCCAACAACAACAACAACAGTTTTTCTATTGACCAACATTAGACTGGCTGCCTCTATGATCCATCCTTCTGGGGTCTAATTCACCAGGTCACAGCAGTGCCCTAAGGCGATGCCCTGACCTGCCACAGTGCCACATCAAAATATTCCTAATGGGAGCCACTTTTTCCTGATTGTGTTCGCATGTCCTGGGGGTAGGAGTGGAGGATGTGGAAAAGGAAGAAGGGAGTGCAAGACCAGGACCAGCTGGCCCACCACACCTACCCTGGGAAACGGGGCCAGCTGGCCCAGGGAAACTGAGCCTGTTCTGATTGTCCACCCTTGTGGGAGGACATGGTCACCTCCCTTGGACCACTGCCCTGCCTTGAGCCAGCTGCTTGCCTATCAAATCCCCAGCATCTGCTCTGCTCCCTCACAGCTTGACTCCAAGCTTCCTCAGAATTCCCCGGTCCTGATGGGTGGGATTGCTTTCTCCCATTTCCCTCTATGGATGTCTCTGCACCACCCCTCCCCTACCCCATGCTGATTCAGAAGGACTTCAGGACACTCTCAGTCCCCAAAGGAATTCCAGCCTTGTTCCCCAAGCTTCAGTTTCCAGAGTTCCTTTCTGTATAAGAGATCCAGTCCAAGGCAGTCCTCAATGACTTAGTTTCATTTCCACCCTTCTACAAGAAACTTTCCCTGATTCCTCCAGGCACTGGTCTTTATCTCCAACCCTAATATTATCTTTGTCCCCTCTCCTCACGGAAGACTGGAAAGGTAAAAAGATTAAGAATAATCTAGTCAGTCTTTCACGATATATCCAGTATGGAAATGTTTTGTGTTGCATGCACAACCTATATTGAATTGTTTATCTTTCCAGTAAGGGTGTGAGAAGAGGGAAGAAGGGAAAGGATATAGAATTCAAAGTTTTAAAATCAAATGTTTAAAAATAATTGTTATTATTATTATTATTTTTACATGCAACTGGGAAATAAGATATACAGGCACTGGGGTATGGATCTTGCCCTAACTGAAAGTCAGAGGTGTGATGGGGGAGGATATAGGAGAGGCAGATTGGGAGAGGAGATATACAGTGGGATTGCTATTTTGCGGTGGGGGTAGGGGAAAGATGGGGAGAAAATAAAAACCTTGTGCAAATGAATGGTGTCAACTAAGAATAAACATAACTAAAATTTTAAAAACATTAAAAAAGGTTAAGGATGTGTATGGCAAGGAAGCCAGGGATGATGAATTAACTGACCCATTTGCTTGTTACTTTCTAGTAGAGTCTAGTGTGAGAATATTATTATCATTGTCTGTGCTAGAGGTAAAACACTTTTGAGGGCATTGTGGGATTGGTTGTCAAGGTATAAGAAAGAGAAAGAAACCAAAATCTCAGGAAAAACTTCAGTCCTTATTAATGCCAACAAATAAATAAAATGGGATAGAGTACATCAGTAATTACTAACCTATCTATGCTTTTACACCTGTAAATTTTATTTTCTGAGATTGCGTCAAGGATATTCTTAACCAGGAGGGGAAAAAACAGGCTTAAACAAGTGATTTTCTGCAGCAGAGCTATGATCACAAATTTCTTGAAAGGTATGGGGAATGTAAGATGTTAACTGTGTTTACAATTTGCTGCATAAAAAAGAATTGTGTTGAGTAGTGCTAAATGCTACCTTGTAGACTTGATTCCCAAGAGGGGTGGCTTAGACATGTCAAAATCACACACACAGTTCCTGGAAAGATGTAACAACAGTGGTAATTTTCTTCAGTGACCCTCTGATTATAAGTACCAAGCAAGGCATGACACAGGAAGATGCTCACTCACCCAAAATACTTGCTACTATAATTGGGGAGACCCACCTACAGACTCTAAGTCTGAAAGGGATTGCCTGGGTTTCTTAACCTGTCTTTGCCGCAGCCTATTAGAACTTCCTTGCCCTATGGTAGCCCATGCGCCCTAATTCCCTTCTCAGAATAATGCTTTTATTTGTTTGTTTGTTTGTTTGTTTTGGAACAGGAAAAGACAAGGCAGTTGGGGTTAAGTGACTTAACCAAGGTCACACAGCTAGTAAATGTCAAGTGTCTGAGACCAGATTTGAACTCAGGTCCTCCTGACTCCAGGGGCTGTGCCCTATTTGCTGTGCCACCTAGCCACCCCAGAATAATGCTTTTAAATGTGCAAAATAAAATTTAAAAGATCACAAAGAAAGTCAAAGGTAAGCAGGAATATTCAAGTTCATAGATCCCTTGGAGCTCCATCAATGTATGTGTTTAGAGTAAACACTGAACATGGACAGTGAGCTGGTACCAGAATAGATCAGGATCTGGAGAGTGAGACAGATTACTTTGGGGAGTGGTGCAGTTTTTGTGTGAATATCCAGAAACTCCACCCCTCCCAGATATCCTGCTCCTTCTCCCTTGTTCTGCTCTCATTTTCCTGCCATCAAACTCTTGATGCTATAATTAACCGGATCAACGACACCAGATTTTTGGATAGAGGCACGTGTGGGCATGAGAAGACTGTCATATATATATATATATGACAGTATACTATCCTCTCCTATCCCATTCTATTCTGTCTTGTCCTGTCCTGTCCTGTCCAGCACTGTTCTGATGAATCGTATCCTATTCTATCCTATCCTATCCTATCCTATCCTATCCTATCGTATCCTATTCTATCCTATCCTATCCT
>CM053598.1:18293499-18312815 GCA_028646575.1 Pseudocheirus occidentalis
CACTTTTGGTTTGTATCCCGAAGAGATCATAGAAATTGGAAAGGATCCCATATGTACAAAAGTATTTATTGCAGCTCTCTTTGTGGTGGCAAAAAACTGGAAATTTAAGGGATGTCCATCAGTTGGGGAATGGCTGAACAAGTTATGGTATATGAATGTGATGGAATATTATTGTGCTATAAGAAATGGGAAGGAGATGGACTTCATAATTACCTGGAGAGGCTTATACGAATTGATGCTGAGTAAGAAGAGCAGAACCAGGAAAAATTTGTACACAGTAACAGATACATCATATGTGTGATGACCAATTTTGAAAAACTGGATGCTTCTCAGTATCACACAGTTAAAATACAAGTTTCAGGATGGAAGGAGATATCTACATTCAGAGAAAGATGCAGAAAGATCAGAGTTTAAAAAGAGACTGAAGCAATACATGCTATCATTCTTTTCTATGTTTGGCTTTTGTTTCTCTTTTCTCACTGTTCACTCCATTGGCTACAACATCTATACAACCAGACTATCGTACAATATGAAGGAGCTTGCAGATCCTATACATGATTGTATGCCACCATGGCGGTGGTGGGGGTGGGGAGGAAGGGGAGAAAAATCTGAAACTCAAGTGACTCTGGACTGAATCTTGTAACCTAAAAGTAAACAAACAAGTCAATAAAATTTAAAAAAAAAGATTGTTCAACTTTGCACATTTAGGAAGTATCATGCCCATGTGCACAGATTCTTGTCAGGCAATCCCACTTCCCAGGGTTGTACAGTCATACCATGTCATGTGATCCACCCAACGCCTGAGCAAGGCAGCCTCTCTAGAGGAAATTCATAGCTAAAACATATAAGACAGTTACAAACCTCACTAAAAGTCAATTTCTAAGCAGGATTCACTACTCTCTATTTGGATAAGCAAGTTGCATTTTGCTGAATCCTTTTCCTAATGGCAGGAAACCAAAAAAATACCATTAAAACAACAACAACAGATACTTGACATTACAAGACTGTCAGTGTTATTTTTCAGCTCACAGACTGAGGGCCTTTTGAATTGGGTGTCAAACACATGAGACTTTAAAAGCTTTGCTAAAGAAGAGAAAGTGCTTGGGAAGATTGTTGTTCAATGGATACATGTCATTCCTCGGGGCCCAAGAATGAGAGAGCTAGAGTGAACCCAGAGGTCAGGGAGTTTAGGCCCTTCACTTCTATGGAAAAAAACTAAAGCAAAAGGAGAGAAGGGACTTTGCAACATCATGTGGCTAGTTGATGATTTTAAAAATATTTTTGATTTTTTTTATATGATCTGTCTTTCTGAGTACATCCATCTTCCTCTCCTACTCAGGAAGCCATCCCTATAACACAGAACAACAACAACAAGAACAAGGAAAAAATAGTTCAACAAAACTAATCCATCAGTCGAGTCTGGCAGTGTAGATATAGGCATACCTCAGAGATTGTGATTTCAGTTCCAGACCGCTGCAATAAAGGGAGTATCACAATAATGAGTCACACAAATGTTTCAGTTTCCCAGCACATATCAATGTTCACAGGGTACTATTGTCCATTTAAGTATGCAGCAGTATTATGTCTAAAAACAATGTACATACCTTATTTTTAAAATAGTTAATTGCTAAAAAGTCAATGTTAACACTTACCTGAACCTTCAGAAAGTCATCATCTTTTTGCTGGAAGAGAGTCTTGCCTCCACATGGATGGTGGCTTGACTGATGACAATGGTGATTGTTAAAGGTTAGGCTGGCTGTGGCAATTTCTTAAAATAAGACAATAGTGGTGTTTGTCACATTCATTGACTGTTCCTTTTACTTGAACACTTAGTGGCCATTGGAGGGTTATCAACTGCCTGATTTCAATATTGTTGTGTCTCAGAAAATAGGGAGGTCTGAGGAGAAGGAGAGAGGCAGGAGCAGTTGGTGAGTGGAGCAATCAGAACACACACAACAATTATTTATTAAGTTTGTCATCTTACGTGGGCAAGATTCGTGGCCCCTAAAACATTTATAATAGTAACATCCAAGTATGCTGATCATATATATATCACGCTAACAAATAATAATAATACATTTGAAATATTGTGAGAATTACACAAATGTGACATCAAGACATGATGTAAGCCCATGCTATTGGAAAAATGGTGCCAGTAGACTTGCTTAGCACAGGGCTGCCACAACACTGCAATTTGTAAACAAACAAACAAAAACCACTGTATCTGTGAAACACAATAAAGCAAAATGCAATAAAACAAGATATGCCTATATACAAGACTCAAAATCCATAATCTCCCAGATATACAAGATTGTTAAGGAATTGCATTTTCTCATCTCAGGGACCAAGTTTGGTTATTACAACTACATAGACTTTGGTTTCACTTGCATTTTTTATTACCAAACAATCAGTTATTCCACAAACATTTATTACGAGCTTATTATGTGTTAGAAACTGCGCTTAAGTGACAAGAAAATGAAGAAAGACAAAAAGAAGGAAAAAAAAAGAAAAACCAAATCCCCTGTCCTTAAGGAGCTCGTATTGTAATGCATGACTTTATTTTTCCAGTTTACCTTGCTGCAGTCATTGCCACACAGCTGGAATGGTGGCTGAGAAGGGACCCTGGTGTAATGCTAATGGATTATGAGATCTTCCCTGCCCAATAATAGGCCTCACTTGGAGCCCACTGCAGGGCAGGACTTGCTAAGGATGAGTTTGCTTAGGGGAGGCTTGCTTGTAGGAAGGCTTTCACACCTTTTCTTAACTTTCTAATTAGTTACTGAGTCTGGAGGGTTCTGATGCCTTCTGGCTCTGAGAAGTGTACATATACTCTGAGTTGGTATTTTGCTTTGGGGACTCATTCATGAGAAGGATCTTGTGATTCCCTGGTGGAGATTCTGAGAGACTGTATGTTCAGAGCTCCCTTACTGCTCAGATGTAAAGGCTCTCTTGATCTAGGGATATATGTAAAGTGTATAGTTGATTCAGGCAGACAGAATCCTGTCTGTTAGTCTTTCTTTCTCTGCTTGCATTTTCTCTGAAGTTCAGGATGCTGACTTTTTCCTTGAACTGAATGTAATTTAAAAAGATTGTTGACCCTTTGAAAGCTCTCTTTCCTAGTAAAGCAAATCTAAGAACCTGTGCTAGCAGCCATCCTGGGTATGCCAGTGTGGTTGCTGCTACACATGGTCCTAGTCTCCTGACCCTCTAAGTGCAATATTCTTTTCAATACACCATGAGGGAGAGGGGAGAAGAGATGTGGAGTTGGCATAAAAGGACCTAGGTTCAACATTCAGCCCTACCACTTTCATGTTCCAGAGGAAGGGGAGTGTCTGGGGGGAGTGAAAACTTCTCAGGCAGTTTTGGATTGTTAACTGCCCTCCCCCCTCCATTACTGCTGTCAATCAGCAGCAAGTTCTTTCAGGAGTCTTTCAACCCCCACCTACCTTTAGTCTTTGGTCTGATTTGCCCCTGGGAGTCAGGGATAGCCAAGCCCACTCCTCCTCCCTTGCTTCAGGACCCTTTCCCTTGCTGTCAATCAGCATCCTTGTTCTTAGTAAGCCTGTTTCCCAGACACTGAGAGATAGTGGCAGGCTTCCCTGTGACTTACCATTGGGGAAGATTTTTGCCCTGAGACTTGAGTCCTCCTCTCAGCCAGTGGGAGAAGGGACAGTTAGGGAAGGGGGCTTGACTGGGTTAGGGTTTAAAACCCTGTTTACCACACATTGCCTTACGTCTTTCTTATGATCAGTCATGGGGAATACCACCCTCTTCTCCCCGGGAAGAGAATAAACTCCTGTTCTTATCCTAAGGGATCTCTGTGTTCTTGATTAAGTTTTGGATGGGGATTTTCAACCCAAACAGAGGGAACAAGCATTAATTAAGCTCCTTCTATGTACCAGGTACTGTGTTAAGCACTACAAATATTACCTAATTCGATCCTCACAGCAATCCTGGAAAGTAGGTCCTGTTCATTTTACAGATGAGGAGACTGAGGCTAGGGGAGGTTAAATGACTTGGTCAGAGTCATATGGCTAGAAAGTATCTGAAGAAAGATAGGAATTTGAGTCTTCCAGATGGCCAGTTTAGCACTCTATCTATTGTGCCACCATTTCACACATGAAACTTCAAGCAAACTTTCCCCCCTTTTTAAACCTATTTCCTTAACTAGAAAGTGTAGAATTTGAATTTGGTGACCTCTGAGCACTGCTCCCACTTTTAATCCATGATCCTGGGCTTTCTCCCAAGAGTCATGCATTATAGTTATTGTCCACCCATAAAGAACTTCTAGAGTACTTAACCAAATCGTTAGGAAGCTCATCAACTCAACAGAGAACCCTTTTTTCTCCCCAATTACCAAAGGCTCTTATGCAACCAAAAAGACTTGGAATAACTAGATAAACCTATTTACTTCTTGTTCTTGCATTAAGTGCCCAAAGACAGTCATTACATTGCCAGTGAAATAGCAACTCATCTCTAATTTATGGTTTTAGAACAAGGGCTCTTCACTTGCTTGAATCGGTGAATATTTTTAATGTTTTTAATATTTTGATTACTTTATTTTAGCATAATTGGTTTCCTTTGTAATTCAACTTACTTTATTTTGTGTGTTTAAACATATTGCTCTAAGAAAGGGCCCATAGCCTTCACAAGACTGCCAAAGGTGTCCTTGGTTCTAAGACTTAGATGCCTGAGTCTCAGAGAGTTTGAATAATTTGCCCAGAGTCACTTGGCTAAAAAACGTCAAAAGCAGGAACTGAACCCAGTCCAGTTCATCCTGGCTCCAAATGCAACGCAACCTCTCTCAGAATCACAACCATAATCATAATCATAATCACAATATAGATATGAAACCAGTCTGCAGCAGAGAAGGGAACATATTGCTCTCCTTTTCTGCAACTTGGGAAATGAAGTCGAGAATTTCACAAGTTCAAGTATCCTCAAAAGACTCTCAGAATTTCCTTATTTACAGCAGAATGAGAAAAATATGGAGAGAAAGACTATGTTTGCAATCAGTTTTACTTCCCCTCCTAGCAAATAAGGAAATGAAGAAGTGCATCACACACACACACACACACACACACACACACACACAATAACACCACCACCACCACCACCACCACCACCATCACCATCACCACAAAGGAAGAATGAGGGGGTTTGCAGAAATTCAACTGTTACAGAATAGCTTATTAAGGATCAAATATTTAACTTTCTAGTGACTTTTTGGAAGGCTTTTGCATTTTCATTCTCCAATTCTATTTGATTTTAATTTAACAATCATTTAAGGGCCTATTCTGTATCACAAATCATGCCAGGTGTTGAAGATTCAAAGATGAAGGAATGAAACTTTCTCTAACCTCTCTTATCTGTCTCTAAATTCAAACAACTTAAGTTCTCCCACTGTGTACTCATATAGGTACTAAATATATAGATAATTGTTGCTTGTTGTCCTTTGTTCTGGAAGAGGACCAAAATGGCTTCACTATTTTGGGGTCAAGGTACAGTTTAATACTATAGAAGCATTCTGGAAGAAAAGAGTGCTGAGAATTGTGGGGGAAGGAGAGATGAGGAAAGGCTTTGTGCCAGAGGCAACCAGCACCTAGGTTGGATTTTTGCTCCTAGGACCCTCTGGGGGAATTTGTGCAAATGTATGTAAATTATGCAAACCATTCTTCCAATCTGTTTTAAAACAATCTTCCTTTTCATTCTTTCTCTCAAATTTTGCCCCTTCTCCCATTTTCCCTATTTCTGATGAACCCTGAAAGCCCTTAACACTTTACAAGAAGAGTAAATTCAAAGTAGCTCTCCAGTCTAAGAGCAATTTGCCAATTAATGTTAATAAGTGAGTTAGACAGACTTGTTTTATTTATTTACTTTTAAAAATCTTTCCAGTTGACAAATAATCATACAAACAGAAGTTTTCAGAAGAAGAAATCAAAGCTATCAATAATAATATGAAAAAATGCGGTAAATCAGTACTGATTAAAGAAATGCCAGTTAAAACAACTCTGGGATACAACTTCATACCTATCAGTTTGGCTAATATGACAGAAAATAAAAATGACAAATACTTGAGAGCATATGGGAAAAGAAGTACACTAATGCATTGTTGGTGGAGTTGTGAACTGATACAACTATTCTGTAGAACAATTTGGAACTATTCCCAGAGATCTATAAAACTGTGCACACTCTTTGATCCAGAAATACCACTACAAAGTCTGTATCATGAAAAGATAAAAGAAAAGGGAAAAGGATCCACTTGTCCAATAATATTTATAGCAGCTCTTTTGTTTGTGGCAAAGAATTGGAAGTTGAGGTGGCATCCACCAAAGGAAGAATGACTGAACAAGTTGTGGTATATGATTGTGATGGAATACTATTATACTGTATGAGCAGGATGCTTTCAGAAAAACCTGGGATGACTTGTGCAAACTAATGCAAAGTGAAGTGAGAACATTGAATAGCAATGGTGTAAGGATGAACAACTCTGTAAAATTTAGGTACTTTGATTAAAACAATAACCCTAGTCAATTCCAGGGGACCCATGATGAAAGATGCTATCCACTTCCAGAGAGAAAACTGACTCACTCAGTTCAGAGTAAAGTGTAATTTTAAGACTTCATTTTTCTTGTTTGTATGTTGTAGCATGGATAATATGGAAATGTTTGGTATGACTTCACATGTACAACCAATATCATATTGCTTGTCTCCTCCAGGAGAAGGAAGGAAGTGGGAGGGAGAGAACTTGGAACTAAAAATGTTCAAAAATGCATGTTAAAAAATTTTAATGTAATTAGGGAATATTTAAGGAAATGAATAAAATATATTTAAATAAATTTTATCAATATTTTTTCAATTTACATTTTACATTACCAAAATGTGTCCCTGTATCTCTTCTTCTTTACTTTCCAGAGAGTCATCTCACATAACAAATAATATTTTTAAAGAAAAAGAGGAAGAAGAGGAAAACATTAGCCAAAACAATTAATACATTGCAAAAGTCTGAAAATGTATGTATTGTTCCATACCTGTAGACTTCCCATCTCTTCAAAAGAGAAGAATGCATATATCTTCTCGTAGATCTTCTTGGGGGCCATGCTTATTCTTTTGAAATTTTCCATTATTCACTTTTGATTCTCATGGACTTTCTAATCCTAAATCAGAGTAAGGTCATTGGCTCTCAATGACCAGAAATTATAGTTTAAAAAAATAGATAGGTCTGAGGATGCTAGCAAACTTGAATGAATCTTTCTCTGAATTCCTAAGAAATGGAATTTATGACAAGGAATTTCATCCTGAAGAGTAAATTCTCATTCTGGCCAAGACATAGAAAAAACAGACCCTTTATGGGAAAAGTCTTTTTGTAGTTCAGTGATGGAGTGTATTAGGGATTCTACATTTTCTAAAAGACTTGTAGATAAACAAAATCTCTGGGCTCTAAAGTAAAAGAGTGATAGGGAGCCCACTTCTCTTCTAATAAAAGTGGGGGTCATAAAACCAGAAGTGCAATGTTGAGCAGTAATCATTCAAGATAAGTAGGGAGTGAAGACTAGCATTATCTGCCAGAGACTTTCAAACCGAGTCACACCAACAAGGAGTAGGCCCACTGATACAGCAATATTATGGCATCACCAGAACATGTCTGTGGTCTTACAATGTCAAAAGCATGAACTTCCCCAGGTCCAAGTGCTCCTGGGCTATTTGTTTTCCCTATGTGCCCCTTCACATGTATGTTAGGATTACACATGTCCCTCCACATATATTCCCTATGAATGCCTATTTTTCAAACTAATGAAGAGAGTAGGGGAGTTCAACTCAAGTTTTTTAAGGTAAATGGTTTATTGCTACTTTCATTACTATATTATTGAGTTAAATAACATTGTTTTAGATTGGGTCATCCGGCAGACTATAAAAAGTAATACACCAGTGGAGGCTTGTCTGTCATGTTTT
The DNA here is from genome assembly GCA_028646575.1 of Pseudocheirus occidentalis. Taxonomy (NCBI): domain Eukaryota; kingdom Metazoa; phylum Chordata; class Mammalia; order Diprotodontia; family Pseudocheiridae; genus Pseudocheirus; species Pseudocheirus occidentalis. The sequence goes on from CM053598.1 coordinate 18,301,453, forward strand.
GGAATGGACATGGACCCAAAGAATATTTTTTTTATTTTTTTTGCTTTTTTTTTTTTTTTTGGAGGGCAATTGGGGTTAAGTGACTTGCCCAAGGTCACACGGCTAGGTTTTGTGTTAAGTGTCTGAGGCCGGATTTGCAAAGAATATTTTTAAAGTAGTTTTTCTCTGAGTTCTATTGTGCTAGTTAGGGAGTGCCCCTACGTGTTATATCATCAATAATGATGGTGCAGATGCTGGCGATGGTGGTGGTGGTGGTGGTGATAATAATTTATTTACATTTATATAGAATTTACTATAATCTAGGCATTGTGCTAAATGCTTTGCAAATATTTGATCTTCACTTCAACCATAGGAGGTAGGTGATATTATTATTCCCGTTTTTACAGACAGGGAAACTAAAGCAAGCAGACATTAAGTGACTTGCCCAGGGTCACACAGCTAGGGAGTGCCTGAGGCCAGCTCCCTGCCCCTGGGCCCAGCGCCCTATCCACTGTGCCACCTAGCCATGACTAACTAGATAGCTAACAAGTCCAACAAACTTATGGCTCTATTAGATACAAAACACTGAGCAAGGTACTATGAATACAAAGAAATATTTAAAAAAATAAATCATTGCTTTCAAGGCTTTAGCCAGCCATATAGGTGACAATGTCCCAGACTTTTCTGATTCTGTTTCACCCAAGAAAGATCTGGTGCATGGGATGGGTTGATCTGCAGATTCCTTGTGTTGTCATTAATAATGGAAATCACGGAGACCATGAGAAAGAAGAACAGCCAAACCAAGTTCCTGTCCTTGTGAATTATTTTACAGGAAATCCAGCCAGTGAGTTCTCTCCCCCTTCCCTCCCCCCACCTATTTTTTTTTGCCAGGAAACAATTACAGTTTAATATACAGGGGCACAGAATTCACACGAAATGGATTTCTATTTCTTCATGTTCTGCTTACACAAAGGAAATGCAATTTTTCAAAAACAGGGCAGGAACCTATGAGTGCTGGAGTAATATAGTGGTGCCTGTCACTCCTAGGCTGTTTCTCATTGCCAAGCCTGCCAGCACCTTAAAGAAAGAGTAGTTGTAGCAAATGGCAGGCTTGATAGAGCTTTCGGAAATGTGTTGGCACCTTTTAAAGTAATAGAATGTCAGTGCCAAAGACCAAAGCCTGATCTAAAGGGGACTCTGACGAGCACAAGTGATCCTTCATTATATTGCTTATGCTATTATCCTAATCTCATATTTTATCACGTAGCTGTAAATGTGCAAATTAAAAAGCCAGAGGTAATTTTGAATTTCATCTGAATGGCAAAGAGATTGCCAAATTAACATCCCTTTGATAGTGAAATAACTGTACCCCAGAACAGTGACCTCTGCACAAATGCAAATCACAGTCCTTTGTGGAAAGAAATTCATTTTGCTAATTGTTAAAATGATAAGCCAAGAAATTGGGAAGAAAACGGGAATTTCCTTTAAAGGCACCATCATTGAAGCGTTGTGTGATAAGGAAGAAGGGAATGTTTTATATTTATGTGCAGGCTCAGAATTATGATTGTCTACTGCTGTTTGAATCTGTGACTTTGCAGCAGTAATCAAAACCAGCAGGAGAATTTCTGACTTATATCACTGCTTGGCTGGGCGAGCTCCCTGAATGCATAATACATGCCCAGAAGACTTAGGAGAATTTCAATAGTTTCAGAGGCAACAATTTTCATCCTCTTCTCTTAAGATGTTTGGGAAATGAAAGACTACCAACCCAAATCAAACAATAATTAAAAAGGAGTCTCTGTTTTAAAACGAGTCTTTTAAGGCCAACGGCACATGAATCAAATGCTCCTAAAAATGAGGGCCATGTGTGACATCCGTGAGTAATGAGTTGTACTGGGTTAGCTTCTCCTTGAAAGCTTAATTTTATCCTTAATTTGGGATACCTCTGCAGTCTTAATTCCAGGATTGGTAGGGGCAGGGGTAATATGCCTAAATAGACTAGCCTGGGGATAAAAATACAAGTAGGGGCTTCCATGAGACATTCTGCCCCCTTTACGTACTCCACAGTCTAGTCCAACTGACCTTTGTGCTGTTACTCAAATCTACATTCCATTGTCTGTTTCCATGTCTTCTCATGCCTGGCATATGCCCCCTCCTCATCTCTACCTCTGAGGAGCCCTAGTTTCCTTCAAAGATCACCTGGAGTGCCATCTACAACCCTTCGTCATGGTACCACTGGCAGCTAGCATCTTCCTCATTAAATTAGTGTATGTTCAGTCTCTTTCAGTCGTGTCTGACTCTTTGTGACCCTATTTGGGGTTTTCTTAGCAAAGATACTGGTTCGGCACTTCCTTCTCCAGTTCATTTTACAGAAGAAGAAACTGAGGCAAAGAGAGGTAAATGACTTGTCCAGGGTCACACAGCTAGTAAGTGTCTGAGACCAGAGTAAGCTCAGGAAAATGAGGTTTCCTGACTCCAAGCACTTTATCTACTTGTGCATACCTTGTTTATATATTGATATATAATTACATTACATATTACATATATTATAATTATATATATTTGATATGTTCCTACATGTGTATAAAGTATTTCCTTCAATAAAAAGGAAGATTCTTGAAGGCAGAGAGGCTTTCATTTCTGTCTTTCTGTCCCTCATATCTAGGACAGAAAAGATGCTTAACAAAGGATTGTTAATTGATTAATTTCTTACCATTACTATTACCCAAGGCAGGACTAGGTTTGTGCCTCATGGAATCAAGACAAAGGCTGCCAACTCCAAAAGGAGAAGCAGACTCTTTCAATTGCCAAGTCTTATTGTTTATACCCTCCCAGAATCCCGTGTGGGACTCCTTCCTCCCAATTCCCCAGCTACCACCCAGAGTTGGGGCCTTTTGACAGTCCTGTCTCAATAGCCTCATGATTGACCTACAGCTAGCAGCCTTTCCCCTTTCCCATCCTTCCTCCACAGAGTTTCCAAAGTCATGGCCCTGAAGTTCAGGATGGACCATGTTCCTCCCCTGCCCAAGAGATCCAGTGGCTTTCTATTATTGCCTCTAGTATCAAATACTCCTAGGTGGTTAGCATGTAAAGCCCTTCTCAGACTATTCTATTCTCCATCACACACACTTTACAGCCCACACAATAGGGCTTACTATTTGTCTCCCCAAAAATGACCTTCTGGGTTAGAAGGTCATGTGGTCTTCTAGAATTACTCTGCCCTCCCATGTTTCTGTGTATTGCATATTATTTTAGAGAAATTGTTTCTATCTGCTTATTTCTTGACCGATGATGGTTCCCAATACCACTTTTCTCAGGCTCTAGACTCTTAATCTCCTTCAGACAGTTAGGAAGTACCGTGGACAGCACACTGGACCACGAGTCAGGAAGCTCAGAGTGCAAAGCTTGTCTCAGACATCTACTAGATGTGTGCCTCTGGGCAAGTCACTTAACCTCTGTCTGCTTCTGCATCTTCATCTGGAAAATGAAGATAACCTTCTGAGCTGATGTAAGTATCAAATGACATAATATTTGTAAAGCGCTTTGCAAACCTTCAAACGCTTACCTAAAGGTTAATTATTATGACTATTCCCATTCTCTACTCCCCCAAGAAATTTTCCTGTCCAGGTAGTAAATATACTAATTCTTGGGCATGAAATTTATATGAACCTGAAGTGAATAATGAGGAAAAATAACCTTTAAGAAAAGAAAAAAAACATTTTTAATCTCATCTTTCCCTATATCTAGTTCCATTTCTTCCTACGCAACTGTAACATATATGCAAAAATGTACATTATTGTATACATGTGTATTTACATGTATATAAATGTGCACATACCCAACACAGCATATATAGGCACATGTGTGTACACATGCATATGTGTGCACATGCACACATATATGTATATTTCTATGTTTATTCTGCTTATGTTGACCTAAATGCGCCAAGGTTTCTCATTTGTAAATGGGGACACTCACCCTTAACTAAACCTACTTCACATAGTTGTGAAAGTTACTTTCTAGGATGTGTGTGACAAGGCTTTTGAAAACTGTTGATATGTATAGTAACATCTTCTGTGTTTATAAATTTGCATTTTCATGTATTAGATTTTCAGGAGAGGCATTCCAGCATAGCAAAGGCTCTCCAATCTGAGGCACATGAGGATCATTTGAAAGCACTGGCAGTGTTTAGCCTGAAGAAGAGAAGATAGGAGGTGGGGGAGAAACACCAAAGCTGTCTTCTCATATTTGAGGGGCTGTCACATGGAAGAGGGATGAGGCATGTTCTCCCTGATGCCAGAGGCCAGAACTAGGAGTAGTGGATGCATGCTACTGAGGTAGGTCTCAGACTTACATAATTACAAATTAAGGGGGCTCAGAAGTGGAATGCATTGAATAGGAAGGTAGTGGATTCTGACCCAGGGGAGGTCTTTAAGCAAAGACTGGACACTCATGTGTCCAGTATGCTATAGTGAGGACAAACATGAATGTAACCAGTACAGTATTTTTAGGAATGAGTTGAGTGAAAGGGTTTTCCTGGTATGAGAAGACTGGATTTGAAAGGCTTAATTCATTTATTAACCATTTGCATGATCTAAAGCAAGTCCCTCATAGAACCTCAGTCTTTTAATCAGTGTAAGGGGGATAATGTGATCTTTTTCCCCCATCCCCAACTCAGTAGATATTGTCATAAAATGTCTCAGATGATGAGGTTTTAATGTGGTAACAAGGTGTTAAACTAACTGTAACTGCCTTTATGAGGTATGAGTAAGTCCCTTGAGTGAGTCATAGACTAAGAACTCAATGACACTGAGAAAACAAATTAGTCAGGCCCTTGGGTGAGGGAGGGGGATGGGCTGGGTTAATAGTTAATCCCTAGAGAGTTAGGGACAGTCAGGACTCTGGAGGGCTTTGTAGAAGAAAACAGGAAATTTCTCTCTCCTTCTACACTCTACCATTGTTTAAGACATAGGGAAACAATTTCCCAAGGAGGAGGCATCATATCCAGCCTTTTAAGAGTTTTTCATTTCAAGAGAGTTTGAGGTACAACAGACACACTTTCTAGGAAGACAGGAATTCAGAGAAACAGTTATGCAAAGGACAGAGCAGCTTTGAAGAATGGTAACCCTGGAAACAGAGAGAAGAGATCTCTATGGAGAGCAGAATACTTTGGAAAGCCATGGTGTGAACTCCGTAAAGAGGAAAAGGGCTTCCAAGCCCTGAAGTACCAGGAGTTGTGATCTATGTTTGTCACAGGTATAAACTATACATGTGCCTTTCTACCAGTGTACTCTAAGAATGAGCCCACTATAATTCCTCGGTGTATTTGTGGCTATTGACATCAAAATGGAGTCCTTTGCTAAGAGCTAATTTTGTCTCCTGGCTGATTGTTAATGAGAAGAACACCACTGAGGGTCCAGGAGCTACAGTGCTACTGGTTTAGCCTTAGAACCTGAAGTAGAAGTTATCTTTGGGAGCATAAATTGTCATTGTGAAGCATGTTTGGAAAGTAGTTGAAAGAGATTATTCTACTTACCTCCCAGGGCTGTGCTATGTAAAGTACTTTAGAAACCCTGAAAAGCTTTGGAAATAAGAATCATCATTATCATGAAAAGGATCCTACCTCTTACCCTTAATGAAGCTTTTATCTTATGGGGCATTGAAAAGGTTGAGCCCTAGTGTTGAAATGAAGAAATACAGAACCTTTGAATCTCGGGGAATCTCAGACACTCTCTGTCCTAGCTCCCTTCAGCGTTCTATAAAAGATCTTTCCCAATTCCCCCAGTTATAAAATTTCTACCTCCCTAAAATATTTTGTATTTCTTGAATATTGAATTATCTGTCCTCCTGTGGATTCCCCCAGTGGAATGCCTCCTTGTGTGCAGAGACCATTTATCATCTTTGACTTTGTGCATACAGACTATAAGGCACAATGTCTGACACAGCACAGGAACTTAAAAAATGTTTTGTTTGGTTTTTTTAAGTTCATCTTGATTGAATCAGAACCTAATCCTGAATCTCCACAAGGCAGCTTTATACTATAGAAATATCACTGGATTTGGACGCAGGAGTCCTGGATTTGAATTCACCCTGTGCCACTTAGGATCTGGGTAACTTGGGCCAAGAACTTCTACTTTCTGGTCCTCAAGTTTTTCATCTATTAAAAAAGGAGGTTCCAGATCTAAACTGATAACCTCTCTACAAGATGCCCCCATCAGATGGTCAGACAGGTTTCAGCTGAAAACCTTGAGTAAGAGGGAGGGAGGGAAAGAAGGAAGGAAGGAAGGTAGGAAGGAAGGTAGGAAGGAAGGAAGGAAGGAAGGAAGGAAGGAAGGAAGGAAGGAAGGAAGGAAGGAAGGAAGGAAGGAAGGAAGGAAGGAAGGAAGGAAGGAAGGAAAATCCATTTATAGGTGATCACTATAAGCCAGGTGCTAGGGATCCAAATCCAAAAGCAAGGCAGTCAGACTCCACCCTAACAGGAGACATTGCTTCCTCAGCTAAACCTTGGGTTATTTCCAGTTCTGTTACTTATTTCACTCCCTCTAAGAACATTCAGTTTCAAATCACTCTCCTTCCTCAGTTTCCTCACTTGTCAAATGAGGGGGTTGGTCAGAATGACATTTAAGTCCTCTTTTAGCTCTACCATTGATGGATTCTGAGTGCTGAAAATGTCAGCAACGTGACAGTTTACCTCCTTATCACATGTTCATAGCGTAGGAAACATGCTTTGGGCTATACTTCCTGAGGAAGGCTGGACTCAAATCCATTAGCTATAACATGATGACACCCATTCCCGTTCCTACCTTTTTGTTGGCAGGGGGAGAGGGGACAACTTGGAGCTATTACTATGTATATATTTTCTTTTCTGTAAGATTTTTCATCCTTTTAAAGTCTAGATTATAAAATAACACTACAGAACTTGTTCTGTACTCCTCCCCACCCCTTTAAATTTTCTTATTGCAGGGGCATAATTCTCTACAGAACCTCGGGATTGCAGGCAAATTTGTGTCTCAAATGGCACCTTGGTTTTTCCAGTTTAGTTAGAGGGCTGTGGGAGAGAGGACAGCTTGTTTGTCTCACAGAGTCCTGCAAAAGGCATCTTTTTTTTCCTCTGGTCATATATCTTTCTGATGCCTGTTTAACCATGTACATTCTGACAAGGATTAAAATAGTCCCAAATTGTTGATCCCAAAGAAAGAATGGGAAGCAGGGCTGTTTTGATAGCTGCATATGGATATATTTAAAGGCTTGGAATCCACAATGTTGGCCCCAAACACCATGAGGATTGCAAATGAGCATTTCACTTACTAGAACATTAACCATACCTTTGAGGAAGGCTGTTCTTAGTCAAGAAGAGTAATCCCAAGAGATGTATTTACAGTAAGCATCTTCAGTGTTTTGGAGGGAGGGGCATGCTATTTTTCTAGAATGAATCTGTTAAAACAATCACAGCTCACAAACCCCAGGCAGTAACAATGTTCCATTTCCCCATCCTCTGGGGAGTACAGTAAACCAGAGAAAGGGGCAGGGAAGGGGGAGCTTTACAGATGGGCTCCGGTTTTTGGCAGGTGATAGCTTTGTTGGAATAATAAGTAGCACAAAGTATAGATTTCTTTCTTTATTTCTTTGGTCTGGGACAGAGAAAAGAAGCAAAGAATCAAAAGGGTCTTCTCCACATATAAATTTCAGTGGCAGAAAGAGACATTAGAGTCCTCTAATGCAAATTTCTTGTTTTACAGATGGGGAAATTGAGGGTCAGAGAAGAAAAGGGGTTTGTCTGAAATTAGACTTTCAAAGGGAAAGTCAGCTTAGTGATTATCAAGCCAGGATCATAGCATTTAAACCTGGAAGGAAACTCAACTAATTTACCTCCCATCCCTGCATTTTTGCGTGAATAAACTGAGGCCCAGTAGGGTTTAGGTTTTCATGGTATGAAGGAACTTCAGAGAATTTAGGATTATAGAAGAGTTGGAAGAGGCCTGAGAAGTAACTATCAGACCTCTGCTATTTATAAATGAGAAAAAGGCTAAGTTATTCTCCCAAAGTCACACTGCTAATAATTAGCAGTATCTGAATTTGAAGTCAGATCATCTGCTCTAACTCCACATGGAATGGGTTTTGTCACTGATGTTATTGATGTTGTGGTTGTTGCTGGTAGTGGTGGTTTGTTTTGTTTTCGTGCTGCATGCACTGTTACCATCTGGTGCAACCAACTCTGTTCCTGGTTCATTGTCCTGTTCCTTGCCATTGATGAGAAGTGGAGAAGTGGAGAGCTCATCTTAATAAAAATGTGCTGATCTTCCTCCAGTCCCTCTCCTCCCCTTTCCTCCCCACCTTTAGCATTCATGAGCCTGGAATTTTGGTCCTGCTCCAACCCTCTTAGTGTTTTAACTTTACTTGCCTTTGGCAAAAAAAAAATCTAGTTTCTTGTTTTCAGAAAGAAACAAGTCGTAAGGGAACTTTATTAAAATAGGTTCAACCAACTGCATAAAAAGGCATGTTGATGATGTCAGTGTCAGAGAATAAAAAACACATGGATTAAAAATTCCCTGACATTAGGCAAGCCTTTAAAAGTAGAAGAAATGTGCCCAGCAAATGTGTTTTGGTTTTATTAAACAAAGACTAAGTCTTTCTGGGTTTCCAAACTACCCCATGTTGGAGGGGGGGGGGCAGGGACTGGATCTGCTCTGCCCTCTGTCTTCCATCTTTTCATCAGAGCTGTTGGCCATTATTCTATACTGATACAGGCAGTGTGAGAACAGGCCCTTCTTGATAGACAATGAGAAAATGGTTTCTGTTTGTCAGTCTGGCTAGGTGGTGGAGGGAGAGGGTAACTCCCAGTGAGCCGATGAAAAGGCTCTTAACTAGCTGAGGTAAACTCCCTGGACACTAGCAGAAGTAAGGGAGGTAATGGAAGGTGCCAGTTCATCCTTTTGGACCATTCACCCATCCACCCCTGGCCCTCCATCTGGGTAGTTGTGTACTCCTCACTGGAACATTTGATTCCAAAGTAGTCGACCAAACTCCAGAATCTGGAAAGTACCTCTGACATTCATTCATCTCTGGGGAGTTTTGGTCAAGCACAAGGTTTCTTTGCAACTTCTCCTAGTAATAGACTAGATTCTTGGAAATGGAGTTCCTTTTGGTGTTTGTAAACTAGGCCAGGAGACAAAAGTATGGACAACTCTCCTGTTCACTTCTCAGAACAGCATCATGGCACATCTTGGCAGAAGGCAACAGTGCAGTCACCTCAACGAATTATGCCATCAATTGATTGGCTTGTTATTTCAGGAACATGATTTTTGTTTCTTGAAGGCTTTTATTGTATCCATAATTGGTTGAAAACCATTCCTTGGACTTTGCCTCAGTGGTTGCTTTGTCTCTCCCTGAGCTATTTTTCTTGGCAGTCAGTTAACTGTTGACACCACTAGTATAGGTGAGGAAACTGCCTTCATTAATGCAGATAGCACCTCCTCTGGAACCTAAACTCTTAATGGGGAAAAATAACATTTTTTTTAGTTTTAGAGATTTGCTTAGAGGGCTAAGAAGATAAAATGACTTGCCCAGGATCCCATAGCCAGTGTAGGTCACAGGAGAAACTTGAACTTTGTTCTTCCAGCTACCTTTCTATTTGCCACGGCAGTTTGCTATGCCTTTTTCTCTTGCTGTATAAAATAGATACACAAATAAATAGTATATTATATAGCATCATAAAATATTAAAAAGAATCATCTGGACCTCACCTTATGTGAGATACATGAGCACACATGCACATATGACTACACACATATGTACACACACAAAATTAAGCTCATTTAATTTATGATTGCTTCTTGTTACCACCACAGAGCCTTCAATCTTATTTCAGTTAAGAAAGCCTCAGTATCTGGCCAAAATAATTACATTCTGAAGCCTTTTCTTGAAACCCCCTAATTTCCTGACTTTCTAATATGGTCTGAGAGAAGAGACTTTCAAACTTCCCCAGAATCTTGCAGAAGTAGAAGAGGTAAAGGGCCAGTTCATCCTGCCCACCCTCATACACACCCTCAACCCTACTTCCACCCTACCCCCAGCACCAATCTGGGCTTGTGAAAGTTGTGAAAGTTCACTGTATTTATTTTTCAGACATGCTGACTTTTAACTTTCCAGTTGGGAGCTTAGGGTAGTCTGTTCATTTGAATGGTATATATGTGTCCACCCAAAGTTTAATTTGAGAGCAAGAGACCCTCACAGCTCCTGGTACTTACTTGGTAATCTGGGATAGCCATCTGTAGTCCAATCCATGCTAGCAAGATGTGAAATAAAACTATATTAAGGACTACAAATCTGATTATAAATGTATGTGAAATTCAGGGAAAATTATAACTCTCCATGTGAATGACTACATTCAGGTTCAGAGGGAAATAGGTCTGCTGCCACAGAATGTTGGTCAGCGTCCTCTAATGGGGCATGATTTTCTAAAAAGCATGGCCATTTTATTTAAGATTCTGTTTTAGACCTACTAAGCAAAAAACAGACTGGCTCTGGAGAGAGCACTCTAGGCTTAGAAAAGGAAAGATCTGTGTTCAAATCCTGGTTTTCATGCTTCCTGGCTGGGGGAAAGACACCCAACTGCTATTTCTTCTTCTCCAGAATTGGTCTGGGTGGCCTATAAGCTTTCTTCCATTAGTAGGGGCAGAGTCAAGATGGTGGCACAGAGCAGCAAAACTCTGCGGCTCCCCCCATAACCACCTCAAATACTTATAAAATATGACTCTAAACAAATATTAGAGCTCCAGAACCCACAAAGTCATAGAGAAAAAAATCTCCCACTGAAGGTAGCCTAGCAGGCCGACAGGAAGGGTTTATCACAGCATTCTGGGAGCCGAGCCCAGGCCAGGGTTTGAACCCCAGGATGGCCCAACCAGCCCAGCTGGAGCATTCAGGGGAGTGGGTCACCAGCAGCTGTGGTGGTTTCCAGAATTATCAACCCATAAATGCCAGAGACAAAGTGAAAGGTCAGTGCAACTTGGCTGAATTTTGGGGAGGAGGGATGGCGGAGCGGGTCCAGCCCCTGTCTCCAGAGCCAGAAGCAGTGGAAGTGGCAGCCGTGCAGCTGGCTCCGTGTGACTGCATCAGAGATCCTGGCCTGCAGACTGCAGCGGGGCCAAGCGACCATTCAAAGGCTAAGCACTCTTGCCTTAACCTGACTGGATCAGGATCATGGTCTTGAGTGGTGGTCCTAAGGTGTGTGAACAGTGAGCCAAAGCTGGTGGGGGCTGCAGAGACGGTGGCCTGTTCTGTCATCTGTGAAAACCCCAGCAATTTGGGACAAAGCTCTCCCCTCTGAAAGCAGAGTTATATGTATATTTACACATGTAAATATAGAAGGGTATATATGCATA
>CM053598.1:18313315-18331592 GCA_028646575.1 Pseudocheirus occidentalis
AGGAGGGTAGGAAGGAAGGAAGGAAGGAAGGAAGGAAGGAAGGAAGGAAGGAAGGAAGGAAGGAAGGAAAGAAGGAAGGAAGGAAGGAAAGAAGGAAGGAAAGAAAGAAGGAAAGGAGGAAGGGAGGAAGGAAGGGAGGAAGGAAGGAAGACCCATGTACAATTTCCACCTCCAACACCTATTAACTGTGTGACCATAGTCAAGGCACTTAATTGTTGCTGTTGCTGAGACATTTCAGTCTTGTGGTTTGTCATTTGCTTCTCCAGCTCATTTTACAGCAAACAATGTTAAGCGACTCAGGGTCATACAGCTAGCAAGTGTTTAAGGTTGGATTTAAACTTATGTCTTCCTCACTGCCCTAATGTACAGCTACAAGCTGCTCAAAAGCACTTAATATTTCCATGTGACTTTCCTAGATTATACCTTCCAGTGCCCATAGGATCACAGATTGGGAATTTAAACCCTTCATTTTACGAAATAGTAGACTGAGGCCCAGAAATGTAAAGCAATGTTCCCAAGGTAACGTCAGTTGCAGTATTTGAACCCCTTCCCTCCAATCCCCGGACCACTGCTCTCTTTGTTGTGTGATGCAGGTACTGACCGGCGTCAGTGAAGGGAGTTTCCATGTCCAATTTCCCCACCCCCGTGAAGTCACACATCTAGACTCTGGGCTCCCTCAAGAAAAATTAAATAAAAATTTCTCTCACAGAGAATTAGATTCAGCAAATGTTTCCTAAGTGCCTTCTATATTTGAGGTGGAATGCTTAGCATGAAGGCTGAAAATATAAAAGCAAACGCAGTACCGTGGAAAGTCCTAACTTGAGAATTAGAGGCTCTGGGCTGAAAGCCGACCTCTGATGTTTGCAATCTCTCTGACCTTGCCCAAGTCAGCTCACTTATCTGGGCCTCAGTTTCCCCATCCATGAAATAAAAGAGTTAAACTTAGATGGCCCTTTTAGCTCCAGTTCTAGGACCCTAGGAAAGAACCAAATTATCCTTGCCCTCAGGGAGGTTACAATCAAATAGGGAAGTAAAGCTACCCACCAATATGATGCTATTTTGAAATTGGCAAAGATTGAAGGTTCCTCTTTTATACATCAAAAAGCTGAGGACCAAAGAGAAATGAGGTTAGTCAAGTACAATGGGTGGACCTTGGCTAAGAGGACCAGGCCCGGTCTTCCCACGGACCTTGGGTCTTACCGATTAGATCTGCATACCTCTTTGCATGTTGACTTTTCAAGGGTTTCACAAGGACTGGATTTCTCTCTGAAACCCTTCTGGGCAAATAAAATATTCAGAGTAAGCCTTCAAATTTTATATTTTCTTTAAAAAATTTTCTGACAGTTCTGCTGATGTTAGTTTTAAAAAGAATATTCCCATCTGCCTCCCCAGTCCCACAGAGAGGTATCCATCCATCTGATGGCCATGTGTTATTAGAAGGTGAATCAAATATCAAGGCATTACCAGGGGTAGGGAACCTGCTGCTCGAAGTCACATGTGGCCCTCTAGGTCCTCAAGTGCAGTCCTTTGACTGAATCCAAACTTCACAGAACAAATGAAGTTTGGATTCAGTCAAAGGACTGCATTTGAGGACCTAGAGGGCCACATGTGACCTCAAGGCTGCAGGTTCCCCATCCCTGCAGACATTGGCACCATACACCATTTCAGATCAGGTACTGCCTGAGATTTTGGTGGAATAAAATCCCATCTGCCCCAGCCTCCATCCCAGGGATCATGAGAAGGGGCCACATACTCCATCTGCCTTTGCAGATACTGAGCAGGCATTAATGTTAGCAGAGGTCTTATTTCACAACACCAAAGAGAGTGACAAGCCACCAACTTAATTAGTCTGGACTTGAATCCTGTCACCCCCCCAGAAAAGGGAAGTAGGATATCTTAATGGAAAGAGAAAACAGAAATACAGTTATTCCCAGCATGGAGCAACTCCAGGGACCAGCCTCACTCTATAATAAAAATGTAGCTCTCAAGTTTCAGGCAGTGAAGTTTTAACTTTTTACCACTGGGAACTCAGAATGTGGAGCCATGTGTTAACAGTCAAGGTGATAGGTCACCAAAGAAACATATTGCTCTTGTCGAGGAGAAGTCAACTAAAATGGGGAGAGAGGAAGTACTAAAGAAATAGATGTAAATCCATTACTGGCCCCATTTGTCTGTGATATACCAAGAAAAGTTTGCTTCCCCAGATATCACATAACAACAGCAGCCTGCCATCGCTTTCGGTCTCCCTCATATTAAAGAGAAGAAAGGACAAGAATAAAACTCAACAGACATTTTGGGGACAAATGAGGCTGGAGTTCTTTAGGTATGTTTAAATTCAATAATGTTACATCTGTCAGATAGTTAATAAAGGGATTGCCTCACAGTCAGGAGTTTAATTCCCAGCTGATACTTCCTAGTTGTGGACCCTGGATGAGCCATTTAGCCTCCCAGTGATGCCTCAGGCAACTTCCTTAAGACTATGTTATAGACATGTTCTGGATCTGAATTGGTGAAAGGAGTTTTCATACTGAGAGTTCCTGGTAAAATCACAAGTCAAGATGAAACTGGAGGTCATCTCCCTTCACCCCCAACCATTCCACTGCCTAAAGAAAGTCTGTGCCTCTCTAGAGTAAATTATAACCATTTATCATACCTCACACCTCACAATGTCTTCTTGTGCTGTTTCAGTCATGTCTGACACTTTGTGACTGTATTTGGTATTTTCTTGACAAACATACCCGAGTGGTTTGGCCATTTTCTTCTACTGCTCATTTTACGGATGAGGAAACTGAGGCAAAGAGGGTTAAGTAACTTGCCCAGGGTCACCCGTCTAGGAAGTTCCCATTTGAACTCAGGTTTTCTTGACTCCAGGCCAGGAACTAACCAGTGCACCACTCAGCAGACCCCAATATGGCTTAATGGATAGCTACTATTTATTTGTCTTTTATGCAGGTTCTAATTCTGCCCATTTCAGACAAAAGTTGTTGTTTTTCAAGGAATGGGTCTTCATTTGGAAAGGTGGAAACAGGAAGGGTTAAGGCAAATGATACTATATTTGAATTCCATAGGATTGAGGTTTGAATCTCAACTCTGCTATGCGTTAACTATGTGATATCAGGCAAGTCAAAACCTCTCTGGGTCTCAAGCTGTCTCACCTCTAAAGGAAGGGGCTAGATGATATCTTAGATACATTCCAGTCCAGTCTTATGATCTCACCCCTATTTTGTTGTCCCTTGTGGTCTCCATTTTATAGAGATCTCTGCCCCCTCCTTTATTTTTCCTAGAATCTGTTACTTAAAATAAAGATCAAAGTACAAACACTTGATTCCTTGACTGGTAAACTCCTCACTCAGCAGATCAATCTGGCAGCACCTGACTGAATTACCTTGTTCTCTTGGATAGAGAGATCTTGAATGCATTCTGCAGATTGGATTCTGCTATAAAAGTTTCATTGTCCAAACTTGGCAGTTCATCAGCAAAGGGAGAACCAGAATGACTTCATGAAATTCCTTCATGTCCGACCTACTCCAGCACCCTTTAATCCCATGAAATGACCTGCAGGATTGATCCTCCTTGGCAGATCAAACCAACATTCTGCCCCTGAGATTCCTCTCAGCCCCATTTCTTAGAAACAAGAGCCCCTGAATATTGAAATGAATGTCATTTCAATACTTTGGAAAATATATGATCTAATGAGTATGGGTATGGACTCCAATAGTGTAACATCTAGAGCCGTAACTAACTTTTTTTTTTAATTCTTGGGGAAAATATCACAACCTCTTCCAGGTAAAACAACACAAAGAATAGATTTAGAAAACAGGATAGATGGGGAAGAATGCATCTAGTAATGTTGTACTTAAACCAATGATCTTCTTCCTAACTAGGAGCTAAATAGTAAGTGTTGCAACTGCTAAGGACTGAAAGCTCTAATTTCTCAGCCTGGACCAAAGCTCTGCTGGCTTCACCCTAGTTATGATGGCACCCATGCCATCCATACCTGCTCATCCATATGTCTTATCTTTGTCTTCCCATAAATTCTCCATGAAAGGGTGGTTTCATATGTTGGGGGCCTTCCTCGAGGCACTGTGCTGGATTAAAATGTCTGTATGTGGGGGCATATATGTGTATATGTGTGTGTGTGTGTATCATTGCTCAGTCATCACAATTGTGTTCAACTCTTCATGACCCCCTCTAAGGTTTTCATTGGCAAAGATACTGGAGTGATTCTCCATTTCCTTCTCCAGTTCATTTTACATATGAGGAAACTGAAGCAAACAGGGTTGAGTGACTTGTCAAGGGTCACACAACTTTTGTTCACCCTTTGTTTTGGAAGACTAGTGACATGATGGGTCAATGACTTGACTTGTGAACAAGTGTCTGAGGTTGGATTTGAACTGGAGAAGATGAGGCTCCCTTACTCCAGGACTGGTACTCTATGTGCTATGGGGCTACCTAACTGCCCTATGTAGGGGTGTGTGTGTGTGTGTGTGTGTGTGTGTGTGTGTGTGTGTGTGTGTTTAGATTAATCTAGTATGAAATCCATTTAAATTTTTGCCAAATTTACTTATATCCAGAAAAACAATCTTGTATATTGTATTATGTGTGTCTGCTATGTGTCTGCTGCCTTCCATTTTCTTCACCTCCTGGTATGGCATTTCCTCTCATACTACAGATGAAACTGGACCTGATCAGGATGACAGTGTTTTTAAAATGCTATAAAACTGGGACCAGATTAATCTTCCTAGCAGAGTACAATTTATATGGATGAGGGAGTGTTCATCCAATGATAATTTGCCTTCTGTACAAATTCTATCCTAGTGTCTTGTATAAAGAGTGTGGCATTTGCTACCCTGAAATCTGTAGCCAAGAGAAGGCTACAGCTCACACAAGCAAAATGCTTTAGGAGGATTCTGGGTCCAAGTAACAATGTGGCTGGTGTGTATAATTCAATAAACTTTAATTAAACATCCAATTTGTATAAGAGAGGGGAAAGAAGAAAGGAATAAACATTTATAGAGCACCCACTATGTGCCAGGCACCTTGCTAAATACATTACAATTATTATCTCATTTGATTCAAGGGAGATTAATACATCCTGGCTGAGTGACCCTTGGCAAATCCCTTAATCTCTCATTGCTTTAGGCAATTCTCCCAGACTATAATTTCCCCAGAAGGTGTTAGTTTGCATTGAAAGAGGGAGTTTCCTCACTTGAGAGTTTCTTATACCAATTAAATCATAGTTCTATTCCTTATCCTCACTAGTTACAAGGACAAGAAAGAATCAATCAACAAGCATTTATTAAGTGCCTATTATGTGTGTCACTGTGTTGGTATCCATTGGGTTAGAAGTCCAAAGAATGAAACAAGTCCTTTTCACAAGAACGTTACATTCTATTGGGGGAGACCTTCAGTAAGCTTATATTCTATTGGAGATATAGAACCAAAATACAATTAAGACAATTGTTTAGCTTATTCAACACCAAATCAATCAGACAGCAAGCGCTATGCTGGGTCCTGATGGGAAACAAAGTAACTTCTGCCTTTGTGTGAATGTGCATGAATGTGTATAGATATTTACATACAACGTAATCTTAGAGGAGGACACTAGCACCTGGGAACCCATGTAAGTCACCCTGTGGAAGGGGGTGCTTGAGCTGGGTGTAACAGGGGCTGGCATTCATACAGGAGAATATGGAGAAGTTGAGGAGCCTATTTCTAGGAGAGATGTGGGAGATGAAGAACAAGAGTGCTTTGAGTGACTGTGAAGTACATGTAACCATTGCATAAGTGGTTCTAGTCTGCTAAGCACATGGTTAGGAGGAGCCTCTGTGACTAGATGCATTATTTCCAGAACTGGTGGTGCCTTCACAAGGCCCTAGTGACTGAAGTTATATTCTCTTTGACTGTTCTCTCTGGGTTTGACTTCTTTGAGAGAACAGATTGCAAAAGGAGAGAGCTTGTGATTTCTCCCCTCTAAGGGAGAACTTTCATAGGGAATCCTATGAAATGGGCCTTTGTTCTTTACCTCTACGTTTATTATTTCCTATTTTAAGTGAAGAAATTGGAAACTCCACCCCATGCATTTCAAAAGTTCAGGAGACTAAGCCTCTGGGCTTCTTGGCCTCCTAGGATCTTCATTTTGCCGTCAATGTCCTGAGAAGTAAGTGATCTTCAAGACCTACCACAGTGGCTTCTAAGACAAGTCATCTAGCTTAAATTCTGCTTTTGGATGTGAACCTAGTGGGTCTAATGTTCTATTTGTTGCTACGTGTTGTGTTCTATGTGTTCTGGCATTTCAACTGTGTCCGATGACCCCATTTAGGGTTTTCTTGGCAAAAATACTGAAGTGGATCCTAATTTCCTGCTCCAGCTCGTTTTATAGATGAGAAACTGAGGCAAAAAGGGTGAAGTGACTTGCCTAAGGTCATACAGCTAATAAGTGTCTGAGGTCAGATTTTTAACTTAGGAAAAAGAATCTTCCTGACTTCAGGCCCAATGCTATGTAGGAACTGAACTAAGTCTGATCCCACTCTCCCCAGACAGTAAGGTGGAGTAAGGGTGAGTGAGCCTTCAAAGTATAAAGGGGGAAATGTTTGTCATTTTGCTCTTGCTGTATCTTTGAAGTAAATATTCCTTTGTAAAAGCTAATTGAAATTAAGTGATCCAACTGAAATGGAGGACTAGTCACTGACACTTAATTATGGGGATGGATAAAATCAACGGGAGTTTGAGTCAATATCATAAAAAAAAAAACCATTCTCCCATTCTCTTATGGATAGCAGCCTTGAGGGGCAGGTGACTGCCTGGCTTTGGGCTCATGACCCAGAATGCATTTGCTACTTAAGTGCTTAAGGAAGCCTGAGATTCCAAGAACTGGAAGTTGGCGGTAGAATTTTATATACAGAACATATACAACTAAGAAAACCATAGGCATACTCAAAGAAAACCAAAGTTATTGCAAGAAGAAGAGCAGAGCTGTGAGAATAGAAACCGGGAAAGGCGTGGGACCAGAGCTTAAAAGGAAGGAAGGGTGTCTAAGAAACAGAGGTAAGCAAGAGGTGTAAGACATGGGGAACCACTTTTGCAAAAGCATGAAATCTGGAAATGGGATAGAGTATATGCAGAATCACTAACAGGTTAGTTTGATTGGAATGGAAAATGCGGGAGGGAGAATGATATGAAATAAGCCTAGAGAGGTAAGTGGGAGCCTGATTATGAAGGTTTATCAATGTTAGGTGGAGCATTTTAAAATTTTATCTTAGAGGAAATGAGGCCTTGACTTTCGAGTTAAGGGGGCACATGAGGCACATGCTCATATCTATGCTTTGGGCATCTCATTTTGTCAGCTGTGAAGAGGGTATATTGAAGAAAAGAGAGACAAAACCAAGAAGGTCAATTAGAAGGCTATTATAGTTGTCTAGATGAGATGAGTTGAGGGTCTGGAATAGGGTGGAGAATGGTGTGAGATGGTGTAGGGAGGGAGAGATCCAATTTCTTCCTGGGAAAGGTTTAGGGAGTCAGTATTTTGCAGAAGGTCACATATGGAGGCACGATTTGAAGCTAGGTTCTCTGTTCAACATTAATTCTCTTTCTTTTGTACCAGACTAACGCTCACTGCATGATGAATGCAAGGAGAATGCATTATGTTATCGACAATAACCACTCAGTTCATGGAATGGTAGAAAAGCAGAACTGGAAAAAGAAAAGGTGGTCATGTGGTAAAAGTGAGAGACAGCATATGACTGCCCAAGTCTACCTGTTGCCCATGGAGGATTTAAAGGCCAAGAAGGACGCCTCCAGTCTATTGGGCCAACCATCAACAGAAGATGGTTGCAAAGCCTTTGAGGTGAATCAACCTAGATAATAGGAGGGGTGTGCTATCTGGAATATTGAAAAGAGTGTCTGCATTGATTAGGTCAGGGAGTCATGGATCCTTTGAAGTGTTGACACCTTCCCTCTATGTTTAATGCCTTATTCTCTGCATGGAGTCTTCAATACAGGTGGCAGATAAATCTACAAAGCAATCAACCAATCCACATTTATTAAGTACCTATTCTGTACCTGGCACTGTCTGAGGTTCTAGGGATATAAAGGCAAAAAGGTGATAGTTCCAAACTCAAACAAGTTCCATTCCAGTTGGAGAGAAAATCAAGTATTTATATTGCTATCTATAAATAAAGGTAAAATGTGTACAAGGTAATTTTGGTAGGGTAAGGCATTAGTATCTGGGAGAATCAGGAAATACTTCATGTAGAAGGCAATATTTAGAGTAAATTCATTTGGGATGCTTGTGTAGAAGTTACCATGGGAAGCCAATGCTCACTTCACCTGGAATGTTGGTGGTCTGGGACAAAACTCCATCTCCCAATATGGATATAACTCTGCTACTGCCAAAGGAAGCATGAATAAGAGAGTACCAATGCCTTCATTGAAGTATACACCAAGCATGTCAGATATAGGGAACACCATTTGCTTCCATCCCATTGCTATGAAGGTACAACAACCACCTGGTCCTCCTAACAACCCTTGAGCCATGACTGGACTATCTTGCATGATCTCTGTACAATGCCAAGCAGAGAAGTGGTGCTCAGGACACAATGAATTGGATCCACAATGAGAATTCACAATACATTCTGTATTGCTGTAACTGGAATTAGAATCTATTTTTACACCACGTCCTAAAAAGGAACAAGTTCTCTGCCCTCGTGTCACCAATCTGGCACGTCCCTAATCACTGATGAACATGGGTGCATATGCATCTGTACATGATACATGTAAAAAGCCTAAGAATCTGCAGTCAGCTTGTCAATGTGCTGAAATTTATGAAGTGCTGTATATAACAATAGCATCTTTATACAGATGGATGAAGATGAAGAAGCAGATGCAGAAAGGCTGTTCATTAACCAAAGGAAGAAAATGAATCCAAAGACGCTCAGGGACCCCCTTAATTTATGAGGGTTTTCATCGGGGAGGAGACAGGACCAGAGTGAGAATGGAGCCACAGACAATTGCAAGAACAAGGCGGCAAGCAGAAAAAAAGAGGAGGATCATTTATAACCTTGGAGGTCAGTGCACTTACAAGGGCAACAAATATCAGATTCAACACCTAATTCTTTGCTTTATTAATTGCTTTGCACAAAGTGCTGGCCATCAATCTGCAGAAAACAGCTAGATTAGCATGCTGTCAGAAACCTGTTTGGAGCTGGTCAGGAGAGGTATCCCTGACTCTCTTCCCTGTTACATTTGACACAGACTGCCCCCTCCCCCATGTCTCTAGAACTCTTTTTTGACCTTGATCCCTGAAACAACATCCCATTCTGGATTAGAATTGGGTGGCTATAAGGGGTAGCTAGGTGGTGCAGTGAATAGAGCACTGGCCCTGGAGCCAGGAGGACCTGAATTCAAATCCAGCCTCAGACACTTAACACTTTCGAGCCATGTGACCTTGGGCAAGTCACTTAACCCGAATTGCCTTGCCTTCCCCCCTCCAAAAGGCACAAAAAAGAATTGAGTGATTATGAGATAGAGTCTAGAGTGCCATGTGGAATCAGAGAGATCTGAGTTCAAATTCTGGATTCAATTAGCTGTGTGACCCTGAACAAGTCATTTAACCTCCGCCAGACTCATTCTCCTCATCTGTAATGTGGATAACAGCATCTACCACATGGTGATGGGGGGGCTGGGGTTGAGAGAAAACATATGTTAAAAGTGTTAAAAGAAATGTATATTAAGTGCTTTGTATACCGTAAAATGTCACAAAAGTGCTACTTATTTCATTATTCATATTACATTCATTATCCAACATTATTATATATTAATTTTATCAATTATTACTAATGAAAGAACCACAGAATCTCAAAGTCAGAAGGGACCTCAGAGGGCACGTAGCTCAGCTCATACTTGTAACGAAATCCCCTCTAAAGCCTTTCCCCCCAAGAAGTGGTAGCAGACTTTTGTCGGAAGACCTAAGCTGCTTTCTTAACCGTTTTGGCTCTCTACCAAATACTCACTGAGCCTTTGTACCTGACTTGAACCTTAATCCTACTATACATGGATTGTCTCCCCCTATTAGGGGTGAGCTCCTAGAGAGAAGGGTTGCCTCTGATTTTACCTGTACCCCCAGAATGCTTTGCATGCCCAATGCTTTGCACGTGGTGAGTGCCTAATAAGTGGTTTTCATTCTTGCATGCATTCATTCCTGCAAACATTCCAATAGCACAAGATAGTGCAGTTCAATTGAAAGAGAAATGATTGGAGGGAATCCCAGCACATTTTTCTGACGAAGGTTTAACATCTATGATACATAAAGAACTGATGCAAATATAGAAGAATCTGAACCATTCCTCACTAGATGATGTATTTACCCCCTTCTCTCCTCTGACAAGGCCTCCATTCTGGTGCAGTCCCTTCACTATTCACATTCACTATTGTAATATCCTGCTAGTTGGCATCCTGACCTCAAGGTTCTCCCCAGTCCATTCCATCCTTAGCTCAGCTGGCAAATCAATCTTCCTAAATCAGAGATCTGACCATATCACACACACCCCATTCAATAAACTTCAGGGTTTTTTTCAGTCATTTTTGTGTCTTACTCTCAATGACCCCATTTGGGGTTTTCTTGGCAAAGATAATGGAGTGATTTACCATTTACCAAAGTGATACTTTCTCTATCTCACTTTACAGATGAGGAAACTGAGGTAAACAGGATTAAGTGACTTGCCCAAAGTCACACAGCCAGTTAGTGTCTGAGGTCAGATTTGAACTCAGGAAGATGAGTCTTTAGGACTCCATACCTGGTGGTCTATCTACTGTGCCATCTAGCTGCCATCCCTCCAAATAGGCTTCCTATTATCTCCACGATTAAGTATAAAATCCTTTGTTTGTCTTTTCAAATCATTCATAACCAGCCCCCTTCCTACCTTTCTAGCCTTCTAGAATCATCGGATTGGCAAAGATGCTGAAAGTGGTAAATAAGGGTTGCTGGAGGGCCTGTGGCAGGCTCTTAATGCATTGTGGGAGGGGCTAATGATAGCAGTCAAGAGTGTTCTGACTGTGGGTTCAAATCTTGCCTCTAATGATTTCTACCTGGGGATGTTAGGCAGGCTGAAACTTCTCCCAAGCCTGGGTTTGTTTTCCTCATCTATAAAATAATCAATTTGAATGAGATAGTCTCTGAGGCCCTCTCCACTTCTAAACCTCTGATCTCTCCAAGTCCTTAAACAGTATAGCTGTTATCCCAGTGGTACTATATAAAGGTAACTGGGTAGCTCAATGGATAGAGCCTGAGTCTGGAGTCAGGAACACCAGAGTTCAAATCCAGCCTCAGATACTCAAATAGCTGTATGACCCTGGGCAAGTCGCTTAACCACTGTTTGCTTTAATACACTGGAGAAGGAAACCACGCCAGTATCTTTGTCAAGAAAACCTCATACAGGGTCCTGAAGAGTAGGTCATGACTGAACAGCAACAAGAGCAATATAAAGAAATGTACTCAGACTATGTGGTCACATGATGAGAAGACAGGACCCAATGGAAAATGTTGATGTTGGAAAAGATTGAAGATAAAATGAAAAGGGGATGGGAGGGGATGAGATGGATAGCATTGAATATGAGCTTGGACAGACAGAACAGAAGGGTCTGGAGTGCTGTGATCCATGGGGTCGTGAAAAGCCAGACACATTTGAATGAATGAACAGCAAATTGTGTGTGTGCACATGGGCACATGTATGTACCTGTGCATGTGTACTTGTGCATGTGTGTGTGTATGTGTGTAGGCAGCTGGCTGGTGCAGTGGATAGAGCACTGGTATTAAAAGCAGGAAGATTCATCTTAAGTCATCAGGATTAAGTGACCTGACCGAGGTCTCACAGCTGATCAGTGTGAAGACTGGACTTTAATTCGAGGCTTTCTGCTTCCACACCTGGAGCTCTAGGTTCTGTACCAATTAGTTGCCCCTAGCTATAAAAATACGACCCAGCAAAACAAGCCACCCTATTGACCATATTTGAGAACGAACATCTCATTTGTCATTGCGATTCTATTATGTGCACAGTACATATATATGCATATACATAAATATATGTAAAAATAAGTGTGCCTATACATTCACATTTCCATACATATACACAGACACGGTCAATGAGGGGCTTTGCTGGACTGTACATGTCTGTTACAAGGGAGGGCTTTTAGTCAGTGAGGGGCGGGGTGCACAAGTCAGGGTGTGGTTATTGGGAAGAAAAAGAGCACTGACAACTGATTTTTAAAAATGAACAGAGTGGAGAACTGTAGAATGGGACATGGACAAACATGAGCTTTTCTTCTGCTCTTTCAGATTTAGATCTCTGACATGACGTGGCGTGATGTGATCCTTAGAGATTGGCAGCGCACCATGACTGATCCAGGCACCCATCTTTGCTCCGACTAGTAAATCTTTTTTCAGGAGGCTAAGGATTGAAAATCATGGCCAGCTTCACCTGGATGGATGGGATCTGGTGGGTGCCCCAGTGCAGCTCAGTAGGACCAACCCAGAGGCTGTCCTTTTCTCCTATTACAAATCCCAGCTCTCAGGTGCTGGGAGATGAAGTCTATCTTCTTTTTAATTATACGCAGGATTTTCTGACCACAAAGAGGCAATGTTGGTATGGAAGGGAGTGAGGCAGCTATAATTGGTTTTATATTCCAGGTTGGAAAAAAAACAAAGTTTGACTCATTTGTTTTATTTTTTTAAATGTCACTTCCCACCTCCCACCCCATTCCCACATGGAGGATTGTAAGAAACTTACTTCATTTTTAGGATCCTTGGAAAGAATTGTTTTGTAACCCAACACCAGCTGATATGTCATGAAGGCTGTGGCCTAGGGATGTTGGTGCTGATATACAAAACAGTCCTTAGAAGATCAGGTCAAGATCATAGTCAAGAGAAGGCTAAAGGGATCAGGAGAGGCCTCAGGACCCCAGAAATAAGGCAAACACTGTGCACAAAAGTCTGGACTTTACTGAGTGAGAAGCTAGACAACCAATAGAAATCAAGAGGATGGGGTGGGAGAGGGACTAGAAAAGAAAACGTGGGGGGAGTTCATGCAAATAACGATGAGGAAATCTATAGCAGTGGGAGGGGCAGAGTTTTGGAATGGTCCATTGGATAGGCATGGCAACCACAAGGAATGACCTGGGGAGCAGAGGGAAAAAGAGCTGAGATATTAGGAAAACAGATTGATGGGGCCAGTGACTAGTCAGTGCATGTTTTTTAAGCCCCTACAGCATTCAAGGGATATGTCAGCCTGGAAAAAAAAGATGGCAGATCATGTATCAAAGCAGATAATATGTGTAAAAACACTCTGCCAACCTTAAGGCATCTTGTAAATGCCTATTATTGGGAGAGAGACTGGGTCTGTGATTTCATTGATAGAAGAACTCCCAGTTGAGAAAAACCCCTCTACACATACAGGTCGCCAATCTTCCGTGCAACTTAAGAGTCTCAGAGTATTGCCTAGAGCGCTGGGAGCCAAATTGCCTTGTCCAGGGACAAACAGTAGGTACCAGTCAGAGCTAGGATTGAATCCGGCTCTTCCTCACCCTGTGGCCAACAATCTATGTGTTATACTGTTCAGTCTCTCTAGATGTTGTTGGTTTTGTATCATTTTAATGGAACAGAAAATAATCTGGTGAGCATTTATTCTGTGCCGAGATTTTCTAAGCGCTGAGGATATACAGCGAAGGCAATCCATCCTGAAAGGATGAGGATGTGAAACTAAGGGTCACCAAGGGTTGCGCTGGTATCTATGAAATACTGCAACAATAATGACGACAGCTGACATTGACAGTACGTGCACTCGTCACACCTTCTCTCATCTGGCCATCGTGATTCCTTAAGGCTAGTACAACAGGGCCATTTCACAGAAAAGGATGTGGAGATTCGGGGAGATTAAGCTTACATAGAGAGTTGGGCATGACTGACAATGACTGAATGGAAACAGCAAACAATCTCTGTTGGACTGAAAGTGTCAGTATGGCTGCATGTATGGATTAAGTACATACATGTAAATGCACACATGTCTGTGCCACATAGATTGTGTGCACTCATGTGCAAAGTGTGCATTCATGTGTAAATATGCATGTGTGTGTATATATATGTGTATATATATACCTATACACATACATATGTACTCACACTAAAACTATAGCCAAGTAAATAATATATAACTAACATTTATAGAGTGCTTTATGCTTTGCAAAGTACCTTGGATGTTATTTCCTATTGCATTGTAAATTCTTTGGAGCTGAGGACTATCTTTTGCCCCTTAGTGTATCCCCAGTCCTTGGCACAGTGCTTGATATATAGAATGTGATTAATAATTTTAAATTATCTATCTATATATATGATTTAAATAAAAATATATTAATTTAAATGAATATACATTTAGTTTATATATAAATACATATTATATATAAATGTATATGTAGTATATATAAAATAAATATATAAATATATATTTATGTATATATATATAATTTAAATAAAATAAATTAATAAACTTCCTGACTGATTGATCCTCACAACAATACAATGAAATTGGTGCTATTATTATCTGCATTTTATAAATGAGGAAACTGAGGCTGAGAGGTCAAGTTATTGGCCCAGGGTCACACAACTAATAAGTGTCTGAGGCAGGATTAGATTTCAGGACTTCCTGATTTCAAATCCAGGGTTTTCCTGATTATGCCAATTTCAGTTACACTGAAAAGGGAAATAATTCTGTTCTCTCCATCAGCTGTGTCCTCTCTTCCCTTGACCCTCTTCAGTGTTTAACATTCAAGATGTGGGGACTCGGCATGTTTTTAATTTAGAAAGAGTCCTATTTTGTTGGTAATCAGAGGAGGCTTCAGCTAAGACAAGACTAAGATGGGTGTTCCTTGGAAAACTGCCAGAGAGACCCATGGGGTCTGGTAACACTTATGCCAACACTAAATACCCTATGATTTTTATTAGTAACATATCTGTTTATATCATGCTTTGCCATAAATCAATGCTGTATATTCAGTGGAACCATGCATTGCTTAATGACGCTGTCATGTCATGTGTTTCCTAATAGCTTGCTACCATGGCATCCACACACACTAAAGGAAATCGCAGCTGCATTTCTGAACAACTGAAGAATTGTAGCATGATGGCCGACCCCAGCCTTACCATGCAAAGACTAATGATATTGCTGTTTTAAAAGAACCTTCCCAAAAGACAACCAAACACATCGACTTGCAAACATATCCTTTCCCATTTCTGTTATTGTGAATTTTATAAACCTGCTAACTTGCTAGTCTGAGGCTTTAGTATTCTATTTGCTGCTTTTGTAAACCCATAATCAGGGGAGATGTCTATAATAACTGTTTTACTCAATCCCCTGCTGTACTGGGGAAGGTGATTTTTTTTTTATCTGAAAGGGGACAAAACTGCATTATAAGTAATTGCTGATGATGACAATTGCTGGCCAGCATCCAGGTGTCTAAAAATAGGAGGCTATTGGCTCCTGCCTTCTGAGAAAGAATCCAATGTCAGCAGTGTCAGGAAATGTAACCAAACCAAAATGAAAACACCCCAGGGGTTACATAATTCACTGGGGTCATTTTTGCAGGTTCTGCATGTGAATGGCTCATCCCCTTCCTCCACCACCCCACCCTGAACAACTAATCCTAGGAATTTTATAAGAGCGGTTGATGGGCTACAGTACTGTGCTTTAGACTCAAACAGTTCTTTGATATAAACAATATTTTTCATTTCAAAGGTAATTGTTGGTAGCCAATAGGCACTGATAGTCCCACGGGAGACACACAATAAGTACACAGCCTTTCAGAAAGCAGAATTGCTTTTCTATGATAGAGACCATTTGCGCAATGGAAAAGCCATTCAGAGAGGCAGCAAAGAGATAGCCCCTTAGCTTGCCAAGATGCAAATGCACAGAAGTGTATTATGTGACATGTTCACCCATGAAAGCTGCTGGAAAAAGGATTGTGTGCATGAACGTACAGATGCATGTGCATACATAGTTGTGTATATACATATATACATGTATAAACTTATATACAATGCAAAACATGTGCTTATACATCCACATGCATACATATGCACACATAAATGCGTGTATAAATATAAACACATATATCTATAATCTCTTCTTATAAATATATAATATAGACATAATGTATAGATTATATATCTGGATATCTAGATGGAGGGATAGATGAAAGAGAGGGAGGGAAAGAAAGAGAGAGAGAGAGGGAGAGAGAGAGAGGGAGAGAGAGACAGAGAGAGAGAGAGGAGAGGGGGAGAGTGAAGAGAGGGAGAGAGAGGAGAGGGGGAGAGAGAGAGGGAGAGAGGGGGGAGGGAGGGAGAGAGGGAGAGAGAGAATGAGAACTGAGACCAAGAACTGGGCTTTGATTTCATTGTTATATAGAACTCTCGGTAAGGCAGCTCCCTTTACCCATGCAGGTGGCACCTTCTTAGTAACTCAGTCTTAGAGAAATGCACAGAGTAACTAGTGCTTTAGATACTTACTAGCTATGGGACCCTGGATCAGTCACTTAATCTTAGTTTCTTTATCTGTGAAATGGGGTTAATAATAGAACACTACTTCCCAGCATTGTTGTAAAGGCTCAAATGACAGTCCTCATATTTATAAAGCATTTTGGAAACCTAACGGTGTTAAACAAATGCTAATTATTATAGCTATATTGTATTGAGAAAGTAAGTGACTTCTCCAAGGTCAAACTCAAAGGCAGAGCTTGAACCCAGATCTTGCTGGATCTGAAGCTGCTCTATGTTCTTCAAACCACTCTGCTCTTTGATCTTTGTTGTATTTACATTAAGAGGAACAAGAGTATAGACTTGTGCTTTCATTGTTACAGGGAGCTTCTTGTTGAAGAGAGCCTTCCATCAATGCAGATCACAACTATTGTGCAGCTTTCAGTTTTTTGGAGTTGCCTAGCGACCCTCCCAGGGTCACACAGACAGTAGGTAGGATTTGAATTCATGACTTTTGTCTCTCAAGCTAGCTCTATCCATTGTACCATGCTACCATTTATATTTGCGATACTTGTGATAGTTTCTTTTTTAATCTTTCATGCTTTTTTTAAACTTAAAAAAATCTTAGCAAACACCAAATAAAATGGGTATTTCGACCTACATGGTAGGATGGAAAAGGAGATTGTACATGATGCTGCAAATTTCCATTAAGAACAGTTTCATTTTCTTTTAAAATATATAATAAATTTAACATGTAACTTTCAAAGCTGCCCTGCTTATCTGTGCTTCTTTCTGGTCACCCAGATTTCTTCTCTGTGCTAAAAGTGGGAGGGGAGGAAGATGCTTTTTTTTCTACCTTATCCTTATCTCTCCCCACTACCTTCCCCCTTTATCTGAGGATCAAAAGAAAATCAAAGTCCTTGTAACAAATATGCATAGTCAAAAAACCCCAAACAATTGAAAAAAACAAACTGTGGTTTGATCTACATCTTAAGATCTCTGTCTTCAAAATTCTTCCTCTGGAATCATGGTTATTCATCACATTGATCAGAATTCTTAAGTCTTTCCCATTGGTGATTTCCTTTTAAAATGCTGTTTTATCACATAAAATATTCTTCTGGTTCTGCTTACTTCCCTCTGGATCAACTCATACCAGTCTTCCTAGTTTTTCCCTCAAATGATCCCTTTTGTCATTTCTTATGGAACAACAAAAAAAGCTAATTATAATAGCTAATATCCATAGAATGCAGACTACACCCACAGGGCATTGTGCTTTATAAGTGTTTTACCATGAATATTCCATTTCTTTCATATACCACTGTTTGTTTAGCCATTCCTCAATAGAGGGACATCTACTTGGTCTCCAGTACTTTGCTGTAAAAAAAAAGAGCTGTTATAAATATTCATAGAAAATGCAAATGAAAAGCCATGATTCCAGAGAAAGGATTTTGAAGACAGTGATCTCAAGATGGAGAATAAGGCACAGTTTCAGACACAGCCAAAGGGGGGATTTGTTTATTTGCTTGTTGTTGTTGTTATTTTGGGCTGTGCATATCTGTTAGAAGGATTTTGATTTTCTTTTTATCCCCAGAAAAGGGAGGAAAATAGGAGGGGTAGGGGAGGGAGAGGGATGAAGATGAAGTTGGAAAGGAAGAAAAGAGGTTTATTGAAGAAATTTTAATACATACATACATACATACATATATATATATATATATATTAGATTTGTTTGTTTACTTTTAGTTTACAAGATTCAGTTCC
>CM053598.1:18332092-18346716 GCA_028646575.1 Pseudocheirus occidentalis
TTTTTCTTCTCTAACTGCTACTGCTAACGTTTCTAGTACTAGATTGAATAAGAGGGGTGTTAGTGGGCTTCCTTGTTTCACCCCTGATCTTATTGGAAATGCTTCTAGTTTATCCCCATTGCATATAATGCTTGCTGATGGCTTTAAGTATATGCTGTCTATGATTCTAAGGAAAACTCCATTTATACCTACACTTTCGAGTGTTTTTAATAGGAATGGATGTTGTATTTTGTCAAAGGCTTTTCCCAGTGATTCTTCATACCTAATGAAATTTTTAAAAGAGAAAGAGGAAAACAAGAAAAAAAATGAGCAAAACATCAATAAATGGGAGAAATCTGGCATTCTATGCAATATTCCACCTCACTGACCCTCTGCTTCTACCCCTACAGAAGAGGAAGGGAACTATCTTCTCAAATTTCTTCTTCAGGGTCACATGATCTTCATAATTCACAACATTCATTTTTGATTAGTTTGTGGCTGTAATTCTTTCCTTTGTAATTGAAATTTTCTGGGGTTTCCCCCCAGTTAACAAGTATATATTTTTTCTTTCTATTTACCTGGCAGTACCCATGATGCACATTTTTTTCCTCTTTTTATTTCTCTCACTGCATGAGTTCATGTCCATCTTCCCATCCTTCTTTGTAGTCTTGGAGCATGGTAGTGCGCCACCACATTCACGTACCATGTTTGTTTAGCTAGTCACCTTTTGGGGGCATCTACTTTGGGTCCATTTTTTGTTACCATGAAAAGTGCTTCTATAAATATCAAGAAGACTTTTCTAAAATCTTTTTTCATCTTGATCATATAGGTGATAATTACAGTATCAATTCAGAGGAAAGGAGAAGATCACTTCCTGATTGGAAAGGGTTTTCTTTTTGTAAAAATTCATATGATCATCCTAGAAATAACACATCTGGGTTCTTCCTAAATGGGAACAAGCTTTGATCTAGCTACATTAGGCAGGAAGTGATTTTCAGATCCATTGGGCAAGCGTATTTGGGACTGAAGTCTCCCCATGCTTTTTAGCATGTTGGTAACTACTGGGGTGGCAGGCTTGAAGGTGCAGCTTAGAATTTGGGCACGAGGATTTGATAGATTCTTACATCCCAAATGAACAGCTTCTAAATAGGATCCAATAACACTTTCCGTTCCACATCTAAAACAATACTCTAACAAGACTGCCTTTTTCTGAATTTCTGCTGTTTAAAAGGATATAAAAATCCACTGCCTTGGTGGTTCAGACCTAAAGCATTTGGCATAGCTTTCTTCTCTGAGATCTCAGATTTAGAGCAAGGTCACCTAAGAAAGAATGTTTTAGGTAGTGCAATGCATAGAGTTTTGGGTCTGGAGTCAGGAAAACCTGAGTTCAAATCTAGTCTCTCAGATGTCATAACTGTGTGACCCTGGATAAGTTATATAACCTCTGTCTCCCTCAGTTTCCTCAACTCTTAAATGTCGACAATGGCAGCACCTACTTCACAGGGTTGTTGTGAGGATCAAATGAGACAATATTTGTGTTTAATACAGTGACTCAAACATAGTAGGTGCTTGTATTTATTATTATTATTATCCAAGGCACACTTGGATCTCAGGGTGGGACTTCTGTGATGCTATTGATGGTCATTCACTAAAAATAATATCAAAATTGTGGAAGTTTGGAGTTAAAAGTTTCCTTTATGCCATTCCCAGTGTTCTCCCCTCCACAACCTTATTTTCTAGTTATCTCCAACCTGCCTGGCACCCTAACTCTACTCCTGGGTCCCGTGGCTTTGATAGGGAAGCTTTGCTTCCTCCTGATCTTGCCTGCACTCCATGACACTTCCTGGCCATCCCTTCACCAGGCCCCTGCATGGATATGATGCCCTTTTCCCTCTTCTGCCATCTTTGTAGTATCCCTTTATGGAGTGTCATCTAGCATTTGAATGTAAGCATCTTGATGTCAGAGTGGACTGTGCTTGTTTCTATGTGTTTTCCCAGCCCTTGGTACAGTGCCTGGCACATAGTAGCACTTAAAATATCTGTCTGTGTCTGTGTCTGTCTCTATGTCTCTGTCTCTGTCTCTGTCTCTCTGTCTCTCCCTCTTTCTCTCCTTCCCTTTATCTCCCTGTGTCTATTTCCACCTGTCTCTGTGTCTTTCTGTCTCTCTCTCACACATACACAAAAACTATCCCTAAACAAGACCCCCTTTCTACAAAATTCCAAACAAAGGGTGACAAACCCTTTTCTTAAAGCCTCCAGTGAGGCAGGAACCAGAGAACTCCAAGGCACTCACTTCTACTTGAAATAATTCTCCTTGCTGGGAAGTGATTCCTTCTATTGAACCAAGACTTGCCTCCATTGAGTGTTAGCTCATTGTAATTCTGAACAATCAATTGGAATAAAATCTCTCCTCTCTACAAAACATATCCTTCTAGCACCTCAAGACAGCTACCATATGTAAAGCCTAGCATGAGTAGCTTTCTAGAGGACTGTTGCTGTGAATTGCTTTAAGGTTCTGATCACATAGTATACTGAACTCTCTATTTATTCAGCAGTAAACTAAAGCAAAACATTCGCAGAAACCAAAGTACATCATTCACAATGTTATAACATAGCAACTTGTCACTAAAGCGGTCACATAGTTTTAAGCAAAAGATATCATTCGTTGAGTCTTTAACTCAATCGTCCTTAAGGAGTGAGCCTCCTTAAGGGACACAAAGTACAAAGATCAAATTTCTCCAACCCTAGGTCACATTGTGTCATGATCTTCTCAGTCAGCACTAAGTACCCAAGGAGAGTTCCTTTCATCTTGACTGGAGGCTGGCTCCAAGATTCCATGGTTCCTTTTCAATGGGTCTGGCTCCTGCCTGAATCTACCCAATTATCACCTGGATTCACAGGTAGGGAGCTCTCAGCTCCTTGGCAGGCTCCTCATCTAGTTCCATACTGAAGCTCACAGTGTCCAGTCCACCTCAAGTCCTTTTCAGTTTCTGTTTCTGGGAAGACAAAGCTTAAAAGAGCCAAAACAATGTTCATATACATTGTTGGAAGCATCATCAATTCACTATCTGCCTGTGAAATCAACAGAGGCCCACAAAGAAGGTCTTAGAAATCAACACAAGTCATCAGCATAGAAATCAACACAGACCCACAAACAAGGTCCAAGAGGTAACACAAATCATCAGTAAAGTCTTAGGACCTCTGAAACCCTGCTCCAGGACTTCTGTAAATAGACAACCAGAAAATCCTCTTTCAGGGCTTCCAATAAGGTCCCGGGGCTTTTGTACAAAGTATTACAAACAATAATCAACACAGACAGAACAGAACTCTGAGATACCACAAGTTTTCTCCTTCTCAACTCTGCCACCACAAGCATTCTCTTCTCAGTTCTGTTTTTTCCCAGGTTGGGCTTCTTTTTATATATGGCCATTAGCTCCTCCCTGTTCCATCCCTTCCTGTTGCATCAGCAAGTTTCTCCCACTCTGGAGTTCACAAGTTTCTGTTTCCTAACAAAGACTTGATATAATCATGGGCAAGGCTCAAAAGAGACTTGAACATAAACAAGGTGCTAAATAATTAAATAGCTGAAACAAGGTGCGAAGTAATTCTTCATTTGCCATTACACTATATCATACCTCAGAGTTCTATTCTTCCTGCTACTCTTTTCACTCTCCTGATTGCTCTTCTCTGGACAGTTATCTATGTCCATTCCAAAATGTATGATTGCCCAGGACAGACTTAACTGCTACAGATTTGATGGGCCAAAGATAAAGTAGAAGAAGATTATCACTTACCTCTTCTGGGAACCTGTGATTCTTTTAATACCTAAGTTTACATTAGCAGCCATGTCACATAATTGACTCATTGAACTTGTGGTCTACTACAAACCCCAGTTCCTTTTTCAGAAAAATGGAAATCTAGCCATATTTCCCCCACTGGATACTACTCCAACCTGTGAAGGTGATTTTTTTGAATAAAAGACTTAAATGATCCCTATTGTCATCTTTTATAGAGAAAACATTCTTTACTGTTGATATCTCTTTTAGACTTTGTCATTCAGTATGTTAGTTGTTCTATTTATTTTGTCATTTGCAAAATTGACAAGCATAGCATGCACGACTTTATCAAAGTCATTAATAAAAATGCTGAATATCAAGTGGTCAGACATAGACATCTGCAGAACTGTACTAGATATCTCTTTCCAAGTTGATTTTTAAGTAGTAAAATCTATTGTTTGACATGGAAGCAGTGATGTAAACCATGTAAATTAAAATGGACA
Organism: Pseudocheirus occidentalis; assembly: GCA_028646575.1. Taxonomy (NCBI): domain Eukaryota; kingdom Metazoa; phylum Chordata; class Mammalia; order Diprotodontia; family Pseudocheiridae; genus Pseudocheirus; species Pseudocheirus occidentalis. The sequence continues at coordinate 18,336,351 of CM053598.1, forward strand.
AGACAATAAAAGGTCCTCATATATTTATTTCCTCTTTTGAACTTCTTTCAGATCACTTCCTTGTATAGATACTTTGATACCTTTTTTCTTTTTATTGACTACTTTATCACTCACTACCCATAAACTCATCACCTTTACTCAGAAGTATCTTCTAGCAAATAAGCATAGTAAAGTGAGACAAGTCAATGCAATGTCTGTGTCTCAGCATGCGTAATCTCATTCTGCATTTCTAGTCTTCAACCTTTCTGTCAAGATGTGGGAAGTATCCTAACCATTGATAACTGGACTGACCATCATGTTGAAGAGATTCTGAGTTGTTTTCTTTTACATTGTCTTGGTCACCATGTAAATTTTTCCCCTGGTTCTGTTCATTTCATTCTGCAACAGTTCATAGAAGCTGTACCAAATTTCTCTGAATTCTTAACATTCATTTCTTGCAGCACAGTAATATTCTATCCCACTTCTCAGTCATCTCTGACTTTTTGGAGATAGTCATGATCTTATTAATGATCAATGTATCAGCAAACCTATACACTTCAGGGACTTTGTAGATATAGTCTCAAGTAATTTTTCAGAATGGTTGGACCAATTCGCAGCTCTACCAAGACTGCATTAGTATATCTGTTTTCCAATATCCCCTCAAACAATTGCCATTTTCATCTCATGTTCGCTTTGTCAACATGGTGCTTGTGAAATTGATGATTTTTTCTTTGTTCGATGAGGAGGCTCATTAGGTAAGGGTTAGAGGAGATATGACTGTAGCATAAAAACAAAAAAATTACTTTTTTTAAAGTTATAGGGGAAAAATTCAATTTGTGCTTAAGTTTTCTCTTTTAAGATCTTGGGTTCCTGGAGTCCTATGCCAGGCTTTCCTCACCATCTCTATCACAGATTGCCAGAAGGAACAGTCTCTTTCCTAAGGTTCTCATCATTTCTACTTTAGTTGCCAGATGCTTCTTCCTGGTGAAAATCAGAAACAACATAACAATTACCTCATTTTTTCTCTTTCACTTTGAAAAGACAAAATGATTAACAAGGCAAATGAACAAGCTATTAATTGTTGTTCTTTGGGCAGAGGGAGCCCACGAATTGTCTACATCAGCCAAATGATCAGCTTCCTGAACTCATGCATTTCTTGCTTCATGCAAGGACACTACACCTTACTCTTCATCCATTTTTTATTCAGATTTTCTCCTACCTTTACCATGCTTCTCCCCTCAGGCACCTATGTTTCCTCATATGAGTATAACTTATCAATATTAAAATAACACTCCACTGTCCTTTTGATCAGTTCTACTCCACTCGAATAAGGTATACCCTTTCAAGCCATATTCCACTCTTGGATCCCATCCCACCAAGTTTCAGCGGCACCCGTGAGGTCAAGAGTTCCTCCTTTAATTAAGATCTCTAGTTCACTTTTTTGTTACCCATAATTTGTGCATCTCAGACATCTGAAATCATAAGTTTTATTGCTGAGTCCTTTCCTGGATTTTATCTCCTCTGAATTATTGGGCTTCTCTCTTGCTATTTGCTTCCTATGTTGGCTAGCTTGGCAGATATGCACAAGTAATTTCCTCCCTCCTTTTTTTCACAGCTCAGAGACATTTTTATTAGATTTGTAAGACTCCAGGAAAATTGATTCTTATAAGACTTGTTAGTTGCAGTCCATCACTGTCCAGGGGCCTATCATTCCTAGATTTTAGGGCATGGTTCAAAAGGCCAAATTCTATTCTTAGCTATCCTTTCCCCCAATTTGCCTTTCTTTCTTAAAGTCCTAGCCTTCAATCAAGGGCAATGATGACATTGTAACTCCTATCCCCAATGTCTTCAATGCCTTGCTAAAACTTGATAATTCTCACAAGTGGTTTCTAGATTCCTTTTGTCCATTTCATTTCTCCTCTTCTCCCCACAAGCAGGTCAGGATATCATGAATAAATGTTTAAGCAAGTTCTTGGTCACATTATAAAATGCAAGTCCTGCAAATGGATATCAGGGAACCCCAAAGTGGACAAGGTCCTCAGCCCAGGAATAAAACATTAAGAGACATGGATGTGGTGGAAGAGTAAGAGTTAATGGGACTTGGTCACTGCAACTGTTTCCCCAGGTTTCTATGTGCCATATTGGATGGTGGGAGTAGGATTTAGGGCATGGACAAGAGAGTCCATATCCCCAAGGGGAACAGGAAATTTCAGTGGAGTCATCCTTCCTCTCTCCAATCTCTCAGTCATGGAGCCTTGTAGGACTCCAAGAAACATGCCAGTTCCTGGAAGTCTGTAAAAAGTATAAATGGCTTGGGTCAACACCCTTGCCCTGTTCTTTCCCCTCAGTCTTAGAAACTCCACATCCAAGGGATGGCAGCCAGGGACCCCAATTGGACCTTGGTCACCATTTTGGAGGTTTATTCCAACTTTATTTTCCCTTTATTGTGTTATGCAGAAGCAGAGCTGGAATTTTTACTTCTCAGAGTACTGGCATTCTGGGGAGCCTCACCTTAGATCTCTTCACTTTTGGGGGCACCTTAGAGTCGTGTGATGACTTGAGAATACAAATGCTTTGACCATATTCTGCACACCAGTTCTACAGATTTAGTGTTCACCTTTTCCAGTAGGTGTTTGCATCAACTGCTCCTCAGCCTGAACTTCACCAGCCTGCTGTTTTCATCATTAGCTTGGTTGTCATTGTTTCTGACTAGAACCATCTTATCCCACTGATAGCTGAGTAACTGAAGACTCATGTCCATTAACTCAGCAACATTTTATGGGAAAGCAAAGTCATGGGTCCAGTCAAGCAGGATTACTGAGAGAAGCATGTGGAAGACAGCTCTCCCTTGAAAACAAATGCCACCTGAGTTATGAGATAGAAAGTCTTCAAAAGTATTGCACGAGAATATTTTTTTCAAATCCTATTCTATTTATAAATTTAATGTTCCTACTACCTGCGTTGACTATAGTTGGTGATTAACTCAAATACATGCACCAGATAGATTTTTGGGCCCAGTTCTGCCATTGCTTAGTGCAGGAATAGGGAACCCCTGACTTTGAGGCCACACATGGCCCTCTAGTGATGCCCTTTGATTGAATCCAAACTTCCCAGAACAAATCCCTTTAATAAAAGGATTTGTTCTGTAAAACTTGGACTCAGCCAAAAGGCCTCATCCAAGGACCTAGAAGCCATGTGGCCTCAAGGCAACAGACTCCCCAACCCTGGGTCAGTGGCTATGTGACATTGGTCAAGTCACTCACCTTGCAGAAAATGAATTAGATGATCTATAAAGTCTCCTCCAAATCTAAAGTTCCTTTATTCATTCATTCACATACATACACACACATATGCATGCATGCACACACTACTCTCATCATCCAATATGGGACAAGGTGACCTGAGAAAACAGTTGCATTGACCAAGTTTTACTTACATACATGCATACACACCCATGCATGCATACACATGCATTCATGTATGTGTATACACACATGTGTATGTACATATACAATTATGTGTCTATGTGTGTGCGTATATGTATGTGTATATGTGCCTACATACATACATATCTATATCTATATCTCTCTCTATATATACATATATACTTCCCCCACTTATCTCTTTAATGACTAACCCAAAGACACTTCTCACTAATATTTTCTATAGCTCTTGAAAATCCGGTTTTAAATTTTTTTTAAAGGGGAGACTGTCAGGGTCACTTTCCCTGATTGCAGGGGCAGCCCTTTAACTTCCTTAATTGAGAAGGCACCAGCATGTTCTCCAGTACAGAAGAATCAGTGCCTCAAAGGTGTGAACAGCAAACTTTATTGATTTCAGGACCCACCAACCTGAGTCTTATAGAACCCTCAGTCGCACCTACTACACTGATAAACAAACAAGTTCCGCTGCAAGGAGCAGGATATAGCCAAATGTGGGGGGCGGGGGTTTCAGGGGCTTCATGTGGCCTCGCGGTAAGGAGCCATCATCTGGAAAACCGGGTTTCTACAGGCGTGAGAATTCCAGGCGCCCCCCCTGAGCCTTTGAGAGACTCAGGGAGTCCAGAGTGCCCGATCTCTACGTTCCCCACATTCCCCAGGCTTTTCCAGGGCCTCGACTCTCCCCATGCCCCATCCCAACCACCTGCAACCTCACCTGCAACCTGTAAGTATTTCTTAACCCTCACAGGAGACAAGTGGATCAAATGCACAATGCTGTGATGACAATCATCAGAAAATCGGATTTTTGTGATTTTTGATTATTTTGCATTTCTGAACACCTTTTTACAATGCCAGTACATGTGTGTTCTGCTCAGTTTTCTGTTTGACCATAGTTTGGTCACTGCTGTTTATCACCAAGAAGAAACATTTTTATTGTAACTCCCTCTGTGTACATGAAACTGTAAATGTCAAGATCACTTTTCAGTAAACAATGTCCAGCAACCTTAAAATAATGTATATACATATCTATATATCTATATCTATCTATCTATCTATCTATCTATCTATCTATCTATCTATCTATCTATCTATCTATCTATGTCCTAGGAAGAGGGCAGCTTTCTCCACTCTTAAGACTGCAGCAGATAACTCTTAGGAACACTCTGCAGCATGTCCCCAACGATTGCAGCTTAATGCTTCTTCCTGTAATATGGACCAGAGGATGCTTCTTAGTCATAAGGAGATTCAAAACCTTAGTCTTCAGAGTGCAAGTAGTGGCTTCTTTCTCAGAAGCTACAGCTACCTTTCCTGTCTCAAAAGACCTTGTCACTTGTTCCCCTTTCTCCCCTCTCCTCCCGTCCTCTCTCCTCCCTTCCCTTCCCCTCCCCTCCTCCCCTCCTCCTTCTCCTCCATCACTCCCCTCCCTTCCTCCCATCCTCTCCCCTCTTCTCCTCTCCCTCTCCCTCTCTCTCCCTCCCTCCCTTCCCCTCTCTCTCTGTCTCTCTCTGTCTCTCTTTCTCTCCCTCTCTCCTTCCCTCCCTCCCTGCCTCTCTGTCTCTGTCTCTGTCTCTGTCTCTCTCTGTCTCTCTCTCCCCCCCCCATCAACTAATTAGCAAGCATTTCATAAGCACCTATATTATGTGCCAGGCACTAAATGCTGGGGACACTAAAACAAACATGCCACGCTGTTTCCTTCCCAAGGAGATTGCATTCTGTTGAGGGAGACATCATGTACATATATAAATATATTCAGGATAAATAAAAGACAGTTAGGTGGTGCAGCGGGTAGAGTGCCAGGCCTGGAATCAGGAAGACACATCAAATCTGCCCTCAGACACTTCCAAGCTGTGTGACCCTAGGTAAGTCACCAAACCTGTTTGCCTCAGTTTCTTCATCTGGAAAATCAGCTGGAGAAGGAAATGGAAAGCCATACAAATATCTTTGCCAAGAAAACCCCAAATTGAGCCACAAAGAGTCGGACATGAGTGAATAACAACAAAAGGCCCTTTGCTTTCCAACTGCCTTGATGAAATTAGAAAGTACTAGCAGGTTCATTAGGGGCTACTTTGCACTCCATTTTTTTTTGGTATCAGCTTTTAGAAGAGCATTGAATTTCTAATTTATATTGATTGTGCAATCTTAAGAAGCACTCAAGGTTTTTTCTGCCACATTTGTGCATTATGGGAAGTCCTTTATTAATGTCTGTTTGTCAACTTTGCAACGCACAATTTGTCCCTATTAAACATTATCCTGCTTATTGTTCTCCACTTCCTCCAAGATGAGAAACATTGAGCTTTTTCCTGACATCTTTTTTGATGTCAGGTCTGCAAAGTGCTTTCCTTTCAACAACCCTGTGAGAAATATAGTGCAAATATCTACCATAGCACTGCTTTGGTGCTTAATACATTAGGGTTCACCAATTATAGTTCTTTCACTCTTGTATTCCCTCATTCAGAATGCACTCTGGGAAATTTCAGCTCAGATAAAGTTCATTTCTAGAGTTCTACAGAGAGGGTCAAACAGATCCACAATTCCCATACAAGCATTCAGGGTAACAATGCATAGGCTAGCTACTGTACAGTTGTTATTTTATCCCACAGAAAATATATAAAGGATGTATAGTAACTCATTTTAAAACTCTGTGCAATTTTCCTCCCTTTATGGTAGACTCCATATCCATCTCAGTGCCCTGTTATGTAGTTCTTTAATTCATAATGTCACCTTGTGGTTTGGAATCCCCTTTAAAGAGAAAAAATCCCCCAAACCTTGGAGTTACCAGAGACCCAATCCCCTTCCCACAAGACCTTCACTGTCTGATTACTTTCAGATAATACTAAAGGCAAAAGTCTTTTGTTCTTTCACATCATAACTTAATTGTTTGCTATTTTTCCACCCATGTGTGGATTCCCTACTTTCTAAGAGGTGTGTACTGCCTAGGAACTTCACTTTATTTTGCTAGAAGATAGCTCTCTAAACTATCCAGGAACCCAGCATTTTCCAGAAAATTTCCTTTCCTCTATTCAGAGGACTAAAGTTGAGAATCTCTTGCTATTCAGCACTGGCCCCAGCTCTTGCTATGTGTGGACCTGAGGGGAGGTGGGTGTTAAGTCTGTCCCTGAAGTAGACTGTGCCAACATACACCTGTCACCCCTACAGGGACTGAAGTTGGCTCTCTCCTCAGATCTCTGAAGGAAAGAGCAAATGGTAAAAAGTGAGCAAAATGAGAGTAAATGAAGGCTTCCTTTTTAGAGATCCAACACACAGTAGTGGGTCAAGTCAACAGTGGCTCAAATCCAACAAATCATTCCCAATTATTAAGGATTAAAGAGGTGTCTTCCTCCTACTCATTGAAGAATTGCTTTGAATGCCCTGAGTAGATAACCCTGTCTTCTCAAAGAAACTGTCATGGAATATGTCCTTTGCCCTCCATAAAAGATGCACTCAAAGTCTCAGACAAATTCATATTATGGAGATGCTATTCAAATTGATTAAGGAATTTTTTAATCAACTTCCAACTCAAATATTATAATCCTATTTTAGGAAATTGAGAAAATTGAGTTTCCAAAGTTTAAGTGTCTTGCTAATGGTCACACAAACAATAGGTTTTGGAGATAAGACAACAACTTAGTGGTCTTTATTCACTAATGTCGTTATGCCACCTCAGCTGGATGATTTAGAGCTACAAAGAATCTCATGAGTAACCCAGAAACGTAGAGGTACAGAGGGAATGACTTGCCCAACATCATGCCACCAGTGGGGATTTGGTTCCACATACTCTAGGTGAAAGTTCCTTGTACTTCTCACTGTTGGTGATAATAATAAAGGTTATGACAATTGTGAAAAAGAAGGGAGAAAGAGGGAAAGAGGGGGAGGAGGGAGAGAGATAGAGAAAGAAAGAAGGGAGAGAAAATGGCAGGAGGACTCTATGGTTAGAACAGAAGGGAAGCAGGGTAGTGTAATGGCTCTGCAGACAGAGGCCATGGATTCAAATCCCATTTCTTATGCTCACTCTCTGACCTTGGACAAATTAATGTTCTTAGGCTTTAGTGTCTGCATCTGTAAAGAGAGGTTTGAAATAGCCAGCCCTGAGGACCTTTTTCATTATATGAGCACATAAAACTCAGCCAGAATGGCCAGAGAATCACAAGGACTGGGCTTACTTGTGCAGAGCAGAGAGGATGCCAGAAAAATTGGAAGAAATGACAGCTGAGCCCAGATTCACAGCAAAATGAGCATAACGTGAGCATGGCCCATGCATGGAAACAGTCACAATTCTACAACTGCCACCAATTTAGCTCCCAGAGTGCATACCTCAGCAAAAACCATAGTTAAAAGCGAAGATCTACAGCTCCTTTAGTGTGAGGTGAAGTGGTCAGGGGAAAGAAGTTTTCCAAGGCTTATTAATGGTCATCAAATAAAGGGAGCTGGTGACGGCATCTGTGAGCTGATGGTACTGCACAGCGATAATTCACATTAAGTTTATATTAAGCTTAGGATTCATTAGAATAATTTGAGAAATTCAGCTGACCTTGCCAGACAGTCCTCGTTCTCCACCATTGTAATGCATCATCTCCCAGTCTGTGCTACTCTGGAAGTTGCAACACAGCCCCAGGACAAGCAGCATTTTATTTTTATACATTTTCATTTTATCTTCTTGGGAAAAGGTCATCGACAATGAGACAAATAAGACAAATCAGAAGATTCTAAAGTCAGCACTCTCTTTGGGAGGTTTCTTTTTATACTCTAAAGTTGATTTTCTCTCTCCTCTTTCTCCCTCTTTCCCCCTTCTCCTTCCAAATTTCCCTCTTCCCCTCTCCCTTCTTTTCTCCCTCCATTTGTCTCTGTCTGATTGTCTCCCTTTCTCTCTGCATCCCTCTCCCCCTCTGTCTCTTTCTCTCCCCTTCCTTTCCCTTTTCTTTCTCTTTCTCTCCCCCTACCCCATGCTGAAAATACCAGAATTCTAGAAAATAAGATGTGTTTTCAAAGCCAAATGATCATCGAAGTGTCAAGTTTTTGTTTACTGCCTAACCTGCCTAGTGCAGTGGAACTGGATAATACCAGCAATGACTCGCATTTTTATATCAATTTAAGGTTTGCCAAACATTTTCCTCATGGAAACTTGGTGAGCTAGGCAGTGCAATTATTATTCCCATTGTGAAGAAAAGATATCTTGGGCTCTATGCAACTTATCAAGGATCACTGTGCTAAAATATTACAATAACCAGAAATGTTCGTTCATTGTATATGAATTTTTAAAATGAAATTTTAGTGATTTCTTTTCCAACAACTACATTTCTCATAATATCGTTCTTCACCTTCCAGCTCCCCACACACCCTGAGAGCAATCCCTTAATAATAAAGTAAAACGGGGAGGGTAAGAGTTTAGCAAAATCGACAGCATACCAAAAAAGTCTGATGTTATATATTCCTATTAGATATGAGTTTGGTCCTTCAAATTTCACAGCATTAATTCCAGTGGTTTTTGTTCTTTCTGTTTCAAATATTGTTGTCATTACATGTATCTTTCTCCTGCTTCCATTTATTATCTCAGAATCAGTTCCTGTTAGTCTTTCTACCTTTCTCTATTTTCATTACAATTGGTACTTCTTACAGAGAGTAACATACTGTGGCATCCATAAGCCATAATTGGTTTAGCCATTCCCTGACCCACAGGCATCTCCTTTCTACCCCCTTCTTTGCCACTATTTAATGAGGATATATTAAAATCTGCTAAGTGTCAGATACTGCGCTATGTGCTTGGATACAAAATGAAATCATCTCTGCCTTCAAGGGCCTAACATTCATCAATCTGTACACGAAACTAAGGGCAAAATGTATCCAAAGTAGATGAAAGGGTAATAGAAAGAATGAGTACTAGAGTCTGAGAAGATCGCGTGAAACTTCCTGCAGGAGGTGCCAGCTGAGATTTGAAAGAAGCTAGAGATTTTACATAATGGAAATGATGATGAACAAGGTCGGCCCATTTGACACTGAAGATGACTAGTGGGAGCTCCAAAGTCTATCATACCAACACCAAGGCATACGCTAGGTGCCTCCAGGCTGAAAGGTCTAATGTGCTTTAGATCCTGGTCCATTGGTTAGTCCATTATACATTTTGGGCCATTGGTTTTTGAGGGCCTCCAAGAGTTTCTGAAAGCTACCCAGGCTTCCTATAGATTTGGAAATACTGAACAAAAATAACACCTTAAAAATAGACTAACCCAAGTGGGAAAAGAGGCGCAAAAAGCCAAAGAGGAGAAGAATGCCTTAAAAAGTCAATTTGGCCAACTGGAAAAGGAATTTCAAAAACTCACTAAAGAGAATCATTCCTTCAAAATTAGATTGGAACAATTGGAAGCTATTGACCCTATGAGAAATCAAGATACTATTAAACAGATCAAAACAAATGAAAAAAATAGAAGGCAATGTGAAATATATCATTGGAAAAAACCCTGACCTGGAAAATAGATCCAGGAGAGACAATTTAAAAATTATTAGACTACCTAAAAGCCATGTCCAAAAAAAGAGCCCAGAAATCATCCTTCAAGAAATTCTTGAGGAAAATTGCCCTGATATTCTAGAACCAGAGGGCAAAATAGAGGTTGAAAAAATTTACCAATCACCTCTTGAAAAAGATCCCTAAAAGAAAACTCCTAGGAATATTATAGCCAGGTTCCAGAGTTCCTGGATCAAGGAGAAAACATTAAAAGTAGCCAAGAAGAAACAATTTGAATATTGTGGAAACACAATCAGGATAACACAGGATCTGGCAGCTTCTACCTTTAGGGATTGAAGGGCTTGGAATATGATATTCTGGAGGTCAAAGGAGCTGGATTAAAACCAAGAATCACCTACCCAGCAAAACTAAGTATACTGTTTCAGGGGGGAAATATGGTCATTTAAGCTTTCTTGATGAAAAAATTAGAGCAATAGAAAATTTGACATTC
>CM053598.1:18346816-18370789 GCA_028646575.1 Pseudocheirus occidentalis
ATGAATACATATGTGAGTGTGTGTATATATGTGTACAGGTATACATAGACAGAGGGCACAAGACCAACTGAATAGGAAGAGATATACTTAACAGGTGAAATTGAGGGATGAGAGAGGAATATAATGAGAGGAGATGGGGAGAAACAGAATGGGGTAAATTATCTCATATAGAAGAGGCAAAGGATAATTGTTACAATGGAGGGGAAGAACAGGAAGGCAAAAGGGAATGCATCAACCTTACTCTCATTGAATTTGGCTTAGGGAGGGGATGACATAAACACTAAATAGGGTATCTTGCCCTGCGGGACAGTAGGGGGGAAGGGAATGAGAAGGGGGATGATGGAGGGGAAGGCAGGTTGGGGGGGAGGCTAGTTAGAAATACACACTTTTGAAAAGGGACAGGGTCAAAGTAGAAAACAGAACAATTGGGGGGGCAGGATAGGATGGAGAGAAATATAGACAGTCTTTCACAATATATCCACTATGGAAATGTTTTGGGTAGCTACACACATACAACCTATATTGAATTGCTTATATTCCCAGTAAGGGTAGGTGATGAGAGAGGAAAGGAAAGAATCTGGAATTCAAAGTTTTAAAATCAAATGTTAAAATATTATTATTATTATTATTATCATCATCATCATCATCATCATCATCATCATCATCATTACATGCAACCAGGGAAATAAGATATACAGGCACTGGGTATGGAGACCCATCTTGCCCTACCAGAAAGTTGGAGTGGTTAGGGCAGAGAATATAGGGGAGAGCAGATTGGAGGAGGGGGATCACTGGTTTGTGGTGGTGGGTTGGGGAAAGATGGAGAGAAAATGTGGAAGTCAAAAGCTTGTGGAAATGAACATTAAAAATTAAAACTAAATTTTAAAAAAAATTAAAAGAAGAAAAAATAGCTATGATACAAAAGTTTATTTTTAAGAATAGAGAAAAAAGGCAATTTATACAATCCCCCATTCGTCTCTAGCCTTCATTCTGAATTTTCTCTACCAAGCCTCAACTCTCCATCCTGAAGCCTCATTCCAACTCTGAAATTCATGCACTGGAAGTATTCTCTTACCTTTGGGCCCTCCTTCTGATTGGATGGCTCCTCCCACTATCTCCATTTAAGGAGAATTCCTGGGCCAGCCACAAGTCATTCCTCTCCAGAAGGTAATCAGGACTTCCTTTATCTGGCTCCCATGCTAGAGTCCTTTTAGATGTAGCCTTTCCCCATTAGAATGTAAATTCCCTGATGGCAAGGACTAACATTCTACTAGTATTCATGTTCTTATCAGAGCGCTTGGCATATTATAAGTACTTAATTAATGCTTATTGGCTGACTAACTGAAATAAAAAATACTCTAGTTGTTCTTAGTTGCTTCATTTTCAAGGAGCACCAATGACATCATGGCCGATGTCTTGACTTATGCCTGATTGGATTGGATTTAAGTGAGGTAGTCTTATATTCATTAATCTTGCTCTCTGTTCCAGAGTCATTGACACCCAGTGAAAAAAAAGACAAAAATCAAGGTGACTGGTGATTGCTCAGGATTCAGTGGATGACCTTTGTTTCTTCCATGGCTGACCAAGCTCTAAATACTCCATTGTACCTGCTTTAGATGTCTTCATGACTGTTGGATTTCATTGTTCTCCTCTGTCCATTCTACCATAGGAAGTCTTCACATGCTTGGGGCAGATATTTCCCTAATTTACCAATGGGTTTGAAATCCATCAGCTACCCTCAACCTGATTTAGCCCATCTCTTGAGATGATTTTATTGGGGTATAGCATGTTATGCATGCTACAACTTCTTCAACTTCAGCAAGTGAGAGTTGGTTGAAAAGTGAATGCCATAGGTGGATGGGCAGCACTGAAAAAGGCTTTGCAAGCCTTCACACCAGACATGCTAGTCCTCTCTAAACACCTTATATACTCCAATACCTAAACCCAGAAAAGATGAAGCAGAGAAACAGAAGCATCAGCTAGTTTCCCTGATGAATGTTGAAACAAACATTTTAAGTTAAAATCCTTCAGAGGAGAGAGGTGCAAAGTATTTAGAAAATAATTCAGTGTGGAGCAGTTAGATCATTTCATGGGTGAAAAAAATTTTCACCGTTAGGAAAACAATATAATCTTAAAAAGAAACAAAAGAAATCCCACATGATTATGTCAAGATAAAGAAAAAACTTTGCCAAAATACTTTCCTGGACTTTCTTTAAGATAAAATCAACTCAGAATCTCCCAGCTTCTCATATCTTTTCCTGCTCTGACTGCATGACTACCGTGCCCCTGAACTAGGTACCTCTCTCACTCCTGTTCACTTTCTTTTTATGTATTATTTCCCTCAGTCCATCAGATTATAGACTCCTTGAGGGCAGGTCTTGTTATGTCTTTCTTTTGTATCTTCAGGGCTTAAAGCCACAGTGCCTGGCACTTAATAAATGTTTTATTTAATTTTTTTTACTTTGATTCTCTGGGGAAAATACTGTCCTCATTTGCATTAAAAACAATACACATAATAAAAACAATAGACATGAAGATCTCTTTTTCAGCATAATCTACAACATCTAAGTCCAAGAGCTAGCATTATTTACAATGGAGAAATACTTGAATCCTCACCAGGAAAAACAGGAGTGAAAACAAAATACTCACTGTCTCTGCAGTTATTCTGTAAATTTCTAGAAATATTAAGTGTAGCAATAGAAGAAATGAACAAAATGAAATTTATAAATACGTGTTTTTAGTTTGGAATTGCTTTTGTTTCTTGGTTTTCTAGTCAGTTGCTCTGATTTCCTTTCCTTTTTCTTTTTAACAAGTACCAAATCATTTTTATTCTTGCTGAATTATGACCGCTGTTGTGAATGGTTTGAGGTCTGGCAATACTCAGAGCCCCTTCTTTCAAATACCTAACACTCAAATGAAACTGCGATTTCATACATCAGGAGTTCTTGATAACAATTATTTATGACTACATATTTTGAGGGATGGTTGAAAAAATTGTGTAGACATAAATGATACATGTAAGGAATTCAGAAAAATATGGGAAAGTTGTATAAACCAAGGCAGAGCAACATAAAACAAACCAAGAGCACAATATAAACAGTGACTACAGCATTGCAGATGAAAAAAATATCACTGAAATTAAATTAACCTTGGAGTAATTAAAAAAATTTTCCCTGATTACACATAGCATAGTCTCCCTTTCTCCTCATGGCAAAGGCTACTAGGGAATAATGTTACATATGTTGTCATATTTGTTTATTATATTGAATATTTTAAATTTATTATTATTTTTTTACATGGGAGGGTTCACCTGGGATGGGGATAGCTAGGTTGCTCAGCAAAAAGAGTATTGGACTGGGAGTCAAGAAAATCTGAGCCCAAATATAGCCTCATAAATATATTAGCTGTGTGATCCTGGGTAAATCACTTAAACTCAGTCTCCCTCAGTTTCCTCTTCTGTCAAATGGAGATATTAATAGCAATCCCACGATTTTTGTGAGGGTCAAGTGAGGTAATACCTGTGAAAGATTTTGCAAACTTTACATGAATGCCAGCTATGAAAAGCTGGCTATGGAGGCAGCTAGGTGAAACAGTGGTTAGAGTGCTATTCCTGGTGTCAGGAAGATTAATCTTACTGAGTTCAAATCTAGTCTCAGATACTTACTAGCTGTGGGACCCTGGACAAGTCACATAACCCTGTTTGCCTTAGTTCTTCATTTGTAAAATGAGCTGGACAAGGAAATGGCAAGTCACTCTAGTATCTTTGTCAAGAAAACCCCAAATGGGGTCATGAAGAGTTGGGCACAGCTGAAAAATGACCAAACAACAATGACTTGGAGACAGTTAAGTGACTCAGTGCTGGGCCTGGAGTCAGGAAGACTTGAGTTCAAATCTGGCTTCAGACACTCACTAGTTGTGTGACCCTGAGCAAGTCACTTAACCTCTATTTGCCTTAATGGTAAAACACTCCAGGATCTTTCCAAGAAAACCCCATATTTAGTTATGACTGGACTACTGAACAATAATTATTTCCTCCTAGAATGATTAAAAAATTATAAAGATAAAAGGTATCATATATGTATGTATGCATATATATATACACATAATTTTATATATGTATATACATGCATATTTATGTATTATATACGTATATATACATAAATGCACATATACATATGTATATATGTGCCAACACATTCAAACACACATATGCATATATAAGACAGGAAGAAAAAGAATCTCCCTTCTTGTGGTTGAGAATTGGGGAATTATAGGCTTAGAATGCTTCAGAAATTGCCAGATATGGTCACTATACTGGGTGATTTGCTTACCTGTTTTTCTTTGTTACAAGGGAAGTAATCCCTCTGGAACAGGGAATAGGAGTGATGTATATTTTTGTGAAATGACCACCATTTTTAAAAGGCATCAATTAAATTTATTTTAAAATTTAAAAAAAAAGGAGTTGAAACACCACTTGTAATTTTCTGCAGGTTAACAGGTCTGAGGATTAGAGGGAGGAAATGGAGGGTCTTTCTCTCTTGAAGTCATTTCTTCATGTCATTTACAAAAATCCCCATAAATCCTTTGGCTTTTATTTATTAGCTGTGCCACCTCATTCTAGAATGTTCACTTTCATCATCACTTGCTTTGAAGTCAAAGGGGCAAGGTTCAAACCCTGATGCTCATTACCTGTATAAGCATGGGGAACCCAACTTCCCTGATCCTCACTTTTCTCACCTATATAAGAAATAAGAGGACTGGATGGTGTCTGGGGTTCCTTGAACCTACAAGTTTATGGTTTTGTTCCATAATGTTCCATAGGAGCAACAATGCTTTAGCTGGCATTTGGAAGACCTGTGTTCAAATCCTTTCGCTGATAATTCCTAACTTTATGACCATGGGGAATCTGCCCAGCCTCTCTGAGACTCAGTTTCATTATCTGTAAAATGAATGCATGTAAAATATCAATTACTGGTTTTTAATTAGACTAACAGGAAAAAAATCTGTTCAGTTTTGACTAATAAAGTTATGAAATTAATCCTTATTTCCTAGTTCTCTGTTTGGCTAGGAAGAAATACTTTGTACTCCTCAAAGTGTTATAGAAAAATGAGGCATTTTAAAGTCTGAATGCACTTATACTTAAAAAAAGAAACACAAAGCATAATGTAAACACAGAAAAGACTGAGTTGGTGAAAAAGAGATAAAACTTTCATCAAAAGAGCAAGACTTCTGCTTTAGCTTGTAAAGTCTCCAGGACCAGAAGTTGTATCTATTCTGGAGAGTTGACACCTTTGAAAGGAAGAGTGTCTTTGGAATAAATGAGAAGCCAAAAACAAAGAAGGGAGAAAGGAAGGAAACCAAGGGAGGTACCAACAGGGAAGGAAGTGCAGTATGGATAGAGCAGGCATGTGGGTGAAGAAGAGAAAAAAGCAAAGTCAAATAACTGCCAAAGAGAGAAATCAAAGAGGACAGACGGAGGGAGGAGGGAAGAGAGAACACAAATTTGTCCCTGACTCTCAGATCTGGAAGGAATCTCAATGACCATCTAGCTCAAATACCATGTCTCCACCACATATCTAACCACAGGGCATCCAATCCTTCCTTTAGAACCTTTAGAAAGTGAGATCTCATTGCCTGCTTCCCAGTTTGGGACAGTTCTCATTGTTAGAGAGCCTAAAAGTGTCTCTGTAGCTTCTATCTTGTTGCCATTTCTGCCTTATGGGGACAAGGAGACCAAGTCAAGGCATGACCAAGAACCTGAGACTCTGAAGAAGTTAAATGGCATGCCCAAAATCACACAGAAAGCAAGTGAAAGTAGCCAGAACTTGAACCTAGGGCTTCGCATCCCAAGTTCATGAGTCTTTCAGAAACACAATCCTATCTCTGAGACCCATTTTTCCTGGTGATCTAGGATCCCATGGTTGGGCTAGAGTGTCCCATTTTGGCAGGTCACCAGTCCAAGAAGCTCTTTATCTTCACATAATTCCTATAACCATTGTCTCTCACTGGGGTTGTTGCAATGGCCTTCTGATTTGTCTTCCTGTATCTAGTATATCTACTTTCCAATCCATTTTCTGCTGTGTGGTCAGACTATGTCATTCCACTGCTCAGTGAAATCTGGGGGCTAATTACTGCCTCTAGGGTAAGATATACCTTCTCTGGCTTACTAAAATTCTTCACAGTGGGGAGGCTAGGTGGTGCAGTGAATAGAGCACCGGCCCTGGAGTCAGGAGGACCTGAGTTCAAATCTGGCCTCAGACACTTGACACACAAACTAGCCGTGTGACCTTGGGCAAGTCACTTAACCCCAACTGCCCTCCAAAAAAAAAATAAAATTCTTCACAATTTCACCCATATTTCCAGCCCCATTATACATTATTCCCTTTCCTACATTCCACAGTCTACTCACCTCTCTCTGTTCGCCACACAGGTATAAATCCAAGCAACAGTAGATTCCCAAAAGAATGCTACTGCGAACAGCTTTTAAGATTTGGATTACACAGTAGTAGTGAACACTCTGTTTATTCCATTACAAATTAAGATTCAGTACAATATTCACAGTATCAACAATTTACAATATTAAATACAATATTTAGAACAAGGAAAGTCTCAATATTATACCGAAAGTAACAAGGAACAAAAGAAGAATCCCCTGGTTTCCCTAAGGAGGAAACCAGCTTGACACTTAAAGAAAGAACAAAAGAAGAGATTCAATCAATCAATTCACCTGGTTTCCCTAAGAGGGGAACTAGCTTAACACTAAAAGATTCAATCAACAATTCACAATATACTCATCTTCCACTCATGGGGGAACAATTAACTTTAGTCTCCAATACAACCCTTAGAAAACCACACAAACTTTCCACCCCTTGATTTCCAACAAACCTCAGTTTTGTTCAAGGGGAGGCCTTTTCTTCGTTTTGACTCTGGGTTGTTTCTCTGATTCCCTGGATCCTCTTCCCTGGTCCCAGCTCCCTCCTGAATCTACCAGACAATCAACTAGATTCAGGAGCTGCCAGCTGCCAGACTGTCATCTAGTCCTCAGAGGTGGACAGCTCCCAGGTCCTTTTCCAGTCCTCAGGGCATTCCCTGGCACACACTGAAGTTCACAGGGTTCAGCATACCTCAAACCCTTCACCACTTCTCTTGCCTGGAACTCAAGGTTCAGCCAGGCCACAAAAAACAAAGTCCCATCCTGTTCATGTCTCAATCAGCTTTTAGACACTGGGAGAGGAACACACTCTCTCTCTCCCTCTCTTTCTTAGCTGACTTCAGTCTCCGTGAATCTTCCTTCACTTGGGAGCCAATTCCAAATTCTCCCCTCTCTCTCTAAAATTCTTCTTTATGTATAGCACTGGACTCCTGTTTCAGCCAATAGCCTTCTCCCAAGTCAACAGAGGAGTGTCTCAGCCAATAGCCTTCTTCCAAGTCAACAGGGGAAATCATACCTTCTCAACAATGGACAGAGTTCATACCTTCTATGCTTAGCCCTAAGTATCTGATCTACTTAGCCCTAAGTATCTAATAAACTGACTACTATTACAATAGGACCCTCCATCTCCAGCCTCTAGGCCATTGAGATGGATGGCCCCCATGCCTGGCGCACACTCCCTCCTCATCTCCACCTCATAAAAACCCTCTCTTCCTTCAAGAGTCAGCTCAAAGTTGTTATAGGAAACTCTTCCTGATTTCCACAGCTATTAATGTCTTCTGTACCTACGCTACCTTATATTTCTTATATACTTGCCCATATATTTACATAGTAATTATATATAGGTAAATATAGAATATAACCATGCATTATATTTTATCATTAATATAGTTTCTATATAAAATATATTTTGTATACTTTGTTATATATAGTTGAATATTTTATTATAGATTTATTCTATAATAATATAATTAATAGTTAATTATATATGATTACAGTTTATGTAAAATTCCTTGGTACTAGGTCTGTGTATATATACTTACAGCATATCTAGAGACACATGTTAAATTAAGTATGAACATACACAATATCTCAGGCCAATGGAGAGCAAACTTAGTGATAACAAAGCACTCATTCCAACCACAACCATTTCCATATGTAGATTAGTCAACAGACACTCCTTTGATTGTAACTGATAAACATTCATTAAGTACTTCCTATGTGCCAGGCACTAAGAGAAGCACTTCCATTATGGTTCGATTGTTTTTTTTTTTCAGTCTGTCCAGGTCTTAGTGGCCCCATTTGGGATTTTCTTGGCAGATATTGGAGTGGTGGAGTGGTTTTTCATTTCCTTCTCCAGTTCATTTTACAGATGAGGAAACTGAGACAAACAGTTAAGTAATTTGCCCAGGGTCAGATAGCTTGTAAATGTCTGAGATATGAGATTTGAACTCAGTTCTTCCTAACTCTAGGCCCAGAGCTCTATCCACTGTTCCACCTACCTGGGTGAGGAGCTGGAGGAGGAGCTGAGAACTTCTTAGCTGTAAATCCAGGTCATAGTTGGGTAGATTCAGGTAGGAACTGGGACCATGGAGGAGGAGGCATGGAATCCGAGAGTCAGCTTTGAGTCAAGAGGAAAAGACCTCTCCTTGGGTACTTAGTGCTGACTGAGAAGATGGTGATTTTCTGTGGCCTAGGGGTGGGAGAATTCTGTACTCTGTACCTTGTACCTCTTAAGGATGACTGAGTTAAGACTCTTTGGAAACTAATCTCCAATCAAGAAGAAAGAAGACTTTTTGAATGAGAGATTAAGACAGTGTGACTTAGGGGTGGAGAACTTTGACCTTTGTACTTTGTGTCCCTTAAGGAGACTTGCTCCTTAAGGATGACTGAATTAAGACTCAATGAATGATATCTTTTGCTTAAAACTATGTGGCCACTTTAGTGACAAGTTGTTATGTTATAACATTGTGAATGCTGTACTTTGGTTTCTGTGAATGTTTTGCTGTGATTTACTGCTGAATAAATAGAGAGTTCACTATACTATGTGATCAGAACCTTAAAGCTGTCCACAGTAGCAGTCCTCTGGAAAGCTGCTCATGCTTGACTTGACACAAGCCTTGGCAGCATATGGGTGGTAAGACATAGCGGGTAGCTAAAATACCTCTTATGTTGTGAGTCTGAGGGACTGCAAGTGTGCTGCCCTCTGTAGTAACCACGAGGGCTGAGGAGGGGCAGATTTAGGGCAATGATAAAGAGTTCTTTTTGGGACTCACTGAGTGTAAGATGTCTGTTGGACATCCAGTTTGAGATATGTGAAAGGCAGTTGGAGAAGCCACTTCTGAGATATATGTGCTTAACAGCAGAGATGCCAGGTGACTGAGGGGCCCTTCCAGAGGGGTGAAGCTGTTGATTTGATGGTGGCATAGACATAGGGACCTTGCACACACATACAGTACTTGCATATGTATGTAGGGTATATGGGGTGTTCAGAGAGGACTAGCGCCTCTGGTGTGAGGGCTTGCCAAGTCTTTTTCAAGGTTGCCCTTCTACGTTTGATATCTGTCTCTTACATAATTCTCACTTGTGGCTCCAAGAAGCTGTAGCCTATATAGTGACCACACTCAAGTAAAACCATCTCAGCAGAGGTGTTAAACCAGGTTGAGAGTAAACAATAGACCTTAAACCCTTAGCAAGGCAGGGGGGATATCTACCCCCAAGCATGTGAAGACTTCCCTCAGCAAAATGGGTGGATGATTGTTCCAATGGCCATGAAGGTAGCTGAAGCAGGTGTTGTTCAGTGGTTAGAGCTTGGTCAGACACTGAAGATGCCATTGTATCCCAGGCTATTGCCAGTCATCCTGACTTTATCCTGCCACTGGACTTGGATGACTCAGGAAGAGAGAGAAGCTGATGACTTTGTGCAGCTCTGCCTCACTGAGATCCAATTTCATACACAAGTTCAAGATACTATCAGGAATATCATTGATCCTCTTGGAAAACAGATAAACAACAACATAAATACATACAAACATACATACGTGTATATATATATATATATATATGCGTGTATAGACACACAGAGAGAGAATGAGTATAAAACATCTGTGTGTGTGTGGGTGTGGGTGTGTGTGCATACCCTAGCATATTGGCTGAGGTATCAATCCATAACTAGGTGGCTGTGATTGCTCCTTGAGGTTGTGCTGTTAGACTGAGCTCAGCTGGCCACAAATTGTACCATGGTCTTCAGATCTCCAGATACCAGACCTCTGTGGGTTTCTGGTGGCAATTCTGATATTATTTTTAAAGACTGAATCTCCCTAATGTTGCTGAGAGTATGTGTTGATCCACCACATTTAGAGGCTCTCCATAGTGATGCTGGATTTAGAGGTGACAATAAATTGGTTCAACCCATTGCAGCTCAGAACTACCAAGCATGAGATCCTCTAGCCTCAGCTTCCCCAGTATCTGGGATTATGTGCATGTACCTTCTTCCCTGACTCTCTTAATCTTGCAAAGCTCACAGGTTCACAAAGCCTATTCCATTCTATCTCCAATTCTGCTTCCCGTAAGGATACAAGGCAGAAACAACTGGGACAAAGGCAAAAGCAAGGCTGTGCCCCCATGACTTCATGTTGACCTTGATGGAGAGCTGAATTTTTGCTACTGCTGCTCTCCCTATGCAGAGGATTGCAGCATATTGTCCCTCAATCAGGACCAGGAAAGAGCAAGTCAGCTTGCCCCCTGGCAGTCTTGTTTGCACATTCACTTATGGACTCAGTAACCAATCAGAGATGTGATGACTATACAGTAAGGGGAGGACACAGTCATAGACACCTGTTCATGCTCCAAAGTACATATGGGAATTGCATCAGAACAAGCACACTGCACATGTCTATGAGGACTGAGCTCTTATTGGTCAGGCCTCTGTTAGACTGATGTTTGTACGTGTCTCCCATAGGACATAAGCTTCTTAAGCACAAGTAATATTCCAGTTTTTAGTTTTTATATCTCTGGTATCTCACCCAGTGCCTGACACGTATAGTAGGTTCCTAATAAGTGTGGATTATTTGATTGATCTCAGAGGTTACCTCAATATACCCAACAAATAGTCACCCAGTGCCTGCTTGGAGATCTCTAGTCTGACAATTCCCTAAAAATATGCAAAAGGAGTACCCTAGAAGGATAATTGTTTCCCTTTTTTGTCTCCTGCATGTGTTTGGTAGTCTACTGAAGCCTAACAACCCTTATCAGAAAAATGTTTTTAAATACAGAAAATAAAATACATAGGACTATGTATTTAAGGAAGGTAATTATATTGAAATAGTTATCAATTAAAAGAAAAATCAAGTTCATTGACCTTGTGTTAAGAGCTCCTGTCTTAGAGGGACATAAGACTAGAGGGAAACTGACATTAACATATGAATACAAAATGGAAGAACAAAGGGATGAAAATAATATATGCCCACAAAGGGGACATAATAAAAAAGATGGAGCCAGTCTTATAAACACAAAGGTGAATAAGGAAGAAGGATTTTTTTAAGGCAAAAAAGTAAACAAAAAGAGGCCAGATAGTAGAGTATTGAGAAGAGTAAAAACACAGTGGCTAGGCACAAGATATTCCAGTAGAAATTCCTATGATTTTGAAAAATAATCAAACTCTTGCATATTTTAAAACTTAAAGAGAAACAATGGTGGATCATTCCCATAGTTTGCAACTGTGGCAAAGACCTGATTCTGACAATTGACCAGGCAGATAAATTATGATTTGGGCAGCTCCAGTTCTTGAAAATACAGCAGAAACAAAATAGAGGCCCAGCAAACAGTGAAATTCCTTTGGCTTCATTTGTGAGTTCATGGGGAGTCCATCTCATTGATGAATGTCCTTATCAGCCAGCAAATATAAATGACTTATGGGAATAATATTTCAAGGCATAATGACATGGCTCTATCTAGCATTCTTCTAAGATCTGGGTTATTAAATATTAAATATCAAAGCTGTAAATTATAGTAGCAGCTTTATATAACTAAATTAAATTCAAACAAAACCTAATTTCCTTAATCATTGGTGGTAATCCTCAAGGAACATATGCTATTAACTCAACTACAAATGGCACAGAGATTGTATGACTTTGGTTCAGTTATTTGATATCAAATTCTAATCCAGGGCAGGCTCCTCTCAAAATCTCCTACAGGGATTTTAATACTTCAGCAATCACACTGGCTCTTTACTAAGTAACTAATCTCTTTATGGTCTATTTTCTCACTGCTGTATCAATTTCCCTGCCTCTGTCCCCATCTCTCTGTCTCCCTCTATCTCTCTACTTGTCTCTCTGTCTCTCATTTCTGTCTCCATCTCTATCTCTCTCTCTCCTATACATGCATTTATAATCATAGGATTTAGAGATGGAAGGAGCCTCAAAGCCTGTTTAATCCAACACCTTCATTTTACAGATAAGAAAAGTGAATCCAATAGAAGAGCGATAACTTGTCCTGGGCTATTCAGGTAGGAAGCAGCAGAGACTGGATTCAAACCCCTTCCTCTGTCTCCCTCCTCATTACCGCTTCTTAACTTTCCTGGCTTCTGTCAAGTCCAACTCAAAGTCCTACCTTCTTTAAAAAGCCTTTGCTGGTCCCCCTCAGTGCTAGGGTCTTTCCTTGGGGTATCATCTTTAATTTGTCACATATATACATAAATGCACACACATATTCATAGTGTAAATATATATGTATATATACACATGTGTACACATATATGAACATATTACATATGTATCATATATATGGCTCTCTCTCACACACATAGAGGCACATACACACACACACCCAGTGTACATATTTGTTTGCATATTGTCTCCTACATTAGATTTGTAAGCTCCTAGAGGGCAGGGACTTTTCAAAAATCTCCCCCATTTACAAAGTGTCTGGCACATAGTAATGATAAATTAACAAGAGCTTCTTCCATTCCCTCCATTCCCAGTGTGGAAACTCCATATACTAGTGCAGCTGAGTACCTTATCTTGTACTTCATCTTGCTTGGGGCATTGAAATGTTGAAAGACTTGCCCAGGATCATGAAACCAAAAAAGTGACAGAGGCAGGACTTGATCCCTAGTCTTCCCAAATACTCTCCCTCTATTGTCTGTGCTGCGTTGCCCATTAGAAAATGGGTAGAGGTTGATTGGTTGGTTGGTTGGTCAGTTGGTTGGTTGTTGTCCTTTGTTCTCAAAGAGAGCCAAAATGATATCACTATGCCAGAGTCAAGTTTCAGTATGTCTGATTGCAGTTGATCAGACTCCGTGTGAACATTTGGGGTGGATTCTCCAAATCTGTGCATCCTGCTTTCCCTTTGAGCTGTCGCAATTCTGCTTTGCACAGAGCACAGTACCTTCTCTGATACGGGCATGCCATGTGTAGTGGTCCTGTGCCAGTGTCTCCTACATCACACAATCGGTTCCAAAGTTTTTGATAGAGACCTTGAGAGTGTCCCTATATCGGTTCTTCTGACCACTATGTGAATGCCTGACCTGTGTGAGTTCTCTGTTAACATAGACAGACAGAAATCATCATAGGTGTGGATATAGATGCTGGATGCAATGGGATATCAATTTACACCATAATGCCCTCTACAAAGATGCAGCTGCAAATATTTGACTGCTGCATTTTAATTTAACAAGCATTAAACTCTCACTATGTACATGACACTCAACTAGATACTGGAGGTACAAAGATATTTTAAAAGTTGATTTCCAGGTGACCTTTGAAAAAAATTCAGAATTTGCCTTCTGTCCCTGCCCCCCTCAGTTTCCTGGGTCTCTAAGGGTTTGTCAGTTTTACCAATACATATCCAAGCATTTGTGTGAGTCAAGCTCAACACACAGGCAAACGTACATTAGCACAATTCCCCCAGCAGACAAGCCCAACACAATGGTGACAATAGAATCCATTGTCCTAAAACCCAGCTCTTCTCAATGGGTGAAATGTCAGCGATTTATGTTACAATTATACTGTAAATATTAAAATAAAATGAGCTCAAATGCATTTACTTTGGAGCTCTCATGGGGGAAAACTGACCCTTTTTAACCTGTGAGTGACAGGCGATTTTCAACATGGCAGTGTCTGTTGAACAAGCGAGACTGAATCTCCCAGCAGATATCCCAGAGGGCTCGTCCTGGCAACCTGCCACTTTATTAACCATTTGTATTGCCCATGGGACAGCATAGCCATGGCTGGCAGGAGGAATAATAAGGAGAACAAATAATAGCTCACAGACTGGATAAACTAATCCCAGGTAACTAATACTCAGTTGCCACTTTGTAAGCATTATGATGATTCAGTAAACCTCGGCTGAAATTCTTCCTTCCTTGACCCAAGGTAAAGGTCGATTCAATTCAATAAGCTTTTATTAAGTCCCTACTATGTGCCAGGCCCTGGAGATGAAAATACCAAAAAAAAAATCCTTTGTTCAGAGAGTGTGGGGAGAGAAAAATGGCATGATGTATACAGAAAAGTAAACGCAAAGTGTATCATCAAGATGGATTTAGTTTAGAAGAACCTTAGATGTCACATAGGCCAGTCCCTTCATTTTACAAATGAAGATGTCAGTTCAAATAATGATAACCTGTCCAAGGTCATACAGGTTGTGGGTGACAGAAGTAAAATTCTAAACAAGATCACTTACTATGGAGTCCATGTTCTTTCTACTGCACCGTATAATTTGGGGATGTAGGGAGGTACTAAAAACTGGGAAGAAGAGGAAAAGCTTTGGGGGCAGGTGGGATTTGAGCTGAGTCTGGAAAAGCGTTATGGATTCCAAGGTGAAGAGTAATTACCTTTCAGACATAGACATGGGCATTTCAGATGCTTCAGCCCAGTCTGTACAGAGGCTTGTAGATGAGAATGGAACGACACATACAGAGAACAGTAAGTTGACCAGCTGAACTGGAATGAATAAATGACACAACCGTGATTTAAGTGCCCTGTACGTGCCAGGCACTGTGCTTAGCACTGGGTATACAAACATAAATGAGATGGTCCCTGTCCTCAAGGAGCTTATAATCTAATGAAAGAAGGCAATACCTGAAGGGGAACTGAGAGGTACTTGCAAAGCCTGTAAGGACAGGATAGGACTGAACTAAATTGCAACCAAAGAGATACATTTGCATTTTATCAGAGACAGTAGAGAACCACTGAATCTTCTAGATCCAGGAAGTAAAGTAGTTAGACTTGGGATTTAGGAATATCAATTTGCCAGCTGTATGGATTACAGGTTGGAGAGAGGAGAGACTGGAGTCAAATAAATGCATGAGGAAGCTATCTCAGGCATGAGGTGATGAGAACTTAAACTAGGCTAGTGGCTGTGTGAGTGGAGAGAAGGAAATTCATGAAGAAATGGCTTGGAGGTATAAGTGACCAGAGTGGACAGCTTTTGGATCTAGAAGTCGAGAAAGAAGGAAAAGTCTAGCATGACCCTACCCTTGTGAACCCATTTATCCAAAAAGAAGATGCAGTCAATGGGCAGAAGTGGGGATGTTGGGATGATGATGGTAAGTTTCCATCTCTAACATAGAGGCAACATTCATAAAACCCATAAAACTCTATCTAGGTGAGAATATTTGAAAAATAATTCGTTGATACCATGACATTGTAACTCTAAGGCTGATTTATGATGTTGGAGGATGTTCCATATTTCTTCAGAGAATCATAGATTTAGAGCTGGAAGGGACTTTAGAAACCATTTAGTCCAATGAGAAGTGTCCCAAAGAGAGCAGTATAAGTTTTTATTCATTCTTCCTATAATCCACTCATGGAGGCATTATGGTGAACTGGAGGTACTGGATTTGGAATCAGAGAACCTGAGCTCAGATTCTAATTCTGCTACTTACTACCTGTGTAACCTTCAATAAATTGCTCAACTCTTCTGGGCATAAATGCCATATCTATAAAATGAGTGAATTGAGTCAGTTATGCTCTAAGGTATAGTAGGTACTTCATAGGTATTTGTTGACTGACCTTCATTGACTGACCACAGAATCTTTGAATTAGGAGAGACCTCAGACTCTATCTAGTCTGACATGCCTTTAACAGATCCAGCAACTGATCTCTCAGCCTCTGTTTGGGAGCCCATTTCTTCCCCAGAAGTCCATTCTATTTTTGTATAGCCCTAATCATGAGGAAGTTTGTTTTTGCTTCCTGACAAAGAGCCTAAATGCACCCATTCTTAATATGGATTGTTTGATGAGCTGTCATTGCCCCCAAATTCATCCTCTGGATGCCAACTTTCTGGTGGTCAACCTCTCACAATATACCTAGGCTGTCAGAACATCCTTGGGTGCATATTTAAGCCTTTTTCATCACTAAAGGATTTGCCAGAGGCTTCTTTCCACTAAGCTAGCCTTTGAGCATCCAGAGTCATCTCTACATCTTGATTAAGTTTCCCCTTAGTAGAGGTCAGCTCTTTCTACACTAAAAGATCCTTAGTTTAATTCACTCCATTTGAAACATGTTCTGTCAGCTGTCATCCCTCAGGGGAGGCTGTGGTGAGTTCAAGTTCATCAAGGCTAGGCAAGGGACTCTACATGGCTAAAGCATTCTGCTGCGAGTAATGCCAAGGTTCTTATTACTTATTGCATGTTTAACATAAGGAAACCAGCATGGCTAGCTCATTCGAAATGTTAAAGTGCCTTCTTTATATACCCGGGATACCTGTGATTTATTTGTTTCCATGGAGATAGATGCAGACCGTCATAACCAACAACTTAAAGCAGAAAATCTCAAGGCAAGGCAATAAAAACAGCCACTCACTCTATGTAGATAAAGGTTTTAAAGGTGAATTTTAATAGATGTATCTGTCTTCATTTATTTTCTCTTGTCAGTTGCATAGGGATGGAGCATAATGGTCCCCAAAGAATTTAAGGGCAAAAGAGAGATACAGACTATAATCCCAAAGTAATAAGGAACTACAAGAACAGCAGAAAATGTGCCTTCAGGGGAGAGTATGATAGGGAGACAAGATGGATAAGCTGTGTGGTGAGAATGAGGCATGATGGTGAGGAACCAGAATACTTCAGCAGGCTGCTTGCAATGTCAGGAGGAAGGTCCCCAATACTTTGGTTGAACTCCCTGTGCCAAACCTCTAGGAAGACTTAGATGAGTGTCACACAGCCTGAGATGGCATGGATGGCTCGTTGTACGCATGACTGGCCAGAACTCTTGAGTCAATGAGATTATAGGTGGGTTTGAGTATGGACTGCTCGTACAAAGTGATATGGTAAAGAGGAGTTGAGTCTAATGATGGGAAGCCAGTAATCAAAGAAATTAGGGTAATGTAGTGAGTTGAATAGAACTTCAAGGGTTTGAAGTTGGTAGAGCGTAGATTTAGAACTTGAAGGAAGCTCAGAGATAATCTAGTAAAGTCATTTATTTTATACATAAGAAACACTAAGAGAATTAAAATGACTCACCCAAAAGACATATGGGGAAGAAGTGGTAGAGCCAGGATCTGAACCTAGGGCCTGTGACACCAGACATAATATTTTATCTTCCCAACATAGTTCCTGTAGTAGGGATCCATGCTTTTTTTTTTTTACAACTTATGACCTTGGCAAGATAATTCTCTTCTCTGAACTTCAGTTTCTTAATCTGAAAATGAGAGATTTGGACTAGATAACCTCAGAGGTTCTTTCCAGGTTTAAAGCTTTGAACTTATAATTGAATTAAGGAAAAGTTTAATGGCCCATTGAGCTCAAAAGCCCAATTGACCCATGTCCTCCTTCTCCCAGGGGCTTCTTAGAACTTGAATTGTTTCTCTCCTTTTCTGTCTTTGGAGAGCCTAGAAAGAAGAATCTTTGAGAATGGAAGTCAATTTCATGCCCAGTACAAAACATGGTCAGCTTGAAAGATAGATATAAGTGAACAAAAATTGCCATCCTGGGTATTTCAAAGAGTTTCTTGGTGGGGGGGGGAGAGAAAGAGTGAATTCTAGCAGAATCAAGTTTACTTCTACAAAGGACTTTAGAAGAGTCAAAATGGTTTGTGCTTTCACTAACATTTCCAAAGTATTATGTGAGAAAGAATTTCTTGCCAACATTGATTTTTCTCCAATAAAGTGCAGGATGCTTTCTAGCCATGTCCTAGGTACCCTGTTCTCTACATTATGAACTTCTGAGTCGCAAAGAAAAACAAATAAACAAACAAGCAAACAACATGATCAAAACAATTTTAACTTCCCTTGGGAAAGTCTGTGCCAATCTATTAAATAAGTTCATGCTGTACTCATAGGCATGAAAACTGCCTGACTCACAGGAAAAGCAATAACAAACAAAATGAGCTTTTATTTATGGAATCATTGGCCAGGTTTTGAAAATGGTGACTATTGGACACTAAGAAAGAGAAACATGGGGGTGCTGATGCAAAGTATCTGTAGGGGGAACCTACTTTAGAAGAAATAAGGCTAAGAGAACAAAAGAGAATCTTCTGAGAAGTCATGTCCGTTTAGTCAAACAGTGAGTTGTAGGGACAGATTTTGCAAAAATCTTTTGGAAAACAATGATTTCCCTAAGGATTATGGGGCTCAGAAGTTGACTCATCTCATGGTACTTTCCAATGAATTCAAAACAAATTCAATAAGCAATCATTAAATGCTGATTCTGTACTAAGCATGGAGAACACTAAGACAAAAGGAACCTACCTCTCTGACCCTGGAGCCTATTGGTTGCTGTCCAATGGAGAAGGATGAAAATGACATCACAATGTTGGGGTCAAGGTACAGTGAGTCCCACTATGGCTGATCAAACCAACACAAGCTTGGAAGGCTCTACCACAGGTTGGGTACACATAGTCCAAATAGAGTCTGTACAAAAGAACAGACTGGAGATGGGATGTGTTGAAAGGCAGAACATGGAGTTAACCAATATGATTGCATTGGGACTTAGCTTCCAATGCTGTTTATATCTTGTATGTACAAGATACGTTGCTTGCATCTTGTCTCCTCTATTAGAATAGGAGCTTCTTAGGAGCAGGGGATGCCTTTTTATTTTTATTTTTCTATTCCCAGTGCTTAGCATGGAGTCTGACACATAGTAAGCACATAATAGAAACGTTTTCATTCATTCATTCTTTTTTTTTTCCTTAAAGGAAATTATGTTCTTGGGTGGGGGAGAGGAGACACATGAATTTGTTAGTAAATGCAAAATAAATGCCTAGTGATTGGGTAGAAAGGGAATTAGTGGCTGGGGAGATCAGTAAAGACTTCTTGTAGGAGGTGACATGGGGGGGGGGAGGTTTCCAAGAGGAGGAAGCAAGGAGGAAGAGTCATTCTAGGTATGAGACACAGCCTGAGCAAAGGAATGGAGGCTAGACATGGAATGCTCACTAGAGAGAGCATCAGGTCAGGAAGTTGGGCTTTGCTGCACAGGAATCAGAGGACTGGAGTGTAAATACCAGTTCTTCTGTTTACTGTCCCTGTAGAGTCAGGCAAATGATTCCACCTCTCTGTCCCTCCTTTTCCTCACCAATAAAATGAAGTGGTTTGAATAACTGACTTCTAGGTTCTCTTCAAGCTCCAAAATAATGCTAAGCATTCTACTTCTTTTACCCAAAGGCCTGTTGATTTGCTGACTAACACCATGTAGCCACAGATAAGTCACTTAATCTCTCTGAGGCTTAATTGCCCCAAATGTAAAATGGGTACCTATAAAGGTGATTCATAGAACTTCATATGCTCATGTATCAGGGTGGGTTCAGGTGTGGGAGGGGGGACGAGGAGAGTCAGTCTCATTTCTTTTATCTTTTTGTCTCAACACCTTTGCTTTGCCTGTTATTCATACCTGGAAAGAATTCCTACCTCACTTCCTCCTTTTAGGATGCCTGACTTCTTCCGAGACTCAGCTTTTTCTCATTGTTGCCTCATAAGACCTTACTATTAGGGGAAACTCATAAACCCTCTTCTTCTGGACCATTTCCTCAGTCACAGATCTGTATTTTAAGAACACAAGGTACTGTTGAGCCTCCTAGAAAAAGGGCTGGAGTGGTGGCTAGGTGGTGCAGTGAATAGACCACCAGCCCTGGAGTCAGGAGGATCTGAGTTCGAATCCAGCCTCAGGTGCTTAACACTTACCAGCCATGTGAACTTGGGCAAGTCACTTAACCCCAATTGCCCTACATTCCCCCCTCCAAAAGGCAAAAAAAAAGAAGAAAAGAAAAAAGAAAAAAGAAAAAGGGCCGTATTTAAAGGCAGAGGATGCAAGCTTTCCTTCTGGCTATTCCATTCAGTACTTCACCTCCCTATATCTCAGTTTCCCCCTCCATAAAAGGAAACATTTTGGGTCAGCTGATCCCAGTGGTCATTCTAGCTCTTTATCTGTGAAGAACTTTACTCTCCTGTTTCTGAAGCTGTGTTGCATGAGGCAATCTGTTAGATTCATCCCTGAATGCATACAAGGACTGAGGACCCTCCCAAGGCCCCTGTAATTCCTCCCCTTACAGGGCCAATCTGTAAATTGAAGGAGTCCTACTTGGTCATCCAGTAGTTGCTCCATAGCTCCAAATCCAGAAGAATTATGCTGAGGGCTTTTTTTTGGTTAAAATTAAAGTTTGAAATTTTGAAGGAAAGTTCAAAGCTACAACATCACAGAAAATCAGAGGTGGATGAGGCTGCAGAAGCCAATTAGTCTCTCCCTTTAGTGACTGGGAATCCCTTCTCTGTTATCCTTACAAGTAGTTGTTGCATTTCTCCTTGATGACCTTCAGAGGAGAAATGGAAAAACTAGCTCCTAATGCAACCCATTCCAGTCTGAGATGAATGTAATTGTTAGAAAAGTATTGTTCACATCCAACTCAAATTTGCTTCTTTGCATAGCAAAAGCCACACACATGCATATGAGTGCATGCCCACTCTGCCCCCCCACACACATACACCTTATTAGATGTTAAGGATCCTCATCCCTGTTCCCATGATGACTGGCATTTTGGGTCCTTGAGCAAGTATACATCAATGTTCTGAAGAATTAAGGGTGTCTTTTCTCTAAATAACCATGATTCCAACAGTAGGCAGGTCATGGCCAAAGCAGCAAGGTGTCCTGAGGAGGAGAAAGGAGGTGGCATGAACCACGCAAATCAAATAATCACCTTTTGGTCCCTGATGGAGACAGCCAA
Source organism: Pseudocheirus occidentalis (assembly GCA_028646575.1). Classification (NCBI taxonomy): domain Eukaryota; kingdom Metazoa; phylum Chordata; class Mammalia; order Diprotodontia; family Pseudocheiridae; genus Pseudocheirus; species Pseudocheirus occidentalis. Next base: position 18,367,901 of record CM053598.1, read on the forward strand.
GGACACCAAACCTAAGAGCCTTGGGAAGAGCAGTGTTCCCCAGGCCAATGGACTGTTTCTAATCCAATACCCCATAGCCATTATTGAGGGGAGAAGGGGACTGACTACCTTACTTCTTATCACCAGCAATGATGGTTGTCCGACTGCCAGCTGCCATGCAGATAAGCATGGGAGCCCAGGAAGGGACAAGACCTTTCCAGATCACCAGTCCTGCTACCAGCCCATCTCTCATAGCCTTCATTTAGGGATGTGGCTTCTGTGGAGGAGGATCTACTCATCCAACTACGACTCTCATGGTAGGCAAAGCAGCTTAGCTAAATTAGCTAGCAGGCATCCTGAAGTGGAGATGGGGGCAGCATGCACCAGATAGATTAAATGACCACCATCTACCCTCTGAGAAAAATTATTTTTTTTGTTATACTAATAATCCATGATTAATTAGGAACCAGATTTTTAATTTCCTCGTTCAGGGACCAGCCCCTGTAGATCAGTTATTCAGTTTCTGAAGGATATGGTTGATAAAAGAGATTGACTTAATTCTTGGGATAAATGCCCTGCCTCCCCCAGGATGTAAGTGGGATCCCACCCAACTAAGAGATCTTATTTCTTTTTGAAGTGTAGACAGAATCTAGTCTAAGTAAATTCTTGCTCTTTGAGAATAAGCCCATGTCCTCGCACCCCTCTTCTGGAGTGTAGGATGACCCAGCTAATGAAGGAGAAGACCAGTCAGAGTGATCTGGGTGGAGGCAGATTCCCTTGTCCAGACTGCTGAAAGTGGCTGAATCTCATGATCAAGTGCTGACCTCAGCAGGAGCTGAACACATCTATCCCACCTCCTCATTTAAATGTACATAACTCATAGCTGATTTCTCCTGTCAAGGGCATTCCCTTCCAGAAAAAAAATGTTTAAGGCATTCAGTATCTTAATTAGGTGTCTTTGGTTGGGTAAAAAATCACTGACCATCAATTTATTGACTATTAGTTTAGTTAATAAATAGGTTATTAATGACTCAGAAACTCTGTGTCTTGTATTTTTCATTCATCTCACCTCAGACCCTCAATGCAAATAGCCCATGACCCTGAGCCCAAGAGCCTTGAGAATAGCAACACTTCTCCCCATGTCCTCAGTTATCCTCCTGGGTAGCAAGCCCCCTGGAGATTCAGCCTGGCCACTGGTCCTGCAGGTGTTGCAGCCCCAGGAAGGGAAGTCCTTGTCACCAGCTTAACATCAGAAATGGATAGGATTTTATCAGTTGAAATGACATGATAGAAGGCGTTGACAACCTCTTTGCCTTTGCAACAGTCTTGTAACTGAAACCTACTTTATATCACCTACATTAGAAGACAAGCTTCTGGAGAGCAGGTGCTCTCCTTTTCCATTTTTACACCTAGTGTTTTGCACATACTAAATACTTAATAAATGCTTTTTCATTCATTCTTTCATTACTGCTAATGGATTAATTCCTTATTCTCGTGTGTTCTCCTCAATATCAATTACCACTGATTAGTATACCAGTATCATTTAACAAATGAATATCAATCAGTTTTTAAAAAAGAGATATTTACTGTAAAGATATAGCAAAAACAGAGGCACAAACACATTCTTCTGAAGCAGGATATATACTCTTTTCTATACCACCTTAGTCCCTGGGACAGACAGCTCAAACTTTTAAAAATTGATTTGTTTGTTTACTTTTAGTTTACAAAATTCAGTTCTACAATCCCTTGAGTTTCAAATCTTCCCCCTCTGTTCTCCCCCCCCCATGGCAGCATGCAATCAAGTATAGGATCTGCATATACTTTCATATTGGATATTAGTCTGGTTGTATAGGAGGGTTGTAACCAATGGAGTGAGCAATGGGAAAAAAGAAAGAGAACTAAACATGAAAAGGAACGATGGCATGTAGATTGCTTCAGTCTCCATTTAAACTCTGTTCTTTCTAGATCTTTCTCTGAATGTAGGTATCTCCTTCCATTATGAGACTTGTAGAGTTGTCTTATAATTTTGCATTGCTGAGAAGAGTCCAGTTTATTAAAGTTGGTTGTCACACATACAATGTGTCTGTGATTGTGTACAAATTGGTTCTGTTCTTCTCACTTAGTGTCAGTTTGGATAAGCCTCTCCAGGTGAATATGAAGTCCATCTCCTACCCATTTCTTTTTTTAATTGACTTGTTTATTTACTTTTAGTTTACAAGATTCAGTTCCCGAATCACTTGAGTTTCAGATTTTCTCCCCTTCCTTCCCCCCAACCCACCATGGTGGTGTTCAATCATGTATAGGATCTGCAAACACTTTCACCTTGTACAACACTCTGGTTGTATAGAAGCGTTGTAACCAATGGAGTGAACAATGGGAAAAAAAGAAACAAAACCAAACATGGAAAAGAACAGTAGCATGTGTTGCCTCAGTCTCCATTTAAACTCTGCTCTTTCTAGATCTTTCTCCGAGTATAGATATCTCCTTCCATTCTGAGACTTGTAGAGTTGTCTTTTAACTGTGCGTTGCTGAGAAGAGTCCAGTTTATCAAGGTTGGTCGTCACACATATGATGTGTTTGTGACCGTGTACAAATTTTTCCTGGTTCTGCTCTTCTCACTTAGCATCAATTTGTATAAGCCTCTCCAAGTAATTATAAAGTCCATCTCCTTCCCATTTCTTATAGCACAATAGTATTCCATTACATCCATATACCATAACTTGTGCAGGCATTCCCCAGTTGATGGCATCCCCTAAGCTTCCAGTTTTTTGCTACCACAAAGAGAGCAGCAATAAATATTTTTGTACATATGGGTCCTTTTCCCACTTCTATGATCTCTTTGGGATATAAACCCAAAAGTGGTATTACTGGGTCAAAGGGTATGCAATTATGTATAGCCCTTTGGGCATA
>CM053598.1:18371289-18389961 GCA_028646575.1 Pseudocheirus occidentalis
GCCATCTTGGCTCCGCCTCTACCCTTTTCATTTTTGATACTCAAAATTTGGTTTTCTTCTTTCTTTTTTTATCATATTGACTAAGAGTCTGTCAATATTTTATTTTTTTCATAAATCCAACTCTTAGTTTTATTTATAAGTTCAATTGTTTTCTTACTTTAAATTTTCTTACTCTCTCCTTTGGTTTTCATTATTTTTAATTTGTATGTAATTGGAGATTTTCAATTTATTTTTTTTCTAGCTTTCTCAACTGCATGCCCAATTCATTGACCTCCATTTTCTCTAATTTTTTCATGTATACATTCAGGGATATAAAACTTTCCCTAAGAACTGCCTTTGCTGCATCCCACAAGTTTTGGTATAATGTCTCATTGTTGTCATTCTCTTGAATGAAGTTACTGATTGTTCCTATAATTTCTTGTTTGACCCACTCATTCTTTAGGATTAAATTATTTAGTTTCCAATTAGCTTTTTGCCTATCTTTCCATGGCCCTTTATTGCATATAATTTTTATTGCATCATGACCTGAGAATGATACATTTAGTATTTCTGCCTTTCTGCACTCAATTGTGAGGTTTGTATGCCCCATTACATGGTTGATTTGGGGGTATGTGCTATGTACCACTGAGAAGAAAGTATATTCCTTTTTATCCCCATTTGGTTTTTTCCAGCAATCTATCATGTCTAGCCTCTCTAAAATTCTATTTGCCTTCTTAACTTCCTTCTTGTTTATTTTGAGGTTAGATTTATCAAGTTTAGAGAGGGGGAGATTGAGGTTCCCCCTAGTACTGTTTTGATATCTGTTTCTTCCTCTAATTTCCTTGACTTTTCCTCGAGGAAGCTGGATGCTATACTGCTTGGTGCATACATGTTAAGTAAGGATATTGCTTCATTCTTGATGGTGCCTTTTAGCAGGGTGTAGTTTCCTTCCTTTTCTCTTTTAATTAGATCTATTTTTGCTTTTGCTTTATCTGAGATTGCTTTTTTTGCTTTTGCTGAAGGACAATATATTCTACTCCATTCTTTACCCTGTGTGTATCCCCGTCTTTTTTTTTAATCTTCAGATTAGTTCACTAATGCCCATGTCCTCTATGAACATCCCTTTTAAATCTTACAATACTTATGCAAATTTCAATATTGACAAGTATGCACTTCTCAAATAGGGATGTAAACAGTTTGCTCTGATTGAGTCCCAAGTTATGTGCATGTGTGAGCATCTGTGTGTATATGTGTATGTGTATGTGTGTGTGTTTCCTTGTTTACCTTTTTATGTCTTTATTGGGTCTTCTAAGTGGAGACTGAATTTTCCATTAAGCTCTGTTTTTTTTTTCATATGGAAAGTCTGGAAGTCCTTTATTTCATTAAATGACCATATTTTGTCTGAAAGATTATGCTCAGTCTTGCTGGGTAGTTGATCCTTGGTTGCAGTCCTAGCTCTTTTGCTTTATGAAATATCAAATTCCAATCCCTCCAGTCTTTTAATGTAACAGCTGCTAAGTCCTGTGTAATCCTGACTGTAGTTCAATGATATTTGAATTGTTTCTTTTTGGCTGCATTCAGTATTTTCTCCTTGACCTTGTAGCTGTGGAATTTGGCTACTATATTTCTTGGAGTTTTCAATTTGGGATCTCTTTCAGGAAGAGATTCGTGAATTCTTTCAATAACTATTTTACCTTCTGATTCTAGGACCTCAGGAAAGTTTTCTTTGACAAACTCTTGGAGGATGCTGTCCAGGCTGCTTTTTTCATCATGGCTTTCTTGTAGGCTGATAATTCTTCAATTATCTCTCCTGGATCTGTTTTGCAGGTCAGTTTTTCTAGTGAGATATTTTGCACTTTCTTCTAATTTTTCAGTCTTTATGTTTTGTTTGACTGACTCTTGCTGCATCATAGAGTCCTTAGCTTCAATTTGAGTGATTCTAATTTTTAGTGGATTATTTTCCTCAGGGAGCAACTAAGTTTTATTCCTCCTTCTTGACTTCTGGAAGTTTGGGTATGTAATTTTTAAACATCCAGGCTGCGGGCTGGTAGCCCAAGGAGAAGCTGCTGACCCTGCTGTGGGTCCTTGCATTTTCTCTTACCCAGCTCCAATGATCCTCTACCCTGTGGTGAAATGGCTGCAAATTTTCCTTTGAGTGAAGGTGTCTGCTGTCTTCTTAGTCTGCCCTCAGATCTGCACTGGTGCAGCTCTTGTGTGCTCCTGTGCCCAAACCTGAGTAGGTGCTTTCCTGGGCTGGGAATCTGCCACACTCTGTCTCCCAATGGGTTCTATCACTCTTAAATCCATTCAAATTCACTTTTTATCTTTTAGCCACAGAATTCTTGGAGGAGCTTGGAAAAGCTACTGTTTCCTTTCTGCTATCTTAGCTCCGCCTCCCCCAGCGGGCTCAAATTTGAAGAAATTTTTATAAAGCATTTGTCCCCACCAAGTTAATTTCCAAATGTGGAAAAGCCAGTGGATATGCTGGCATTCCTCTCCTTTGGCCACTTTTCTTCCACTGCATCTTGGATAAAGCAGATCACTGATACAACTGTACCAAAAAATCGCCTTATGTACTCTAGCTCTGGTTCTCAATATCATAGCCTTGCCAAATACTTCTCCACCAATGAGTAAAAGAAAACAAATGCAAAGCGACAGAAAAAAACCACAACAGAACCATAGTCACGTGTTTGTGGTGGGGAGAAAGGTTCCTCTCCCTACCCAGGGGCTTACAATTCTTCTCACTCAAATGCAGCCAGGAAACAGGTGAAATCAGTTGGTCAATTCCTTTTGTAAGCATTTTAATTCAACAAGCATTTACCATGCATCTTTTATGTATCAGCCTTGGTCCTTGGCAATTAGGATACAAATACCAAAATAAGGCAATCTCTCCCCTCAAGGGGCTTACATTCTACCCATTACTCCTAATGACTGTGCTCAATTTGATTCTTCTGCATAGGAGTTAGAGGAGCAGGTGTTGAAGGTAGAAGTTTCACATCTTTAATACAATAGCTACATGCCCAAATTGGCAGATTTGGAATGAGAAGTCCTATATATTTGGAGCCAGAAACTGTGAATTAAAATCTGTATTTTCTACGTGTTTCCTGTGTGATGTTGACTGAAGCAGTCTCTGGGCCTCAGTTTCCTTTTCTGTAAAATGAGAATGTTGGACTAGATGACTTCAGAATCTCTTTCATCACTAAATCTAGGCTTGCCATGTTGGGGGTGGGGTGAGTATGGCCAGTCCTCATCTTGCAATTTATAATTGTAAATTATTGGATTAAAACAACTTCTGATTTTTCTGAGTGCTGTGATCAACATCACTAAACTTCAATACACACAACCTATTTGAATTTCAGTCTGAGGAAAGCTGCATGAAGATAACTTTAGAATTCTTTTTGGGACACCACTTTCTTCTGGTTTTCCTCCTACCTACCTGACAACTTCTTCTCCATCTCCTTTTCTGGATCCTCTTTGAGATCAAAGTATTTTACTTGGTGATAGCATTAGCTCCGTTGGATTTAATTACTGTCTCTATGCTGATGATTCTCAAATCTACCTCTCCTGCCCCAGTCTTTCTGCTGGCCTCCAGTCTTGCCTCTTCAACTGTCCTTCAGACACATCAAACTGGATATCCAGCACATATCTTAAACTCAATATGTTCAGAACAGACATCACTGTCTTTCCCCTTAGGCATTTTCGCCTCCTATCTTCTCTGTTGCTATAGAGGGCAATGCCATCCTTCCAGTTCCTCAAGCTCATGCCCCAGGAGTCCTCACAATCTCTCATCCCTCCACATCCAAGCTGTTGCCATTACTTGTCAATTTCACCTTTACATCATCTCTCCAATATGCTTCCTTTTCTCCTCTGACATCATTACCCCTCTAGTACAGACCCTCATTACCATATACCATGAATACTTCAATAGTCTGCTGGTGGGTCTATGTGCCTCAAGCCCCACTCCAATCCAATAAAGTGATTTTCTTAAACAGCAGGTCCAGCTATGTAATTCCCCTACTCAACAAACTCCAGTGGCTACCTACTGTCTCCTGGGGCAAAGACAAAAATGCTCTGCTTGGCATTTGAAGCCCTTCATAATCTAGCTCCCTCCTACCTTTCCAGTTTTCTTATACCTTCTATCCTTCCACATACTCTTTGGTCCAGTGGAACTGGTACATTTGCTGTTTTATGAACAAGACACTCCATCTTTTGATTTCAGGTATTTTTGTTTCTGACTGTCTGTGATACCTGGAATATTCTACCTTCCCTGCCCCAACAACTGACGTCCCTGGCTGCCTTTAAGTCCCAACTAAAATCCCATCATCTACAGGAAGCCTTCCCTAATCCTTCTTAATGCCAATGCCTTCCTTCTGTTATTTCCTATTTATTTTGTATTTGTACATATTTGCTTGCATAATGTCTCCTCCAGTAGATGGTGAGCTCCTTGAGGGCAGAGACTGTTTTTTGCTTCTCTTTGTATCCCTATCACTTAGTATGTGGCATGTAGTAGGTGCTTAATAAATATTTGTTGATTGGCTAATTGAGACTGAAGGGGAGTATGGGACATAGAGAAAAGTAGTGAATTCACAGCAACATTATGGATTTCTCTAGTCTGTTTTCCCACTTAGCAATGGAAAAATACTGATTCTTTATCACTTATAAAAAGTGATTCAAGGGACCTTTTGCACAGTGTATCAAAAAATACTTCTGGGACAGCTAGGTGGTGCAGTGATAAGAACACCAGCCCTGGAGTCAGGAGGACCTGAATTCAAACCCGACCTCAGACATTTGACACTTTACTGGCTGTGTGACATTGGGCAAGTCACTTAACCCCAATTGCCTTGCCTCATTCCCTCAAAAAAAAGAAGCTTCCACAGGCTGCATACAAATAGCTGTTATTGTCAGTCAGACATTTGTCCTTCCTGAAGTTTCCTTTGTAGGTAACGGTTGGTATGTACACAAAAAGCAATAAGCTACATGTGATAGAGTATGGAGCTTTGGGACAGGAAAAGTTGGCTTCAAACCCCAGCTTTGATATGTTCTAGCTGTATGATCCTTGCCTTGCCAAGTCACTGAATGGCTCTGAGTCTGTTTTCTCATTGGTAAAGTAAGGGTATCAAAACGTGCCGATTTCTTTTGAGGCTCAAATGAGAAAAGGAGCCACAGTATTTTATTCACATGAAGGAATATATGCCCATAAAGTGCTTTGAAAACCTTAAAACACTGTGTAGATAACAGTTGTAATATTATTCAGGAGAGATCTGAATGGAGGTGGAAAGGAATCAAGCAGAAAAGAAATACCATGGAAAAATGTTTTACTCACACTCTTCAGCAAGAGCACACCTAACTCTGGGAGAATGCAATTTTCCTCTTAAAATACTCTTTTCAATAGGACAATGCAGAAGAAAACAGAAATTATCTGACTGAGGGAAGCACAGGATTATGTGTTATGAGTCATGTAAAAAAACAGCCCCAAACCCCCAAATTCTAACATTCAGTAAAATAGAAATACAACCAATCCAGAGCTTTATTAAACACAACATTGACACCAGGAGAAAGTGCAAACCTTGCCCAGGAAGGAGAGTTGCCAGGAACACAGTCATTTTTTGGCTTTTTCCTCTGGTATTTATAAATTTTATTCTCTGCAAATGTCAGCAAGCATGTGAATGGCTGTTGAAATTCAGAATTGGGAATATTCACAGCTGGATGGTGAAATAAACTAGGAGTTACCAGATGTTGGCTAGGCACACTCTACTATGACCCCATCCACATCTGTCTCGACCTTTTTGGAGGCAGAATGATGCATTGCCCTTTTCTCTCCTTCATTTTGTTCATTCCGCACTGAATCCAGTCCAACATACACTAATGAAGTATAACTCTATGGGAGGTTCAGATACAAAGACATTGTGAAATAATTGCTGCCCTCAAGGAACTTACATTCTTCCACTTCAGGGAAAAGAAGAAGCCAATGGAATCTGTTCCCTTCAGGGAAGTTCGTTAAGTGACAATGGAAGGACTCAAACCCAGACTGCTGAAACCCTTTAACTCTAAATCCCAAGTTTTTTCCCCTATTATTCCTTTCTTGAGGAGATTCAGCTTTACAGAGGTTAGCTCTCTTAAAGGAGAGGTGCTCTTCTACCTTTTTCCTATACCCAAGAAAGCCACAACATACCCAAGTTTAAAAAGAAGAAAGAGAAACCAATACCAGAATCTAAGAATTTTAGGTTTTTTTTTTCATTTTATATCACTTGCATTTCCAGATATATCTCTCCTTCCCTTATTTAGAGAACCACACCTTATAACCAAGTATAAAACAGAAAAAGAAAACCAGCCAAATTCACTGATACATTTTTAGTGTGATAGGATATGCGGTCTTCCAATACTCATATTCACCCCACCTCTGGAAAGAATTACATTTTCACATTTGTTCTTTGGAAACAACAAGTTTAAATGTCATCATTCTTGTTTCCAATTACATTGTTATAGTTGTGAATATCATTTTCCTGATTCTGCTTACTTCCCTCTCTATCTGTTCACAAAATCTTCTTATGGTTCTCTAAATTTTTCACTTTTATTGTTTCTTATAGTATGGAAATATGCCATTGCATTTATGTGCTACAATTAATTTTGCCATTTTCCATCTAATGGGAATCCAATTTGCTTCTAGATGAATTTTATTTCATAAATGATCTTAAAATGTCCATTAGACCCAGTCTCAGCATTAGAATTTCTACCCCTCACATGCATCATATGGCCATAAAATCCCAGTTTCTTCCAGAGAATGGAGTCAAGGATGAGACGATAGAGCAAGAAGTTTGGTACCATAGAGAAGTTGCTTCCAGAAGCCTCTTTTTCAGTCATTTTACTTTTTAACGTTAAATATTCTTTCCTCCCACTATGCATGCTCCCCATTTCCCTCTGAACTCCCTCAAACAAAGTCCAGCCTTTCCCCTGTGGCATCTATTGTGGAATAAATAAATGTAGAACTGGATTTTTGTAATTAGGGGATAAAGGTGAAAGGATTCTTCTTCACAGAGGTGGGGGACAATGGGTTTGAAACATTGCATACACTTTCAGATGCAGTTGATATATGTCAGTTTTACTGAAGTGGCTCTCTTGCTGTCTCTGTCTGACTATCTCTGTCTCTGTCTATCTCTGTCTCTCTGTCTCTTTCTGCTACAAAGAATGGCTTTTTGGGTGACAGGATAGAAGAGAGACACATTTAGAAATGAAAGGGATGCAAAATTAAAAGATATAAGCAAAGTATTTAAAAGGAACAATAAAAAAAGTGGAGGGACCCAGCAAGCCCTCTTGCAAATGACCTCACCAAGATTAGACTCTTGCCTGAGTACATCTGGGGCAGCTGCCCTTATTAGGATTAGAAGAGGCTTCCAAGGACTCAAGCACAGTCCTTTCCTTCTTCCTCAGCCAGGGAGGGATTCTCTTGAAAGGAGGCCATCTTTGCAAAGACAAGTGACAGCTCCAGTGCCATCAGTCCAAGATCACTGGATTTCATCTCGTGTCATCTTATTTTGTATTTTATATCAGATAACATAGCAGCAAATCACACTATAGGATATCATGTATCTTATATTGTATGTTATAGTGTGATATGCTGCATTAAATGATTTCATTTACATTGTTGTATTATGTATAATTTTTATTTTATCAATACAGTTTGTTTTATATCAATTTTTTGTTAAAAAAAATCCACCCCTCTCTCCTTCTCTAAATAACCATTCCATATAATGAATTTTTAAAAGAAAAAAATCAGTTGAATAAAGCCAGCCACTCCATTCATTAAGCCTACTATTATTTGTATTATTGCAAATCCATAGTTCCTCACCCTTGCAGAAAAAAAGTGATGGAATAAATGGGGTTTTACCTTTTCTCAGGGACAGACCGACTTTTGGATTATGTGACTTTCAGTGTGTTGGTTCTCCTTATGTTATTAGAGTCATTATGTACATTGTTTCTCTGTATCAGCTTATATATCTTTCCATTTTCCTCTGTATTCTTCACATTCGTCATTTTTTACATCACAGTAATATTTCTCCACATTCAGCTAGGTGAATGAAACATTGATCTGGGGTCAGGAAGATCTGAGCATTCAAACACTTTCTGGCTGTGTGACCCTGGGAAAATTTTTAAACTTCTGCCTGCCTCAGTTTCCTGAACTGTAAAAGAAGGATAATAATAGTAGCTACCTTGGAGGATGTTGTATGGATCAAATGATATAATTTTTGTAAAGTACTTAGTGTGCTGTCAGGCATATAGTAAGCACTTAATAAATGATTATTTAATCCATCCCATGCATTTACATGCCACAGTTTATTTGACCATTCCCTAACCAATAGACATCTATTTTATTTCCTATTACAAAAAGTGTTGGTATGATTATTTTGGCATGTATTGGACAATCTCACCCCATATTTAACATCCTTGCACCATATCTGTCTGTGGGATCTCTGAATGTGATCTTATGAATAATTTATTCACACTCTTCTCAGAATTCCAAATTGTTTTCCAGAATGATTGAACCAACTTAAAGTTCCACCAAGAGTGCATTAGGGAGCCTATCATTCCATTGTCCTCCAGCATTGATTTTTCCTACCTTCACTAATCTGTTAAGGTTTCCCAAGAAACATTTTATTTGCATTTCTCTCATCTCTGTTGATTTTGCAACATCTGATTTTTGATAGGTTACAACTCTTGCTTTGAGAACTGTTTGTTCATATCCTTTGATCACTTCTCTACTGGAAAAAGGCAACACCAAGTTGTTCTTCTTTCTTTACATATCCTCAGCCAGTTGACAGTCACTGATTGAGCAATATGTATTTCTCTGCTAAGTGCTGGAAAGACAAAGAAGGGGTGGGCATGATCGTTGAGCTCAATGGGTCATATTCTAATTGGGGTGATAACTGCAAACAACTATATACATAATGATGCAGGCAGGTAGGTGGTGCTGTAGTGGATAGAATGTTGGGTCTGGAGTCAGGAGGTTCTTCAACCTGAGTTCAAATCCTTCCTTAGACACTTACTGTGTGAGTCTGTGTGAGGAAGTTGCTTAACCCTGTTTGCCTCCATTTCCTTATCTGTAAAATGAGCTGGAGAAGGGAATGGCAAACCATTCCAGTGTCTCTGCAAGAAAACTCCAAAAGAGATGTGACGAAGAGTCAATTTAAACAATTTTGTAAGAGACTAAAAAGGTAGGAATGGGTCAACCTTTAAAGAGCTTTAAATGGCAAATAAAGGAATTAACCTTGGAGGTAATAGGGAATCAATGGCTTTTACTAAGTAGAGGTGGTGGAATGGTCAGATCTGTACTTTAGGAAATTGACTTCTGCTTAGGGAAGGTTGGATTGGAGAGGGTCGAGACTTAAGGCAGGGAGCCCAATCAGCAGGCTAGTACAACAGGTAAGAGGTATTGAGGGCCTGGTGGCTGTGTTAGGTCAGAGGAAGGCACTTAGAAGAAATATGTTGTGGAAGTAGGACAGGCAAGATTTGCCATCAGATTAGATATGTGTGTTCAGTGAAAGTGAGCAGTCAAAGACCATACTAAAGTTCTAAGCCTGAATGACCGGGACAGTGGAAATATCCTGGGCAGAAATAGGCAAGTTCGCAAGACGGAAGAGTTTGGGAGGAAAGAAAATGAATTTTGTTTTAGATATGTTGAGTTTGAATGCCTCCAAAACATTCAAATTGAGATGTCCAAAAGACAAATGGTAATACAAGCCTGGAGCTCAAGCAAAAAGAATAGGGCTGGTATATAGATCAAGGACTTTCTGTGCTGAAGTGAGAATTTAATTCATGTAAGTTGATGCAGTTATTGTGAGAAAGAGAGAGAGAGAGAGAGAGAGAGAGAGAGAGAGAGAGAGAGAGACCTAGAGAGACCAAAAGACCTGGATTCTATCTATTTCACATACCTTAATGGATCATAAAATGAAAACAGATAAGTCATTTAAAGGTTATATAGTCCAATCCCATCATTTTACAGGTGAGGAAATTGAGTCTCTGAAATAGGAAGCAACTTGCCCAGGGCAGAGCCAAGGATTGACTCTAAATCTAATGTTCTTTCCATTGCCTTATACTACTGAGCAGGGAGAATGGTGTAAAGTCAAGCACAAGCAGCTTTCCAGAGGACTGCTGCTGTAAATAGCTTTCAAGGTTCTGATTACACAGTATAGTGAACTCTCTGTTCAGTAACAAACTAAGACAAATATTCATAGAAAGCAAAACACAGCATTAACAATGTTATGGCATAGCAACTTATCATTAAAATGGCCACAAAAGTCTTCACCAAAGTGGTCACATAATTTAAAGCAAAATATAACATTCATTTAGTAACAATCATTTCGTAAGTCCTTAATTCAATCATCCTTAAGGAGGCAAGCCTCCTTAACTGATACAAAGTCCAAAGGTCAAAGTCCTCTACCCCTAGATCACATTACCTTAATCTCTTCAATCAAAAATCATCCTTTGTTTTTAATTCGAGAAGTCCTTAACTTAATTCTGGGTTTGGAGTCAGGAAGACTGTTTAACCTGAATTCAAATCCTTCCTTAGATTTACTAGCTGTGTGATACTGTGTGAGCAAGTTACTTAACCTTGTTTGTCTCAGTTTCCTCATCTGTAAAATAAGCTGGAGAAGGAAATGGCAAACCACTTCAATGTCTCTACCAAGAAAACCCCCAAGAGAGATAATGGAGACTCAGTTGAAACAACAACATGTACATTAAGGTATACAATGTAAGGCTAAGTTAATCTCAGAGGGAAAGCACTAGTCATGGGTATGATAGAGATATGCCTCCTGTAGAAGTCTCTCATCTAAATATAAAGGTCAGAATTCTCCAACCCTAGGCCACAGTAAGTGATGATTTTCTCAGTTTGTATTAAATACCCAAGGGGAGGTCTTTTCATCTTGACTCAAGGCAGGCTATCAGCTTCCATGTTTCCTCTTCCATTGTCCCAGCTCCTACCCAAATCTATCCAACTGCCACCTGGGTTTAAAGTCAGACAGCTTTCAGTTCTTTAACAAGCTTCTTGTGCAGTTCTTGTTCTATATTGAAGATTACAGTGTCTGGTTGACCTCCAATCCTTCACATTTCCTTTTCCTGGGAAGACAAAGCTTAACAAAGCCACAATAACATTCATGCACATTGCTGGCATCCTCATCAATTCACTTTCTGCCTGAGGAATCAACATAGACCAACAACAAAGTCTGAGGAATCCATACAATCCATACAATATAGTCCTAGGATCTCTGAAATCATCAGGAAGACCCTCCTCCAGTATTTCTGTAAACATGCAACAAGAAAATCCTCTATCAGTGCTTCTGAATCAGCAGCAAGGTGCCATGGCTTCTGTAACAACAGCATCCTCTATTAGCATATGAATCTGACAAAGTAACATCAAAACAGAAAGACAAAATACTGACACCACAGCCATACCTCCTCCCAGTTCTCCTCTCTTCTCATTTCTTAGTTCTCAGTTTTCAGTTCAGTCCTCAGTTCTCTTCTCTCTCTTCAGCAGTAGCAGCCCAGCCTCTAGATGCTTGCTCCCTGAAGTTCTGGGTTTTCCTTAATACAGTATTAGCTCCTCCTTGTTCTGTCCCTTCTGGTTACATCAAGAAGTCCATCCCACTGTGGGATTCACAAGTTCTGGGTTTTAATACCTGACACAATAATGAACTTGGAACAAGGTGCTAAGTGCCTGTTTGGTTGCAAATACAAGGGACAGGGAAGATCTTCAAATTACCATTACCATTACACATGGATAAGTCACTTCAGCCTCAATTTCTTCATCTACAGAATGGGCAGAACAATATTTTATCATTCACCTCACAGGATGATTGTGAGATAAATCTTTCACAAATCTGGAAGGGTTATGAATCTGGAAGTTATAATTAAGTGGTAAATGTCTTCTAGAAGCAGTGAGAGGGTGCAGGGGATAGAGTGCTAGAGCAGTAATCAGGAAGATTTGAGTTTAACTCTGGTCTTAGACACTTCATAGCTTCATGGCCCTGATCAAGTCACTTAACCTCTGTAAGTTTTGGTTTTCTTAACTCTAAACTGAAGAACATAAAAAAACCCTTCCTCCTAGAGTTGTCTTCATACGAGGCAATATTTGTGAAGTCCTTGGTACAGTGCTTGGCACATAGGTGCTAAATAAAGACTTCTTTCCTTCCTTCTTTATTTTGTCCATGTGGGGTCAATAACATCAATCAGTCAACAATCATTTATTAAATGCTTATACTACACAACATTCTTGCCAGCGGTTGGGAATACCCAGAAAATGTCAAACAACCTCTGCCCTCAAGGTACTTACTTTCGATCAGAGGAGACCAAATTAGAATATGTAAAGATATTCAAATAAATGCAAAATAGATACAGTTTGATGGGTTGGAGGCATTCAGAAAAATCAAGAAGACCTGGCTTCTTCAAATGATTCTTTAAAAAAAAATATTTAATTAATTTTTAGTTTTCAATATTCACTTCTATAAGATTTTGAGTTCTAAATTTTCTCCCCTCCACAAGACTGAATGCAATCTGATATAGACTCTACTTATACATTCATATTACACATATTTTCATATTAGTCATGTTATAAAGAAGAATTAGAACTAATGGGAGGAACCACAAGAAAGAAGAAACAAAACAAAACAACAAAAGAAAATGACAGCACACAGTATGCTTCCATCTGTGTTCAGATTCCAAACTTCTTTCTCTGGATGTGGATAGCTTTTTTTCCATCATGAGTCCTTTGGAGTTATTTTAGGCCTTTTCATTGCTGAGAAGAACTTAGTCTATCCAGGTTGGTCATCACACAATGTGGCTATTACTGTGCACAATGTTCTACTGGTTCTGGTCATTTTACTCTGTATCAGTTCATATGGCTTTCCAAATTTTTCTGAAGTCTGCCTGTTCATCATTTCTTATGAAACAATAATATTCCATTACATTCATATGCCACAACTTGTTCAGCCATTACCCAGTTGATGGATATTCCCTCAATTCCAATTCTTTACTGCCATAAAAAGAGCTGCTGTAAGTATTTTTGTACATATAGGTTCTTTTCCCATTTGTATGATCTCTTTGAGATACAGACCTAGAAGTGGTATTGCTGGGTCAAAGGATATGTATAGTTTTGTAGTCTTTTGGCCATAGTTCCAAATTGTTTTCCAGAATAGTTGACTCAGTTCACAACTCCACCAACAATGCATTAGTGCTCTGATTTTCCCACATTTTCTCCAACATTTATCATTTCCCCTTTTTGTCATGTTAACTAATATAATAGATGTGATGTGGTACTTCAGAGTTGTTTTGATTTGCCTTTCTCTAATCAATAGTGATTTTGAGCATTTTTTCATATGACTATAGATAGCTATAATTTCTTTTTTTTAAATTGATTTGTTTATTTACTTTTAGCTTACAAGATTCAGTTCCATAATCTCTTGAGTTTCAAATTTTCTCTCCTCCCTCTCCTCTCCCCCCCCATAGCTTTAATTTCTTCCTCTTACAACTGCTTTTTCTTATCCTTTGACCATTTATCAGTTGGGGAATGACTTGCATTCTGTTCTCTATATATTTTAGAAATGAGACCTTTATCAGAGATGCTGGCTGTAAACATTATTTCCCAGCTTTCTGCTTTCCCTCTAAACTTGGTTGCACTGGCTTCATTCATGCAAAAATTTTTTACAATTTAATGTTATCAAAATCATCCATTTTGCATTTTGTAATGTTTTCTACCTCTTGTTTCGTCATAAATTCTTCCCTTCTCCATAGATCTGACAGGTAAACTGTTCCTTGATTTCCTAATTTGCTTATTGTATCGGTCTTTATATTTAAATCATGTACCCATTTTGACTTTATCTTTGTATATAGTGTAAGATATTGGTCTATGCTAGTTTCTGTCATACCATTTATCAGTTTTCCCAGAAACTTTTGATAAATAGCAAGTTCTTATCCCTGAAGCTGGAATCTTTAGATTTATCAAATAGTAAATTACTATAGTCATTTACTGTTGTGTCTTTGGTACCCAACCTATACCACTGGTCCACCACTCTGTTTCTTAGTCAATACCAAAGTTTTGATGACTGCTGCTTTATAATACAATTTAAGATCTGATACAGATAGGCCACCTTCTCTTGCATTTCTTTTCATTATTTCCCTTGATATTCTGGACCTTATCTTCCAGATAAATTTTGATAATGTTTTTTTCTAGCTCTATAAAAATACTTTTTTGTAATTTGATTGGTATGGCATGGAATATGTAATTTAATTTAGGTAGAATTGTCATTTTTATTATTATATTAGCTACATCTACCCATGATCAACTAATATTTTTTCCAATTATTTGGATCTGACTTTATTTATGTAAAAAGTGTTTTGTAATTATGTTCATATACTTCCTTGGTTTGTTTTGGCAGATAGACTCCCAAACACTTTATAATGTATACAGTAACTTGAATCCTCCACTGATTCTTGAGGAACTTAGGGGGACTAAGAGTCTGGAGAGAGACAAGCTAACAGTTGGCTTTAATGGAATTCAGTTTGATTTTCAGTGGTTGGGTTGAATGAGAGAGCCTTTTTAGAGGGGGTGGGGTGTGGGGTCGGATGGGGGGTGGGTGGGTGAGGGTGGGGGATGGTTGTTGGATCAGATAATTAGAAGACCTAGACAGCTGAATTGAATTGACAGTCAGTCAAGAATGTAAACAAATTGGAAGCATGTCTTCAATCAAATCTAAAGGAATAAATGTTTTGATCACTAAATAAAGACAGATGATGGTACATAGGAAATATTATGATTGGTTGAAAGAATCAGACACACCTCTGCATCTGTTTATACATGGCAAGCTGGTCTACTGTTGGAAGAGATCCAGCCAAGCCCTGAGAGAGGATTCCTTGGAAGCAGGAGAATCTATATGATTTTGGAACATTCAACAATCATCAGAGGTCCCCTCAAGGACTAGAAAGAATAACCGTGGCCACCAGAAGGGCAGAGGCTGAAAACAAAAGTGTTTCTAGACAGATAATGCCTGTTCAGAGATTGAGAACTCTCATGGCAGGATATGGACCCTAGAAAGGCAGCAAACCTTAGACCCAAAAAAAGAGGAAGAATTTCATGAGGCCCCTATGAAGGGGGACAAAAGGGCTCCTAGTAACCAGGAGCTGGGATTATCTGAACTTCTGCCACAATGGCTCTCTTCAGGTGTACTTCAATGTAATTGCACAAGGAGTTTAAGGCCAATCTCCCTATGATCCTTGTGTGTGCAAGAGAAGTGTATGTCCCTAGTTTGGGGAGTGGAATGGGGGAAGGAATTGTTTCTGTAGCAAGTAAATATCCTTTCTAAAAGCCATCAAAGTCTGGTTTATAATCACTGAGAAGCACACTGGTGGGGGCTTGTGAATATCAGTATAAGAAATCCCATCAAACTTTGGGATTACTCCAGACCTGTTAAGGAATTATAGTTATCTGTCATCTGTGAACCTGATTTACCAATTGGAGTGGGAGTTGGGAAATTAGGCTAGGGGGACAGGGTCTGACAAAATTTGTTGTGGTTTAGACATCTTTGGACCCCATTTAGGAATTTCTTGGCAGAGATATGGGAGTATTCCTTCTTCAGCTCATTTTGCAGATGAGGAAACTGAGGTAAATAGGATAAAGTAACTTGGGTAACGCAGCTGAGTCAGGGTTTGAAATCAGGTCTTCCTAACTATAGGCCCAGTGTTCTATCCACTTAACCACCTAGCAGTCCAAGCTAAAACTGCATGATGCCAAATGGCAAGTATAACTTTATCTTTTACTTTTCAAATGTTTAATTGTATAGTTCCTTGAGAGACAAAATGGTACAAATGATAAGAGTGTTGATCTTGGGGTCTTAAGAACCTGGGTTCGAGTCACACCTCTGATCCATCCTAGCTGTGGTAGTCTGTGTAAGTCACCATACTTCTCAATGACCTAGGGAACTCTGAGTAGTTGTTGATATTCATTGCTGAAGGGAGTTTTCAGGCCGAGAGCTCCCTGCACTGATTCAATCAGTCTCAGACCCCCTCAAAAATATTTTGCTGTAGCTCCATCCCCATTTTGATTCTCAGCCTTCCAAAACTCACTTCAAGGACAAACCTTACCCTGTCAATAACTGTAATACATAAAATGACACCCCCCCCCACCCTTTTCCAAACTGAACATAGCCTTTTTTCAGCAACACCTTCACTCACTTTTCAACAATATAGTGGGAAAGACCTGGTTCCTGCCCCTTCTGGAAAGAGACACTGTTGAAGGCGGTTGGAAGTCCTTAAGAGTAGAGCTGGGCACTGCCCCCTCTGATTTTTCTTGAGAAGTTGATAAAAAAAAAACATCTGGGTTGCCAGATACTAGAGAGAACAGAACTAGAGAGACAGTTTTCAGAGAGAGATATTTGATGGAAAATTTAGGCCAGGATTGAAAACAAACAAACCTGAAAGTGAATTTCTTTGTCATGATTTGTTTCTCTGAACTGCAGAGTGAAATTCTTTGGCACTAGAAACTCTCAGGTTTTGGGGAAAAGCACTCTCTTTGTTTTGTCTCTTACCATCTGAAGAAGTCTTGGAAGGCTGCGGTCTAGGTGTGGGTTATTGAAGAGGTCTTGGAAGCCTGGGGTCTATGTGTGGGTTATCTTTGCCTTGTTTTAAAGATGTACAAAGACACTCCTACAGTGGAGTGAAGTTCTTTGAAACATTCCAAAGAGGATCATAGCATCTTAGAGAACATCTAACCCACCCAGGCATTTTATAGATGAGCAAAGTGATGGACCCAGAAGTTCCTAAATCATGGGTATAGACTTGGAAGACACCTTGGATGCCAACTAGTCTGATCGTCTCATTTTACAGAAAAGGAAACTGAGGCCTGGCAGGACCTGAACAAGCTCAAACCTTTGTCTTTCCTTGCTAAGCATCTATTGTGTGACAGACACCGTACTAGGCACTTGTGATATAAACAGACCTTTCCCTCGAGGACCTAATATTGCTATACAGTTTATAAGTAGCATTTCTCCTTCTAACCCCAGCCCCCCTTCATTTTTATCTTTCTATGTCCAGCCCCTTGCACAGAGCCTGGAACAGATATAATAGGTTCTTAATGGACTGTATGCATAGCAGATCTTGGGTTCCAATTCCGGTTCTGGTACATCAAATCTGATGCCACCTCCCTATACCCTGTATAATTTAGGGGGGGAAATAACTTCCCAAGCGATCTCAGAGTTGTAGGCTGTGGGACAAGGAAACTCCCCTGGAGACAAAGTGTCTCGCCCCAGGGGAAATTTTGTGTTTTTCGAATCTGAGAGAGAGCAGAAGTACTTGGAGCTAAGCAGAGCTCAGACGTTCCCCCCATCTCTCTCCCAGCCCTCCTCTATTCCCTGCCCCAGATGGTGCAGAGTGTCCCCGGGGAGGAGAGTGGTGGTGGCCTGTGTGTGAGCGTCAGTGTGAGTTAGAGGGGAGGCAAGAGGGGCCTGGGACTCCGAGTCACTGATGGCATCAGTAGTGTTAGAGGACTCCGCTGCGCTCCGCTAGTCAGGCTGACTGCCGGGCTCTGGGGTGACCCCGGAGGAGGTCAGTGAGCGGGCAGGAGCAGCAGCAGCTGGCTCCGGGTGGGGTACAGGAGAGTGGTCAGCCAACACAACTCCCGCGCTCTGGAAAGGCTCCATTCAGTGGCCCCGTGTGTGCATATGTGTGCGTGCGTGTCTCTGAGTGTGCATGTGTCTGTGAGTGTGTGCGCGCCCGTGTGTGTTTCACTAGCTCCCAAAGAGTTGTCAGGAAGTTTGAGGGGAGGAGCGAGCCGCGCGCCTCGGACTTATAATGGGCCGTCGGGGGCGGCTTCGGTTTCAGCGCAGGGAAGGGCTGCTGGCCGGCTGCGGGCCGCCGCAGCTCCAGCCCCTGGTCTGGCCCTGAGGAAGGTGGGCAGGTAGGTGGCTGGCCAGGGAGGCGGCCGCAGGCAGGCCCGCCCCGTCGGGGCTCCGAACGAGCTGCCCAGGCCTCCGTGCGTCCTGGAAGAGCGCATCCGTCGGCGGAGGGCCGGTTGGCTGCGGGGCCATGGAGCCGCTGGTGCTGCTCAGTGCTCTGGCCACGCGGCTGCTCTTCGCGCTTCACTCGCTGGTGGGCGTCTGGCGGGTGACGGAGGTGAAGAAGGAGCCCCGCTTCTGGCTGCTGGCACTGCTGCATCTCCCGCTCGTCCTGGAGACGGCGCTCACGCTGAAGAGGCGACGAGGCCGAGGCTACCCCGGGTAAGTCCCTCCCCCCGCTTCACCCCCTGAGCCGCGAGATGTCCCCCGCAGCAGCCATCCCCACTGCGGCCCCCCAGACCACCCGGATCCGCTTGGGCGGGAGCCTCCCCCGCCAGCCTGAGAAGGCAAAGGGGCGCAAAGCCGTGGCTGACCCAGCGCGCGTGTCGCGCATCCTGGGTTCCCCCACCTTACTCCCGCATCTCGACGGGGTTAGAAGCGCTGGCCACCCAGGGGCGCAGGACGGAGCTCCTGCACACAGGTCTGCGAATGCTCCAAGGAGACGAGAGCAGGGCTGGACCCTCCTGCAGGGAAAGGGTCTTATTCTGTCCCCGCTGCACTGGAAGGACGGGTTGGGTTGGGTTGTGTGTGCCTTGTTTCCTAACTTTAGACCGCGCTCTCCTCTCCTCTCCTCTCCTCTCCTCTCCTCTCCTCTCCT
>CM053598.1:18398721-18420571 GCA_028646575.1 Pseudocheirus occidentalis
GTCAGCAACAGGGAAGAGTGGAAATGGCTTTGGGCTCAAAAGAACCAGGTTCAAATCCTGGCTCTATGTCCTCTGCAGCATTCCCTTGCAGTGGAATTATGTAATTAATCAGGTTTCTCATGGCTCATTATCTGTGGGGAAACTTAGGTCATCTGAAGCTCAGGGTTCTCAGTCTGGATCCATTCTAAAACAGATCCAGTTGGGTTCTGAGGTTCATTAGCCAAGAAACACTACAATTCTTAATATGGATTTGGGATTATCTTTGTCTCTCTAAAATTAAAAAATGACTTTAACTTTCCAAGTATTCCCAGACTGTGGACTTATCCAGGGTCCTTCCTTGCCACACTCAATCCTTACCCACTTTGTCTCTTGAAACCACTGAAAACCAACACATATACATGAAAATTTGTTACTGATGATTTCCAAAGTTTCAATGTTTGGGCCCTAATAGTGGCCATCTTGCCATCTCTGGTAAACCTAACCAGGATTTCAGTAACAGTAATGAGTGAATAAGGGTTGCCATGCTACACTCAATGAATTACAGAAATATTAAGTGCCTACTATGTGCAAGGCATTTACTGGAGATACAAAGGCAAAAAAAGTAAAAAAAAGTAGCCCCTGTCCTGGGACTTTACATTGAGAGAGGGGGAAAGAGAAAAAGAGAGGGATAGAGAGACAGAGACACTCGAGAGAAAGGAGAGGAGAGAGACAGAGACAGAGAAAGGGAGGAGGGGGAGAGAAAGGGAGAGGGAGAACATACATACATAAATATATATATATATATATATATATATATATATATATATATATATAATTAAGTAAATCAAATTGCAAAGTAAAGAAAACAATGTTAATGGGTGGGAGTGTTCATGATGGGGTTTCAGGAAAGGCCTTTCAAAGGAGGTGGTAACTGAGCCGGGCTTTGAACAAAGCTCAGGAATCTATGAGGCAGGAGTAAAGGATGGCATGCCGGACATGCAGTACATTCAGGCAAAGGTATGGAGACAAAAGATAGAATGTCATTTATGAGGCAAAACAAACACTAACCTGCGAGGTCAAGTGGAAACTGTAGCATGCTCCAGGTCCAAATGGCAAGAATTGCATAAACAAGTTCAGGACTATTTCTGGGAGAAACACAACATTCAATAATGTACATAAAACATTGCAGAACAGCTGCAGGAACAGCCACCCTTTCCCACCCAGACACGGCTTCCTGGGTGTTCTTGAGGTTGGAGTTGGGGGTGGAAATCTACACATCTGGAGCCACAAGACACACGGACAGTGTGCTGAAGATGCGCGTAAGCAAGATGCAATGCTGACCTTCCACATCATGGCTTCAAGGATTCAATTCATGGTAATTGATCAAGATTGACCCAGAGATTTCCTCTCTCCTGACTTCTGTTCCCTCCTCTATAAAACGAGCGGGCAGTACTAAAGAGAAGTGGAAGCCTCTTACACAGCTAAAACTCTTGCTTGTAAAACAAAGCACCTACTAAGTATATTGTATAAGCTTGGCACAGTTGATTAGAGAGTTGGCTTCAAGGTCAGAAAGACTCAGGTTTAAACCATGCCTTTGCCACATCCTGGCTGTGTGAACCTGGATAAGTCACCCCATCTCTAAGAACTCCCAGAAAAGTCTCTAAGATGAGAATTTGCAGAAAAAGTGCAATCAATCCTACCGCCAGGAGCTCCCTGTACAAATAATATCAAAGGTCTAGTTGAAAAACAAATAAACATGCAAGGCACTGGGGTCAAAAAGGACAGAAAGAAAGGAGTCCCTGCCCTCAAGGAGCTTACATTCTACCATGTTTATCTGGGGGGGGGGATTTTATATACATACATATATATGTATATACACATATATATTTATGTATGTATGTATGTATACAACAGAATTGTGCAGTGGAGACCATTAACAAGCGGAGTCGGAGGGGTTAGGAAATCCTTAGTAACTTCTCCATTTAGAGAGCAGTCTGGGTCATGGAGAAGTTCCTGTCATGTCCAAAATCCTTATGTAAGAGAGAGCAAGTTGAATTTCCTTAGGGTGGGTGTCCTTCTACCAGTAGAGATCACAAGCTCTCCATAACCCAGCAGATGGTCTTGGAGAGTCAGTACAACTGAAAGTTCTCTTTCCTCCAGGCAGTCATGGGATGAGCCTTCTCTGAAGGTTGTTGCTCATTCCTTTCAGTTGTGTCTGACTCTGTGATCCCATTTGGGGTCTTCCAGGCAAAGATACTGGAATGGTTGGCCATTTCCTTTTTCAGCTCATTTTACAGATGAGCAAACTGAGGCCAAAAAATGACCCCTTCTCCTGTACCAGACACTATGCTAGATACTGGGGGCACCAAGCAAAAACAACAGTCCCTGCCCTCAAGGAGCTTACATATCTAATAAGAGAACAACACGTAAAAGGTTGGGAAGAATGGAGGCACCTGATTCTGGGACACGATTTGAAGTCTAGGAAAAATCAGAATAGAGCCAGGAGGGGAAAAAGGGAGGTCCCTGGGCCCCTTCAGAAAATAGTGGCTTCAGAAGGAATTCACCAATGAGAGAAAGAAGAATGGCTTTGTGGAGGGATAAGCCAGAGTAAGCAGCAAGTGAGAGGCTGTTCCAGGGCTTAGGAGGCCTCAGATGCAGAGGGAAGATCTAGGTTGAACCAGACAAGGGAAAGCCTAGTTTTGATGAGCAGAGAACGTTTAGAACAGGGCCCAGAGGGAGATAAAGGCAAGTGAAGGTATAAGATGGGAAAAAATGGAAAATCAGGTTTAGAATTGACCTGTATTACAGACGTTGAAGCCTCCTATCTGTTTACCTTGACTACTTTCTGAATGGCTGTGAGAGTTGGGAGTATAAGGAAAGCTAAGAGGTACAGACTTGGTGCTTTCGAACAGTGGTACTAGAGAAGACTTTTGAGAGTCCCTTGGACAGCAAGATCAAATCATTCAATACTTAAAGGAATTAATTCAGGCTATTCACTGGAAGCTCAAATACTGAGGCTGAAGCTTAAATACTTTGGCCACATCATGAGAAGGGACTCACTAGAAAAGACCCTGATGGGAAAAATTGAAGGTAAAAGGAAGGAGGCACAGCAGAGGAAGAGATGGGTAGATGATGTCATGGACACAATGAACGAGGACTTGGGAAGACTTGGAGAGAGAGTGGAAGATGGAAGGGCCTAGTGTGCTGTGGTCGATAGGGTCTTTTATAGATTTCATTTAAAAGTCATTAAACATGATGATGTTTTGCCCCACTCAAGCCTGTGATTTCATAGGTGTGGAAAGTTCTTTGTGTGAAAATTCTGCCTACTGATGCAGATTAGGAAATCCTTAGTAACTTCTCCATTTAGAGAGAAGTCTGGGTCATGGAGAAGTTCCTGTCATGTCCAAAGAACATATTTAGTAGGGAAATGGACTACATCTTGACTGAGAGGAAATGACTAATTACTGATGTGGGAATCCACTGAATCAGCTACCCACGTGAGCCACTAGACCCCACTAAGTCTCCAAGAAGAGACCTCTGATGGCTCCAGGAAGCAAAGAAATAGGATAAATAATGTAAACAGGATGAAGCAGTTTTGTAAATCTCAGAAAAGCAAAAATGAGTGGAGAGGGATTTCTTCAAGCTCAGAAGATAAAGCTTTAGGACAATTACGTTTAAGGCACAAAGCAAACACCCAGTCATAAATCAGGATGAAAACTAATAGATAAGTGAGACAATTATATAAATGTATAGATGGTAAAGGGAGCTGGGGAGGTTTCCTTAATATGCTAAGCACTAGGCTTCAGAAAACACGCAGGATGTGCCATACAGTGTCCACTGAGGCAGAGAGGTTTGAACTGAATGACTATAAGCATTCAAAGACACTAAAGCATACATTTAGAGCCAAAAAGGATCTCAGAAATCATACGATCCAAAAGACCCATTTTATGTATCAGAAAACTGAGTTTCATAGAAGTAAATGAATTGTTCCAAATCCCACAAATAAGAACCAGTGTTTGAATCCAGGTCCTCTGATTCAAAGTACTCTGTTCTTCTTCCTTTGCCATATGGAATCCAGTTGATAATCATTTTTATTCTTATGTTGTTAAGCCTTTCAGATTAGTCCCTTGTGATGTCCTTTCCACTACTATGGTCAGTGTCATGAGTAATTCCCTTCTCTTCCCACATGTGTCCATCCCATCTCCATATCATGCATATTTCTGCAATAGTTAAGGTTACTTATGTCTTCACGGCCAGATTTTGCCATTGGTGTTTATGTGTCAATGTGTTTCTTTCTGGGGTCATGTAAGCTACAGTGGAATGAACACCAGATCTGGTATTAGAAAACTTGGCTTCTCATTCTGGTTCTTCGCCATATTAACTAAGAGACTTTGGTCTAAATCACTTCATCTTGCTGAGCCTCAGTTTCAGAGTGGCACAGAGGAAGAAACTTTAGAGTCCAACCCCCTTATTTTACACACTGGGAATGAGGTCTATAGAAGTTAAGTGACTTGCCCAGGGGCATCTAGCTAGTAAGGATTTAAGGCAGAAGTCTTCCTGATTTCCAAGTCTAGTTTCCTACCCAGCATGCTGCCTCTCAACATTAAAAAGAAGGAACTGTACTGATGATGCCTACAGTCTGGTTCAGTCCTAAGTCTATGCTCCCATGAGCTTTGATCTTGCCTCATTAATCTGTCTATTTGTCCTCTTCGCTCCATTTTATACCATAGACTGTCTTTCAATTCCCTATAACTGTTACATTTATCTATTATAGAAACATAAAGATTATTTGGTCTCTGTCAATATACCAATGGATCTATTATTTCATTGATATGGGTATTCCCTCCAATGATAGAGATCACAACCCAACCGTTCCTACCCAACCTGTGGGACACTTGTCCGTGCCCCCTGGTCATAAGTCAACTATAGGGAATCCATCCAACAAGTCAGGGTTCTTTTTTATTTTATCCTGACATTTAAGGATAAGAGTGGATCAGATGAGATATTACTGGTAAAGTGCCTCACAAAATACATACATACACATATATAAATGTATATTGTGCATATACACACATTATATGTGTGTGTGTTTCATTTTTGTTATCATCACATGGTCCATCCATTAGCTATCCTTCTGTCTTGCCATAAAACCAACCCATTTTCCTTTATTTTTTAACTACAGTTTGTTTTTTTCCCTCCTATCTGGCTATACTAGGTAATCCCTCATTTGTAATAGCCTGCTCATGCCTACCATGAACTTCTCCACTGCCCTTTGGGTGATCAGTGACTTCATTTCTTCAGTGACTAACATGTTCTAACACTTTACAGTTAGCCATAAGTATTTAATGGATGGACCTTTGTCTCAGTTTGATGCTTGGGATCATTAATGGATCTCTGATCTTTACCAAATGCAATGCAGTCTATTCTTCTCCTGAACAATTCTGAATTCAACACACTGTCTATTCACAGAAACTGTCAAAGATAAAAATTCTGATTGAAAACCTCTGTGAACTGTCCATTTAACTTTACAGAATTATTTGAACAAGGGGCATCCTTAATCCACTTGGTTTTTCCTGTGTGAATGGCTGAACATTTTTGAATGACTATAGATCTCACTCTAGTGTTCCAGGGCTTGAAAGGATAAGCACAATATCACTTGCAAACTGTGGCATCTAGATGAATTCAACAACTGTACCAAGGGTTCTTGATTTCTTTTTTGTCACAGAACCATGGGGCAGTCTGTTGAGGACTGTCAGAATGATTTTTTTAATGAACAAAATAAAATACATAAGACCACAAAGGAAACAAATTATATTGTAATACAGTTATCAAAACATTAAATAAAATTCACAGACTCCATCTTAAGTACCTCTGATCTGTAAAAAAAATAAAACCCTCTTCAACTGAGACTGTTCAGTGGAACTCCTCCATGGTAGTGGGAACTCCCCTCACCAAATAAATGCCTCCCTCTTTAAAGCCTAGTAATGGCTAGCATGTTATGGACAAGTTATATCTCTTGCTTTTCCAGACTGTATCTCTTTCCAATCTGTATATCTTTCCAGAAATATTACATTACTTTAATATATGAGCAAGGTTTTGAGGGGATGGGAGGCTTTGCTGGAGAAGAACTTTTAAGATAGAGTTTGCCCTCCAGATTCAAATCCCCACCACAAAGAAGCACAGTGGTATCTTCTAACAATTGTGTGATGATAAGGATGGGGCCAACTAGGAACTTTCAATTGTGAGGGCTGGCTTGGTCACTTCTAATATGTTCCTGCAGATTGTTCTTGATCTGTGTGTGGATTACTCTCATTTTAAAAATCATACAAATGGCAGGAAAGGCATACAAATCAGGAGTTATCAATGCCTAGATAGGCTCTGTCTTTATTATTGATAATATTAAGATCTGAGATATTCCCCTGTTTTCTCTCTCTCTCTCTCTCTCTCTCTCTCTCTCTCTCTCTCTCTCTCTCTCTCTCCCCCTCTCTCTCTCTCTCTGTCTCCTCTCTGTCTCTCTCTCGATCTCGCTCTCTCTCTGTCTCTGTCTCTCTCTGTCTCTGTCTCTCTCTCTCTCTGTCTCTCTCTCACTCTTGCTCTCACTCTCTCTTCTCTCTCTCTCTCTGTCTCTGTCTTTCTGTCTTTCTCTGTCTCTCTGTGCGTGTATGTCTCTCTGTCTTTCTCTCCCTCTCTCTTTCTTCAGAAGAGATCTCTCAATTTCCCCAAGACTGTGTCATCCCCCAGCAATGGTCTTATCTTTCTAAGCCTAATCTAGCCCTGTTCTGTCTTTGCATCTTTGTTTCACCATTTCTACTTCACTGTTATCCTATTATAACTTTGGCTTCTTGAGGGAAGGGACCATGCTATTTCCCTTTTTTATTTTATTTTATTTTATTTTATTTTATCTTATTTGTATTTCCAATCTTAATCACAGTAAATAAGTTTTGTTTTATTTTTAAAGATTGTTGCCCAATTGATAACAGAACTGTAATATCTAGTCTAACCTCTTAATTTTATAGATGAGGCCCAGAAAAAGTAAATGATCTATCCAAAGTCTTACACCTAGTAAATGTCAGATTAGGACAGAAAATCCAGGCTCACAGCTACCATTGCAGTGGTCTTTTCCTTCATAAAACTGATGAATTTAATGTTAATTAAATGACTGAATATCACCATTTTCATGGTTTAGAGGAAAGTACTGGACTTGGAGTGAGAAGATCTTGGTTGTTCTGCCACTAACTATCTATGTGACCTTAAGCAAGATACTTAACCTCTCTGGGCCTAAAGGAAAGAGTTAGATTGACTCGTGGGAGATAGAGCCAGAAGGGAGATTAGGGATATTCTAGGCCAGGAGTTCTTTCTTGCCTTTTCTATCATTGGCCCCTTGAGTTACCCAGTGAAGCCTTTGGCCTCCTGCCAACTATTTTGATTGTTTTTACAATATTTTAGATACAAAGGAAAAAAACTATCAGTTAGCAAAATATTTTTAAAAACTAAGTTTATGGACCTCAGGTAATAAATCCCAGATCTAGGCTAATCTCCCCACTTTGTAGATGCAGAAAGTGAGGCCTAGGGGGATAAAGTGATTTTCTTAAGGTCAGCGAGGTTAGTAATAGGACTGCGGTATAAACTCAGGTTGTCTAACTTCAGATCCAGTGCTCCTTCCTCCGTTCCACTGGAATATGACTCAGGTCTCTTCACCTTCCAGCATTCTCCAATTCTGATCTACTGGGCAGCCCATGAGAGCTAGATGGGGATGGGGGTAGGGGTGGGGAGCAGATGAACCACTAGGCCTACAGCAATAAAGCTAAAATTAATTCTTCAGGACCACAATGTCAGAAGTGATTCAAGATTTTCCTTTCTTTTTCAAAAAATCAATTTAATGAGTTGTAGACAAATACATATAAATAAAAACTAAATGTTTCCTGTGCAGGTGAGCCAAAGTGACTTTTTATTATAATTAGGATGATATTATTTCCTCACTATTTGAAAGAATAAAAGTTATTTTATATTTGGTTTAAAAAAAAAGAGGATACAGAAAGTGTGCATTTAGAAATCAGCCTCGTTTCGATTTATTTTTACAGCATTGTGGAAAATAACCCGAGCTTGAAGTGTAGAAATCCAAGGGCTGAGACTTAAATCCCAGTGGTAAGAAAACGGTTCCATAAACAGATGTGATCATGGATTCTAAGTTTATTTGCTAGTGACAAAAAAAAACCCACCCACTTTGCCAACTCAATACATTTTAATTTGGAGGCTTCTAGAGCAAAAAGCCTTTGGGTATCTTGAACAAAAATGACTCAAAATAAATTTACTATCAATAAATATTCTTACTAAAACACTAAACAAGGGATTAAAACCAAAGTTTATTTGCCCCACTACCCTTGCACACTGGGGAATATTGAATACTTGACCATAGAGAAATACCTCCTTCCTCCATGGAACCTCAGAACTCTGATTTAAAATTAGAGAGGTACTCAGCTTTGGGACAGAGCCATCATGTACGTCGTGGTTCTCTGATTGAATTTCTCCATCTCTGTCTGTCTGTCTCTGTCCTTCTCTGTCTCTCATTCTCTCTCTATGTATACATGCATATATAATCATATAATTGTTTTATATATGTGCAAATATCTACCCCTATGAATATAAACAGCAAGGCATGCACATATAAAAATTGCACATATGTGCATTTTATATCTTACATAAAATTAAAGAGAGATAGTACCTATGATTTCATTAGTATAAGGAGCTCCCAGGTGAGGAAACTCCCTCCACCAAGGCAGGTCAGCACATTCTCTGCCACTTAGAGTCTTAATGATTGCCTAGGATACTATAAGAATTAATGAGTTGCTCAAGGTCACACAGCCAGAATGGATGAGAAGAGGGACTTGAACCTGGGTTTTCTTGGCTTTAAGCATAGCTCTCTATTCATTAAACTGGACTTCTCATCAAAGGTATGTGTAAATGCTGTTCATTATTCAATATAAATGAATGCTACTTATTGTGAATATTTCCTTTTCACCATTTAATTTTAATTTTATTTTTTCTCAGCTGTGACTATTTTCAATCAATTGATCAGAATGTATTAAGTCCCTATCATGTGCTTGGCAGTATTTTAGGTGCAGAGGATATAAAGACAGGAAAAAAGACGCTGCTCTGAAGGGACTTCAAGTTTATAAGAGGAGACAATCGGCACGAAGAGAAGTATAATAAACATATACAAATATGTAATGAATATAAATGTATAAAATAGATGTTATATATGCATATATGTGTGTATATATACATATATATATATAGTGTGTGTATGTATGTATGTGTGTGTGTGTGTGTGTGTGTGTATGTCAAGTAATCTTGGTGAGAAGAGGGAAAGCCCTAGTAGCTGGGTGTGGGTGGGAACATTGACCCTGAAAAGCATTATGCAAAAAATGACTCTTTAACTGAACTTTGATGGAAGCCATGGATTCTAAGAGGTGGCTATGAGGAGGGAGTGCATTCCAGGTACTGGGGACAGCCTGGGCAAAGACAAGGATATGGGAGATGAAATGCTGTGTGTGAGGAATAGCAGTAAGGATCATGACATGGTATACTGAAAAACCTATGTCTATTCCTGATATTTTATGAAATAAGAGCCCCCTTTCAAAGAGTACACCAAGGCTGCAGAAGAATGCTTATTCCTTACCTCACATTATGTTCTTCCAGAGTCTCGCTAGTAAACTCAAGTATGTCAGCCGCAGTTCCCACAAACATGAGAAGAAGCTGAGATAGCTGGTCCCGTGTGATTCCACCGCCAATGGGTAGAAGCCATCTTCCAATTATAAGCATTAACAAGAAGGTCTGGTGGAGTCCCAGAGTCCAGACTTTCTCACACACCATCGATAAATGATCGACAAAATCTTTGGCCTATTCAACAGAAACACCGAATACACAGGTGGGTCAAAAACAACTCCCAGGTGATATATATCATCTACCCAAGGTGTCAATGTTTCCCATCAACATTTCACTCTAAAATGGAGGTAAAATGGCATTTCTTTGGAGTATGTTCTTTAGTTCCAATTCACTTAGTGAAAAGTGATCATTTAAACCCATTCATTCTATTTCTCATTTCAGAAGGTACTAGTGGGTAGTAGAAAAAACCCGTAGTTAAAAACCAAGCAAAAAGCTTTGTCTTTAACTTTGAGCTGCAAAGACACTGAAATTCCTCCTTTGCTACTTGGCTCTGTACATCATGGTGCTGGTGCAGCCAATTATATAATCAAGTATTCAAATCTCTGCTCCAAGCTCCTTCTACATTTCCACTTGTCCCACAGGATATGGTCATCAGACAGAATAAACAAACAAAATCCCCCAAAAGCCCAAATTCTGAGTGAGAGTTGCTGTGGAAAATTGAACTGTCATTCTTTTCTACTTTTAATAGGCGTCACAACCTGGGAACATTTTCTGCACTGTACTATTCCCAAAGGTCTGGTCTCTCTCTTTTCCTGTGGCTGTGATGGCAAAGGACAAGTGAGTGGTCAGAGAGTCTGCAGGTTGTACAATAAAGCTGACGCTGGAGGGGACTTGGGAACCCTCTAGTCCAGAGTTCTTCACCTTTTTGTGTCCTAGACAAACCTGTGAAGTCCTCAGAGCAATGATTTAAATGCAGAAAAATAAAATCCACAGGATTATAAAGGAAGCCAATTATATTGAAATATAATTATTAAAATATATATCTAAAAAAAGTTCAGAGTCCCCAGGTTTAAGCAGCCCTGATCCAGTCCAGTGCCTTGCACACAGTAGGTTTCATGCTTCATACATATTTGCAGGGTGAGATTCAGAACAAGAGGACTGGGGGCAAATTTTTGTTGGATGGTCACATGGAAGTATGAGAATAAAACTATTAGTTAATTGGCTGGTAAATTTCTGTTATATAGGTTCTGCCATCATAGAATCCATTCTCCCACTAAAGCAGATTCTCCTTGTTGAACACAGTGGGTAAACTCGAGCATTGAAATTATGGGAGGACGTGGGCAAGGGTCATTTAGGATGGGAAGGCATGAATGGGTCATGATCTGCCTCACTGGAGCAAACATTAACCTATCTAGCCAATCAGTTGTGAAATATGCCCATTTCTAATTTCACATCATCTCTCACACATGACCCTTTCTCTCCACTCACACGCCCTCATCATTTCTTACTTAACCGACTAAAGCAACCCCAAAATTAGTCTTCTTGTCTCAAATCTCTTCCCACTCTAGTCCATCTTACACATTGCTACCAAGTAATATTCTTTATGTGCAACACTGAACAGGTGAGTCCCATACTCATCCAACTCTGTGGCTCCTTCTTGCCCCTAGGATCAACTGTTCAGCTGCTAATGCCATACACCACCTCTTCCTGCTGCTCTCTGTGATCTGGCAAGCTGGCCTTCTCTATGTCTTCAGACATAACCTTCATCTCCCATCTTCTTCTCATCAGTTACCTGTAAACTTGGAATGCACTCCTTCCTTCCCTCTTCCTTGTAGAATCACTCTCTGCTTTCAAGAAGCAATTTGGGCTCCATATTCTACATGAAGCCTTTTCTCATTCATCCAATGGCCAAATGCTCACCCTCGCAGACTCTCTTGCATATTAACTTTATGTCTATATCACATATGTTTCTCCATGCCCTTGTTGCCCTCCCCCCACATAGAATATAAGCTTACTGAGAGCAGGAATTATTTCATCCTTTATACTTATATTTTGATCAGCCAGTGCTGTTCTTGACACAAAATGGATGCTTAATAAATACTTTTTTAATATTTAATTCAATCAGAAATACATTTGAATATTGGCATATAAAGATAACTGACCACTCAGCACTAGATCTTTCAATGGAGGAAAGAGAAACGTCCCTTACCGTCTTAAGGAGAGGCTCGGTGCTTGTGTTTTGGAGCTTCTTCAGCAGAGTGTGGTTGAAGTCCTCCTTGCTGTTGATACTTGAAGATACTCCTTCAGCCTGGTTACTGCAATACTAAAATATATGTGTGTGTATGTATATACATATATATCGTAATACAAACATGTCATACATATATAAAATTAAATATTAAGCAAATGTCACCCCAACATCCCTCCTCACCATTAAACATAGCTACTACCTTAGTTCAGGCCCTTGCTACCCCTCACCAAAATGACTGCAATAACCTCCTAACCCATTTGCATAAGTCTGGATTTGCACAAGATGTTTGAATCCAGTGATTCTATGAAATCCTAAATTTCTCCATGAAGTTCCTGGATTGTAAGACTACCTTTCTGTTGACCACCATGTTTTGGTCAATATCCCACTTTGGCCCACTGAATCCAAAAAATAGTGTAAGAACTTGTTTGTAGGCATAAGTACATTAGAGAAAAAAGATTACTAGTTTAAGATGAGAAAAAGTCTGTTTTAGTCACCAAAAAGGAGCAGGAAGAGCATTAGAAAGACAAGAAAATTTTATATAAAATAACTCCATGGAAACTTTGTGACTGGGCAAGTCACAAATTCTCAGTTTTCTGGCCAACCCTCCAAAAATATAAATGGCTAGTCAAGTGCTGGTTGTACCGTTTGAGGAAGTTTTCACATCAGAAAATTCTCCAAAATAATGAAATCACAGGCCTAGAAAAAATACAGACACACATGAAGTCCCTGGTGAGAGACTGACCAGTCTCCAAGGACCAGCTGAGCTACACAGGGAACAACTTCCCACTGGTGGGCCTCGGGGTCCTAGGGTTACAGATTTAGACTGGAAAGGCACTTCAGAAGACATTGATTCTACCCCTCACATTTTGCAGGATGAGGACCCTGAGGCCTGTAGAGATTAAGTTGCTTGCCCAAGATGACACAAGAGGCAAAGAGCAGAATCAATATTAGAAATTAGGTTCTCTGACACCAAATCTAGCAACCTTCCCACTGTACCACAACTGGGTCACAGCAGCCCACAAGCCAAAGGGCCTTCAGTCTATGAAAAGAGACCAAGTGCAGCCCTTCCAAATGCTATTTAAGGCACCTGTCAATATTAATTTAAGTCCTAGTACTTAAGTGTGCACTCTTTATTCAATAACTAATGAGTCGATATGTTATTGAAGGGAGGGAACCAAAACAATCCCCACATTCTCTCCATAAGTAAAACCAGAATATATTTTATTATTATTATAATATTATATTATAAATAATTATAATATTATGTTATTATATTATATTATATAATTTTTAATTATTTATTATATAATACTATATTATATAATATTTATATTATTATAATATAATATATAATATATATCATATATATTATATAAATATAATATTTATATTAAAGAGTAAACAGAGAAGTCTGGGGGAGGGCATGAGAGCACAGCAAAATCAGGGATAATAGCCAGCCTGGGTCCTAACCCCCAGAATCCTGTTTTCTATTTTTCATTGGAAAGATCGGCAGATTTGGAATCAATATATCTGTCTCCAAAAGAGATCACAGCTCTGCTTATCAGGGCACTAATTAGGAGCATTGATTACATCAGGGTTAGTAATCCTACTAGAGGTGGGGAACCTTCAGCCTCCAGGCCATGTGTGACTTCTCTGAGACTCATTTTCCTCATCTGTAATATGAGAGGGGCAGACGGGACCTGAAAAGTCCCTTTTCAAGTTAACACTAGATTGAGGAGACTTTGAATTCCAATCCTGTGAAGTAGGAAGTCTCCATGTTGTATGGATTGCTGTGGCCATTATATAGAAGATTAGAGACAAGAGGAGTTGGAGATCAGAACATCTGGATGGGTTGCAATCTGAACCACTGGAGGGAGCATCTACCCTGAGGAGTCCACAGATCCATTGCAGTATGGAAGAACTGACCTATCTCCCTCCATGACAGCAGCTCCATAAAATGTAAATCGAACACTGTCCAGTTTCCTTCAAGGCTTAGCTCAAGAGCTAAGTGAGACCTTTTACCAATTGCCCTCATCACTCAGTGCTTCCTTCCATCCCAACCTTCTATTCTTCCATTGAAATGTATTTTTATTTCTTTTTATCTACCTTGAGAAGCAATTGGTGCTATAGAGATTAGAAATGTGATCTTGGAATCCAGAAGGGATCCAGTTCTGTCTCTGACACACCCTGGCTGTGTGACATGGGAAAATCAATGAGCCTTTCAGTTCTCCAGGCAAATCTCTAAGACTAGAAGTGACTGTGAAAACACTGACTTGGACCACTAGTTGGAGTTTCCTCACAGTAGAGTGTCAGGCATATGCTGGAGCCTGTTGATACGAGCTCACAAAAGCCTGTTGTTAAATTTTCAGTATGAGCCTTTACTTCTCAGAAATTGACAAGTGTTAATAAATCAGGACTTGATTTTCTGTTGTACTGATTTTCTAGATTGGAAGAAGTGATGGAGAGAATGCTAATGAAGCAGATTAGACTTAAAAATGTGTTCTGCAGATTTTTTTTCTCCCCAGAGAGCTGGTTGTGAAACATTCATCAGCATACCTGTTTTCCATTGTTCCCTATGTAGGAATTCCCTGCAGTTACACCTATGAAAACTAAAGACCAGATAGAATTTTAATTTCCCTGTTTATATACCCAATTACACTTCCCCAAACCCCTGAAACCACCACTAGAAAGTCAACTCCTTGAAGAGAGGAACAGGTTTCATGCTTTCTTATTAACTCTAGATTCCAGTATAGTGCTAGAATATCTTGGGTGCTTAAAATGCTTGTTGAAGCGAACTGAATGAAACTAAATTCCACTCCAATTGAGCTAGATTCCAGCCGGTTATTGAGACTGATCTCATTTGAAATGCCCATTAGAACGTTCCTATTGAGATAGCCTTATGGCAAATTGGACAGATTAAATGTGATGCTCTCGTGTCCAATGACATTTTGTATTAAGAAAATTGTTTTTCTTAAAAAATAAAAGGGGAGAGGAGATTTTTTAAAATGTTTAAATACTCAATCTAATGTGTTGTTCATTTTCCTCCCGCCTGAAAAACTTGTACGCCTTCCGTCATTTGGTTGGAAGCCAAAATTTACTCTACCAGAAGTACAGTGAAATTGTATTTCGGTTTCCACTTTCACAGGAATTTGTATTTGTGAGAGAACTCATGTGTGTGTGTATGTGGTGTGTGTGTATGTGTGTGTGGTGTGGTGTGTTTGTATGTGTGTGTGTATGTGTGTGTGTGTTTAATCTAGGCAGATGCTCAGGATGGAGGGTGCAGAAAGAAGAGAGAGGCGTGGGCCGAGATGAAGAGCAAAGGGCCGCTTGAGAGTAGTATTGCAGCCAATGCAAATTTTACAAGCTGGTGGAAAAAAAAAGAAAGAAAGCAAAAGAAACAACAGCTTTTGTAGGTTTGAGGAATTTCAAAACTCCTTTGCAAAGCTAACCTATACGTGACATATACGCATCCGCGCACACATTCACACATTTAGAAATCTTGGAATTTCAGGCAGAATGAAATTGAAAGGAAAACAGCCCTCATCCCAAAGTTGCTCAAAGTACAGATTTCTCACTCATTTGGCTGGTTTTTATTCCTTTTCCCCACCAAGTTCCTTCTTAGGGCTGACAAAGAAAGGCAGTAAAGACTCTATTCCTTTCCTCCACAGAACCTCAGGTTTTAATTTAAGGGTGTAATGTCAGGAATAATTCAGAAATATGGATGAGAACCTTCATCCCTCTGAAGGAGAGTGCAGCTCTTGGAACCAACTCTGGACACTAGTCATGGACTATGGACTCACATCCCAAAACACTGAGCCTCCAACCTGGCCAAGCAGTCTCCTTGCATGGGGGCTGGTGAAGCCCCCAAAAGTCCTGTACTGGCTGTGATTGCTTCAGTCCTACAGCCTGGTGTGAGTTGCATTTAGAAATGGAAAACCTGGTGGGATTTTTAAATCTATGTCAATAACAAGACCTAATAGTCTCATTTCTCCTCCTTTCATTCTATACCAAATAAAAGTGAACAGCTTTGTACTGATTCCATTCCCAGATGTGGGTAATGAGCAGAGTTACCCAGTCTGTCTTCCCTGTCCATGGTGTCCATGGTCTTTATATGTTAACAAAATTTATAGGAATCTGTTTCAAACTGAAGACAAATCAGCATTTCGAAGCACAATTTTTTTTTCTTTTTGGAGGGGAAAAGGTAGGGAAATTGGGGTTAAGTGACTTGCCCAAGGTCACAAGGCTGGTTCAATGCACAATGTTTTTGACATCTGAAATGGATTTGCTCTTCACCATTTTAAAATTTTACCTTTTTTATATTATATAGTATGCTTCATTGATTGTCAGTCATTTCTGGGAGAAAAACAGCAATGCTGTTCCCCCCATTGGCCCTCCACCCTTGGTACAAAAAATTATGATTAAGCAGAAATACCTGCTAGGGCCTGCATCTTCCAATGCAACCTCACTCTGTCATGGGGATATGCGGTTAATTCATTATCAGTAAGACCTGAGTTCAGATTCTAGCTTAGATATTTACAAACTGTGTGTCTCTGGGCGAGACCCTTGACCTCTCATGGACTCAGTTTTGTCATCCATTAAAGGGGGATAATTATAATAACACTTACTTCCCAGGGTCATTGTTAGACAAAATGAAATAAATATACAGAAATTTCTTTGCAAACTTACGTGTTATAATGTGCTGTTTATGATTAATTTTTTATCACTTTCCTACTTTTGGCACAATTTCTTAGTGGTAGAAATTTGGAATTACTTCTGTTAATCAAATTATTATTTGATGAGTGTGTGTGTGCACGTGTGTGTGTCTGTGTGTCTGTATCTGTGTCTATGTTTGTGTGTGTGTCTGTGTGTGCGTGTGTATATGTGTTTATTTCCTTCCTCTCTTCTGGCATCCACAAAGAGGATCCCTGATCTCTTTTGCAATACCTTCATTCAGCCATATTCAAGATGTCACAGGCAGTTTGGGGAACAGCATTTTGGGAAGAAGATCGCTAGATTCCATGATATCCAGAAGACAATGGGATCTTTAATGGAGAGTTGAAAGGGACCTTTTGTAGCCCAATCTCCTTATTTTATACATGAGAGAAGTGGGGCTCAGGGATATTTAGAAACCTGCCCAAGGTCACATAGGTAGCAAGCTTCAGAGGTGAGATTTGAACCCAGGTTCTCTGACTCCAGAGCTAGTATTCTTTCCACTACAATAGACAAAACTGGGGGAAACTGTAAATGTGTGGCCAAAAAAGGAATATGATACTCTTCTGGGCAAGACTGTGAATGGAAGTACTTCCTTTGCTGACTGTCACTGAGTTGTTAAAGGACTACCATTCAGTCATTACCAATCACTATGACCAGGACCTCTAAGACAAGTCTGTTTCTCTAATCAATCTGACCGGGCTGTCCCTGAGAGGCTCGACTGGTAAAGGCTGAAATTCTTTTTACTCTCTTATTTACCTAAAGAAATTACCTGAGTCTCATGGTGCATTTCCAGGAGCCATAACGATGGCACAATGCTAATCAGATAGAAAAATATGGCGGGCGAAAACCTGTGGAGGCAAAGAGAAGCAGCGTCATTCTGAGCAGAACCTGCCTATAGGAATTGTCCTTTTCAAGGAGAAATTGTGGAATGTGATTTCTGCCATATGGATTCCAGAGAAACAATGCAACTGCAAAAGACACTCGCAGCTGCCATTCTCGCTGAATTTCTAATCAAGCTAAGAAATGTTCACTTTGATATGGTGTCATGGGACACCGCCAACGAGCTAGAGGAACAAGACTCAGACTTTGATTCAAAAGTGTTTTATGCCACCTAAGCCCAATTATAGCCCTCTTTCCTTGATTAAAAAAAACCACCCTGCAACACAAAGCTTAGTAATTGATGTCAGTTCCCTTATCTAGCCTGTCAAGCTTTAAGCCTAAATAGTACCAAGCCGATAGGAGTGTTCCAACACACACACACACACACACACACACACATGGATGGTATATATAATATACATATATAATACACACATATGTATATATGGGTATACATATAAGCATATGTGCATATGTATATGTGCATGCATGTGTATATTTGTGTATATATTATACATATATATATATAAAACAGAGAGAGAAAAATAATACCATCTACTTTTATTTGCATTTGTCACTAACGATACACATGTATAAATATATGTGTACATTCACATTCACATATACATGCAGAGGTGGGGCACGGAGGGAACTAACACCTTCATTGTTATTGCTGTAGAGAGTTAGTTGCCTAAGATAGCTTACAAAAGTTCAAATAGTCAGAAAGAAGAGTCCTCCCCAGGTCTTCATGACTTCTAGGCTGGCCCCAAACCAACCAGAACGTCTGTGTAGGTCTGTGACGATTTACATACAATTTGTGGGAGCCATGGAAACTATGTATTAAATATTGTCTAGATGCCTGTATGTATATGTGTATTAGACTCGATATTTGTTTAAAACCATTTCTATTCATAGTTTTGAGCTTGAAATACCCAAAAAGTGTGTGTTAAAACCAAAGAAGTTGAAGTGACAAAAGAGTATATTAGGAAGTTTCATTATTCTTAACTTTTGCTTAAATATTTAAGGGATATTTTTATTCTCAGATTCTAAAAAAAAGTCTATAATGCACGTGATGGTTAAATGTAACATCATAAATGAGTAATAGAGGAAAGGGGGTAAATTTTGGAATTGCCATTATTTATATTTTTATTTATACAAGTTTGAAAAATGCCACCAAAACAGACAATTATGTATCAGTCTATACACACATATAAATATGTTCCTCTGTGTGTGTATGCGTGTAAATCACATGCATGCATACACATGTGTATACACACATATGCATACATACATACATATATCACGTATGCATACATACATATGAGGCAGCCAAGTGATGCAATGGATAGATTGTGGGCCAGGAGTCAGGAAAACTCATCTTCCTGAGTTTAAATCTGACCTCAGACACTTACTAACCCTGTGACCCTGGGCAAGTCACTTAACCCTAGTTTCCTCAGTTTCTTCATCTGTAAAATGAACTGGAGAAGGAAATGTCAAACTACTCCAGTATCTTTGCCAAGAAAGTCCCAAATGGGGTCATGGAGAGTTGTACATTTCTGAAAATATATATATATATATATATATATATATGTATACACATACACGCACACATATATACATGCACACATCTATACACACATCTATATATATATGTGCATATGTGCATACACTACAGACATAAATATATACATAAATCTGTATGTATACACAATCTTTTACAGAAATGCACACATGTATACTGCATACATCTATATGCATATGTGTATGTGTGTATATACATGCATGTGTGTATATGTGTGTATGCATATATATATAATATTCTAAGAGAAGTTATCTACACACATATACATGCTCGCAATTCCACTCTATCAAGGTCTTCCCAGTTTCAAACTTCTTCTATTAACATCAATTAGCAACTCAAGTCTAACTCAGGATCTTAAGAGAGTTGCACTGAGGGGTTCAGGAGCACACAGCCCTGATATACATCAAGGACAAGATTGAAGTTAATTTTTCCTGACTCCAAGGCTGTTCTGCTAACTACTGAACTATACTGCCTTTCATGTATTTTTGAATTAAGATATTTTGTAATAAATTTTAAATTTAAAAAAATTAGACACAACTATACAGAAATATCCTCCGCGTTGGTTTGGAAAGGAGAAAGGTTATTATCTCCTTTCATTGAGAGGTGTGTGGTGGGGGGCGGTGGAGTGCCATAGGGTAGCTATGGGAGCAAAATGGTCCATGCACCATTCGATTCCTTGACTAGGTGGGTTTGTTCCACTTAATTGTGTTACAGCAGTGGGGTGAAGACGGCAGATTTTGAAATAACCGCAAAGTAGAAACCCAAAGTGTCACTGTAGTTTAAAAAATAAAAATTGAAAATGGGCTGAGTCCTTGCAAAGCCTCTTGGTGGCTTCTGGGAGCTTTAGTGAAGCTTGGTTTTGAAATGCAGGAATCCAGAACTCCCCCTACTGACATCTTCTTCCAGTCCTCAAGGACTGCATTCCTTCTATCTTGCCTTGGACAAATAAACATCACACTGTAATAGCTCCAGTATTTAATCTCTTGGAATCTCTAACTTGAAATAAAGTATGAGGTTACGATTTGTAATGACTGCTGAAAGCCTCCATGGAATGCACTGACCTTCTGGGGGGACATCAAAGTCCCCTGCTTCATAGGCTTCATATAAACACATCAAGAAGAAAAGGAGGTGCTATTACAAGTTCTTTGACCTTGGGTATCAGGGGAAACATAAGGAGAAACCGTTTCCCTTGTGCTAATGGGAAAGGAAGTGAATTTTAAGTGCAAGGGACAGTTGGGATATGAGAGTCTTTGTTTGAAGATTCCAGCTGTTGGCTGACCTACAATTCTGCAGCTTCTCTTGGGGACAGTCATCAAAAATATGTCACCATATCTGAGAGCTAGAAGAAACCTCCGACTTCATCCAGAAGATCCCGTCCCTGAGCAAGAAGGCACTCTAGAAACTTTCACAGTAATGGGCATCCATTTCTGGCCTGAATAGTA
Organism: Pseudocheirus occidentalis; assembly: GCA_028646575.1. Classification (NCBI taxonomy): domain Eukaryota; kingdom Metazoa; phylum Chordata; class Mammalia; order Diprotodontia; family Pseudocheiridae; genus Pseudocheirus; species Pseudocheirus occidentalis. The sequence goes on from CM053598.1 coordinate 18,419,234, forward strand.
CAGCTGTGCGTACAGGGGGAGGGAGGGGAGGGATCTGACTCCGATCCATTTCAATTCGAGGGGTTCCAATTGTGTCTAAGCCTTTCTCTACCTTCTACCCATTGCTCCTAATTGTTCTCTCTAGAGCCAAGCAGAAAAAATAAAGGTGATTCCACTTCCAAGTGGGATCATAGTAGGCACCTAATAAATGCCTGTTTCCCTCTTGGGGGTTTCCCTTTTTGTTGTTGGTCAGTCCTTGTTCTGTTGTGTCCAGCTCTTTGTGACCCCATTTTGGGTGTTCTTGAGAAAGATACTAGAGGGGTTTGTCATCATCTTTCTCTAGCTCATTTTACAGAAGAGGAAACTGAGGCAAACGGGGTGAAGTGACTTGCCCAGGGTCACACAGCTAGTAGGTGTTTGAAGCCAAATTTGAACTAAAAAATGTGAAGACAGCTATGTTGTCCTTGCACATTATTTTTCCTTTCTAGATCAAATAGTCACATTTCTTTTAAGTGCTTTTTGTATAGCATGGTCTCCAGGCTCTTCAGCATTCTTTCTGCCCTCGGCTAGATTCCCTCAAGTTTATCAATGACCCTCCTAGAAATGGTACACTGTGTACAGTCCTCCAGTGGGTTCTGTTGAGAGCAGGGCAGAAGGAGACTAGCAGCTGACAAGTCCCAAGTACCATACCTCACTTAACACAGTTTAATATCACCTCAGGTAACTAGGTGGTGGCACAGTGGATAAAGGACTGGGTTTACTCTCAGAAGACTCGAGTTCAAATGCTACCTCAGCTGCTTCCTGGCTGTGTGACACATTAGTCACTTAACTTCTATATGTTTCAGTTTCCCCATCTGTGAAATGGGAATAATAACATCTATCTCTCATGGTTGCTGTGCAGATCAAATGAAATATATGTAAAAATAATTGCTTAGTGCAGTGCTTGGTACCTACTTAGCAAACGCCTGTTCCCTTGCTCTGGATTTTCCTTTTTGTTGTTGTTCAGTCCATTCAGTCACGTATTAATCTTTTTATTTATTTATTTTTTATTTGTTTTCTTGTTTACATTATTCATTTTCATTACATTTCTGAATTACACATTTTCTCCCCATCTTGCTCCTGCTCCAACCCTAAAACAGCAATCCCACTGTAAAGCCCCTCCCCTGCTCTGCTCTCTTATTTTCTGTTAGGGCAGAGAGGGTCTCCCTATCCCAGCCCCTGTATATCTTAATTCCTAGTTGCAGGTATTGGAGAACTTTGAATTCTAGATTCTTTCGAGTCCTCCCTTGTCACCCACCCCCAATAGAAGGACACTCAGTTCAATACAAGCTATGGATGTGTGATTATACAGGACATCTT
>CM053598.1:18421071-18447866 GCA_028646575.1 Pseudocheirus occidentalis
TCCTTCTGGCTGCTGTGGGACCTGGCCTGGCCGTGGCTGTGGGTTTGGCCTGTGCCAGTCTCTGCTCTGGTGCAAGCTGCCCCTCTCCTGTCCTCATTACTCATGCCTTGGCAGGTGTGGAGGTGCTGGAGGCTGTAGATCCCTCTCCTCTGAAGACTGGCTGCGCTCGGGGCTCGGCTCAGCTCAGCCCGGCTCCTTCCCACTGCCCTGGGCCTGACTGCAGTCTCAGCTTCAGACTGGGCCAGCCTCCGCTCCCGGCCTCCGCTCCCGGCCTCGGCTCCTGGCCACTGCGCTGAGCCCCTGCTGCTGTGCTGCCTTCAGCTGGAGATGTGTTCCTTGTATTTTTGTGTGAGTCTGAGAGTCTTAGACTTTGTCTGGGCTCATAATTTTGTGGGTGTTTAGGGTGGTGGTGTGGGAGCTGCGGAACCTTGCTGCTTCTACGCCGCCATCTTGGCTCCGCCCTGTGCATTCTAGTTTTTATTATAGTCTGTTATCTGCTTTCATTTTATAGGTCAGTTCATTTCATTCACATTTATAGTTATGATACCTAACTGTATTTCCCTCTATGCTATTTTTCACTTGTTTGTCCTCCCCCTTATACCCTAATATTTCCCTTCTTGCAAGTGCTTAACTTCTTTTATATACCTTTCCCAATATACCCTCCCTTTTATCACCTCTTCCCTCCCCCTTCTATTATTCCTCTCCCTTTCTACTTCCTTATAGGCAACATAGATTTCTATATCCAACTGAGGGTGTATGTTACTTTTTTTTGTTTTTGAGATAATTTGAATAAGAGTAAGATTTAAACTTTGCCCCCTCCCCCTTACACACACACACACACACACACACACACACACACACACACACTGTTTCTCCTTCCTTATAATAGTCTTTTGTGCCTATTTCATGTGGGATAATTTGCCCCATCCAATTTCCCCCCTTTTTCCTTCCACTGCAATTTCCTTTCTCACTCCTTTATTTTTTTGGGTGGGGGCTGGGGATCATTCCATCAAAGTCATCTCATATCCACACTCTCTGTTTTCATATATTCATTCTAATTGCTCCTATAGTAATGAAGTTGTTAAGAATTATAAATACCATCTTGTCAAATAGAAATATAAACAGTTTAAGCTTATTGGATTTCTTGTATTCTCTTTTGTTTTTCTTTCATTTTTTATGTTTCCCTTGAATCTTGTATTTGGAGGTCAATTTTCTTTTAGTCAGCTCTGGTCTTTTAATTAGAAATGCTTGAAATTCCTTTATTTCATTAAATATTCATTTTCTCCCTTGAAAGATTATATTCTATTTTTCTGGGTAGGTGATTCTTGGTTGTAATCTAACTCCCTGGACTTCAAGTACATCATATTCTAAGCTCCCTAATTTTTGAAAGTAGAAGCTGCCAAAGCCTGTGTAATCCTGACTGTAGCTCCAAGATATTTGTATTGTTTCTTTTTGGCTTTTTGTAATACTTTCTCCTTGATCTGTGAGTTCTGAAATGCAATGCTCTTGGGAGTTTTCATTTGGGGATCTTTTTCAAGCAGTGATTGGTTGATTCTTTCTATTTCAATTTTTCCCCTGCTGGTTTTTAATATATCAGGGCAGTTTTCTTTGATAATATCTTAAAAGATGTTCTTTCAATTTCAATTTTTCCCCTGCTGGTTTTTAATATATCAGGGCAGTTTTCTTTGATAATTTCTTAAAAGATGTCCAGGACTTTTTTTTTATCATGGCTTTCAAGTAGTTCAATAATTCTTATATTATGTTTCCCAGATGTATTTTCTGCGTCAGTTGCTTTTCCACTGAGAAATTTTACATTTTTCTTCTTTTTTTAACTTTTTATTTTTTTAAATCATATTTTGATGTTTCATAGTCATTAGTTTCCATTTGTTGAATTCTGATTTTTAAGGAATTATTTTCTTCAGTGAGCTTTTGTACTTTCTTTTCCATTTGGCCAATTTTATTTTTTAGGGAGTTTTTTTTCCTAATAAATTTTTGTATATCTTTCCCTATGCTGTTGAGTCTTTTTGCATGATTTTCTTGCGTTATTCTCATTCTTTCCCCCCCCCCCATTTTTCTTCTCCTTCTATAATTTTCTTTTTAAAATCCCCTTTTTAAGGTCTTCCAGGAATTTGGGGGGCAACCTGAGACCATATTACATTTTTCTTCACATGTAGCCATTTTGACACTATTGGCCTTTTCAAAGTTTGTGTTGGTCCTCCACATCACCACAATAACTTTCTATAGTCAAGTTATTTTGTTATTTTTTGCACATTTTTCTACTGTGTGTGTGTGTGTGTGAATGTGTGTACATGTGACAGAGAGAGAGAGAGAGAGAGAGAGAGAGAGAGAGAGAGAGAGAAAGAGAGAGAGAAAGAGAGTTGATATTTTTATGTGAGACTTGGTCCTGCGCTGTTCAAGCTTTTTGTCCTGGGGCTCTGGGTCTTACTGATGATTTTCATTGGGCTTCAGGGCTTAGCTGCTTGCTTTCAGTGAAGGGTTGGCTTTCCTTCTGGCTTATACTGGGTGGGGGGAAGAGCTCCCTGTTGGCCTTCCCTGGACATGGGGTTCAGCTCCCTGCCTGTTCAGGGATTGGGTCTTTTGATTGGGTTGCTTTCTTGACAGAGTCTGTCTGATGGCTGGTCCTGGAGGAGAGATCTTATAACTGGTTTGCCCCAGGAGTAGGACCATGCACCTGAGTTGCTATGGAAACAGGGTTTCCTTGCTGATAGTCCCCACGGGAAAGGTCTCATTTCTGGCCAACCCTGGGGAGGGGCTTGACTACTAGTCAAAAACAGAGTCAAGGCCTAATCAGTGACTCGTGCTGAGGCAGGACTTAGCTGAGGTGTACAGACTGCTCACCTGCCTAGGGGGACTGTTGGCTTGCATGTGGGGAGGGCCTCACTTGTGGAGTATCCCAGGCTTAGAACCTTGCTGTAGGCCCCCTGCTGCCACTGCTATTCCTCTTGGACCTCACTTCCCTCCTACACCTGTGAGACAGACCTTTCCTGCTGGGCTGATAAGCTGCTTCCCTGCTCCTAGACCAATTCCGAGGCAGTTTTCTAGTTGTTTGGACAGAAACTGGGGGGAGCTTTCAGAGTGTTCCTTCTTCAGTCCCCCTTCTTGGCACCAGAAGTAGCAATGAGACTTCTGATTCAGCCATTATTGTCCTTCTGGCAAAGGGCACATTCTTTTGGCACCACTTGAAGCCACTAGAGAATCTCTGCAGACTTCATTAGGAGGAGTTATTCCGTTTGTTCAGGAGGCCCAAATGGGAGCCACAATTCTTATGAAAGGGATTATTTTCTACCCTTGATCCTGAATTCAATTTGAATTAGAGAAATTAAAACAAAAAGTTTCAGCTGTTGATTAAATTTCCTTTTGTGTGGTAATTATATCCAGCCTTTCCTTTAAACTGTGAAACACAACAAGAAATGAAGACAAAACAATAAAACAACCATTGTGCTCATCATGAAAAAGTTGTCCTTTTTTTCTTCTTGGTTTACATTAGAAAAACGTGTTTACCATGAGCAGTTGGTATTTAAGCATATCTCATAGGCGATTATTGGAGTGTAGACCTTTTTAGAAAATGCAAAACTTTGAAATACCAACTCATCAAAAGCTTTATCTCATGTCCCTTTTGTAGTTACCTCCCCTCTCCTTGAAGGTAGGGACTGTAGGTATTACTTACCTCGATGTTACAGATAGACAAATTTGAGTCCCAAGATTCTGGTCAAATGGCTAGTATGTGTCAGAGACAGAATTCAAACTAAGTCTCCTCAGAATCCAGGGTCCCTGTTCTTTCCACTCTTCCACAGTCTCTCTCCTCTGAAGCCTGAAGAGGTAGCTCTTCTTCCTGGTCCCACTGTATTTTAACTGAATGGTGCTGAGTACCCTCCGTGGCTCGGTTAGAATCTGATGAAAGTAGGGTCCTGGACTTGGTCAAGGGTTTGAACCTAATTTCTTCCCTTTACAAACTGTTTAACCTTAGGACCATCTAAGAATCTCTTGACTTAACAATCTGTAATTAGCTATGGGCTCTAAGTCCTTCTCTTTCTTTATGTGCCCTTTATACTTACATTAGGTCACTGTTAATTAGCATTTACTGATTTCTCCCTTTTCAAGCACTTTTGGGGATAGTAATAAAAATGACTGATTCATTGAATTGATATAAGGTTATTACATATGACCATACCCCTCTGGCTAGATTTCTTGAAAGAATATGAAGTTGTGGTCTTGCAAAATCCTAGAGTCCTTGAGTTGGAAGGGACATGGGTCAGTGGAAAGAAGAGTCAAGTTCAAATTAAATTTTTGTCACATGCTACCTAGGACATGATAGATAAGTCACGTGATCTCTCTGCACCTTAATTCTGATATCTGTTTAAATGAGGGACTTGGAGTAGTTGGCCTCTGAGGTCCTTTCCAATTAATGACCCAATGAGATGAGATCAGGCCGTTTAGACCTAATCTGGAAAATGTTCCCTTCTAGAGCATATACAAGGTGCTGTCACTCAATCCCTGCTTAGAAATCTGTGGTGAGAATTGGGATTCCCATCCATAATGTCTGTTTCTTTTACACTTATTCTGTGACTCTTTGAAATATAACTTTTATCTTCTCCACTACACTATAACTGTTCCCAAGACACAAGTAGATAAAGCTTTATAGTGACCTTTGGGGGAGAGGGGTGTCTATTAAGAGTCCTCCTGCATCAAACCCTTTTAACCTTCTCTGTTGTGACATGCTACCTCCGTCTTCCTTGACACTGAATCACTGGTCCTCTTTTTTTCTTTCCAGTCATCAGGTTTTGTCATCGACTGACTTCTCATTTCTATTATTGGTGAACTGTGGGTTACCTTTAAGTCTTCATCAGAGGTTTCCTATACATGCTCCATAAACTCATTTCCTGTAGATTGTAGGCTTCATGGGCTATTTTTTATGGATGTTTCACTTTTTCTTTGTATCAATATTTGTCATGGGCAGCATTATACTGAATAATCCTTGGGAGTCAGGTCAGAATGATGTCTTATTTCTTTTGTACATTCCAAGTACTTAAAATAAGCATTCAGGTATTAATACTTGGCTAACTCTTATAATGCTGAGAAGTGGACATACACTAGAAAAGTGTTTTCTATGTACTTCACTAGTTTGGGATTTGAATGCAAGGTTAATGTGAGTATCATTTTTGAAGGTGAATTACTAGTTGTGTTGAATTATTGGTCCTTAATAATCTCCTATATTCTAGGTCAGGGGTTAAATCACAGGCATCCCAATTGCCAAAAATATAAAGGACCTATTGTTACCATTATTTCCCAGAGTTAGGCTCTTATGTGTACAATACTTTACACTTTACAAGAAAATACACAACTTAAAGGATACCCATCCATTCAACATTTTATATCTCTTTTCTCACCTCTCTATCTTTTCCATATATTCCTCATAGTTTCTCAAACATCATAATTGTACCTGCTTCCACTAGGCAAAGATACGTCATAATAAGACAGTTAAAAGTTACCCCAAACCACAGCCCCAAATACACTTTTCACAAAATTCCATTTGTCTTTAAAGATACAGTAACAGTATCAGGAGCCTCTGCAAGAGAGAATATAATGAAACATCTGGCTGTTTGTCTTCAGAGTCAAAGGCAAATCTGAAATAGCCTTTGTCCAACAGCAGCTCATATTCTTATCATTGTCTGTGCCCTTAGTAGGTGTACTAATGGACCTATCTTGTGTTTACAGTACAGCATTTTGTCTGCCCCTCATCTGTGATATCTAAGGGATTCACCAGTCTGTTCCTCTGCCAGTATAGCGCTGACTTGTGGAACATTGGAATTAGCCTCTTCATCCAGGATGGGCCTTTCCTGGTTGTCCGCCTCATCCTGATGACCTACTTTGGAGTGATTAACCAGATGCTGGTGTTCTTTGCTGCAAAGAACTTCCTTGTCGTGATGTTGCAGCTTTACCGCTTAATTGTGCTGGTACTGGATGTTAAGGCTTCCTTGAGGAAGCAGCCTGGAATCCTGAAAGGAGAGGAAAGCTTTCCAAGCCAGCCTAGGGAAAGTAGGCTTTTACCCAGTGCCAGAGACAGCCCGATCATAGAAGAAGCAACTATTCCTTTAGAAGACTTCCCAGGGACGGCTGAGTGTTGCTGAATTCAGAGATTACATCTTCCCACCAGTAAGTTATTTCAGTAATCCACCAAGCATTTATTAAGTGCTTACTGTTTGCTAGGTCCTGGGGAAACAGACTGAAACAAAAGAGCCCCTGACCCCCAAAAGTTTATATTCTATTAGAAAACAAACTTCCGTAAAGTTACATCTTTTAATATCTGAGTCTTTTTATAGCATCTGAATATGTCATTTTGATTTTATCTTTTTTTCTCCATCTTGTCCCAAAGAACTTTGTTTAAAGATCCAAAAAAGAGGAAAAAAAGATTTTGAAAAGTTACCAAGAGATGTTTTAAAATGACTGCTGAAGGAAGGTTCTTTGGCTAATTGCTATCATTCTAACTTCCATCTGACGGAATCAGGAAGCATAAGTTTGGAGATCCAAGAGCTGTGGATGCATGTGAGCAGTATGCTGAGATGTCATCAGAGGTTTTGGTCACGTGTCCTTGGAAAATAGTTCATAGAGAAATGCAATATTGAAAAGGTTGCCTTAAAATACAGAGTCTCGGACTTTGTTTCCATCAACAGACTCCATCTCCTTTCCCATTTCTATCTATGTCTTTGTGGCATAAAAGGTAACATTCAGTGAATGGGGAACAAATGAAAGAAAAACAATTCATAAAAATTACCTCATTGTGAGCAGGATGCTAGGAAAATACTCTGCTCTTTCATAGCTGCACAGGTCATCCCAGAAAAAAAATCTTGCTTCTAGGCCTGGAGATTCCTTCACAATGGTATATAGACTCTCAAGAAATATTATGATACTTAGATCCAGCTCAGTGGGGGCCTTTTCTTTTACATGCATGGGCCTATTCAGCCCAATGCTACCTCTTGGTTCTACAAAAATGCCATGTTAGGTGAAACAATAGTATAGGGGCCAAAATCCCATGGTAACAATATCAGGAATGGATGTTTGGTCAGAATATCGTAGTGAATTTTTACTGTTTCTTGGCATAGTTTGATTATAAAGTACCAATGATATTGGTAAAAAAAACCAACCTTAATCGAGTAACCTTACACAGACTGGGTAGTTAGACCATTTCAGCATCAGAAGTGCTGGTCCCTACCAAACAAAGGGCTGTTTCTGTTCTCTACACTCTTGAAATTACAGACACACTAAGTTTCTTAATTGTAGATCATGGTTGGCTTACTTGGGGTCATTGAGTCCAGCCTTCTAATTCTACAGATTAGGAAACTGAGGGCCTGAGAGAGTGCAGGATCATAAATGGAGAGTGAGATCAGCAAGCATAGGGCCTCACATTTTGGAAATGAGAAAATGGAGGCCAAGAGGAATTAACTGCCCAAGAACACAAGCTGTAAACATCAGAGCCTGGATTCAATGGGAAGTCTTCAGACTCAAGATCAAGTACTCTAGGTCCTCTAAAGCCTCTCTGAGCCATTAAGCAAGTCAGCATAAGAAGTGCTGATACATAGAATGTGGAATTGAATAGCTAGATCTGATCTATCATTTCTACATGTTGTCTTACTTGACCCTCACAGTGACCTGTGAGGCAGGTGCTATTAAGTCTCCCTCTTTTGTAGTTGAGGAAGCACAGATTTGCCTAACTTGCCCAGGATCATCCAGCTTCTAAGAGCTTCCTGACTCCATGCACTGCTCCACCTGGTTTCACATTCTTTTTGAGCCCCAATAGACTCCTGAGCCACCACCACCAAAAGAGAATGACATTGAAATTCCTTTTGAATCACCATTTACAAGTAAAGGTAGGTGGGGGCAGCCCCTCCCCCAGCCAAAAATTTAAGAAAAGCCAGTCAGAACCATAGGGAAAGCAGGCCTCATATTCATTTGATTTCTTCCCCCCTACTCCCCCCCAGAAATGAGCCTTCATTTCTCTGATGTAGGAACATTTATCTATTTTTGTTCATAAATTTGCACGCCTTTTGGCATGGCTTATTTTGGAGTTTTTCCCCAATAATTAGTGCATATTTTAATATGCTGCATTCTAGCAATGACAGGAAATCACAAAGAATGAAGCTGCTAGTTCAGTTTGAACATTAACTTCCTAACAATTACAGGTGCCCAAAACCAGCATGACTTGTCTTACTGGGGACTGAATTATTTCCTCCTGGAAGTATTCAAGCAAAGGCTTTTGTAGATGAATGAGAACATTTGCATTAGGTTGTGTTCAGTTGTGGTACAGGAGACACAGGACCTGGATTCTCAGTCAGAGATGCAGAACTGGAGTGCAAGCCAGAGGTCATCTTCATTTGACAGAAACAGAAAAAAAGACCAAGAGAGAAGAAAGGATTGCCTCAAATTGCAATATTAAAGGGTGGAGCTGGGATTCAGACTCAGGTCATCCAATTCCAAATAGAGCCTGCCTTTCCCGGCTCTGCTAAGTGACCTCCATCATGTGACTTAAACTCAACAGGCTCAGTTTACCCTTTCCCTTTCAGATCTAAATCTCTGTTTCTATGAATATGGTGATAATGTTTTCAAACCATGTTGGGCATTTAAAAAACTTTTGCTAAAAATCTGGGGTAACTCATGTTTTTTTTTCCCCTTGCCTATGTTGTCCTAGGATTGAGGTGGATTTTAGAGATAAGCCATGGGGTGGCCTTGAATTGGCTCAAGAACAACTGGACCAGAAGATTTATCTTGAAATTTCCCCACAACATGACATCATGTGGAGATGCTAAAGGAACTGTTTTTATAGACATGCTCTGCTCTTAAGGGGAGAAATCCATATCTAATTCACTTAATTTCATCCCTAGTCCTTGTTTGCGCTCAGCATATGTCTGTCTGTCTGTCTCTTTCTCTCTCCTCTCCTCCCTCTCTGTCTCTGTCTCTCTGTCTTTCACTGTCTCTCTTTCTCTCCCCCTCTTGCCCCCTTTGTCTCTGTCTCTGTCTCTCTCTCTATCTCTTTCTGTCTGTCTGTCTGTGTCTCTCTGTGTCTCTCTCCCCCTCTCCCCCCTTTGTCTCTGTCTCTGTCTCTCTCTGTCTCTCTCTCTCTATCTCTGTCTGTCTGTCTCTCTCTGTGTCTCTCTCTCCCTGTCCCTCCCTCCCTCCCTTTCTCTGTCTCTCTCCTCCTCCCTCCCTTATTTAAACATGAGGATATAATTACACATGAAACTAATGGATGCATTTATAATCTTCCATAATAATTTTAAGAGTGGGTATATAATATTTATGTGAATGTAAGGAACCTATCAACTTCAAAAAGCAAGGCATTTACAATAACCAGCTAATCACCGAAGGCCAAATAGTAGCTCTTTTTCTAAAAATGCCTCTGTGCAGTCGGGTTCCACGTTGCATATTTTCCTCCATCTCTTGTAAGCTGGGTGTTATTGTGGATTTGCTCCTGGCATTATTTTCACATTTAAATATTTTCTTCCAGGAAAACAAGCACTGAGTCCTCCAAAAATAGATTCTGTATGAAAAAGGGTATGACTGGTGTAAGCATATTTTCAGATGGATCCCAATCAGAGACTTGGCAGGGCTTTCTGAATGGGTTTTTAAAGCTTAAGTAAGGCATCTGATCATCGGCTCTCTTCTGGAGGGTTTGTGAGGGCTGGGGGAAGGGGGTGTTGCCCAGCATGCCAGTTTGTCTGGACTCCTGGAGGACATACAAGGAGAGTGAATGAGATCAAGTGGGTAAAACATTGTGCAGATTCTCAAAGGCCTTTGCCAATCTCATTCCTGCCTTTGCACATTATTATTATTATTTTTGTTACTGTTGTTGTTGGCTATTGTCAGGGTGCCTGCATCAATCAGGCAATGCATAGAGGTGCAAACCTGGTACAGAATGATGGAGGAGGCTGGGAGGTGGAGTGGACAGGGCGCTGGCTCTCAGTACTGCCTTTGTGACCCTGGATGAATTATTTAACTTCTCAGCCTCAGCTTTCTTACCTACCAAATGGGAATATGATTTTGCAGGATTTTGGGGGGACATATGCAAAACGTTTTGGAAATCTTAAGTATTTAAACTGTAACTATTAATATCACCAACCTCCCTGAATATTGGTTTCATAATCTATTTTTTAAAAAGAGGGGGGATTAATAATAGCACATCATAGGGTTGCTGTAAAGCTCAGATAAGGTAATTGACATAAAGTGCTTTGTAATCAATTATCCAAAAAGGCATTTCTTAAGCCTGTATGTACAGCCTAGTATGGACTGTGCTACAGAATGGAGATCCAAGGAAGAAACTCAGGCAATCTCTACCCTCAAGGGTCTTAGAATTTACTGAAGTAAATAAATGACTCAACCAGCAAACATTTATTGTCTTTGATGTCTGCAGAGACACAAAGAAAAAAACAAAAACAGTTGCTTAAAAGATTATGTAAATATCTGTTATGATTATTGTCCTGTGGGAAAATCTAATCATAATATACCACTTTTGGAGGAATAGGCTCTTACTGCACTGGTCATGTTTTTCTTTGGAAACGGAAGTAGGAATAATGGGAAAGGAACAAGCAGCATCCATGGGACATGATGGAAAGACTGGGTGGCTCAGTGGATAGTGCTTAGGATTTGGAATTAGGAAGATCTGAGTTCAAATCCTGATTTTTAATGCTCACTAGCTGTTTGCCACTGAATAAGTGCCTTCTCTTCCTCAAATTTCAGTTTCAATAAAACAGGAATGCCAGTATTTCTTAGCTCACTCAGTAGTAGGGAGTAAAAGGTTCAGCGGTAAGAATATTTGTAAGGCATTTTTTAAAACAAATTTTAAACTTATAAATTTTAAATGAAAACTTTTTTCTTTGCCAAATTTACAGTACAATAAAATGTCAGTTGCTATTTTGCCCCTAAAAGACGACATGAAATTAGCAACTTTCCTTTGTTCTACCTTCTTGTAGATGTATTCCATATGGGCAGACAATAAGATGATCATAAGAGGCATTTGGGACACAATAGATATGAAGAGGAACTGGGAAGATCCAGGGAAAAGTTTTGTCTCTGAGCTATGGGATCATGAGTAAGTCACTTGTACTCAATAATAGGACCATAGATGGAGAATTGGAAGGACCTTTGAAGCCAACTAGCCCAACCCCTTCATTTGACAGATGAAACAATTGAGGTCCACATGGGTCAGGTGACTGTCCAAGGTCACACAAGCAGTAAATAGCATAGCTGGGATTCCAACTCAGGTCGTGGCACCCCAAGCCTGATGGTCTTTCTACGACATTGTACCATAATATCACCTTTCTAGTCCAGACGTAGAGACCAGAAGTGCTATTCCAGCTGCTGATCTGTACTACTGGAAAGACAGACCACTTGGAGGAAATCCCAGATTGGGACCAAAAAGTAGACAGGCAGTTTCTCATCAATTGGAATTTTCGGTTTTGTTTTTATTTCCGCTGTGCTGGGTGTAGAATAAACACAGCAGTGACTTTTATAGGCCTATAACTTTAGGATCATCCTACATAATGAAGTTTTATGCATCAAGTGTTCTCTGCACTTGGGGGTTAGCATTAGCCCGGTGTTGTGATTAACTGCTGGCTGGTGGCACCTCTGTAAAAATTAACAGTTGACATTTATAGAGAGCTTTACAGTTGTAAAGCGCTTTACATTTGCTCATTTAGTCCTCTCTATGACCCTCCAAGGTAGGCCATGCAATATTATTATTCTTATTTCACATAGCAGGAAACTGAGTCTCAGAAAGGGAAAACAATGTGTGTGGGGTCACACAATTGTGAATTGTTGGAACCATGACTTGACTCCAAGTTCTCAGACCATAGAGTTCTTTCCACTGCTCTGGCCTGTCAGGGCCCCAAGACATGTTGATGTAGGGTAGAATTCAGAAGTTGAATATTTCTTACGTTACTCTTCTTTCCTAACCATGGAGGAGACCCTAGTGGGCAAGTGTACTCAGGAAATCCCCACGTTGTTTTTACAGCTGAGTCCTAATACTAATCCATATTTGGGGCCAACTGCAGAAAAGTCTAACTTCATTTCTTTCCTTCTCCATTTCTAGGTGACTTCTTAATGTCCCAATGGGAGTATTAACAAAGAAATCATTGGATCATTGGGTCATAGGATCATAGATTTAGAGAAGGACAGGACCTTAGACGCCATCAATCCAATCCTTTAATTTCACAGATAAGGAAACTGAGGCACAGAAAGGGGTCACATAGCTAGTAAGCATCTGAGGTAAAATATGAATGCAAAACAGTCAAACTGAACCCACTTCCTCCCTCTCCCTACCTAAAGCTAGGAAAACAAGATGTTTCTTCCTTTCATGGATATAACATCCAATCCATGGAATCCAGACAATGACTGAACATTTGAACTCAAGGCTTTGAATCTTCAGGAAATGAAAGATCTAGAAATGAATGGGCTAGAATTAGCACCACTGGTGCTGGCCAGGTACACAGCAAGCACATAGTAAATGTATGTGGGGTTTTTTTGGAAGAGAGAAGGCAAGGCAATTGGGGTTAAGTGAGTTGCCCAAGGTCACACAGCTAGTATGTGTCAAGTGTGTGAGGCTGGATTTGACCTGGGGTCTTCCTGACACCAGGACCAGTGCTCTATTCACTGGGCCACTTAGCTCCCCCAAACCCATTCTTTTTACAGATGACTAAACTGAGAGTCCAGGGGTGCCATGTGTCACCTAAGATTACACACGTTGAAAGTAGCAAAGACAGGATTTGAAGCCAGATTCTCTGACAACAAATGTAGTACAGTGCTTAGCACAGTGTCCAGCACTAGCTGCCTAAAAATGTTTGATGACTGACAGTCCTCATTTGACCACATTGTGCCATCCCCCTTTTTTATTTCTGACTGCTCTATTTCATATTCAGAACATTCCAAGTCATGTTATGTGAGTCATCAACCTGAGGTTAAAACTGGGCGGCTGAGAAGGTCTATAATTTCTGGTCTTGGACAGATTTCTTCTGCACAATAAGTTGCCCTCGAAAAATGCCCCATGAATATTTGAATAGTGAACTGATAAAGACTGGAATTTCATGGCATTTTGTCATGCCAGAATATGTTTTCTTTCTGGACTGTTTTCAAAGAAGACAAGACCAACAAATCCACTCTCAACTTAGGTTCACATGAACTTAGTTGCTTTATTCTCTTCGAATGATTGTGGACCCATTTCGAATTATTTAGATAACTTTCTCCGGTTGACCTTTGCAGTTTACTCCATGAATCAAATACTTTATATAAACTATTTATCTTAACATCTTTTCCTGTCTGTCTTCCTTCCTCAGATCAACTTGATAATTCAGCTTCTGAGGGTTGTGGGAGGGGGGCGGGGAGGTTGGAACTCTGGTTAGTCATAACAGAGCCATTTGATTAACAAATGGATCTGTTCCTGCTGTGGCCTTGACCCTGTCGATATTCATGGCCTGTTTTCAGCAAAAGTAGAATTTGCTTTGACTATTTGAAAGAAAAAAAAAACAAAAGTGTATTTATCCGTCATCCTTTTCCAGAGGGAAAATGATAGTGTCAATGTCTTCCAGCCCTTTAAACCACCTTCAGTTCCTAAGATGAATCCTAATCAAAAAATGGCCAGGTTCTATTTCGGTTTGAGAGGAAGTAAGTAGTGGAGTACACAGGGAACTGTATTTGACCCGGGGTTAACATTGTTATCAGTGACTTGGATAATCGTCGTGCCTATTAAATTTGCAAATAACACAAAGTTGGGAAAAACAGAGAGGCATAGAAAAAGAGAAAGAGACAGAGAGAGACAGAGACAGACACACACACTGACACAGAGACACGGAGAGACACCGAGAGAGAGAAGGATGAGGAGAAGGAGAAGAAAGAGGAGGAGGAGGAGGAGGAGGAGGAGTACAAAGACAGAACACTGCAGAGTTAGAATCTGAAAATATCTGGATAGGTTTGAACATTGAGATGAATCTGGTAACATGAAATTTGCTAGGGACGAATTTCATCATAGCCTTGGGTTCAAGAAACCAATATCACAAGGACAAGATGGGTGAAGCATAGATGGTCAGCAGTTACAAAATAAAGCAGTGGGAGTGATCATGGACTGGAAGTTCAATGGGAATCAACAGTTCGATATAGAAGCCAAGACAGCTAATGGACTCTCATTCTTGATCAAGGGAAGGATAACATCCAGGCTGAGGCATTAGCTCTGCTGTACATTGGCGAAGTGAGAATACTCATGGAGAGCTGTCTTGTGTTCATTATGGGCACCATACTTTAGGAAGACTATTGTTAAGCTATAGAGTGTCCAGAAGAAACAAAAAAAAATGGTGAAGGTGCTCAATTTCATATCATATGAAGATCAATTGAAGGAACTTGGAATAGTTAGCCTGGTGAAGAGAATTCTTAGCAGGAACACGTTAGCTATGAGACTCTGCTTTCTCCATCCTGCTTCTAACAAAACCAAGCCTATTCTTAAACTCAATAAGCCTCAGACCACTCATCTTTCTCTTCTAAACCTTCTCCACTCCTCCCTTCTCTGTTACTATAGAGGGCAGCACCATCTTCCCAGTCCCTCAACTCAAAGCCTAGGTGTGATCCTTGACTCTTCCCTGTCTCTCACTCCTTATATCCAGTCTGCTTCCAAGGCCTGCCAATTCTACCTTTGTAGCATCTCTCAAATATGCCCCTTCCTTTCCTCTGGCAAGGCCACTGTTTGGATGCTTGCCCTCATCATCTCATGCCTGGACTCCTGCAATACCTGCTGGTGGGTCTGCCCGCCTCAAATCTCTCCTTACCCCACTCCATCCTTCATCCAGTCACCAAAGTCATCTTCCAAGCATCTTATTCCCCTGTGCAAATAAACTCCAGAGTTACTGTGGCTTCCAGGATCAATTACAAAACACTCCACTTGGTGTTCATAGCTGTTCATGACCTGGCCCCACCCCATGACTTCATACCTTCCTAGTCCTCTTATAGCTTTTCCCATGACATGTACCCTTTGATCCAGTGAGCTGGTCTCCTGGCTGTCCCATGAACAAGATCCTTAGGCTGGTTCTCATTACTGGGATGCTCTCCATCTCTGTCTCTTTCTTCTATATGCCGAGATATATGTATAATTACATAAACATATAAATATATTTGGCATTCATTGGTATTTACATGCATATACATATTACATGCATGTAGATACATGTATTTGTATAACATACCTACATACATGCATACACAAATAAATGATTGTTGTGTGTGTGTGTATATATGTATATGTATATGTATATATGTATGTATGTATGTATCTGCAAATAAAACAAAAGGCACTTGGGGCCTGACTATAATATAGGGCATCAAGAAATACTTCCTGTAGAAGGTAATGTTTGGCCTCCAACTTGAAAGAAATAAAGAATTCTATGAGGTAGAAGTGAGGAGAGGCCTTCCAGGCATGGGGCACAGCCAGGGCAAAAACTCAGAAGTGGCCCCCAGGGGACTAACAGCTCCTAATTCCCAGAGTCTTGAACAAGATCGTATTGGCTATTCTTTTTTTGGTGGGGAGAGAGGGTACCACATTACCACTATGCTGGTCACATTTCTCAGGTGGTCCACTAACACTGCCTGATCTTTTTCAGACAACCTGCTTTCTAACCACACTTCCTCTGTCCTGTACTTGGAATGTTGATTTCTGAATCCAAGTATAAAGTGTGGCATTTAGCCGTTTTGAGTGGCATCTGATTAGATTCAGTTCATTCCTCTAGCCTGTCAAGGCCTTTTTGTATCTGGATTCTGTGGATTAGTGTATTCTATGTTGCTTCCATTTCTGTGCCATCTACAGGTTTGATGGGCGTACCCTCTGTGCCTTTATTCAAGTCCTTGATTTAAAATATTAGACAGCACAGGGCCACACACAGATTCCTGCTGTCCTCCACTGGTGACCTGCCTCCATTTCACCATGAACTTTTAACAGCTTCTCTTTGCGTCTGGCAATTCAATAAGCTCCACATGCCTCTAATTTTATTATGTTCCAGTCCACACTGCTCCAACCTGTCAACAAGGCTTTTATGTGATGTTTTATCCAAAGTTAGTCCAAGGTCACCCAATTAATTGGATTGGAATCTAGGGTCCTCTGACTCCAAGTCCACTGTGCTTTTCACCTCACCATGACTTGTTCAGGGTCACATAGGTGGGCAAGCATAGGATCAGGATTTGGACAAGGGTCCTTCTTCCTTTGGACCATCTTGCTTCTGACCAGTGCCCCCTTTTTATTTCAAGGAAAACATTTTATCCCCAGGGATAGATGGGTGCATTTCAGTGAAAAAAAGTTGGAAAAATGAGATTGTGGATAAAAAAAAATAGAACTACATATTCATATCCCTGGTCTATTTTACTCATTCAGTTTCTAGGCAGTACTTTTTTTCCTACACTATATTTAACTCGCCTTAGTAACAACATTTATCCATGCCAGAAGGTCACATGCCCAGGATCCAGCTTTCCATGTGTTACGGTCTTTATTTTCACAAACCAGCAGGTTCAGACTCCCCACTCACCACTTTTCTTTTCTACTCCTATATTTGCTCATTAATATTTGCAAAGGGAGCAAATTGTTCGTCTATAAATAAATATTAAGATAATTGATCTCTATTTCCCTACATAATATTTTCAAAAGGAGAACTGAGGATTTGACACTCTAGGTGCCCACTTTTATATTGCATAGTTAGTGTGTGATGTTTGGAGGAATGTCAACTATTCTTATAATTTCTCTGGTTGACCAAAATAAGGAAATAAAAATCTCTCCCATTAGCCCATCACTACCACCCCCACAACTACCACAACCACCACAACCACCAAGAGTTATAGTGCCACAAAGCCCACAATTAGCCTAAGCATTTGTTTGCTTTATGTAACTCTCTTAGCCAGAAACTGCCCATAAGCCACACCTGTAACTAGGCCAGGGTGACTGGGATTTTATCCAGGGCATTGAGATTTAAAGATGGCCTACAACACTTGGACTTTTTTGGAAGGCTGGAGCATCTGGACTTAGTACCTAGTTAACAAGATTAATTAGTTAAAATGGGAAGTTGCCAGATGACAAACCTCCTCTCTGCAATAGCTGTACCCTGAAGAAAGTTGTTTTTCCACCCTGACATACCATGCTCCCTGTCCCAGTGGTGGCCCTTGCAGACCTGTCATAGAGTAGACGCAAGGGTCTTTGTCTCTCACCAAAGGACAGTTTCCCATCATGCCTTATCCTACGGCCCCTTTTGTACCAAGTTATCTCACATCAGCAACTGAATTTGTTGTACAGTGTGCCCCCGGGGGGTCATGTTTCTTTAATTGCTTGTCCCACATCCTGGAACTATTTATGGCCATCCTCTCCACACTGAAGCCCAGGCACTGGAGGGGAAATTTCTGGGAGTGTTTGCACATCAACAATCCAATTAGAACCTAGTGCCCAAGCTACCCTTTGATACCCAAATCCTGCTTACTCAGCACTCCCTGGCCCTCTGGTGATGTGGGGCTCTAGCCTACCTCCCAACTCCCTGTTTCTTTCATCTATATTCATACCTTTTGCTGTTGGTATGAATCCCTTTCTTGTCCTCCTAGACTATTATTCCTTGATGATTCAGCCACACCACTTGCAATGCCCACTCCCTACTTGCCCAGTGCACTGTTAGTGCTGCCATGATGAATCTGTTCCTATATAGACAAACTTTTTAGCTTTGTCTTGTGTGCTTCTTCCAGCTTACCTTCTCTGAACCTTGGCTTTCCAAGGATGTGTCCACTTCCCCTGGGGGTGTAGCCAGCACTTCTTCCCCTTTACCCTGCTTACATGAGAGGAGATGAGGTCAGGGCCACTTTCAGTCCATTGTTCTGCAGACATCCATTAATACCTTCTCTGAAGCCTCCACATCTGCTAATCTCACCCTCTCTGCATCCTATTCACCAGGGCATAACACCTTCCCAAAATGGGGCTAATCATTTCAAACCAAAATCCGTAATTTATTTGTAGGAAAAATCTCTCTTCCCTCGATCACATAAAGGATTGCCAGACCAACCAGGGAGGGGAGAACTTATTGAGATGTGTAGAGAGATGCAAAAATTATGCTTAATCTGGCATTTTGCAGGGGTACATCTTGAAAGGTGTCCATGTTATGACCTAACTATGCCCCCTTCACTTCACTGCAATAGCTCTACTTGTTAATATTACTAGAACAGTTATTTGAAAATTTTAACATGATAAGTTAATGAAGGTTTCACACTATACATTGGGATGGACTACACATGTTGGTCACTGGCTAGGTGAAAAGGTTATGAGATATAAGGGAACTATTTCTCCAAGCAGTGTGGTTGGGGAAAGATGGTCAAGGTAGGTAGATTACTTTCTATATGGTGAGGATCGGATGTCTATAGGAGGTGTTAAGAGAATCAGCTCTGTCAGGTGGACAGGCAATCAACAAGCCCTTATGAAGCACTGCTTATGGGCCAGGCATTAGAGCAGTGGTTCTCAACCTTCCTAATGCTGCGACCCTTTAATAGTTGTATGTGGGCATATCTGCATGTGGGTGGACCCACCTGGAGAAGCAGTGTCTCAGTTCCTAGGACCATAAGAAGTATGTTTTCCAATGGCCTTAGGCAACCCCTATGAAAGGGTTGTTTGACCCCCAAAGGGGACGCGACCCACAGGTTGAGAACCACTGCATTAGAGAGACAAAGAAAGGTCAACCTCTAGTCTTAAATCTCAAGGAGTTCATATTCAAACAGAGAGGCCATTATGAAAACAACTGTGTCCACACAAAATAGATACAGTCTCCTGATGAGGAAGCTAAGAGCATTCTTATAGAGTGGACCACCTGATCTTTTGACTATCGTTCTGCCCCAAAGTGTGACTCTCGTTGTCACAAAAGCACCTGGAGAAGCTAAATCACCCAACAGAAATGTCAGATTATTACATCTACTATTTGCAACTGGCCTTGCCATCTGAAATGATCCATACTTCTGATCAAGAATCAAAAGGAAAACATCTTTATGCTTACGAAGACAGAGATGCACCTAGTTCACAGAGTCGTTGGGATGGAAGAAATTGGGCTCATTCATTCATTCATTCACTCAATGATTACTAAACATTTACTGAGTATAACACAAGATGGGTATCTAGGCAAAAGACAATCCATTTACAAAATGTGGAACCTGGGTAACATATATGGACCATACTCTAACAGACCCATTCTCTCCAAAGAGAGAAACTTCTAGGGCTATTGACCAGACCTCCACACTTGGTCCTAGTACAGATATCTGTCTCTAGAATCCTTAATCTACCTGAAATTTCTAAGGAAATGGAAGACTGGCAAAGCTTTGCTGTTCTTTTTTCTCTTTTTAGAGCTGTGGTAGATGAAAACAGCACATAGAGAACTGGTGACCAAAATGATGCCAAATGTTTAAATTTAAAATGGTACCTTGTGGCCCATTTTCTGTTTGTTTTTGGTATGAGGAAGCTTCTGTGAAATATCCTTCCAATACTGAAACTTTTGTTTTAGTCATCATAATTTGGATTTGCTTGAAGTTAAGAAATAAGTTACTTTAATGCATAATATTACTTCATCCACAGTTTAAGAAGAACATAGGATGATACATTTCAAATATGGATCTCAGACGTCACCTAGTCCCAAACTCACATTTTATAGTTGAGAGAACTACTTAACCCCTAACAGTGTCTCTCTACACTCCCTCCACCAATCAGCCCCTGACTTTCTGACAGAGCATCACTATCCGGCATAGAATTCACTCAACAGTCTAAGACTTCACCATACCCTTCATTTGTTCTTACCTTACCATTTTGGAACAACAACCAACAGATTTTAACCCTACCAGTTCTTCCCTGTGAAAGGAGGATAGTTATGGTAAAGAGGCATGCTGTGCTTGATTTGGGAACATATGGCAACAATGCTCAATTAGAGAAGGAAGTAAGAGTTACATCTGAAGAAAGGCTCCATTATATGCATGGGGAAAGGGTCGGGCCTGAAGTAAAGGGGACTGGCATTCAGCTAGGCCAGTTCTTTCCTCCAGAAGGTAGTTGGAGCAGGGACTGAGAGCCAATGAAAAGTAAGTTCCCAACTTGGGAGGAGGTTGAGGTATCTTTGAGCTTCAGCCATTTGAGATCCACCATCAAAGTGCAAAGAATAAGAAAGTCAGTAATAGGGGAGTAAAAAGAGGGGAAAGACTAAAATTACCAATGGTATCAGGAGGAAGAGAACAGTTAAAAACATTGAACATGAGCCAATAAAACCAAGAAGGGATGGAACAGAGAGGATGACAGTCAACAAGAGAGTTGAACAAATCAGAACAGGTCTGAATGATACTGAAAGATGAAGAGAATTAATGCTTTGTGAGGCAAAGAACTCCCGGAGAGAATAAAATGAGAGGATGTCCCTGAATGACCTGAAGGAAAAAACAATTTGTGGCTTAAGTAGTAGAGATGATTGGTAGATAGAAAAACTTGAACTTATGGTGGGTGGTGAGATTCTTCAAAAGGAGGGAGGGAGACAGGTATGGGGCGGGGTAGAAAGAGAGAGAGAAAGAGAGAGAGAGACAGGCAAACAGAGAGAGAGACAGAGAGAGAGACAGAGAGACAGAGACAGAGAGACAGAGAGAGAAAGAGAGAGAGAGACTCTTAGGGAGGGAGGGAGAGGTGGGGGAGAAGGAGAACTGATTTCAAGTACAAATATTCAGATGTGAAGGACAATGGAAACAAAGTTCAATAATGTTCAGAGAAAACTAGATCTATATAAAAATATATTGATCTTGAAGAGAAAGATGAATAGAGATAAATTTAGGAACAGCGGTTTCCAAAAGGAATACAAATTTTAAAAATTGGACACTATAATAGAAGAAATAACACAAGAAAACTGCCCCAAATTTCTGAGTACATTAAACAAAGTACCGATTTTCAAATTCTCAGATCACGTCCAAAACAAACACAATGAAAAACTATTTTCTAAACCCCAGGCAGAGAAATCAGATTTTACAATTCCAGTGGCAAACAACCCATTCCACAAGCCACTAGAGGAAAGGTTTTCAAATAAAACAAAGTTAGTTCTAATACCACAAGACTCTTCTGTACCCAAAAAATAGTCCATAATTCAATGGAATACTATATTCTGAAAAGCAAGAAGAATTCAAGCTACAACCCAAAGTGTCATACTCCACAAGCTTGAGCCAAATTGTCAATGAAAAGAGATGGACAATCAATAAAAGAGGCATTTGACGGATCCCCACAAAATATAAAGAGATGAGGATGTGTTGATTTGTAAACATGCCAGACAACAGAAAGAGGAGATAAATACAGCTACCAAGAAAAGTATAAGTAACAAAGTAAACTACCCCATCTCTAGCCAATATAAAAATCACTCTCCCCACCCACCCAGTAGCCTCTATTTTAGTCTAGAACACATAGTAATAAGACAGTGAGAAGTTCTTCACAAAAATGAGGTTACGTTAAACTAATCTTTTTCCTTCATTGACGTGGTCACTAAACCAGTCAACAGCGTTACTATATTTTATAGATTCATCTGGTACTAAACTAGTAGCTAAGGAGATGCTAGATTTTTATTAGTCCATTTGATGCATTCCCTCAAAGGAAAACATCTAATAAATGAAGTGATGTGCATTAGAAGGCATTATAATTAGGTGGATTTTGAACTTGTTGGATGATCAGGCACAAAGAATATGTTAGGGTCCATCTGAAGAGAGCTTTCTGGTGGAGTACCATGGGAATCTGTCTTTGACCATGTTATATTCAAAGTTTTATCAATTATTTGGATCAAGGCATAAGTGACATTGTTATCAGGTTTTCATTTGGCACAAAGTCTAGGAGTAATACCTAATACAATGGATGACAGGAAAAGATTTGGACAGGTTAGGACACTGGGTTAAATCAAATAAAATGGCATTTAGTAAGAAAAAATGTGAAGTTTGCTTGGAGTTCAAAAACTCATTTCACAAGCACTACTGCTCCATCCCAGGTCATATTAAATGGACATTTACATATCCGATTATGTATTATATCCTCATTAGAACATAAACTTCCTGAGTGAAGGAAATGCTTTTCATTTTCACCTTTGTATTCCCAGAGATGGGCACAGGGTCCAACACTTGGTGGTGTTCAAGAGGTGCTTGAGGAAATTGAATGGAAGAAGCAAGACTAGATATCAGTTCATTCAAAAAAGATCTGTAGACCTAGCTGCAAACTTAATATGGCATAAGTCAAAAGCATTTTTGACTATGCTAGATGTTGGACATACAAAGACAAAAAAACCAAGTAGTCTTTGCCCTTGAAAGGTTTGCATTCTGTTGGGTAATAGTGGCCTTAGGCTACATTATTCAGGGTAGGAGAAGGTGATGGGCACCATTAAAGTTTGCTCTAGTCAGTCACCCTCCGCAGCTTTTGCTTAGGTTTTGGGGGACATTGGAGGACACTGGAAAGTAGGAAAGTTTGAAGAGAAGGGCAACCAGAATGTGAACGTCCTCTAATTTATACCACTTGAGAATTAGTTGAAGGATGTGAGGATGATTAGCATAGGGAACAAAAGACTTGGGTTCTGGGGTGCTGGCAAATATCTGAAAGACTTTCACTTGAATTTGGGATGGGACTTGTTCTTCTTAGCCCTGGAGGACAGAGCAGAGGATATAAGTCACAATGAGACAAATTTCAACTCCATAACAGTTTGAACTATGCTAAAGTACAATGGGCTGCTTTGGGAAGTAGTGACTTCTTCCCTGTGTAAACTTTCAAGAAAATCTAGCTAACCAAAATTTGATGAGTATGCCTCAAAGGACACTTTTTTAAATTGATGAATGAGTTAAACAAGATAGTCTTTGACCTTCATTCAATGCTAAGATTCAGTGACACTCTGAACAGATCTCAGTTGGGGCCCAATTTGAAGGCAGTACTCCTTGGACCAAAGACAATGATTAGTCTATGTGGATTAGGTATCTATATGGTAAATTAGCATCAAGACTGGGTGCATATTATGCCATGGTAAAACAGCTTCAAAAATGATCAGAATATACAGACACATCATATCAGTGATGACTAATTTTGATAGACTGAGCTCTCCTCTGCAATGCAAGGTTAGAAGATAACTCCAAAGGACTCATAATGGAAGGGGAGACCCACATCCAGAGAAAGAACTACAGAGTCTGAATGCAGATGGAAGCAACTACTTATTTGTGTTTTGTTTTGTTTCATTCCCTCTTTCTCATTGTTCATTCTATTGGTTATAATTCTTCTCTACAATTTGACTAATGTTTAATGTGAAGGCATTTGTACTCAGATTGCATGTCGCCATGGTGGGTGGGGAGAGAAGAAGAGGGAGAAAATTTGAAACTCAAGGGATTGTGGAACTGAATGTTGTAAACTAAAAGCAAATAAAGAAATTAAAATTTAAAAATCAGAATATCATGATAGTCACATAATTCTGCATGCATACTTGGGCTGAATGGTCAATGTCTGCCCCTCTCCCACCCGTGTTGTGTTGCTTTTTTATGAATATATGTTAATAGTAAAAGGATTGAAATGATTATTCTATTAGAATGGTCTGTATCTTTATGGCAGCTCCCTAAAGACCCAAACATCTGGTTCTTAAGGTGACATACTCTAACTTATATTGTTTGCTATGTTTTATGAACACAATTTAAACACAAAATAAACTTAGTTCATACTACCTTAATAAAAAAAGGTCTTTTAAAGCCAAATTCTTTTCAATTTAATAGAATAAATATGTCCCAATTGCTTGCTATCTGCCAGAGACTAGAGATACCAAAACAATATGAAAAATAGTTCCTTCCTCAAGATGCTTCCTATGATTACTAAGAAGAGCCAATATATGCACAGAAAAGGAAATGTGAAGCATTAGCTATTACAAGTGAGGGTGATGAGGTATGAAGGTTCTTCTGGAAAGAACCAAGTTTCTGTTGACATGAAGAATATAGACCCATTACCAAGCTTTGAAAATAGTCCCAATATAATGATTGCTATTTCTGTTTTGTCTACTTGAAGTTTTCTAGAATTTTGCTTTGGCCCACTTGGTGAGTTGGCCTGGTGGCGTCCTTGCTGATGCCTAAAACGCTGGGTGCAGGGAATAGCTGTTGGTTGGCATGTGAGGTCTACTTAAGTGTAACTGCCATCTCCTGTGATTTTCCACACATGTGTGAAGGCTGTATTTGCAGCATGGTGCCTGATTTTTTGGTACTTTCTGCAAATGGAATTTTATGTCACTGAAATAACTAAGAAATGAAATTAAAAATAGCTATCAGCATGCATTATGGAATGAATATATTCCATCATTGGTCACCAAGGAGACTGCAAATGGTTTTAGAAAAAAAAATCTGACTAGGATTGGCTTTCCCATAAGTCTGATGTAATTGGGATTTGGCTGAATAGGGCTCAGTGATTCTATCTGCCTGTGAGATGGGTCCTGAGCCATGTCCAGGAAGACAACTTTACCTGGAGCGATACCCAGGGCAGAATGCATTTACGCCTTAATTTTGTTAGGCTTTGGACCCTGAACTCTGATTTCCTTGTAATTTTTTTCCCCTTAGGAATATTCCCCCTCCCTACCTCCATCAAAAAATGAAGTCAGTTTATGTTCATGGCACTTCTCCAAGAACCGGGATCATAGTCTAGAGAATCATCCACAGAAAACTGGAGAATTTTTATATTGGATACCAGGCTTAATTATCTCTGAACATCTATCTTTGAGTTCTTTCCATATTTAAGAAGACTGGAAAGAAATAAAGCTTCCTTTTCTGTTCTTCCCACTGTGACTCTTACTATATTTTCCAAGGTACTTAAGATAACCAAAGATAGCCCTTTGGGATGTTGTTTCAGAGACTTATGACTTTGTGAATTTCAGGTGTTTGGGGAGCATCTCATCCTTGAGTGGCTGATGGGGCAGAGGAAGGAGCAATGACAGAGAACCTGGGTTCCATTGTTGTTGCTAGAGTTTATTAGTTCTTTGACCTTGGTCAATTGTTTAATGCCTCTGGATTTCAGCTAAATAATAATTGACATTTGAGTTGAATCTCAGCTCTATGATCATGAGATGACTAGATGGCTGAGTACATAGAACTCTGATCCTGGAGTCAGAAGGACCTGAGTTCAAATCTAGACTTAGACATGTACAAGCTTTGTGACCCTAGACAAATCACTCAGTATCTGTCTGCCTCAGTTTCCTCATATGAAAAATGGAGAAAACAGCACCTACTTCCCAGGGTTGTTGTGAGGATCCAGTAAGACAATATTTTGCAAAACTTAAAGAGATTTCATAAATGCCAGATGTTTTTTAGATAATATCTATTACCTTTTTGAACTCGGTCAATTCACCTGGTGTGCAAGTCAGCCCCTTACTGGGATGAACCCATCTTAGACAGGACTTGGAACCACCAAGGTTATTAGTTACCATCGCTGGGCCTCAATTTCCTTATCTGTAAAATGAAAGAATTAGGCGATGAGGCCTCTAACATTACATCTAACTTTCTATCAAAGATCCCCCTCTACAGGAGGATTTAAAGTTTTCAAAACCTACAACAATGATAGATACTGACAGATGAGGAAACTGAGGCTCAGAGGAGTGAAGGGCTTTGCCCATGGTCATAGAGCAAGTCAGTGTCAGAAGCAGGTCTTCCCAGACTCTGAGTTCAGCCTCTGCCCATTATGCCATAAAGGGCAGTAGACATATGTAACAGAGGGTGGGCTAAGACGTCCTGGAAGGGCTCTTCCAGTCTCCTGATCCTGCAATGCTCCTCCTTTCAGCTTTTATTCATGAGGTCACAGGGGCCTGAGTCAGCAGGTAGGAACAGAGCTGAAACAGCCAGAGTTTGATGTCTCACTTTTTGCCTCCAACACCCCCAAAGACCCTTAATGAACAAGGGAAAGAGCCATTCAAAAGCATTACCATGTCCAAGAAAGGATGATTAAGACACTAAGTCCTTCAGGGAAGACTAAGTGCCCACTAACTTCTAGTCCTCCCTCTCTGGCCTCTAGCGCTGAGCCTTGTGGCCTCTGCCCTCTCCCCAGGCTCTGTACCAAAAGACAGACAGAGACATTGTGGTAGAGTCAGTCCTCAGCTAATAACCTTGGTGGTTCCAAATCCTGTCCAAGATGGGTTCATCCCAGCAAGAGGATGACTTGCCCACCTTGGCAATCATTAGTCATAGAAAAATATGTGATAATCAGATTTTAGGGAGAGGGAAGGAGAGAGAAGAAATGAGCAGTAAAAATATCTCACCTTAAAGCTCTTCCACTGCAGATATATCTCTTGACCTTTCTCTTCTACAAGAAATGTTGGGTCAGTAAGCTGTTTGGGAGCTCCATCAGAGCAATGTTTTTGTGCTGACTTTCTTTGCAAATGAGATGAATCCCGAATCCACAAAGTTCTCCATGGTCCTCCTTACCTTCTACTTTATTGGTTAAGACTGGTGAGCATTATTACAAAGCAGATTTAGAAGTGGAAGAGACAGGGGGCGGAGCCAAGATGGCGATGTAGAAGCAGCAAGGTCCCGCAGCTCCCACACCACCACCCTAAACACCCATAAAATACGAGCCCAGACAAAGTCTAGGAAAGTCTAGGACTCTCAGACTCACAAAAATACAGAGAATACAGCTGAAGGCAGCTCGGCAGCAGGGGCTCAGCGCGGCCGCCGGAGCGGAGGCTGGAACAGCCGGAAGCGGAGACCATGGCCAGGCCTGGGACGGTGGGAAGGAGCTGAGCCGAGCCCCGCAG
>CM053598.1:18448366-18465942 GCA_028646575.1 Pseudocheirus occidentalis
ATAATCATACCCTGGCTGGGAAAAAAGGGTGGCTTTAGCTTTAAACAAGTCCTTGTGTCCTGAAGCATCTATTTTGAAGGCTTGGGACTAGCAGCTTTAGCCCCAGCATCTTTGGGTTTGGACTCGGCAGGCTTAGCAGCCTTAGAATCAGACTTGGCTGCCTTGGGATCGGACTTGGCAGCCTTGGGATCAGATTTGGTAGCCTTGGGGTCAGTCTTGGTAGCCTTGGGGCCAGATTTGGTAGTCTTGGGGTCAGACTTGGTGACCTTGGGGTCAATAGGTTTGGTAGCCTTGGGGTCAGTGGGCTTGGTAGCCTTGGGGTCGGTGGGCGTGGTAGCCTTGGGATTAGTGGTTCTGGCAACCTTAGAGTCAGGCTTCATGATCCTGGATCCTGGACGCTTGATGCCAATCCTAGGACCTGGTCGCTTGGTAGCCATCTTGCGGCCAGCACGCCGGGCACTGGCCTTGGGGATCTTGGGCCTGAGGAGCTTGGCTTTGGAGGCCTTGGTGCTCAGGGCCTTGGTGGCCTCTGCTCGGGCCTTGATGGCTTTGGCGTTGTTGGCTTGCATCTTCTTCAGCCCCTTCTTGTTGTGTTTCTTGGCAAAGCGCATGTTTCTCAGAAACTTGGGGTCAGCCCCTTTCAGAGACTCGTATCTCTGTGACCTAGGTTTCTTGATGCCATTTCTGTGCCATTTTCGTGATTGGTTGTGGGTGGTATGGTTCTTAGACTTAGCCATCTTTACACCTGCAGCCTGCACTAACAGGCACTCCACCGACCGGAAGAGGCCAAAAGGAGAGAGAGAAAGCAATAAGAGCCAATATTGATGTAGGATTTTAAAGTTTTCCAGGGTAGCCTACGTAAGTTATCTCATCTGATCCTCACAACAAAGAAACACCCAGTCTTTGGATGGCTTAAATGGAAGTGTGGCTCTGTGTTTGGGGGTGTAGCAAGATTTCAGTGATGTCTTCTCACAATGGAGCAAGTCCACTTAGGAAATCATTTGCTGTAAGTTACCTCCTGGGACTGTCAAGTAGGACACTGCTCTGGAAGCTGTTGATGTGTCAATGTGCCCGCTGTGTGTGAGAAGAAAATGGGACAATTCTGCAGGACAATTATATTAGCAACTCTAATGGTTCTTTGGATACACCTTTCCCATTGGGTTGAAAAATTAACTCAGCATTTCCTTTGGTGCAGTAGGGATACAGCGAGGAATGTGAAGGATTGGGTGTGTGTGTGGGGGGGGGGGAAGCACAGGTTTGGGCAAAGGAAGCCCTGAGATCAAAGACTGATTTGACTACTTGCTACTAGTGCAACCTAGACCAGGAAACACACATCTCAGTCTCAGTTTCCTTCACTATAAAATGAGAGTGTTGTACTGGACAATTTTTAGGGTCCTAAGAAGTACTGATCCTAGCTAAGTCATTGCTCTATCTGGGTCTCAGTTTCCTTCTCTGTAAAATGAAGAGGTTAGTTCGGAGAACTTTGCAGTTTTCTTCCCATTCTAGATCTGTGATCTATGCACCAGGGATCTGGAAATTGTTTTCTAGTCTAAGAAGTTCTCTTACTTAAGATTGGAAACTGGGTGTCTAAGACACTCCCTCCTCCTATCCTTGTAGAAAAGACAAAAAGAGACATGGATAAAAATCTTAGTAATGAACATTTCTACAATGCTCACTCTGCGCCAGGCTCTGTGCTAAGCCTTCTACACTTGTTATAGTGTTTTATACTCATAATAATCCTGAGAGGTAGGTATTATTAATTATTATTATTATCATTATTATTATTATTCCCATTTTACTGTTGGGAAACTAAGGTAAATAGAGGTTACGTGACTTACCCAGCTATTCACATATCTTAGAAGTATTTGAGGCCAGGGAAGGTAGGTGGCACAGTGAATAGAGCACCCACCCTAGAGTCCTGAGAACCTGAGTTCGGATTCAAGCATCAGATACTTATTAGCTGTGTGATCCTGGACAAGTCCCTTAACCCTGCTTACCTGAGTTTCCTCATGTATAAAATGATTTGGAGAAGGAAACGTTGAGCAACTCCAGTATCTTTGCCAAGAAAACCCCAAATGGGTCATGAAGAGTTGGACATAACTAAAAAACCTCCACAAGAACAAAAACTTCCTGATTCTGGACCTGAAACCCTATCCACTGCATGACTTACATGATAACTGGCATGTATTCAACTCTTTAAGCCCCGTTTGAACCACATAACAATCCAGTCAAATTAGTGATACAGATCTCACTTTACAGATAAGCAACCTGGGGCAGACAGAAGTTAAGTGACTTGCTTAGGATCACACAGCTCTTAACATCTGAAGCTGGATTTGTACTCAAGTCTTCTTGACTCCAGGACCAATATTCTATCCACTGAATATCTAGCTAACCCATATGTACATCCATATGTATAGATAGACATGCACAAATATATATGCACATATTAGATACACACGCCCATATGTGTATGTACATGCATACATGCATACATGTGTGTATGTATACATGTGTGCATGTGGTGGTTCAAACCTCTGTTTGATTCTATTGGTATAGGGAAAGCCTCTTATGGAAACTTCCTCCATCAATGTAGTTCAATGACTTGTCTCTAACTTAAGCTCTTAGAGAGTAGACTGGGGTCCTGAGAAATTCCATAATTGGCCAGTCATCACAGCACTCATGTCTTTCAGACTTGGAGGGGGACTAGATGGGTAGTTTCATTGATATCTCTGGGATGAGGAAATTCCCTGACCCAAAGCAAGTCTCCACATTGTCTGCAAGTCTTGCTCTTAGAATGTTGTCCAGGAGGTAAGCAGTTTGCCTTAGGTCACAGCCAGTGGGCATCTGGGTTGGAAGTGGAACCTAAGCCTGCCCTGCTCTGAAGTCAGCTTTCTATCTAGTATGCTGTCCTCCAGATTCAGCCCTTTTGTCCATGTTTTTGGACTCCAAGGCTAGCCTGAATTAATAACAAAACCCTCTTACTTCCTTCTGTCTCTTCCATGTTTGTGTGTGTACATATATGTACATATATACTATATATTTATATACACATACACACATATATGTATACGTAAACTAGTCATTTCTTTGTCAGATTGTGTTCCTGTTACATCATTACCATACACTGTCAAGTTTGGTGTGAGACTCACTGTTGCTCAGGGGTATGCTGGAGCCAACTTTAACTGGCTTATGATATCCAATTATTAAAATTTCAGTGTGAGCATTTACACCTTGAAAATCAGCACGTTGGAAATTGGGACTTGATTTATTATTTCATTGATTCTCTAGACTTAAGAAAGTTATGGAGAAAATGTTAGTAATGCAGACTAAACTTAAAAGTGTTTTCTGATATATCTCTTTCCCTCAGAGAGTCTGGTTGTTAAACATTTAACAACAAATCCCTAGGTATTATAGTATATGAAACGCTTGGAAGCAAGTGAGACCTGATTTAAGTTCAGTCTTCATCCCTTCCTAGCAGTCACATAGTGGGCAAATCACTTAACTTTCTGAGGCTCAATTTCCTCATCCACAAAAGGGGGAATAGTTATGTCTGCTGTAATTACCTTATGAATCCATGAGGAGTTTGAAACTAGATTATGTTTGGAGAGTGCTTAAAAAGCAAACCAAGCCTTAAGTGTAAATAAATACATGTCAGCTATTACTCAAAAGCTCCAGTGAATTCAGCACCTGAGGAGAGCATTCCCTCCAATAGTGCAGATCATGCCTTGTCTGCCCATCTTAGGCAAATCATCCCATGAATTCACCATAGGGGATCCAGCCATGAGACTTTGAGAGGATATTAGTGGGGCATGATGGTTGTCCTCTGATCATCTCATCCTCATCAAATGCAAATCAAGTCCAACCCCAGAATTTTACAGATGAAGAAACTAAGGCTCACATGGATCAAGTAATATAGGTAGCAAGTGGCACCATTGGGATTTGAACCTGGGACCTGTGATTCAAATTTCGTGCTGCTTCTATGTATCACACTGCTTTCTCTATCCTGCTTCCCTCTTCTTTCTCCATTTTTTTTCTCTCACTATAAAGTCATTCAGGGCAATTTCCCTATAACAGCTGCCTTGGACCCAGAGCTGCTGAGTCAGTCTGAAAAATGTTATTCTGACAAAACCCAGCCCCATGACTCAATGCGCATTTTCTTCATGATTTCCTATTTTCAAAGATACATTTGTAATTCAAAATATATTGGCAGAAACAACCCCAGGGGTAGGAAGAAATAGTCCTCTTATAGACACACATCATCTAAAATAATTTTATAGCAATTGATTGGAAAATCATAACAAGATTAAGGAGATACATGAGGAAAAATAGTTGTTAGATTTCCTAGGCAGTCATTCTTTTTTACTTCAGTAGATTTTCCCCCAAAATCATTTATCCTGGGATAAAAAAATAGGCGAATGTTGGCTCAGTTCTCTTTTGAGGAGATTCAAGAAAGCTCTGCTCCATTATTTGTTGCTTGTAACAGCTTTTTTTAAGCTCTAAATTTGAAGGCTCAAAAATGTAATATTACCCGGGAGGCTGTACACTCTTCTCTGACATGGCTGAAAAATACGCTGAGAGCAGAGGATTTGGTAGATGGAAGGAAATTTAGCCCTTTTACCTCTTCTGGCTCAGAGGTGCTAAGATTCTTTGAATTTGTCTAATCCCTTTATGTGGAGATGAGGAAACTGAGAGCCAGTGAAGTTATGGGGTAGATGGATAAATTAGAAGATAGTGTCCTGGACTCAGAATCAGGACCGCCTGGTTGCTTCATACATTTGCTGGTTTTATGACCCTGGGCAAGTCATTTTACCTTGCCAACTCAGTTTCTTCATTTGTAAATGGGAATTAAAACAGCAGCTACCTCACAAGGTTGTTGTGATGATTAAATTCAATGAGTGTGTGTGTGTGTGTGTGTGTGTGTGTGTGTGGTATTTTGCCAACTTTAGAGAACCATATCAATGTTAGATAATATTATTGTGCCTTGCCTTGGATCACATTGCTCGTAATGGGAGAACCCTGAGTGGAATCTTTGTCTTCTGACTCCTACTTGGATCAATGTTATCTCCAATCTATCTGGCTTGCATGAAGACCTGTTTATGGAATAATCTCTCAAAATTGCATCTAATGCCATGGTCTTTTCAGAGACTTCTACAGTTCTGCCTATGCAGCCAATGTAAAAGGGCCTCCTCCCAACCACTCTGATTAGTGAACCAGGACCAGTTATGGAATGGCCAGACATGCTCCACTCTCTTCAAGACACTTCCCTTTCACATCATCTTAATTATCCAGAAGGCAGTGTCCATGCCTCTGCACATGGTGTGATGGTGGTGGCAGACTCCCATATTTTATGGATGTCTTTTGCATTTGTATCACTGACTTCTTCAGATACCCATCTGAAACGAATAAACCTTGTACTACAACAGAGAAAAAGCAAGAGAGATAATGACTTGAACCATGTCTGACAACATATACAATATTCCATTTCTGTAGTCACCATCCTCTCTGTGGAGAGGAGGAAGTTTACTTTCTTTCCTCCATGGTCCAGACTTTCATTATCATTTCTCATGGTTGGGCTTCATTTTAGTGTTCTCGTCATTGACATATTCTAGTCACATATAATGTTATCTTAGTATAGTTTACTTCATTCTGCATGAGTTTGTCATATTCTCAAGTTATTTCATTTTTCTGAGTTTCTCATATTCATTTTTTCCATATGGAAAAATATTATTCCACTGCCTTTATATGCCACAGTTGTTTCAGCCATTCCCCAATAGAGAGATACCTACTTTAGAGTTCTTCACCATAATATTAGTGCTGTTATGAATAGCTGGTATATTTTTGTCTCTGATCTCCTTGGGGGTATATTACTAGTAGTGGAGGTCCCTTTAGTTCTAAATGCATCAACTTTTAGTGCTAATTCAAAAATATTAGGATC
Source organism: Pseudocheirus occidentalis (assembly GCA_028646575.1). Taxonomy (NCBI): domain Eukaryota; kingdom Metazoa; phylum Chordata; class Mammalia; order Diprotodontia; family Pseudocheiridae; genus Pseudocheirus; species Pseudocheirus occidentalis. The sequence goes on from CM053598.1 coordinate 18,454,302, forward strand.
ATTGATTTAGACCTGAGAAGAACTTAGACCCTATCTGATCTAATCCTCTTCATTTCACAGATAAGGAAGTTGAGGTTCCTGGAGGGTAAGTCATTTGCCTGAGGCTGTAAGGCTAGTCCTGGAGAGAGTTAGGGGTCAAGTTCAGGTACTCTTGCTTCTGGTCGTGTATCCCAGACAATCAAAGATTCATTGTGAATATTCTCAATCTGAGAAAGAGAATAATTCTTTAAGGAACCCTTGATGGATGGCTGGATTGTACATCCAGCCCACATTTGCTCCACTGACCAATCATTCCACAGGAATTTATCGTGCCTGGCCCAAGACCGAATCCACAAAGGATGAATCTCTCAAGGACTTGCTTAGTGTTTGTTGGTGTCTCTTCATATCACCTGTTCTCTTTGAAAGAAAGTTGTTTCTGGTGGGGGCTCAGAGAATACTACAGGCTGAGGGATGGAGGGAGTGCTTGGTCAGGTGAGCCTTTTAATACCTGACTTAACTGTAAGCACATTTGGGGAAGGGGTCTTTTCTTATTCAGTTTTGAATGTCCCCTAGTACTTGATACAGTGCATTTTTACAACACAAGAGGTCTTTAAATATTTGTTCAATGAATAAACAAAGGAAGCAAGGCTTTTGGTAATCAAATGATAATTGTTTCTATTGCTAGTAAATAATGACTGGAATTTTTCTGGTGCTTTGAGATCAGGACATAGGGAGTAGAGGGCCAGCCTGGAAGTTAGGAGGACCTGGGTTCCAGTGCTGCTTAAATGACCCTGAGTATATCATTTAACTTCTTAGTGATGTAGGCAACTTTCTAAGACTATAGGTAACTAGATCACAGAGCACTGGGCCTGGAGTCAGGAAGATCTGAGTTTCAATTTGACCTTGGACACTTTCTAGCTGTGTGACCCTAGCCTCTGTTTATCCCAGTTTCCTCATCAAGAAAATGGGAATAATAGTAGCACCTATCTCCTGAGGTTTTTGTAAAGATCAAATGAGGTAATGTTTGTAAATTACTTAACACAGTATAGGTATAAATGTTTATTCCTTCTTTCCCCTTTCTTCTATATATGCTCATTCCACACCAAAAGTCCACCACCTCTCCTGAGAGGCAGGGAGCATGCTTGACCAATCTGAAACTGTGACTGATATTATCACTGTAATTATCAGCAATTATTAACTACTATATAAATATATAGGATATATTATACATTACATGATATATTTAATCATTAATTAGTATTAATCAGATCCATGGAGCTTTTTAAAAATTGTTTCCTTTTTCATTCTTGTACTCATGATTGACCATTTATTTTTCAAATTCTGCCAACTTCATTCTGCATCGGTTTATATAAGGCTTCCCAGATTTCTCTGAATTCTCCCTGTTTTGTCATTTCTTATGGAACAAAAATATTCCATTACATTCAAATGCCACAATGTGTTCTGGCATTCCCCAACTGATCAGCAATCACACTGCAGGAACTAAGGTTCTCACTTTGCATATGAGAAAACTGAGACCCAGCAAGGTCCAAATGAGTTCTAAGGGCCCAGATGGCTCCAAACTACTTCTTCTGTTTCCAAATCCTGTGCTCTTCCCACCTCCCACACCTCTCTGTTACCTGTACAGTTAATGACCTGTGATTTTAAGTTGCATTGATTAACATGTTCTATGGACTTTCTTGCATTGATTGCTTGTCTATTACATCTTCTTTTCATCCCATTTATTGTCCCTTAAGTGAGTACTAGTTGAGACAGATAGCACTTTGTGGTCGATATCCAAGAAAATCTCTGCTCTTAATATTGACGTCTAATGTTGAATAGTTGACTTAATTTTGGATCCCTGCACTCATCTAGGAAATGAAAATATGCCTTCCTGATATTATAGCCATGCTTGAAAGATGTTAATACAGACCTGTAAGAACCTAGATGTCAATCAGAGAATAGCTTATTGTTTTGATGCTGTGCCAAACATCTTTACCAAGGTGCTGGGGCAATGGAAAACACCAGCCCGAAATAGACTTTCATTCAGATATTATATAGGAGTCCTTTCACTTGTGTGAACAGAACCATGGTAATTGGGGGATTGAGGGAGAGTGGTGGTAGTGGAGACTGAAACCAGTTTCTGGGAAACTAGACTTTGGAAAGTGCAAAAAATATTTATTTTGAAGGCATCATCACTCATTTAGAATCTTGATTTTTCAGTTAACAAAAGTGTTCAGTTCACTTCAAAAAAAATTTAAGAGTTGGAAGGGGCAGTGATAGTGACTTAGTTCAATCTGTGCATGAAAAGAGTTCTTACTGTAACTTTGCTTATCCATAAAATGGGGATAACATCACTAGTATCTACTTCACAGAGTCGTAGCAAACTTCAAACAAAACATTCATTGTAGAAGACCTGTTAAATTCTCTATACAAATGTCATCTGCTACTATTACTATTACCTATTATATGATGTCAACTTTCTGCATATTAGATTATAAGCTCTAGCATGGCAGGGACCAGGTCCTATTTGAGTTTCATGCATTTCCTAGCACCTGGCACAAATAATTTGCTCAGAGCAGATACTTAATAAAAGTCTTTTTTAATGAATGAATTCTGTAGCCTTAAAAATTAAATCTTTCCACTTTGGGGGGATGTTTTGCATCTCATAGACTCAGGAAAGTGGAACTCACTCTTAGTGTAATCAATAACCTACTTTTCAGTTCAATTGTGAGAAATGCCTTTTCCCTGCATTATGACAGGTCCACAATGAGGGTAGGGTAATTGAGGCTTTGCCTCGTAACACCAAATTTTTGAGGGTACTAAGAGCACCCACATTCTTTCACCAGCCTAAAAAGGACTATGCTTGGTCCACAAGAGAATTTGGTGAAAGAATTTCCAAGGTCCTAGGCTCTCTAGCCTTGGGAGTTTTGTATTTGTAGTCTCCATTCACCTTGCATCCTCAAGGGTGCATTGCTGAGGTATCTCCCTCCCAAATGGAACGGATTTGATTGCATGTTTTGTAAAGTTTACTCTGGGTGTCTACTGTTCTACAGCTTTGCGTTAAGGTCACTGTTATCACTCCCTTTTCTCTGAAACGTGAACAGATCTTTCTGTGACCAAAGCTCCAGAGCTCTGCTGAGCCAGCAGAGACTGCAGGAATCTTGTGTAAGGCCTTAATTAAAAAAACTCCACTCTCTTCCCACAAGCTGAGTACCAGGCTAGTACATTATTTCAGGTCTTTCAAAGATGATTCTCTTAATGTTAATTAGAATATGTAAATAAGCCTAAATACCTGCCTTTATTCTTTTGGTGATTTTAAACGAATTCTTGCTTCTTAATAATTGCAGCTAAATATTTTCTCTGAAGCAAATAACAAATTGGATTCAGATGGGGTCCAAACGCAGCACTTCACGTACACCGTTGCTTCTATTTTACTTTCTTAGGCTTACTTTAATTCTGTTTTGATTTTTACAGTCTATAATAAACTGACTATCTTTCTAAACACCAGCCTTCTTGCCAGAATTGCCATGTGCTGGATCAAAATCTCTTTGTGAAAAGAAGACAAATCTCAACTTTTTGGGGAGGAGGAGGGAACACTATGTGAGAAATATGGAATCATTGGTAAATATTCTTACACTTAGTATGATTCAGATATGGAATAAGGCCCAGAAAAGATCTGGATTATTTTTACAGTCCTTGGAATTAGCTCAGTAATGGTTTGTAAAATTATGATTTCATACTGATTATTAGAGATTTCACGTAGTAGAGACTTCAAATCCCACGAGGAAAATTGCTTTGTGTGAGAGAAGGGAGGAGAATATGGCAACAATTTCATAAAAGAAGAAAACAAACAGACATTTATTTGGTGTTGTAAAAATGAAAATGAAGCAGTTTCCAAATTGGAATGGAATACTGTAGTCTCCTAAGAATTGAAAAGAAGTATAACTCAGAGGGCGAGGGAGAGGCCCAAGAGGGGCATGAGCAAAATGCCAACACATTGCAAATAACAAGGGAGATGCGTAAAGGGTGTGATCAAAGAAATGTTTCAGCAAAAATATATGAGACAGTCTTGTGAAAGAGAGCAAGGGACAGACAGACAGACAGACAGATAGACAGATAGATAGATAGATAGATAGGCAGGTAGATAGATAGATAGAGAGATAGACAGACAGACAGAGGGATAGAGATGGATAGATAGATAAAGATGTAGGAAGGAAGAAAGAGGGATGGATAGATAGATGATAGAGATAGGACATTTATTAAATAATTACTACATGCCAGACACTGTACTAAGCACAATGGGTACTAATATGAATGAGTAGGACAATATCTGTCTTTAAGGAGCTTATGCTCTTAATTACAAAAGATAACCACAAAAGAGAGTTGGGGAGCTGGCAAGGGGGAGCGTACACATGAAGTAGCATCAACAGAAATGTCCTGGAAATGAAATGAAAGTCTAGACTCATGCAAGAAGACATCAAAGCTGGTCTATCAAAGCCGAGGATAGAACCAGAAGTGGAGTCCTATTCTTGGATGGGGACACAGTGGAGATGGTGGCCTGAGTAGAGATGAGTGCATGGATGATGAGTCAGTAGACCATTATAAATAGTGAAGAAGAATCCACTTATTTATCCAAGCAGGTATTAAAGAGAATCTGAAAAGTTACACATATTAGAACAGATTTTTTTTAACCAGAAGAGAGAATTCAAATTCATCCAAGGGGAAATCCTTAGACATATCTAGGAAGGCAAGCTAGAAACCAGAGACAAGTTCAGATGCTGGTTTTCCTTATTTGTTTGCAGGTGACCCTCTTTCTCTTCCCTCAAATTTGGAGTTATGTGTCTGGAAGACAGTCTAGATTCATGTATCTCTCTCAGAGCATAAATGCAAAATGTCTCTCCTCTCCTAAATTCTTGCATCAGCTCCACCAACAATATACCTCATTTAGTCACATAGGGTCACTTGGTCATTCTCTTTACCAGTCATAAGAGTCTATGAAAAATACTCTACACTTGAAACTCTACACAAGTTTCTGATATTTACTAATTCTTTGACCACCAGCAAATAACCTCACTAAGCCAAATTCAATTCAACTCAATGAGCATGTATTAAATACCTAGTAGGGTATGTACCAAGTTCAGGGATAGGTAATAGGGGTCCATAAATAACCCTCTGACCAAGGAGTTTGCATTTTTCTGGAGGAATACAACTGTACCATGGTAAACAAATATATGATATGTGGCAAATAAATATGAAGAAGCATCTGAGGAAGATAATCTGGATTCAGATTGTGATGGACTTTAAATACCAAATGAATGAGTTTAGCATTAAAAGAGGGTATGGGGGCCACTGAAGCTTCTTAATGAGAGAAGTAACATGGCCAGACATAGGTTTCCTCATCAGTAAAATGAAGATAATAACATCTTCTTTACAATATTGTTGTGAGGATCAATGAGATAATGTATCTAAAGTACTTTGCTAACTTTGACATACTATAATAATGTCATATATAATAGCTTTATTATTATGATGAAGACCATATGTATTCTGAAAATAAAGGTCATTGCTATGTGTTTCCAATTTCCTTTTCAAGACAAAACAAAATTCATGTCTGACAGATTTCAAAGTGCTTGAAGAGAAAACAAAAGCCTTGATTCTAATTTCCCCAAATGTAGAAATGACAATTCAGTGATGCATTGTCATCTGCTGATACGTCATCTTGGCATGGAAGTGACTCAAACTTCTCAAAGTCTCTGTCAACAAGTTCTGTTAGGTCTTACCAAGCTTTGAGTGTGGCTTGCTGTATGTCTACAATCCAACATCCAGCCTAGGCCCAAGTGGTTCAAGACCAGCTTTGCTTCTCGGTTGTAAATGTTGTCTGTCCCAGCAACAAAGGAGGACCATTTGCTAAAGTTGTGATGTGTGTTTTTGGAGGAAAGACTTTTCCATGCCAACATCATAGTTATTTGAACCACTGAAGTATTGAAAGATATGGAAATTATATTAACTTTCTGCCCAGTGGTCTTTCTCTTCTTCTTCTTCCTCCTCCTTCTTCTCTCCTTTTTCTTCTCTTCCTCCTCCATCTCTTCCCCCCCCCTTCTTTAAATTACCACGAAGTTTTCTGTTTCTTGTTTGTCATTTTTCACTTGATTCTGTAAATGTTCAGGAACAAAATAAAGGTGCCACTATTATGTACTGGTATATTTTTACAAGGGGAGAAAGGCTAGAACTCACAGAAACCTGTCTTCTAGGTCAGTTGTGAAGATTAATGAGTTAATATTAGAAAGTGCTATAGGGCAGCTATTCGCTTACCTAAAACAGCATAAAATTTTTATTTTACCTTTTATGCTTCCTGAAAATCCCTTCAGTCTGCCACTAGGCTTTCAATGATGCGTGTAAAGAATTTAGGACATGATGATGAATCTTACTCAAGGGCAATCTAGATAGTGCTGGAACTTATGCCATGTTGTAGATATTAGGCAAAATGCAGTCAATGTGATGTGGTGAGTTCAGACAGCCTGAAAATCTTCAGATGAAAGAGCTTATGACTTGCACACTTTTATTACTTAGAATAGAAATTCTAACAATGAAAATGAAATTATGCTTATAATTAATCTTATTTTGGCAAGAGGTGACCGTGGATTTTAGAACCATGTGTCAGTGGAGTGCAAACTTAAGTAGGTCCAATCATGAGAAAGGCTTTTATGGTGGTGGTGGCAACAGATTCTCCTTATTGTCTAGGGAACAGTCCATCAAAGGGTAGGGCTCTCTTGACTCTTTCACCTCATCTCTGAGATCTATGGGAAGCATGGCATTTCTCCCAGCATTTTTACTTCCTAGGCAGAAGCACCAGACTCTTCCAATTGAATAGGATCAGGTTAAGGGCTAGTAGCACCACCTGGTGGTGGAATAAGGACAGAAAGGCTCATCCTAACATTTTTATAATAGGTGTCTAAAATGTGTAAGGCACCATGCTAAGCACTTTTTTGCAAATGCTATCTCATTTGAGTCTCACAACAACCTATGGAGTACGTATTATTATCATTCCCATTTTACAAATGAAGAAATGGAGGGAAGCAGAGGTTAAGTGACTTGCCCAGGGTAACACAGCTAGAAAATATCTGAAGTTGGATTTGAACTCAGATCTTCCTGATGCCAGGGCCAGCATTCTTTCCACTGTATCATCTAATTTTGTCATAAAATGGTAAAGGCTTTGCCTATTAGATAAGGGGTTATTCCTTTTTATAGGAGAGCTAATAATTGTCTGGAGCTAGATCTGAACACAGGTCTTCTGGACTCTGTGCTCAATATTTTATCCACAGCAGCACCAACTGCTTATGGCTACTAATTTGCATATAAACTTAGTTTGTGCTACTTGTTAAGGCTATATTTTGTCTTGATTTAAAGTGTGGTGAAAGGTTAAGGGTCAAAAAGGTAAGATTAGATTACCTGGGAACAGAAAAAACTCCCCTAGTTTGTGGGAATTGGGAAGAACTGGGCATATATAGTGGTGGCACACATTCTCCCTTTAAAGACCAGTCCAGATGCACTAAAACAATCTAAAATAAGAACAGGAACCGAGGAAAGTAATGTAATAGTCAAGATTTCAAATATGCCCGGAATCATAAGACACTTGACTATATTTAGTGCTTAGACTGAGCAGCAGAAAAATCATAACAAGACATTCATTGTTTGAATTATGACTAATAGTTCACTATGAAGTAGAAGAAACAAGCTGGCCAGAAACAGTGAAATCAAAACCATAACAGCTAGTATTTATAAATAGCAGTTTATGTTAGTTAAAAAGTATACATTTTGTACCTAGAGACATCTATTTCTTTTAAATATTGCTCTATAAGTTGTCTTTTCCAGCTATATAACTAGAAAGGAAATTGGTTGTTGATAAATTAAACAATTATATAATTTGTTTTGTAGAAAGCAAAAAATAAGTCTATTAAGTTAGATATTGCTATTTAAGAAGTTACCACTTGCTGATATTGCCACTGATACTGTTACGGGGCTGATGATCTTTGCCGAAGAAGACTATAACTCTTGCTGATAGTCTCCATTCAGGCTACTAGCCTCTTTTCCCTCAAAAGTTGACTGTAGAAAGCATATAAAATCAAGTAGCTCTCAGGCTTCAGGAGTAGCATTTAGGCAAGATCATAATGGCAGAATGGAAGACTTTGAATCTGGTGAGCGAGTCCCAACTCTGGTCCTTTGCTTCATAACCTTATGAATTTAGACAAGATATTTCCCTTATTTGGATCTGCAAAATGAAGGGGCTAGGAAAGATGACTGAGCACTCCATGATTCTGTGATTAAACTACATTTATGGAGAAAAAGAACAAAGTTAGACCACTTGTCCATGGCAGGGAGTGATGCTTTGGGGATTAAATACTCCTGGGTGACTTTAACCATGTTCTGGTATTTATGTGTTCCTGTATCACTTGCATTTTTGCACAGTGCTTTTAATGACCCCAAGAACTTGTGATCACTTTGGAAGTCTTGTAATTTAGACAGTGCCATAAGCTGACAGAGTTCTTGGTTACAGAAATAATATCTGACAGCTGGAGATGATGCTTCCATCCCAAGATCAGAAAATGCCATGTTCCTGAAAACACATTCTAAACCCTTTCTTATTCACAGGATCAGACTGAAAGTTCAGTGTTTGAAAGGGCCTCAGAGACTATGGAGTCAAATTCACACCTCGATTAGACTTTCCTATAAAACATCTGACAAGCAATTACTTCACCTTTGCTGAAAGAGCTCTAGTGATGGAGAGCTCATTTCTGGATAGCTCTGATTGTTAAGAATACTTTCTTTGCATCAAGCCAATCTCTTCTGCTTTTACACATTGGTCCCAGTTTTGACATTTGGGGTCAAGGAGAACAAATTTAACCTCTCTTCTGTATGACATTCAAGAATTCAATTCAATAAAGATTTATTAAGCACCTACTGTGAACCAAACACTGTGCTAAGCACGGGTGAGACAACCAGACCCAAAAGACAATGCCCTGAAGGAGCTTACTATTAAATATGAGAGACAACATGCAAACAAACATACAAGGTAAGCGATATACAGGATAAACGGAATAATTAAGAGGGAAAGCATTGGCATGAAAAAAGGGTTAAGGAAGACTTTCTGTAGAAAGTGGGATTTTACTTGGGACTTACAGGAAGTCAGGGAGGTCAGTAACCAGTGGAGGAGGGAAAGAGTTTGGGCATGGGGATGGCCAGAGAAAACACCCATAACAAAGAGATGGAGAGTCTGGTTCATGGAATAGTCAGGAAACCAGTGTCACTGGATCAAAAAGTACACATTGAGGAGTCAGGCATAGTAAGACTGGAAAGGAAGGAGAGGATGAGGTTATGAAGGGCTTTGAAGGACACAGTATTTTGTCTTTGATCTGGAAGCACCAGGGAGCTTTTAGAGTTTATTGAGTGGGGGTAGGTAATTACTTAATCAAACCTGCCTCTTAGGAAAATCACTTTAGTGGTTGAAGGGAAAATGAATTCTAGTGGGAAGAGATTTGAGACAGGCAGATTTCCACACCTCCTCCCAGCAGCTATTGTGTGAGGTGTTAAGGTCCTCCCAGTATGGGGACAGTGTCAGAGGAGTGAAGGGGTGCATTCAAGAGATGCTGCAAAAGTGCAATCAATAAGATGTTACAAAGATACCACTGACCAGAGATATCACAAAGGTCAAATTGATAAGCCCTGGCACCATATTGGATATGGAGGGGTAAAAGAGACAGTGGTGAGTTCAGGATGTCTCCTAGCCCAAGGAACTAAGAGGATGTTGGTGCCCTTTATAGTGATTGGGAAACGAAGAAGGGGGAGACTTTAGGAGGGGAAGATAATGAACTCATTTCTGGACATAAGGAGTTTAAGATGTCTATTCGAATCCAGTTTGAGATGTCTGAAAGGACTATTCTGAATTTCCTTAAACTTTTCTTCCCCAGTTTAAACACCCACAGATCCTTCAACTAATCCTTTGGCACTAGGATCTGGAGGTGCTTGAGATCTTCTTGGTCTTCTTCTGGGCTCTCTCTGTTCTGTCATTGTTCTCTTATCATATATAAAGCCCAGAACTGAATATAGCATTCCAGATGTGGTTTGAGGAGTGTAGACCATAGCGCCCTCCTCTCAGACCCACCATCTTTCTTAAAGAGCCTGAAATTGCAGGAGCTTTCTAGGCTTTTCAGGTGAGCTTCTAAGCCTCTTACATCTTGTACTTGATTTTTTTGGAACCTAAGTGCAAGATATTATGTTTGTGTCTATTAAATAGTTTAATTTTACTTAAACATTTTATTGTCCAGGGATCACTGACTGGATGTGGTCAGATGACCTGGGTTCAAGTTTTAACTATGTCATTTACTATTTATGGAACTCTATGTCTCAATCTCCTCATTTGCAGGATGAGAAAGGTGGCCTAGAGGAGCAGTAAAGTTTCATTCAACTCTATATCTATGGTCTTCAACTCTATGGTCCAATCTGGGAACTCAGAATCTGGGTTCTGTGAGAACCCCCAATCTGGGACCATGGCCTTTGAAACCTAACCCCTGTGTCTGCACTAATTTAAAGAGTTTCTGGAGGGCGGAGCCAAGATGGTGGCATAGAAGCAGCAGAGTGCCGCAGCTCCCACACAGCCACCTTAAATACACAAAAGAATATGGCTCTGGGCAAATTTTGGGGCTCCAAAATCCACAAGAATTAGAGAGAGCATGTCTCTTGCTGAAGGTAGTTCGGCCCGGAGGGGCCCATTGCTACAGGCTGGGAGCTGAGGCCAGCCCAGCCCAAAACTGAGGCCTTGCCTCAGGGCAGTCTGGAAAAACTGCAGCCGGATTCATTCTATTGCTAACAGCAAAAAAGTGGATCTGAATGAACTCAAGAGTCACAGAACCAATTGTGAGACTGAGAAGGGCAGATTCCCAGTCCAGGAAAGTGCCTACTCAGATCAGGGTAAGGAGAACGCTGAGCACAAGGAAGCCACACCAAATGTGGAGCAGGGAGCAGAGAACAGCAGACAGAGAAGAAGCCCCAGGAAGCCAGCAGACTCACCCAGCCTGGCCATCTCACCACAGGACAGAGGATCATTAAACCGGGTAGGAAAAAACTCAGGGCCCACAGCATGGTCATCAGGATCTGTGGGGGCAATCTGGATGTTTAAACTTATACACCTATATTTCCAGAAGCAAAGATGGAGGAATAAAGTTTAGTGGCTCCTCTAAATTCCTCCCAGACCCAGAAAAGTCTGAAATTAAATGTCCTAATTAGAGGAAAATCTTGAATCAGTGGAAACAGCCTCAGGCTTGGGCAGGGCTGAGGAAAGGGGAAAGAAGACAATACAGAGTCTAAGCCCAGTGGGGTGGAGCCAGGGAGCCTTACCAAGAAAAGCCAATTTAGCTTTAGCAATCAGCAAACAATAGCTCTACCTCAGGCCTTCAGCTGTAGCTGGCTCTGAGCCTGCTTGAGCCGCAGCTCAGGGACACAGACTCTGAAACCTGAAGGAACTAGACCACCCGACCCCCACAAGTTACTCTGTAAGCCTCAGGGTAACTCAGGGGAATCCTTGAGAATCTTGGTATTGGCCTCAGGCTACACACTCAGAGCTTGCAGCTACCAAACCCCTACCTCCCAGCCTGAGAAGCTCAAGACT
>CM053598.1:18466442-18481293 GCA_028646575.1 Pseudocheirus occidentalis
GTATTTATTATTCTTAGATAATATTATAAAATTATATAATATTAACATTATCATATAATATAATTATATTTTGTTATAATATATAATTATATAATGTATGTAATATATGTCTAATATATCTAATATATTAGGCATATTATATAATATTGTATATATGTATATATAATGTATATATTACAATATCTACACTATATATAAGCACTATATATATATATACACTATATATATATCATGACTTAATTAATGTCAGTAGAATCTTTCTTCCTTTCTTCCTCTCTCTTTCTCCCCTCCCCTCCATGTCTTTAGAGAAGGAGGAATTCTCTAAAGCTTGTTATATTTTATCACCTGGGTTCAGCACAGAAAGCATTAGAAGGGACTACTTTAAAATGATGAAAATAGCAAGGATTTTCTTGTACAGGAAAAACAATATTTTCATTTTGGGAAGTCATTCCTCTTCCCGTTCTTTAAGAAGTATTCTGGGAAGACCTGAAAAGGATCAGAGAGAAAAAAAAAACTACTTGAGAAATGTACATGATGACTATAAAAAGTATGAATGAAAACGAAGCTAAGAGCAAAATAAGGTCAGATGGGATGAAATGACCAAGCTTGGTCCTGAGTAATAGATGATACAACACTCCTCTCCTCTTGATAGAAGGGTGGAGGGCTAGGAATATGGAATGTTGCATACTCTATGAGTTTGCAGCTGTTTTTAGCCCCAATGAAAGGTTCCATTTAAATAAATGTTTGAATCACAGCAAAGGAAGGCAGTGAAACCCCCCTCCCCAAAGTTTTCAATAAAACTTTTTTTTAAAAGATAGTTGAGCTTTCTTTCTATATTTTGGGTCTCTCCCTCCTGCTCTAGGTCAGAGTTGACTGAGATCATTTTTAGGAAGCCTAAGCGGCATCTCTCACATTTTCAGAATAACCCCCACCCAACCAATTCATCATGGGCTTGGCATGTCCTTTCTAATCTTCAACTCAAGCCTCCTACTCAATGAGCTGTCACTCATTCTGTCCTACAGGACTGCTGAGAGTGTCCTTCTCTGGCAGTTCTGCCCTCACACTGATTTTCAGGGTAATTTGGCATTCTGGGGGAATTAAGCACCTTATTGACCACTTTGATCATTCATCTTTATTTCTCCAATTTCCCCCAAATTTCTTATGGTCTTGCTGTTTTCCTTCCGTCCTTCCATTTCAGTTTCCTCGGTGTGCTGCTTAGTAATTCATAGAATCATAGGATTATATTATTTAGTGATGGAAGGGACACTATAGACTACTTAGTTAAAAAATGTTGTTTTACAGATGAGGAGACTGAGGTTCAGGAAGGCTAAGTGACCTAGAAGGACAACTTTGTGAGCTAGAAGGCATCTTAAACATCATCTAATACCTTTATTTTACAATTGAGGAAACTGAGGCTCCACGAGATTAAAGGACATTAAAATCTGTAGTCAAACAGGAGGCAGAGGCAGGATTTGAACCCAGGTCACACAGGTATCAGCTGTTTATGTCAGCATGTCAGTGGTTGGTTTTGTGGGGATTGGGGGTGGGTGGGAGTGAGTGGGATTCTGGATGGTCTAGATGAAAACATGCCTGAGAATCACATTACAGGCACCTTCATTTCCAGGTCCAATGGTTAGCAGTGTGGATGTTGACATCTTTAAAAAGCAGACATGATTTCCAGCTTTGATATGAGTTGAATAGATTCCTACACATCTTCAGTGCTAAGATTAGAAGTGACCCCTAATCTCCCTTGCTTTATAAATTAGTCATCAATCCAGAACTGGAAGGATGACTTAAAGATCATAGAATCTAATTCTTTCATTTTACAGACTGGTAAACTGATTCTTATAGCAGGCAAATGAACTGACAAGGTCACATGGATTATAAGTGACAGGCAGCATTTGAACTGAGATCTACTGATTCTGAACCACAAAGCCCTTCTGACAATCTATATTATCTCTTGTGGCTGTGACACTCTTGCCCTTTGGGACTTTGCCCATGGGATAGTTGGTTGGTTGTTGTCCTTTGTTCTTGAAAAGGACCAAAATGACATCACTATGTTAGGGTCAAGGTACAGTGTGTCTGACTGGCTGATCCAATATAAGCTCATGGGATAGTTAACAGCTAAGTGAAAATAGAAGCTTTGCAGACTTGTGAGATCCACAGAAAATTGATCAAAATAGTATGACCCTTGGGCCTGGCCTTAAATCAAACATCCAAAAAAAAAAAGCACCAGAGGGAGATTATTGGCATAGCATTTGTAGCCTGTTGGAAAGCAGGAAGTGTTAGAAATCTTATTTGAAGGCTTAGTCTCATGAGATTTCTATCCCACTTTAGCATACCCTAATGTTAGATGTATTTAGAGAAACAAGGAAAGTTGGCCTCAGAAGTGGTCCCAAAAAACCCCTATGACTCATACATAAAGTGCTTTGCAAGCTTTAAAATGTTATATAAATGTGAGTTATTATTAATATTTTTTCACTCCTGCTTAGAGTCTAAATTTGTTTGAATTGAGGGCAGCCAAAAAAAATCGTGCCTACTCTGATGACAACTTAAGACAAAGTATGGGATACTGGATAGAGTGCCAGGCCTAGAGTGCCACCTCCAATGTGGCTGTTATCCTTGGTAAATCATCTAAGTTCTCTTAACCTCAGTTTACTCAGGGTGCCTGTGGCACTAACCTCACAGGGCTGTCATGAGGCTCCTAGGAAAATAATGAATGTAAATGGCTTTGTAAACCTTGAAGTGCTCCATAAATATACACTATTATTATTGTAACTCATGGCCCAGAGACCCCAAACCCCTGTGGGCTCATACAGACTCAATTCAATCCTGGGAGCTGACTCAAGAAGGTAATTTTCTCTTTTGGCTTAGTCTGTTCCCATCAAAAGCTTATTCTGGGAAATCTCCAAATACAATATAGCTCAGGCATAGGTTGTCTAAGCTTCCCTAAATGTGGGTAACAAAGTGTCAGAGTTCCCATATAAGTCTTCAAGGTAACAATACAGGTAGATGATAAGCCTTAGTTTCACTGCATTGATGGTACAGAAGATACAAAGAATTCTCAGAAGTCCATAAACACACATAAAACACATAATGTAATCTTAGATGTTCTTCTCAAAATGAATTGAAATGGGTGTTGCCATTTTGAAATGGGCAACCATTTATCAGTTCTCTTGAGTCCACTCTCCCAATATTGGGAATGCCCCAGCAGTTTACATTTTACTTGGAAGGCAAATCTATTTTAGGGTTGTTGGGTAGGCAATCCCTTTCCATCAGAACCATGCTAGATAAATAACTCACACACTAATTAAGTATGACAAGGCACAGAACCCTCACTTCCTTAAGTCACAAATCTCCTTCATTCATCCTCTAGCTTTAGAGTCTAGGTGGACCACACTCTCCTTTCTTCTCTCTCCTTAAGGTCCAGTCCCTGGACTCTCAAACTTAGGAACTTGATCTCAGAGTGGCTTGGTTGGGAGTTGGAAATCTTCAAGGTTGCTGCTACTCAATAAAAGTCTCCCTTCTTTTTCTAGAGGGCTAGATTCTGGAGCCTACGGTCAGGTCACCTGAGAACTTCTCTGGTTAGAAGGTCAGATTTCAGGGCTCCTGAACTTGGAGTTATTTGTGAGGCAAACCTCAAAGCTGGTGCTGCCCAGGAAATCTCCCTAGCCAGAGGGCAAGTTTCCAGGAACAGGCTGCCCAGGAAATTAAAATCTGTCATGCCACCTGGGAGATTAATGTTTGGGAACATTATTCATGAACTCCAATTTTAGGCAACATAGACCTAAATATGATTACTTCTGCCATGTGTTTCTGCAGATACTCCACCATTGCCCTGGATTTTACCAAATCTCGGATGGGAAAAATCCACTCTCAAGAACCCTCTTCTCAGGATGGGTGGCCAAACACAAGCTTCTGAGGGAGCCACCATCAACTCCTTACATCAACTCTACCCCAGTGACAATGCAGAAGAAAAGTAGGAGAGGAAAGCTGAAGAGGTCAAGAAGCCTAGCAGAGTTCACTTTTCCCTTTTATAACCTAGCACAGAAAGGTGGTTCAGTAAAGGTGGTTCAATAGACTAGAGTCTCCTTCCAGCCAATGGCTGTAGAGGAAGATCAAGTTATTGAAAAAGTAAGGAGATCTTAATTATCCTCTTAACCAAGCCTAAATACATATTTCCATATTTTTACATAAGAAGAGATATGATTAAATTGATTGGGTTAGACTCCTATCAATCCCCCCACTTTCATCTTTTTATTAATCAGAGGTGATTTATTTGCATGAATCATACAATCTTAGAATCATAAATTTACAACTGAATGTAAACTTGAGTCCTTATGGAATAAAACAATGAATGAATGAATAAACAAAATAATTATTTATTATGTGACCAAATAGTGGACTAAATGTCATCAATACAAATAGAAAAGGGAGACTGTCTTTGCCTTCAGGAAGCTTCTCTTCTCAAAGGGGAAAAAGCATTGAATAAAGTTGAATATTCCTTCTTAATTCTTTGATCATGGTGTTCAGATAGTTCAGGTAGTTCAGATAATATTACCTTTCCTTGGTCTGTTTCCCAAATCAGTTGTTTTTGATATGAAATAACATATATCTTCTCCTATTTTCCAGACTTTTGACTTTGTTTTAATGTTTCTTGTTGTCTCATGAGGTTATTGAAATCTATTTAGCTTGTTCTAATTTTTCAGGGTGTTTGTTGCTTGGGCAAGGTTTGGTACCTCTTATGCAAAGATCTTAATAACTGTTCCAGTTCTTTCTTCCATCCGTTTTTTTCTTTTAATTCCATACTTTCATCTATTTAAAAAATGTTAAACTTCTAAAAATTCTTGCTTTATCTCTTATAAGAATTCAAGTTAAATTTGTGCCCAAACTGAACTTTTCATCGAGGCTTTCCTTGTAGATGACTTGGAATCATTCTCTTCTTCTTTATTTGTGTTTTGAATGTCCCTGCCACCATAATAACTCATTACAGTGGAACTCTTCTATGTCTGCATGTTCTTCCAGTCTCCTTTCTGACTTCAGATTGGATGGTAAGACTGGAGTCTGCCAAACTTCCACAGGGAAGGTCTAAGCTGTTTTTATTACTTTCTTAAGATATCAAGTATTCTATTATTCCAGAACCCCAGAAACACTCTGGAGACCTTAAGGATTTCAGTGATGCCAAAGGGGTCTGATCCAGGGAAAAGTCTAATTCTTTCCTTCCCACCATCCCCTACCTCCATCTGACCTCTGCAAGTTCCTGAACTGGCTTTATATCTAAGCAATATTAGACTACCGCTGGACTCAGCTATTATCACCCAGCTAGTAATCTCTGTTGATTTGGGGTGACAGGGACAACTGTAAGCTTTCCTTTGGTCTGGGATTCCTGCCCTGTTTATTCCTCTGTAGGCTTCAGACTAGGCTAGAAGTTGAAACCGAGACTCTGCATCACACTATTGCTCTTTGCTTCTGAACTTGCTTCTCTCTTGGTACCCAGTCTATGTCTTCTGCCTGCTCCTTTCCTCTGAACACCATCGCAAGTTGCAATTACCCTCCTGAGCTCTCCTTGGATGTGTGACCTAGAACTGAGTACTGTGTGACAAAGTTGCTGGATGGCATTTGCTCCCCCATCAGTGCCTTGATAAAGGTAGAAGATCTCCCCAAACTGCTCCTTGCACCACAGTGCTCATCAGCACACTCTTGTCCAGACTCCTGCCCCACTCTCCGCAGACATCTCTGTGTCCTTACACTGAGCTGTGCTGGAAAAATGACTCGTTGTGACTTCTGCTTAGATTTTCCCATCACTCTTGATTTGATGTATTTACTAGATCTTTTTGGAGGACTTCTGATGGGGAGCCCGCTATACTTCCTTCTATTCCACCGCCTTGGCCCCAACTCCCTAAAAACACTTAAAAAATTCTTAGGTCTCAGGATAAGAACTAGGGATCTAAACAATTCTTTTCATTTGACATGTGAAGAAATCAAGTCCTAGAGGTTTGAATTGACTCGGCCAAGGTTATAAATCTAGAGAGCTGGAAAAGTTGGAATTGGCACACAGGTCATTGGACTCTCAACCCATCTTTTTTGGCCATTGCACTCAATGTTAGGCCCAGTGACTTCATCTTAGGGATGTTAGAACCCAAACATGAATCATAGGCTGTTGCTAAAAAAAGAAATATGAAGGCATCCATTCAATTCTATCTCATCAATGTTTTGCTTTTGACTTCTCATTGGCATTTTTTCTTTGCTCTCAGCTTTGTGACTGAAGTATGAGATGCCTCTGGAAACAAAGGCGAACAAGTGGGAGTGGGAGCTTTCTGCCAGAATCGTGAGCGAGCTTTGTGCTGGCCACAGCAACAGCTGTGACTGATTTTTCATCTACAGGAAGGTCAACCACAGAAAAGGACTGGGGACACTGCATTCAGTCTCTTGCCTTTGTTCTCCCCACAGCCTCACAGAAAGGAGTGTTCAGAGACTGGGGGGTGTGCTTAACTGGGTGCTGCTGAAGATCCATGGTTCAGGTAGTAATTGCTGACAACTGAGAAAGCATGTTTTCCATTCTTCCAAAAAAAAGCCAATTCAGCTTTCATTAAAGATCTTAAATCAATAGCTTTTTTTTTTAAAATAAGAATTTGAAAATCTTAACTTTCACCTCTAGGGAGTGAGAGCTTTAATCTACAGGTTCATAAATGTTATTCTTTGCAGGGGTAGGAAAAAAAATAACACTGTATGATATAGTAGAAAACAGCAGTGCTGACTTTGGAGTCAATGAACATGGGTTCAAATGTTGCCTCTGATATATATTAGCTGCGTGGTCTTAAGTAAATCAGTTAAACTCCCTGGGTCTCAGTTTCCTCATATGTGAAATGAAGCATTGAAATGAAGTATTCAAACAGATGATCTCTATGGTCCATCACAGCTTCAGGTCTATGAGCCCATGCTCATTTATAATCACAGTACGACCAAACCCTGTTGTGCTTTCCAGGAAGTAGGGCTCTAGGTGAGAACACTAGAGAAGACCTAGAACCTTCTCATGACCTCTCTTTGTCCTGATACACTGATTGTCTACCTGGACTCCTTCCCCATTGATTAGCCTGCTGTGATAGTGAAACCCCTGTTTACTGAAGGAAAACTGCCCTCTTCTACCTAAATTGTTCACTTTCTCATTACCATTCACCTTAACCTTATGCCTGTCTCTTCCACCATGTTATCTGGAAGTCCTAACATCATGATGTCCTTTTTAGTTATGGTTGCACTTTTTTCATATCATCCCCCCTCCTACCCTTCCCCAATGTGGTGTGGGAGGCAGAATGCCCTTTGTTCCCCATCACCATTTCTAAACTCTTCCTTAACTATTACTTAGAAACCTCTCCCCCTTTGAAATTTATAACTTCCACATTCATTACCCAGTTTCAGTCTAGTGGTTGTTATCTTTGGATCCCTAGAACATTCTCTTTCCTTCTTTAACGAATTCATTGTGTAGTTATTCTCTTTTGTCTTTTCCCCTCTTACAAAATGAGAATGGGAAGTAAGGAGAGTACCAGCTTGAGAAGTAATGATGACCAGAGGGAAGTCCTTCAGGATGGAGGGGTTGCAGGAAATTCCCCACTGATGATCCTTCTGATACCATAAGTTCCTACTTATACAGCCTACTCAATTCCTAATGAACTTCTTTACCACTCCAATGACCTAGTCCTCCACTTCAGTCACACACCACCATGGTTATACCCTTGACATTGCTATCACCCACATGTTCAAGAATTATTAAATTCATTTATTCTGTCATAAATAGTCTTCTATTATTCCATATATTTTCTCAGATTATAAATTCTCCTGTGGTTACATTCTCATCCCTTTCCAATTTCTACCCTTTGGTGAGCCAGTTTGACTTTATACTGTGAATCTTTTGTCACCTTTTCCTATTACCTATCATGCCTGGCCAGACCTCAGCCATATGCCTCCTTTTATCTTACTTCTATACTGCCTAACAGAAATGAATAAGGTCAGAGAACCATGCCGATTTTGGATACCCTGTGAACCTGTGTCATCTAATTTCAACTGGGCCCTCAATGCAGCAAGGCAATCTTTCTATTCCCCCTTTATCAGTTCTCTATTCCATCTACCACAGTAGTTGTTTCAAACCTTGTCTTCTCTTCTCAGTGTTCCTGTGGTATTCCCTTTCCTATCATCTTATCTGAGAATATTGAAGCAGTTTGCTTAGAATTTCCTCTTCTCTTCTCATTTCACACCCCTCTGATATTTTTTCCTACCCTTTTACTTGAGTTTCCAGTGAATAGGTAATCTTTTTTCCTTTCCAAAGCAAAATCCACCTCTTACAATCAGATTGCTTCTACTATTCCTTCTTCCTTCCTTCCTTCCTTCCTTCCTTCCTTCCTTCCTTCCTTCCTTCCTTCCTTCCTTCCTCCCTTCCTTCCCTCTGTCTTTTTCTCTCTGTCTCTTCCCCCTCTCATCTTTCCTTATCCACTAGTTCCTGTTTTTTGCCTACAAGCAAGCTCACATCTTTCCCATTCTCAAAAACCCTTGTGATATCCTACCATCCCTGCTACCCATCATCCTGTATCTCTCCTTCCTTTCCCTTGAAGAAGCTTTCATCACTCAGTGTTTCTATTCCATAGCCTCAAATGCTCTTCTAAATTTTCTTCAGTCTGGTTTATAGTCTCATTATTCAACTGAACCTATGCTTTCCAAAGTTGCTAATGATCTCTTAACTGCCAAATCTAATGGCCTTTTCTCAACCTTTATCCTTCTGGATGTCCCTGCAGTATTTGATATTGTTAACCATATTCTTCTGCATACTCTCCCCTCTCTGGATTTTCATGACTCTTATCTCTCTTGACTGTTCTCCTACTTTTTTGACTTTTCTTTCTCTGATTCTTTTCCTAAGTCTTTATGTCATGTCAATTTACTTCAAGAGTCCTCCAGGTTCTGTCCTGGGGCCTTTTTTCTTTTCATTTGATAATTTCATCAAGTCCCATGGATTCCATTCTCATCTCTGTGAAGATGATTCTCTGACCTATTTATTCATCTTGATCTCTCTTCTTCCTCATCACCAACTGCCGATTGGATGTTAGGGACTAGATTCCCCATGGGCATCTCAAGTTCAGTATATCCAAAACAGAATTCATTACCTTTCCTCAATTCTTTTCCTTTTCAAAATGAACCTATTATTGTTGAAGAAATGGCTATTCTTCTAGTCTTCTAGGTTTATTAGTCTCTCATTCATCTTCCACATTCATTCAGTTGCCAAATCCTGGCATCTCTTTCTTTACAACATCTAAATGATATGGTCTCTTCTCTCCCTTCATGGTTAGTTGTTGTCCTTCATGCTCCAAAAGGATTGAAATGACATCACCACTTTGTCAGAGTCAATGCACAATGTGTCTGACTGTGGCTAACCAGCCAGATATGAGCTCAGAAGTCTCTACTGCGAGTTGGACACAAATCATTCATATGAACAATTGGGATGGAGATGTCTCGAAATTTGCACATTTCACATTTCCTTTAAACAACTCTGCTTTGCTCATAGACCACAGCACCTTCATTGATGCAGGCACGCCATCCTGGGTGGTTCTGTGCCAGTGCCTCCTGTGTCTCACAATCAGTTCCAAAGTTTTTCAATGTGACCTTGAGAGTCTCTCTCAATGGTATACTTTGCAAGAGTTATCTCAGTATTTGGAAGACTCTGAAGGAAAGTGGGGGATAAAAGAGGTATTAGGCTGCCTACCAAATTGAAGGTCTACAGAGCTGTTGTGCTGATCTCATTGCTGTATGCCTGTGAAACCTGGACTGTAAAACCAGTGCCATGACAGGAAATTGAACTAATTCCATTTGAATTTTCAAGTGGTTGTGGAACTGAATTTTGTAAACTAAAAGTAAATAAATAAATTTTTAAAAAAGAAAGTTCTCCAGAACATGATCGTGTCCTGCCTTTGCAGCCTTTTAATCCATTACATCCCTCCACTCATTCTGTAGTGTACCCACACCAACCTACTTAGTCTTCCTTACACATGCTGCTTTGTGGGGAGAAAGCAGACCCTCCCTCTGGTAGTTTTCTATTCTACATAACTTTTCTAAAAAAGTGCTCTTGTCAGTTGTTTCTATCTGTTGGAGGTAGCCAGGCTGTTCAGTTATGGAATTCTGGGTCTGAAGTTCAGAAGACTTGAGTTCAAATCTGACCTCAGATGCTTAATAGCTGTGTGACTCTGGGCAAGTCACTTAACCCAAACTGCAAAATGTGCATAATAATGACATTTTCCTGAAGAGTATTGTAAGGATCAAATGAGATAATAACTAAAAAGTACTTAGCACAGAGCCTTGCACATGGGAGGCATTTAGCAAATGATTATTCCTTTCCCCTCTCCCCTTTTGTTAAAGTATTCTATATGATTAGACTACCCATTTCCCATGATTCTATTTAGCTCTGAATACCAATTGGTTCCTTCCCGTCCCTAAGGATGACATTAGATATTCTCCCCAATGAACAGATCTCAACATATCCCTTATTTGTTCAAGAAGCTTCAGCACCTTCCTATTGCTCACAGGAACAAATAAGTGCTTCCTAACTAAGCATTAAAGGTCTCCAATAAGCAGCCCACAGCCTTCCTTTCCAAGCTCTTATGCCTCCTTTTTCCCTCCACTATTCAATGTGTCAGTCAGACTGGTCTAGTGACCTGTATCCCAAATTGACATTTGATCTCATGCCTCCATGCATTCCCCATGTTGCCCCCCAGACCTAGAATACACTCCTTCTTCCTCCCCTTTCAAAACCCTCTTCTGTCACAGTATAGCTAAGGTGCCATCTACTCCATGAAGTTTCCCCAGATTTATAGAACTGTCAGATTATAGACAAAGAGCTGGAAGAGATCTTAGAAACTTTATTTTACAGATGAGGAAACTGGGGTTCTTCACTGTTAGATAATTTGGGAGGGAGAGGCAAGATTTGAACCTAGTTCTTGAAATCTAGTCTTTAATCCCACCCCCAACCCCAAAACTGAAAGTGTTGTCTCACTCCTCAGAACTGTCCAAGGTCCTTTGTTTTGAATCTCTCTTTGCCCGCATTATATTCCATTTGCTCTTATAGTTCTATCTAAATGTAAACATCTTATCATACCAGTAGACAGGAAACTCCTTGAAGGCAGGGATGAGGTTTTTCTGTCTTTTTTCTTATTTAATATTTTATTTTTCCTAATTACGTGTAAAATCAATTTTAACATTTTTTCTTCAAATTTTGAGTCCCAGATTCTCTCCCGACCCCAACCACTCTCTTCCTCACTGAGAATGCAAGCAATTTGGCATAGGTTATACATGTGTAGTCATGCAAAGCACATTTCCATGTAAATAATTCTGTGAAAGAAAACATAGACAAAAAATCCAAGAAAAATAAAGAAAAAGTATCTTTGATTTATGTTCAAGCTCTACCAGTTCTTTAACTGGAGATGAAGAACACCTTTCATCATAAAACATTTTTGCCATTTGGCCTATTCTGTTTTTTAAGGTGTTCTTTGCTTCAGCATTTTCAATGTCTCTTTAACCAAGCTGTTGACTGTTTTCATGGTTGACTTGCATCACTCTCATTTCCCTTCCCAATTTCCCCCCTACTTTTCTTACTTGATTTTTAAAATCCTTTTTCAGCTCTTGCATGGCCTGAGACTAATTCATGTTTTTTCTTTGAAGCTTTGGATAAAGGAATTTTTACTTTTTTTCTCTTCTGAGCATGTGTTTTGATCTTTCTTGTCACCACAGTAACTTTCTATGATTAGAATTTTTTCTGCTGTTTGCTGGTTTCCCAGTTGATTTCTTGACTTTTAACTTTACGTTAAAGTGAGGCTCTGCTTTCTGAGTGGAGGGGGCACTGTCCCAAGCTACAGGTTTTTTTGTGCAGTTGTTTTCAGAGGTCATTCTGGGGACTTGTAAGTTTTTAACTCTACCAAGGTGGCATGATCTAGGTAGGGGTGTGTTGATTACTTTCCTGCACTGTGCACTTGTTTTTGAGGTACCGTAAGTACTCATTTTTCCTGCTTATGTGTGTGTGTGTGTGTATAAATTGATTTATTTAGTTTCTTGTCCTCATCATTCATTTTCACAAGATTTTGAGTTACAAATTTCTCCCCATCTTTCCCTCACCCACTACTCCAAAACACCCCACTGTATAACCCCTCCCCTAGTCTGCTCTCTCCTATGTCCTCCCCCATTATCCCTCTGGATTTCTGGTAGGGCAAGATGGATTGCCTTACCCCAGTGCCTGTATATCTTAATTCCTAGTTGCATGTAGTAAATAATAATAATGATAGTATATGTGTATTTATGTGTGTGTATACATACATATGTGTGTATGTATGTATATATTTTAACATTTGATTGTAGAACTTTAAATTCTAGATTCTTTCCCTTCCTCCCTCATCACCCACCCCCCACTGGAAAGACAAGCAATTCAATACAGGATGTACATGTGCAGTTACACAGAACATCTCCACAATGGACATATTGTTAGAGACTGATTATATGTCCCTCCTTCCTATCCCACCTCCCCTTGCTCTATTCTCTACCCTGTCCCTGTCCCTTTACAGAAGTGTGTGCTTCCAGTAACCCTCCCCCCTTGCCCTCCCCTCCATCATCCCACATCTCATCCCCATCCCCACTACTCTTCTATGTGGAAAGATACTCAGTATAGAGTTTATGACATTCCTACCCTAAGCCAAATTCAATGAGAGTAAGGTTGACCCTTTCCCTTTTGCTTTCCTGCTCTTCCCCTCCATTGAAACAGTTTTCTCTTACCTCTTCTATATGAGATGATTAGTCCCATTTTGTCTCTCCTCATCTCATCTTATTGTATCCCTCTCCCACCTCAGAATTTCACCTTTTAAAATATCGTCCCTTCCTATTCAATTGATCCTGTGCCCTCTATGTACACATATATACACATACTCAGATATGTATTCATATGCATATATATGCCCTCCTATATAGACATATGTGTATGTATACATGTATTCCCTTCACCTATGCTTACACTGAGAAAAGTTTCATAAGTTACAATTATTGTTTTTCCATATATGCATGTCAATAGTTCAACTTTGATAAGTTCCTTATGATTTCTTTCCCATGCTTACCTTCTCATGCTTCTTATATTTCAGTGTCAAATTTTCTTTTCAGTTCTGTTTTTTTTTTCAGCAAGAATGTTTGAAAGTCCTCCACCTCACTAAATGACCATATTTTCCCCTGGAACATTACTCAGTTTTGCTGGGTAGGTGATTCTTGGTTTTAATCCTAACTCCCTTGATCTTCAGAATGTCATATTCCAGTCCCTTTGATCCCTTAATATAGAAGCTGCTAGATCCTGGGTTATCCTAATTGTGTTTCCATAGCGTTCAAATTGTTTTCTCTTGGCAGCTTGTAATATTTTTTCTTTGATCTGGGGGCTCCAGAACCTGGCTATAACATTCCTAGGAGTTTTCTTTGGGGGATCTTTTTCTTTTTAAAAAAATTAATTATTTTATTTATTTTCCTGTTTACATCATTCATTTCCACCAGATTTTGAGTTAAATTTCCTCCCTGTCTTTCCCCTAACCCCAATCCCAAAACAGGAATTCCACTGTAAAGCCCCTCCCCCAATTTGCTCTCTTTTATGTCCTCCTACAATGACCCTCTAAATTTCTGGTAAGGCAGGGAGGGTCTCCCCACCCCAGTACCTGTATATCTTAATTCCCAGTTGCATGTAGTTAATAATAGTAATTATATGTATATCTATCTATATATCTATTTATATCTCAATATATATATATAAATATAAGCACACACACACATATATACATATATACACACATTTAAAGAATGATTGTAGAGCTTTAAATTCTAGATTCTTTCGGTTCCTCCCTTGTCACCCACCCTCACTGGAAGGACAAGCAATTCAATACAGGCTATACATGTGTAATTTCGCAGGGCATCTCCGCAGTGGACATATAGTGAGAGCTTGATCATATGTCCCTCCTTCCTATCCCTCCCCCCATTCTATTATCTACCCTGTCCCTTTACTGAAGTGTGTGCTTCCAGCAGCCCTCCCCCAGACCCTGCACTCCCCTCCCTCATTCTGCTTCTCATCCCCGCCCCCCCCACTCTCCTGTGTGGCAAGATACCCAGTTTGGAGTTTATGTCATTCCTTCCCTAAGCCAAATTCAATGAGAGTAAATGGAAGTAAAGTTGTAACAGTTATCTCTTGCCTCTTCTATATGGGATGATTAACCCCATTTTGTCTCTCCCTGTCTCCTCTCATTCTAGTCCTCTCCCACTTCAGAATTTCATCATTTAAAGTATTTTCCCTTCATATTCAATTGATCCTGTACCCTCTGCGTACACATATACACACATGCTCAGATATGTATCCATTTGCATATATACCCTCCTATATAGACATGTGTAGGTATACACACACACATTTGTATTCCCTTCACCTATCTTCATGCTAAGAAAAGTTTCAGAAGTTACTATTATTGTTTTTCCATATTAGCATGTAAATAGTTCAACTTTGATAAGTTCATTATGTTTTCTTTCCCGTGTTTACCTTCTCATGCTTCTTGTGTTTGAATGTCAAATTTTCTGTTCAGGTCTGTTATTTTCAGCAAGAATGTTTGAAAGTCCTCCACCTCACTCAATGACCATATTTTCCCCTGGAACATTACTCAGTTTTGCTGGGTAGGTGATTCTTGGTTTTAATCCTAACTCCCTTGATCTTCAGAATGTCATATTCCAGTCCCTTTGATCCCTCAATGTAGAAGCTGCCAGATCCTGGGTTATCCTAGTTGTGTTACCACAGTATTCAAGTTGTTTCCTCTTG